>JAUPFT010000012.1:1667500-2867500 GCA_036936625.1 Parnassius smintheus behrii
TCTTTCGAAGAGCTTGCCCATTGCCTTGAGGAGGCTAATGGGGCGATGGCTGGAGGGGAGGTTGAGAGGCTTGCCTGGCTTGGGAATTCCAATCACAGTTGCCTCTTTCCACGTAGTGGGAAAATAACTAAGGTTGAAGCAGGCGTTGAAGATAATAGATAAAAAGGTTAACACCTGCTCGGGAAAGTGTTTAAGGGCTTGGTTGGAGATGCCATCCGCGCCCGGAGCCTTTTTAGGCTTAAGTCCTTTGATGAGAGATGAAATCTCATCATTGGACACAGAGATAGGTTCGGAGGCGGTAGGGGGTGAGTTCCGGCGGCGGACCTCATCCTCTACTGCCTGGACGTGTGAGGGGTCGACAGGCTGAGAGCTAGGGGAGCATTGATCGGCAATGCTATCCGCAAAGCACTCAGCCTTCTCCTCGTCCTCGAAGGCAACCGTGCCGTCGGGACGGGAGAGAGGGGGAGTGTGGGTGATAGCGTCTATGCGGAGGGCTCTAGCCATCTGATAGTACGCTGTGTGAGATGGAGAGATATTCTCCATGAGCTTACTCTTTTCGAGATCTTGAAATTCAGAGAGGCGGAAGCGGAGTTTTCGTTGAAGACGATTGGCCGCGCGCCTATATTCGGGGGTGGGATATTTTGCTGCTCTCCGGAAAGCAGCTTTTTTGGCTTTTAATAGGTTGCTAATGTGTAGGGGAAGCCCACTATTGTTAGCAACCGGGACGACCCTTTCGTTCTCCTTAAGGGAGGATTTAATAAGGGTGGAGAGTGAGTCGACCGCGGTGTCGATTTTTTCGGGACTGTCTAAGTCCGACGGTATGGAGATGGTAGAATCCTGTGAGTCCAGAGCTTTAGCTAGGGACTCCTTGAATCCCTTCCAATTAGTGAAGGTTTTTGTGTGTATTGGGGGAGGTGGCTGATGGCCAAGAATGAGGGAGACCGGTCGGTGATCTGATCCTAGATCGTCTAGTGTCTCGATTGCTCCGAGGTTGAGAGAAACTCCTTGGAGTAACGCAAAATCTAATACATCGGGAGAGTGATCGGTGTTATCGGGAAAGTGAGTAACACCGAGAGGACTATGGACAGTGATATCAAGAGACTGCGTGATATCGAGCAGTATCTTGCCACTAGTGGACGTAGTGCGGCATGTCCATTCAGTATGCTTGGAGTTAAAATCTCCAAACATAATGACTGAATTGCCCAAGGATAAAATGGCTTCAAAATCTTTTTTGAGGGGATAGGTTCCTGAAGGGATGTAACAGGAGGCTATGAGGATGGACTGATGTCCAGTCATAGCTAGCCTGCATACCGTGGCTTCCATATTGGTAAGCTGCGGAGTAGAAATGGGCGAGCAATGAAGTGTCTTCTTGTAATAGATGGCCGTTCCGCCGCCTCGGCGGTCGGGTCTGTCATTACGAAGAAGAGAGAAGTTTCTAATAGAAAGGCCTCTAGTGTCCTTAGCTTTAAGATTAGTTTCCTGTAGTAGGAGGAAATCGACTTCATGATTTCGAAGAAAGAGCTTAAGCTCTGGGAGGTTATTTCGCAAGCCGCGAATATTGAATGATACAAGCGATAAACCCTTAGGTTTGATACGACCGTGGAATCTTGGTAGGTTAATATTATTCTCAGACATTGAAGTTAAGTTAATTAAGTTAACTTAACTTACAACAGAGCTAGTAAAAGATCATTATGTTCGGCAAGAGCGATGAGACGCTCTTGAGGGGACTTCGCCGCGCGCAGTTTGCGTGAGATTACTGTAATCTCCCTAACATCTATATTCCTAATCGCGGAATATAGCGTGTTGTAGTCATCTATTGTGGGCTCTGCCTCGTGTGCGTACGAGGTTGTCCGCGGAGGGTCTGCCTTTTTGGGCCCCCAGGGAAAGACTGGAGGCTGCATTGAAAATTGGGCGACTTATTTTATTTTATAGAAAAGGTCACCCTTTTTCTATAAAATAAAGCGACCACACAGTCCACCTGATGGTAAGTGGTTGATGTAGCCCATAGACATCTACATCTATCCTCGTTTGCGAATCAAAATGCAGATGGGTTTTCAGCCTTGAGGACTAAGATGGAATGCCTCTTTTCCAGTAAAAAGTGTCTCCGGTTCTCTACACTCACCATACGAAACACAGCAGCATTAAGCTGCTATTTGACACTGGTATTCTGTGAGAGCGTGGTCATTCCCCGGTTGAGCCGACCCATTCGTGCTACAACTATACAATTAATACAGCTGCAGCTACGCTGTTGTCTTCTGCAAGGCATAGGGCCATGCAGGTCTCGGGCCTCGGGGTATACCCCTTTACCCGGACATTCCTCACGGCACACTACAATGTACCGGTCCTGGGCGCCTTTGATGATAAAGGCGTACTATAGTAGCGACTTTTGTCGTGGTCGGGTAAATTTGTCATTAAAAGAGGTTGTCCTAATAATGGTGTTTAAGCACAATTATTTTGTCGAAGTTGGCCTTTCTGCGGCATTGTGGGGTATTACTCGACTCCCTAATCTATATAGGGAGGAGTTCTCTTGGATAGGGTCGCCCGTCCGGAGGCCGTGAGTGCAACGCCGCGAAGCCGTTGAGTTGTTCGTGTGGCCCGTTGTCGGCGTGATCAAACATACCGCGCGCCAGCCAGACCACGAATTCGTGTAGGCTCTCAATCTTCAGGTTGGCCGCTATGACGTCATTCCGGACGTAGCGACCCGCACCGACCATGGTTCGTAATGGCAAACTCTGCTGGGCCTGAAGTCGCCGCTTCTGATGATCGCTCAGGAGTGCATACCAGGCCGGAGCAGCGTATGTTAGCAGGGGTCTTATATACATTTTACTTCTTTCTAAAGTATGTACGACATATATATATATATATATATATATATATATATATATATATATATATATATATATATATATATATATATTTACATCAGTATAAAATCGGTTCTAATTTAAAAATTTACTATCAAAACGTAAGGGGTCTACGTACTAAGACTGACTTGCTTTTCAGAAAGGTCTTATGACATGAGTACGATATAATCTGTTTCACTGAAACTTGGTTACATTCGGGTATATTCGACTTAGAACTATTTGACGCACGGTATTACGTATATAGAAGCGATCGTAACTACAAAATCAGAGGTGATACAATGGGTGGAGGAGTTCTGATGGCAATGAGACGTAAGCTAAAGCTCACTAACGTTGAATGCATCCCGTCAATGGATTCAGCTGCTGACGTGATTCGTGTTTCTATTTCATTTGAACGACATACACGATGCAACATATACTGTTGTTATTTTCCACAATGTCGAATTCATAAAGATGTGTTGTCAAACTTTTATGAACATATCTCTGATGAAGTTCTCTCTTACCCTGATGGCTACTTCATTATATTAGGAGATTTTATCATACCTAACGCCTAAAAAATAGTAATGCTGATGTGACCTTACATGGAGATTTTTCATCGGATACAGTTAATGAACTAGCAAATTTTCTTTCTTTTAATAATTTTAGTCAGTATAATACAGGTGGCCCAAAAGTCGTGGATCAAACGCAACTAGGGGTTAGATGGGGTCATCAGCTGCAAAAAGTTGTTCTACGGGAGGTCCTTAAAGTCAACCCCTGCAGAGTTATAATTTATTTTGTGTTTTTATGAGAAAATTGACTTTTTTTAACTAATTCTTATTAGAATGCCAAAAAATAAACATCCTCTATCTTTTTTATAATTTTCACTAGATTGGTACTGATGAGTCCTTGCGTTAGACATGCTATTTATGGTTGTTTATTGGGTGTGTTGAAGATAATGTTAAGTTTTACGATTATTATTTTTCTCAAATCATAACTTTTTATTTACTTCGGACCCCACTGTGAAAAAAAAATACTCTACCGAAAAGTGACCCTCTATTACAAGTTTTGGCGCATTTAATAGGGATTCTGAAAAGGTATTACACATGGTTATGCGTGGCTTTGATATCTTTTTAGGACGATTATTCATGGCAAGGCCAAAGTTAACCCAACCATAAAACTCGGTTAGGCTTATTTAAAAATAAACTAGAATTAATACAATTAATGACAAAGACTCTCTGCCTCTCTTTTACACTAACTATTTAATCCTTTGTCAGTAAAAGGCCGGTTGGCCCGTCAGTTCAGGTAGCGATATCTTTTCTAGGAAACAAAAGGCTGGGCCGGCAGGGGCGGGGGCTGGGGGATGCGCGTGAGCATGTTTCTTTAGAATGTTTAGTGTTCTTTAGTAACTCGCTTCCTGCCTGTGGGTACGCACGTGTTCTTTTTCTCGGTTTTACGACGACTTGTGACCAGTTTCTTTCCTTTGACCTACGCTTTGTTTTTCGGACTTGTGATAGATTGCCTACCTGTGACCAGTGCTGTATGAATCGGACGGATTGGCTACAAAAGTGGACAGATGGCTGCTGCGAGGAGAGAATACACCCAACGGGAGTATGCAGAAATGCATTACCTGTATGGCTTTTGCGACGGTAATGCCCGGGCTGCTGCCAGGGAATATCGTCAACGCTACCCTAACCGTGATCGTTTTCCGGATTACAGGGTCTTTATGCGCGTACATAATTCGTACATGGAGGGAGTCTTACCCGGTCAGCATGCTATGAGAGCAGGCAGACCAGTGATGCAATTTGAAAATGAAGATGAAGTGCTGAGAGAATTAAGATTGGATCCTAGTATAAGTCAACGCCAAATATCCAGTAATATCGGGATTCCAAGATCGACGGTGCAACGTGTCATTAACAGAAAAAAATATCACGCCTACCACGTGCAAAGGGTGCAAGCTTTGCTGCCCGGTGACTATGAACCTAGAGTGCGGTTTTGTAGAGAGATGCTAAGATATCACAGAGAAGATCCGCAGTTCTTTAACAAGGTTTTATGGACGGATGAGTCAACTTTTAGAAGAATGGGAGTATTCAATATCCACAATCTACATTTTTACTCCAGAGTAAACCCCCATATCATAAGAAATGATCGATTCAAGAATCTGTTTGGTATTAACATGTGGGCTGGTATAATTGGCCAGCAGTTGGTGCTGCATGAAATGCCAGCAAGGCTGAATGGTGCTCAGTATTTAAATTTTTTGCAAAATAATTTAAACCATATTCTTAACGAAGCTGAAGTTCCAGAAGAAAGAATAGCAGAAATGTGGCTGCAACATGATGGCGCCCCGCCTCACTACGCTCGAGCAGTCAGAGATCATTTGAACGAGCGCTTCCCACACCGGTGGATTGGTCGAGGCGGACATGTTGCGTGGCCACCCCGGTCGCCCGATTTAAATCCATTAGATTTTTTTCTTTGGGGCTATTTTAAAGAAATAGTTTACCAAGGAGAGAACAATAGCGAACAAGAACTACGACAAAAGCTCGAGTTTGCTAGAGTACAAGTAACTAACAACAGAAGTGCATTCTGTAGGTTACGTAGGAATTTTATTAGACGGTGCAGATTATGTATTATGGTCAGAGGCAGGAATTTTGAGCATTTATTGTAAAATGTTTTGCTTAATAAAACAATTATTTCACAATCGTTGCTTTGTTTTTTCGTCCTAGAAAGATATTAGAGCCACTCATGGCCATGTGTAATACCTTTTCAGATTCCCTATTAAATGCGCCAAAACTTGTAATACAGGGTCACTTTTCGGTAGAGTATTTTTTTTTCACAGTGGGGTCCGAGGTAAATAAAAAGTTATGATTTGAGAAAAATAATAATCGTAAAACTTAACATTATCTTCAACACACCCAATAAACAACCATAAATAGCATGTCTAACGCAAGGACTCATCAGTACCAATCTAGTGAAAATTATAAAAAAGATAGAGGATGTTTATTTTTTGGCATTCTAATAAGAATTAGTTAAAAAAAGTCAATTTTCTCATAAAAACACAAAATAAATTATAACTCTGCAGGGGTTGACTTTAAGGACCTCCCGTAGAACAACTTTTTGCAGCTGATGACCCCATCTAACCCCTAGTTGCGTTTGATCCACGACTTTTGGGCCACCCTGTATATTTAAAAATTTTAATGATCGTATTTTGGATCTCTTAATAGCCAACATTAATTGCAAAGTCAGTTTAGTAACTACTCCAATAGTTTTAGAGGATTCGCACCATCCAGCTTTAGAGTTTACAATTTTAAAATCACATGAGAAACTACTCGAGGCTCGGGCTCACACAGTCAAGTTATATAGAGATGCCGATTATGAGGAAATAAATATAAATCTTTCGCAAATAGACTGGGAATCTAATTTGAGTGACGGTAATATCGATGTCTCTGTGTCGAATTTTTATAACACTTTAAATAATATAATAGAAAAACACGTACCTACTAAAACTATTAAATTTTACACTAAGTACCCAATTTGGTATAATAGCGCATTGATTAAAATTGTAAATGAAAAATTAAAATTTCATCGCAAGTGGAAGGTGTATAAACAGGATAGTGATTACAAGTCTTTTGCCGTACTAAGAGAGAGACAAAAATTAATGGTGGACGACTGTTATAACAAGTTTATCAATAATGCTGAATATAAGATTGGTATTAATAGTAAATTCTTTTGGTCTTTTGTAAAATCAAAACGAAAATGTAATGATCTTCCTGACATATTGTTTCTAGATGATAATACGACTTCAGATCCTGTAAAAATATGTGATTTATTCAATACTCATTTTAGCTCAGCTTTTAGTGATTTCTTATATTTACGCGAACACTACACATGATTAAAACTACTTTTACGGATTTTATCGCGTTTATTTTTACTTTTTATTTTCAATTCCCGACGTTTCGGGCGCTTTCCAGCACCAATGGTCACGGGGGACTAAGATGACTGACGTCCCGATGTCATTGTTAAACCCGGAGTACCTTCCTTTTAATTAAAAAAGCTGAAGGTACTCCGGGTTTAACAATGACATCGGGACGTCAGTCATCTCAGTCCCCCGTGACCATGGGTGCTGGAAAGCGCCCGAAACGTCGGGAATTAAAAATAAAAAGTAAAAATAAACGCGATAAAATCCGTAAAAGTAGTTTTAATCATCAGCTTTTAGTGTTAATAGTCCAAATCATAATACTCAGATTTCTAACTCCGCTCAATCGATTAGTATAAATTCGGTCACTTTAACAGTCCCTCAAATTTCAATGTATTTAAAACGCTTAGATGTCAGTAAGGAACCAGGACCTCATGGCATTCCACCCTTGTTTTTACAAAGATGTTACCGTCAATTAGCTAAACCATTAGCAATTTTGTTTAGAACTTCCGTGAAGTTGGGTGAAATGCCTTTAGAATGGAAAAAATCGTTCATAACTCCCATATTCAAAAGTGGTAATAAGCACGATATTTCAAATTATCGTCCAATTTCAAAATTGAGCTCGATTCCAAAACTATTTGAGAAAATTATTTATGACACACTCTCCCAAATAGCTCGACCAATTATAATTCCTGAACAACATGGTTTTATAGGTCGAAAGTCTACAGAAAGTAATCTTTGCGAGTTTCTTGATCACCTCTATATTGCAATGGATAGTGGACTGCAGGTAGATGCAGTGTACACCGATTTTACAAAAGCATTTGACAAAATTTCACATAGTATTTTGATACACAAATTAGATCAAATCGGTGTACATGGTGATTTACTTCGATGGATATCTTCTTATCTTAGAAATCGTAGTCAGGCAGTTGCAATAAAGGGACACTGTTCATCATTTTTCTCAGTTTGTTCAGGTGTTCCTCAGGGTTCGCATCTTGGTCCACTACTATTTATAATATTTATAAATGATGTAATAACCTGCTTCCATAATTCCAAAATTCTCCTTTTTGCAGATGATATGAAAATTTTCAGATCTATTAAATCTATAGAAGACTGCAATCTACTTCAAGAGGATCTGTTTAGGCTTAGCTCATATTGCCAAGCAAATCATATTTACTTGAACATCAATAAATGTAATATTATCTCATTTACTAGGAAAAAGAATCCAATCCTCTTTAACTATAAGCTCGACGATAATTTACTAAAGAGAGTAAATGAACTGCGTGATCTTGGCGTTCAGTTGGATAGTAAGTTGTTACTGATATCACATATTAATATAATAACTCAATGAGCTTATAAAATGCTAGGTTTTGTGATGCGTATCTCAAAAGATTTTAAAAACTCTACAACATTAATTATACTATTTAATACTCTGGTGCGATCTATTCTTGAATATTGCTCTTCATGTTGGGATCCTCAATACAAAGTTTATGTTAAAATGATTGAAACAATCAATAATAAGTTTCTGCGTCACTTAAAGCGATATGATTCTTTCGTAGACTCCTTTATTGATAGCTTACACAGTTATACACTCGAAAAATGCCGTGATATAAGAGATCAAATGTTGTTGTACAAATTGCTACATAATATCATCGACTCACCCCTACTTTTAAGCAAAGTGTATCTTGCGTGTCACCGGTTAGGTGCACGAAAAAAGCCTCTTTTTGCATTACGTAAAGTAAAAATGAAGTACGCTTCTAATAATTTTGTATCTCGTACATGTAAAAATTTTAACTTCAAATATTGTGAACTAGATATTTTTCACCTTAAATATAATAGTTATAAAAAAATACCAATTATAAATTAAATTGTAAAATTTAATTTATAATTGGTAGCTTCACTATAAGTCGTGTGTATTGTATTACTTTTATTTTATGCTTAGAACTTAATGTTTAATTATAAATCCATTTACTTATTTTTTTTTTCAATCTTTAAACATATTGTGGTTGCAAGATTTTAATATGTTTTAGATATCTGTGGAAACTTCATTGGTTTTAGGATTACTTTTATATGTTATATAATGTATTTCTTTTATTGTACTGTATGTTTCCCTGAAAAAGCAAATAAATAAATAAATAAATAAAATTTTGTAAATGGTCAACTTCGACTTTGTCGGTAACTTGGATGTCAAGACAGGACGGAGCATCGCCCGCGCACATCGAGCTTTGCGTATAACAAAGTCGACGTGCGCAGTCATGCGCAACATCCTGTCCGGCATCCAAGGTAGGTCACGGCCTTCTCATATGCGATCTCCTGGCCTCTGAGGGTTAGCGGTGGTGGTAGATTTCTATAGCGGCGAGTGAGCAGAGCGGTCATCTTGACGGCCATCCTCCACTCATCCAACCATGGTGGCAGCAGGTCCAGCAGACGTTGCATCCTGGCAGTGGCGATATGGGCTCTTCTGGACGAAGTGAAGAATGCGCTGTCATCCGCAAACAGCGCCAGCTCGACGTCGTCCTCTCATTCGTGCAGATGCCCTGCCGGGGTAGGTATGTCATTGGTGTAAGCCGCGTATAGGGCTGGAGACAGACAGCTGCCCTGTGGCACACCAGCTGTTATGGGTTTTATTGCAGACTCGGCGTCCTCTACACAGACGTAGAACTTCCTGTCTACGAGGAAGGACGCCACTAGCCGCATTATAGCAGGAGGGACACTGGTCCGATCGTCTAACTTATAGAGTAGTCCTGAGTGCCACACCCGGTCGAACGCCTTCTCGATATCGAGAAAGACGCCCAACGATGAGCGGCCGCGGTTGTGCTCGGCTGCAAGCAAGTGCAGCACTCTGTTCAGCTGTGTTGCTGTTGAGTGGTCCCTCCTGAATCCATGCTGCTCCGTCCAAAGTTGGATGCACGGGCGGAGACGTCTTAGCAATAGTCTTTCAAACAGATTAGCTATATGCGGTAGCAGCGTGATCGGCCTGTAGTTGGCAGCTCTACGCCTGTCTTTCCCAGATTTCGGCAAGACGATGATTTTGCCTTTCTTCCAGTCCTCCGGGAAGTGGGATGTCCGCAATATGCCGTTGTAAAGCCGACCTATCTCTACAAGGACTCTATTGGGCAGCTGTCGTAGTGCAGCGTTGGTAATCCCATCGTCGGTTGCAGGCGTGTTGTTGACCTCCGCAATTCAGCGGGGGAGATACACCACTCTCCTGCAAGTGGTGGCGCGGGTGACGACAGGAACTCCTGCACGCGGCTCTTTTCCGGGTGTGGATTTCCATGAACTCCGCACTTGCTGGTTTCGGCATAAACTGCTCCTCGAAGTGCTCAGCTAGGATATCCGCTCTGCCCTTGGCATCGTATCGTTGTTCGCCCGCGTTGTTGGTCAGCGGGCAAACAGGTGGTCGGGTTTTCGTGAACTGCCGGTTCAATGTATAGAGCGACGCTTGATGTTCATCAGCCTTCCAAATGCGCCGCTCCCAGGCCTCTCCTCTGTGGGCCTGTATTGCAATTTGCAACCGACAGTTCGTCTGATAGGGTGTTCAATTTTGTTTTTACTCTGGGGCGGGAGTGCGCGCCCAGAGCTTCCTCAGCGCTCTTTTATGTCTTAGCTGCACGCGTATATTCAGCGGCAGCTCCTCCCTTCTCCCCGAGAAAGGGACGGTCGTAGAGGCCGCGTTGAGGGCCTCCTGGATGCTCGTGGTTATTCTGGTTGCAGCGGCCTCTACGTCGTCCGCTGAGGTGATCGGTGCGTGAACTGGAGGTCTCTCTTGCAGGTGTTGGTAGTAGAGCCTCCAGTCGATCGTGGTCTTAACAGCTCTGGGCGGCGAAGTCACTGCCTTAGTGCCAAGGGTTATCAGAATCGGGAGGTGCTGTATATTTAGGTCATACAGCACTTCTAGCACTACTGGGTAGTTGACGTTCCTAGTGAGCACGATGTCCAATACATCCGGACTCTTCCTAGGGTCAGTAGGGATGTGCGTCGGTTCCTCGAGACCTAGAACGTCGTAAATATGGTTCTCTGCGTCGTCGTATAGTTCACGACCCGGCGGGTTGATCAATCTTGACCCCCACGCCGGGTGTTTGGCGTTCAGGTCCTCGGCGATGATGGTGAGTGTCGTACCTTCCATTACCGTCCGGATGTCTGAGGAGTAAAATGGAGTCCCTGTCGGGCGGTATGCTGCAAAGATCCTTAGTTTCTCGCCCGCCGCCTCCATTTTTATGCCGATTGAACGCATCGTCTGGAAGTCTGGCAAGTCCAGCTCTTGGTGGACGATGTCTCTCCTCACCAGAATCGCTGTCCCTCTGTAAGCGATCCCTTGAGGATTGACCTCCTCCCTCCTGTAGATAGTATAATTAGGCAGCTTAAGATGCGTTGTTGGTCATATTTTGGTTTCACCCAGCAAGATCACCTGGATGTCCTGCTGCTGGGCGACCGTGCGGAGTTCATGGATCCTTTGTTGAATCCCGTCCGGGTTCCAGTAAAGCAGACGCAGGTTACCATCCTCCGTAATGCCTTACCAGTAGTGATGCCAGCGCCTTCATGAAGGCGGTAACAGGATCTGTCCCGGCCCTTATATCAGCCAGTACTTGTGCACCGACTTCGATGGCTATGCCTACCAATCTGTGGATGGCATTAGCCGTCTCAAAGCCGGACGTTGGTGGTCTACGTTGTGAAGGCACCGGTCTCGGGGCATTTGTGGTGGGTAGAGCGTGCTCTATATGTAGAGCGGGCTCTACTTTCTGGTAGAGCCCTCTCTGGTGCTCTACCCATCGTGGTCGATGGTGGTCTTGCAGTAACCTGCGCCTGTGAGGCTATCGGTCCTGTAGTTGTAGGGGTAGAGGTACTCACAGCCTGAGGAGGAGGCTGTTCAGTTTTCCTACTCCTGTTCCTCCGCCTCTTCCTTTGGGAGGGTTGCCTCTCCGTGGCGTTATTGGCAGGAGGTTGGAGAGTCGCACCGGTAGTTGCTCTTTGCTCTGTGGGTTCCACCGCTTCCATTGGTACTGTAGGAGGTTCTGTTTGCCTATCCTTCCCTCTGGTGACTGTGGCCCACCCATCCTCCTGGATGGTAACAGCCTTTGGGTGACTCTGGGGGATCCTCTTAGGGTTCTCCGGGAGTAGTCTAGGTAAAACGATCCCCTGCTTCCTGTCAATCCTCCTCAGGACTGGGCAGCGGCGATCGTTGGCCGTGTGGTTGTTTGCGCAATTTGCGCACTTTGGCTCTTCCTCTCTCTCCCCGGCAAAGCGAACGCATTTCACTGGCCTGAAACAGTTTGCGGAGGCGTGGCCGATAGCCTGGCAACGGTGGCATTGTGCCGGTCCCGTCTTTCTCTGCCAGGCTTCGATGACGACTCCTTTCATATAGAGGAGCTCGTCGATTCGGTAGAGATCTTGTAGCCGCTCCAGGCTCAGATGCTCCAGCTCTGCATAGTAGAGGCAGCCCGGTCTGCCTCTACGTGGTGGTATGGCCTTCACGTAGTTGATGGGGAAGCCTTTTGCCCGGATAGCCTCCTCAATCATTTTGGGATGGGTGCCCACCGGCAGGCCCCGGATGCCCACTTTAGTGGGCTTCTCTTCTGTCGGGGTATAACAATACCACGACATGGTTGGTAATCTTTCGGAGAGTTCGATCATGTACTTTTGTATTGTACGGAACTCCTCCGGACTCTGGGGTGCGAATCTCACACCCTTCCCGAACGGACGGGCATTAGGAGGGTGACCCAATTTTTTATTGAGTTCTTCGAAATGTCTCGTCCAGTCTGGAAGGCATTTAGCGACAATCGGCGGGTGTCCTCCTTTCTCCTTCTCTTTCTCAGTTCTTTGAGGCTCCTCCACCGATTGCGGTCGTGGTATTGCAGGGGCCGCAGCCATGTGGGCATAGCTCGTTGACGGCCGCTGTCCGTCATCTGGAGCTAACCCGGACGGGTTGGTAATCTGCACCGGGGATGACCTTCCGGCGGATGCAGCTAGGGTAGCGTACGTTGTGGAGCCCCAGCTGTAGGATTCCTCACCTCCTTGCTCGTATTGGACCGAGTCATGACTGCGCCGGTCCGGAGAGATGGATGGTGATTGTTGTGGTGGTGATGGCGATTTAGGAGGTGTGGTATGGACCTTCTTCCTAGTCGCAGGTTGGGGCTCCTCATCACCCGATGATGCTGATGATGGTGTATCAGATGAGTCTTGAGAACCGATGCGCTGCCTCTTCTCATGGAGGGAGGCTTCGGTTTCAGGAGGTGTGTGCCTTCGTGGCGTCTTCATAGGCCGCTGTTGTTGAGAGGGCAGCGGTTCACGCCCAGTCGTACACTCAGGTACGATGGGCGAGAGCGCGGCCCTCGATGCGGGCTCCTTACCCGGCGACGAAGGCTTGCGGGTCGGTATTTAAGAGTAGGATGATACTACTCTCATCCTCTCAGGGTTAAAAATGTCTCGATAGGCGATTGGCCTCTCCAATACGCCCGGGCGATCTAGTGGTTTCCTCGATTTAGGAGGAGGCTCCCCCTTATCTTTATCTGACATGTTTCCCTACCTAACAGTCAGCGTTAATCTACCAATAGGCCCTATCTAAACAACCAGCCGATCGGCAGCGGATGCTAATGCGCGATGCGGATGGTGGGGATGATAACGGTTGACTTTCCACACTTGGGGCACTTCCTACCCCTTTTGCAACAAAAGGGTTGGGGGAAGTGCGGTGGTGGCACTTTAAAACGCGACTAGGCACAATAGACACGAAAAGTGTTGTCTTAAAGTGCCAAGAATCTGCCTAGATGCCGGTGACCTCGACGCCTCACGGAATCAGCCGACTCAACGATCGGCGGAGTATGTCGTACCGGCGGTTGTATGTGCTCGCTGCTAAACATAAACAACGCACACCTAGGAGATCCTTGATGCGCTGCAGTATGGCTCTACCACGTAAAAGTACTCCCGAGCTAAACCTTATGGAGGAATAGGCGAGAAAAACCGCCTCATGTATTAATAATTTTCACTATCACATTTCCATATACTACATCATAACTTTAATTCTCAAAATAACAACACAAAACAACTATATTTGTGTTATTATATTATTATTATTAAGTATATTGAACATTCACATTATATAATGGCTTTAATAAAATATAAATCATAATATAGCTTTCCTAAAAACAATTTCTTATGGATATAAACCTTAAAATGTTATATACAGTTTTTTAAAATACAATATCCATTGACATTTTTATCTATCTTATACAATACAACAGTTTTTTTTAACCTATCTTACACAATACGACATCTTGATACAATAATTAAAACCTTAAACCGATTTTTAAACAAAACTTTAAGCAAAATTACTTCTTTATTAATCTTTTTTTTATAGGAGAGAAGGCGAACTAGCACACGACTCTGCTTACTACTACCTAGTGTCAGGTCAATACCGCCGCCCATGAACAACTGCAACATCAGGGAAATTGTAGGTGTATTGCCGGCCTTTTAGGAAGGAGTCTTTTCTTGAAGGTCCCTAAGTCATACCGGTCCGGAAAAATCGCCGGTGGTAAAACATTCCACAGAGAGGTCGTAGGCGGAAGAAAATTCCTTATGATACGTACAGTGGTGAATCGCCAACCATTTAGATGGTGTTGATAGAACCGAGAGTTAAGTCTCGATGTGCGTTCATGAAATTTGGTGGCTGGCATTAATCCGAACAATTCCTCAGAGCACTGTTTGGTAGATGTGAAAGAAAATGCAAAGGGATGCAACAACTCTTCGCAGCGTCAGTGAATCGAGCCGATCGGAAAGCACTCGGTCGTTGACAATTCGAGCCGCTCTGTGCTGGATGCGTCCAAGTGGAAAGAGGCGGCACTGCGGAGCCCCAGCCTAGAGATGAGAACTGTGTTCCATGTGAGGCTGAACCTGCGCCTTGTAAAGTTGCAGGCGGTGTGACAGCATGAAATACTGTCCCGCTCTGCGGAGCACGCCAAGCTTTTTAGAGACTAATTTGACCTTCTCTTCTTTATGAGTGAGGAGACAACGTATGAACTGAATGAAATAGGAACTCCGAAAGAAGAGGAAGGAGGTAGCGAGATAAGTATAGATGAAATAATGAAAGCAATGAAAAGCATGAAAGCAGGTAAGGCTGCCGGATATGATAGAGTTTCACTCGAAATGCTGAGGGCTGGAGAGGAAGTGGTGGCAGGCCTGCTGCACACCTTGTTTAATTTATGCTGGGAACTGAAACGGGTACCGGGAGACTGGTGCAAAGCCGTGATAGTCCCAGTATATAAGGGAAAAGGGTCGCAGCAGGACTGTAAAAACTACCGCGGTATCAGCCTTCTTAGCATCGTGGGAAAACTGTATGCCAAGGTACTAATTGAAAGGGTCATGAAAGAAACCGATGGAAAAATTTGGGATGTGCAAGCGGGATTTAGAAAGGGAATGGGATGTACAGATCAAGTCTTCTCCATGCGCATGATCGCGGAGAAGTTTTTGGCCAAAAACCAAAAGGTTTTTTGTGCGTTCATGGACTTGGAGAAGGCCTATGACAGAGTGGATAGGAATGTGCTATGGCAAACACTGAACTCATTTGGGTTGAGCGCTGGCTTGATACAGGCATTGGAGTCTCTTTATAGGGACTCTAGTGCTTGTGTTAGGATCAACGGGGTCTACTCGGACTGGTTTGGCATCCATAAAGGTGTCAGACAGGGCTGTGTGGCTTCCCCGTGGTTGTTCAACCTATTTATGGACAGTTGTTTGCAAAATTTGAAAGTTGAAGAATGCGGATTAAGAATGGGTGAGTTAACCATCAAATGCCTTTTGTACGCCGATGATCAAGTTATTCTTGCGTCGTCGGCGGCTGAGTTGCAAATGATGGTTACATTAATGAACAGATCATTAAAAGAAAGGGGTATGAAAGTGAACGCAAGTAAGACGAAAATTATGGTTTTTGAAAGAGATGAAAGTAAAACGATATGTGAAATAAGAATAGAAGGGGAGTTGATCGAGCAAGTAGATGAGTTTGTATATTTGGGGTGCGTATTTAGCAGGGATGGGAGATATGATAAGGATATAGAACGACGAGTGAATGCAGGAAACAGAGTAAATGGGGCCCTGCACTCTATTGTGAAGAGTCAAAATGTGTCAAAAAAGGCACGTATGGCAATTCACAATGCTGTGTTGGTCCCTACTTTAACGTATGGTAGTGAAAGTTGGGTATGGCAGAAGAAGCACGAGAGTAGAATAAATGCAGTAGAAATGCGGTCGTTAAGGAGTATGTTAGGGCTGAATCTGAATGACAGGGTGAAAAATTGTATGATAAGAGAAGAGTGTGGTTTGCAAGATGATGTTGTGACCAGGATTAAGAAAGGAATGCTTCGGTGGTTTGGTCATGTGGAAAGAATGGATGAGGAAAGAGTGACAAAGAAAATTTATGTTGCAGAAGTGAATGGCAGAGTCGGAAAGGGACGTCCTAGGCGAAAATTTATCGACCAAATTGGCGATTTATTGAAAACGGGCCAAATTAGGAGTACCCTTAACCGACGAGCATGCATGCGTAGGTGTATGGATGTGAAGGAGGCGAGAGAGGTGTGTCAGGATCGTGCCAAATGGAAGTCTGTAGTCTCTGCCTACCCCTCTGGGTGACAGGCGTGAGTGTTTATGTATGTATGTTGACCTTCTCTTCTAAGTAACCACGAAACTGCACGTTACTGGATATTTCAACGCTGAGGATTCCGATACTGGCTGAGGCAACAAGGAGAGTGCCTTGAAATTAAGAATATACGACAAACTTGACTAGATTTAATCGCCCCCATTCTGAGACTTTGTTAAGCAAATACTCGACTTCAGACACAAGTTTGTCCCGGCACTCGGAGACGTTTTCCCGAGAAAATTGGCTCGGCCGGTGTAAAGAGCATCACCAGTGCTGTCATCTGCATAGCAATGAATGTTACGGGTATGCAACATGTCATAGATATGCAGAAGAAACAAAATTGGGGATAGCACGCAGTCTTGTGGAACGTCAGAATTAATAGGATTGTAGTCGGGCATCCACCGTCTACAACGACCTTGATGCTCCGATCTGCAAGAAAGCCATCCAAGTGATCCAATTACGCAATTTCTCGGGAAGTCCATAGGAAGGGAGCTTCAAAAGAAGCGCTTTGTGCCAAACCCGACCGAAGGCCTTCGCAATGACTAAACTAACGCCCAGTGCATCCCCCTTGGACTCTACTGCCTCCGCCCATCTATGAGTCAGGTAGAACAGAAGATCACCATCTGATCGACTCCGACGAAAACCGTATTGGCGATCACTCATAGGCAGTTCATAATGGATTTCATTGTTTTGAAGAACAAGGAGGTGATGGCGATAGGCCTGTAGTTAGACGGCTCTGAGCGGTTGCTTTTTTAGGGATCGAGTGTACGAAAGTCGTCTTCCATAATTTCGGGACTACACCTAGGGAGTAGGAGTACCGGAAAAGGCGCGTTAGAACCGGTGCTAACTCTGGAGCACACTGGAGGAGTGCTTTGCGAACCAAACGCTGTGTGAACCGCACATTCGGCATGTAGCACTCACGCCGTGGGATAGCCGGCGGTGTGCTCCCCGCCGAGTCGAGTTGGACGCAAAGGAAGAGCCTAGCAGATTAGCTTTCTCCTTGGCGGCGTGGGCCAGTGAGTCATCCTCCGTGTGCAGAGAAGTAAGAGATAGATTACAGAAATTCCCTTGGACAGCCTAAGCGAGAGACTAGACTGCACTTTCCAGAAGGAAGGTGAACTAGGGTCTCGCCAATTCTGCCTATGTGCTCTGACTTTGACTTGGCAATGACTCTTTTGAACTACCTGGAGGCGGAATTATGCTTCTTTTTAGGACGCTGGTGTTTAGATCCCGGGACGTTAATTCGTCAGCCCAGGCCCGGCAGCACTGCTGCTTCTACCATAATGCTATTTTACAGGAGCGACTAAACCATGGCTGAGATCTGTCTCCAATGGGTACCGCAGAGGAAGGAATAAAACGTTCCAAAACCTGAAGTACCACATCAGTGACAGAATCAGCAACAACGTTAGAATCGTTCGGCGATAAGCAAACCCGCCCTCAAGGGTAGGATGCCAAGAAAGACCGCATCCTATCCCAATCAGCCGATATCACAGATCCTTCGTGCTCTCTGAAATAAAGATTTAGCCACGGTAGCTAACTGTGAAGGATGGTGGTGAAAGTCACCGTTTAAATATCTATCTGTATGGGTCTTTTTTCTATACACAGTATGGCTCAAGGTGTTATCAGGATTCCGAATTACTAACACATCTAGAAAAGCTAAAGAATTGTTTGCCTCTAACTCCATTGTGAACTGAATTTTAGAATTTATAGAGTTAAGATGGTCTAAAAATGCAGTTACTTTATCTAAAGGTAGAATTGTGGAAGTGTCGTCTACGTACCGCTTGTAAAATCTTGGATATATGGGAGAAGTAAGCAGGGCTTTCTCCTCAAAGTCTTTCATGAATATGTCGGCGACAATGGGAGATACAGGTGAGCCTGCATGATATACAGGTCCGAAGCTTTAAGATTGCCGCGGCGTCGAGAACAGATATGCTCTCTGGCGTGTGTGCAAACTCCAGCCCTAGGCGTAAAAGAGTGTTCCAGTTTGTTCTTCGGGTAGGAGAGATACGAAGTATCAGCCGGAGAGGACACCTGCGTCTCGGTCAGAAAGAGTATAGCCGACTTCGCCGTCTCGAGATGGTAGTGGACGGCGTTTAGGTTCAAGTGAAGTCACCTTGGTCTTGTTGCTCAGCTTGCCCCAAGCAGTTATTGTCTTGAGCGGAATTTCGCTCCCACCCCCAGAATACGCGGGGCAGCCTGAGGATGGGAGCGGTGGGAGGGGAATTGTGCTTCCCGCCACTGTACTCACCAGACGAAACGCGGAAGCAGAGCTTTACTTAACGCCGGTACAGAAACGCAGATCACAGAATTGAGGTACGTGCAACAGCAAAAGCTGCCCCGTGGCTCTAGCGCTGTTAAAACATCTTTAATATACTATTATTAATATCCTTAATATACTAATATAAACAGAACTTTATTAACATTTCTATTATCTTATTCTTATACAAAATCTAGCTAAAACATTAACAAGTCGCTATTACATACATTTTTAAAACTTTAATTTAAAAATAAAGCCGGCACGTCACGTTTGCTTTGAACTTTGAAGATTTGAAGTGACTGCAAAGTGACTGTGAATTTCAAGAGCGAAGTATTACAAAATGGAAAATAAAATTAATTATAAACGAAGCCGCTCCCTAAGCGGAGTTAATCAGAAAAGGTATGAAGAGATTTCTGTTAGTAATCAGTAAATATTAATGTCGTATTCATTTCACTGTAGTCTCAGACAAAATAAAATTATTTTGTCTGAGACTGTAGTATCTATTGTACCTTTTGCGGGCCTTGCTTAAACAATTAATAAAAGAAAAAAAAATATTGAAAACAAGGATGTAAGTAAAAACAATAATAATTTAAAAAAGACAGCGTGGCGGATATTCTCCAAAGGTATGTCCGAACATTTAATTAGGTTATAAAAGGCATGTACTGAATGATAGGTACATGTGGTATTTACCTATCATTCATAGCTTTAATCAGCTGAACGACACGAGGAGAGATCTCACACAATTAAGAAACCTGTGGAGGAATACAAATAGCAATATTTAAAAAGTGGGACTTCGAACAAAGGCGCAATTGTAATGCAACTGGTGGAGACCTCACCCGCCTAGTCCACCTCCGGAAGATGTACACATAATGCAAATGCTACCTTGAGGATCAGCAGATTATTGACCACCAATACGGTTTTCTTTGTTTTCGATCAGCTGGTGATCTTCTGGGTTACTTAACCCGTAGATGGGCAGAGGCAGTAGAGTTCAAGGGGGAGGAAGTTTTTTTTTTAGTTTGGACATAGAGAAGGCCTTCGATAGGGTTCGGCACAAAGCGTTTCTTACGAAGCTTTTTTTTATTTTATAGAAGAGGGGGCAAACGAGCATGCGGCTCACCTGATGTTAAGTGACTACCGCCGCCCAAGATCAACCGCAACACCTGGGGAATTGCAGGTGCGTTGCCGGCCCTTTAGAAAGCAGTAAGCTCTTTTCTTGAAGGCCCCCAGGTCGTATCAGTCCGGAAAAATCGCCGGTGGTAAACAATTCCACAGAGAGGTTGTACGCGGAAGAAAACTCCTTGTGAAACGTACAATGGTGGACCGCCAAGCATCCAGATGGTGTGGATGGTGCGTTCGTGATATTTGGCGACTGGAACTAATTACAACAATTCAACTATAAAACAATTCCTCAGAACACTCCCCATGGTAAATGCGATAGAAAACAACATCCCTAAGCAGCGCCAGTGAATCGAGCCGATCAAAAAGAACTCGGTCGTCAACTCTGCGCTGGATGCGATCAAGTGGAAGGAGCTGGCACTGGGGTGCCCCTGTCTAGAGATGTGAACAGTATTCCATGTGAGGCCGAATTTGCGCTTTGTAAAGTTGCAAGCGATGTGCCGGCATGAAATATTGTCTCGCGCTACGCTAAACACGCCAAGCATTTTAGAGGCCAATTTGGCCTTACCCTCTAAGTGACCACGAAACTGCACACTATTCGATATGCTGACGCCGAGGATTCCAATGCTAGCTGAGGCAGCAAGGGGAGTGCCTTGAAACTAAGGAGATACGACAAAGGGGTTCCTTTTAGCGGTAAACGCGCAAACTTGTGTCTTCTGGGGATTGAATTAGACTAGATTTAGTCGCCCACAATCCGAGACTTTGTTCAGCAAAGACTAGACTTCAGACATAAGCTTGTCCCGGTACTCGGCGACGTTTTCCCGAGAAATATTGGCACGGCCGGTGTATAAATCATCACTTTTTTTCTCTCGCTGGCTCTGTTTCTCTGTTTGCTTAGTACACTCACTCACATACCATTGTAACCATATATGGAACATAATACTATAATAAAACACTCTCCGATTACTGCTCACACTTTTATTCTGCCCTGAGGTTTAGGTTTAAACTATAATTTACACATATTTTGTCTTATCCTATGCTTAGTAATCGACACAACCGTCTTTCTCCGCTCCTCCTTGCTTAATGTTCTGGTTATAAAAGGATACTCTATGCTTAATGCCGTCTTTGCTTCGTGCAACTGACCACATCCCCTCCTTTATTAAAGTGTTGCCATTCTAATTAAATGATATTACCAATAAAAAGTCAATTGCTTAAATAAACTATATTAAATGAACTTTATTCTTATTAAATTAACTAAGTGAAAACCTAACATTCGTCCATCCTGACTTCGTGCATGTCCTCATGCACGGTTGAAAAGAAACCTAACATTCGGTCAGTTGCACGGGGCTTAGATACAAATAATTTCACAGTAATAAATAAAATTACAAAAAAAAAACTAAAGGAAAACTTACATTAGGTACATATTATTATTTCTTACAAATCAAAAGAAATAAAAAGGAATTAGAAAAAGTCGAAAATAGCTAAATACTATGGGTACATCTTAAAATAAAAGTTTAACAACAGCTTTAGGTATGTACTTTATATATTTGCTCTTTGGACCCATCCATTCCCAGTAAGCAAGTAAAACACACTTCGAAGTTAACATAAATTTTGATAACCCATTACGTTTTCCAAATGAGTCCCATTAGTAAATCCATCCATTCTTACGAACAGGACACATTTAACAAACGAACACAGTGTAGAACACTTCACTGGCCCGGTTATGAACCCATCCATTCTCATAACCGGCACAAGTAAAGCGATAAATTGTGAACCCATCCATTCTCACAGATATCCATGTTCAACATCTATGTCGTTCTAAATCTTAATCATATAAATCTTAGTTTTCTATTCATCTATCCATCCATATTAGGGTGTACTGATATAACTATATACATCATTAGTTTCTCAAATGAGTCCCATTAGTAAATCCATCCATTTTTACGAATGGGACACATTTAACAAACGAACACAGTGCAGAACACTTCACTGGCCCGGTTACGAACCCATCCATTCTCATAACCGGCACAAGTAAAACGATAAACTGTGAACCCATCCATTCTCACAGATATCCATGCTCAACACCTATGTCGTTCTAGATCTTAATCATATAAATCTTAGTTTTCTATTATCTATCCATATATATTAGGTTGTACTGATTTAACGATATACATCATTACTATTGTAGCATAATATTTATTAACGTGAAACTTAGAAGGAACTAGGTAAAAAACTGTTAATAGATAACATGGTTCAAAACTGTGCATTTATGGATTGCTTAGATGTAATTTTACAAACTGAGATAACAATTTAAAATAAGTAATTAACAGAATTTCTTGGTTTTATTAGTTATCACTATTACTATCCTCATCACCATCATCATTGGACGTATCTGATATATTAACATCTAAAGCAGCAACCACGACCCAAGGCGGCATTCGGTCAGCGGCTACAGTAGTTGGTCGTTTGTTCTTAGTACCCGTTAGTCCCGGAATCGTTGCTACCTTATATCTATTATTTCCCAATACTGATATAACCCGATATGGACCTATGTATGAAGGAAGAAGTTTCCTACTTTTACAGTCATTTGTAAAAGCTGTTTTCGTTATTTTAACTAACTTTCCTTCAGCATAAACCTTGGCGGGACGTCGTCCCCTACAAATCTCAGTTTTTGTTTTTCCTGTTGAGTGTCAATATTGTCTTTAACTGTTTTACGAATAGTGGCTAGATCGTTTATTTTTCGAGGTTCTTGACGAACTTCATTGAACTTAGGATTGACTTCGGAATTTATAGCTGTACCAAACATAATTTCGGCCGGTGTTCTACCAGTAGTTTTTTGGTATGTATTATTTAATCCCCACTGTACTCTTCCAATTGTGTTATCCCACTCTTTTTCGTCACATTTTAAATTCTGTGCTGTTAATGAGTTAAGGATAGTACGGTTGTATCTTTCAACCTGACCGTTTGATCGGGGACAAGCTACAGCGTTGAGGATGTGTCTTATACCTTTGTCTTGACAAAACCGTTTAAAAGTGTGTGATGTGAAGCATGTTCCTCTATCACTTATAATGCGTTCGGGAATGCGGAAAGTATAAAAATATCCTCAAGAGCCCTGATTGCATTTTGAGTCTTTGTGTTACATACCGGCCTAGCAAATACGAATTTAGTGAATCCATCGACTATATATATCTAATAACCAAAAGATGAGTATTGCCGCGCTTGGACCTAACAAAAGGTCCCAGGTGATCTATGTGCAGTGTATGAAAAGGGACTTCGATCTTTTCGATGGGGTATAAGTATCCTTCTTTTGTAGATTTGTTTTTCTTAGCACAGGCACATTCTACGCATGCTTTCACGTACTTTTTAACGAAACTTGACATTTTTGAAAACCAATATGATTTTTTTATACGTTCCAATGTCTTTTCAACGCCAAAATGCCCTATATCGTCGTGATTCATGCGTAAAAGTTGCCACCTTGCATCCTTTGGAACCACCCAACGAATATTGTTAACGTTCCCATCTAGATATCGGTATAATTTGTTGTCTTTTATAAAGTAATTATCTTTAATATATTTAAGTCCCTCCACATCCATATCTGAAGAAAGAACATTTCGAATCCTGCATAACTCTGTGTCGCCCATTTGTAATGTGTGTAACCAATCTTCGGTGCTTACAGTCATGACCGATGGGTATTGTTCTAAAACCTCTGAACTTTCGTCATCCGATATTGGGTTGCGAGACAGGGCGTCTACATGAGTCATCCTTGCACCAGGGCGGTATTCAACTGTGCACTGAAACTCTTGCATTAGAAGCCACCATCGTGCAACCCTAGAAAGAATATCTCGCTTTGAGAAAGTAGAGCGGAGAGCATTGCAATGTGATATTATTTTGAATCTTTGGCCTAATAGATATACTCGAAACTTCTTCAATGAGCAGACAACGGCCAGAGCTTCTAGTTCGTAAGCATGGAAATGTTTTTCTTCAGGAGAAGTCTTTCGGCTATAATAAGCCACTGGCCTAAAACTATGACTACTGCATGATCTTTGAAATAACACACCTCCAACACCAAACTTACTAGCGTCAGTGTGTAACTCAGTTTCTGCTGTTGGGTCATAAATAGCTAGGATAGGTCTATCCACTAATTTGTCTTTTAAACTTTTGAAAGCTTCCTCCTGCTCATGGTTCCAGGTCCATCGTGCATTTTTAGTCAATAACTTTGTTAATGGGTTAGCTAGGATAGCGAAGTTCCTGATGAATTTCTGGAAGTACCCCGCAAGACCAAGAAACTGCCGCACAGTATGTTGATCTATAGGGCAGGGAAAATCGAGCACGCACTGAATCTTTTTACTGCCCGGCCGTACTCCAGCAGCACTTATTTCGTAACCCAAATAATCTATTTTGTCCATTAGAAATTCACATTTTGCCAGATTAAAGGTCAAATTTGCCCCTTCTAATAATTGTAAAACATTTTCTAATCACATTCTTCTACATCTCTACCATATATCAACACATCATCCATATACGCTGTTGCTCCTTCTGCTCGCATTGAACCAAGGATTCGATTCATCATTCGATGAAACACAGCCGGGGCATTGGCATACGGTTGAACTCATACTGACCATCTGGTGTAACAAATGAAGTTAGTGGCCGGGATTCTTTTGATATAGGGACCTGATAATATCCTGATGTTAAATCAAGTGTTACAAAGTAGGCTTGTCCAGACAATCTCGCGATTTCATCCTCAATATAAAGCATAGGATAACGCTCCTTTACTGTCACTGAGTTTAAACATCCCGTAATCTATGCACATTCTCATTTCTCCATCTTTCTTACGGACTAAAATTACAGGACTTGAATACTCTTATATTGATTCACTTATTATTCCGGCATCTAGCATTTCACTAATCATCTCTCTCGATAACAAATCGGTTTCTTACTGTTCAGTTCAATGGTTATTTCGGTAACATTAGTGCACCCTAGTTCTTTTAAAGAAGAGGCAAAGCAATGTTGATACTTGTCCAGCAAAGCTAAAAGTTTTTGTCGATGGATTTGTCCAATATTATCTCCTATTCTTACTTATTTTTCTATAAATATTAGTTTGTCGTGTTATATTTTTTGGCAAAGAGGCAATAAGATTAATGATCTTGACTTCTAAACCACGACTGATTGACCATCAGTCTTCTTTCTTTGATGTAACTGTGAACTAATAAAGGGGAGACGATGACGTTTAAAACCCTATTCTTGACAGAATATACCCCCCCTCCCCCGTTATGACGAATTGTTCCGTAGGCCTGCCAACAATCTTACTGTTTATCAGAATATTGCTATCGACACTTAAATCTGCAAATGCCTTAATGCTTGCTGCTCCATAAATGTGGACATTGGCAGAAGCTACAACCTTAACGGTGGTTTTGTTTTGTATATCGATTTCCGAAAAGGGCATTTCTCGATTAACATCAAAGAAGCTAAGCTTATCTGTAGTTTTATAAACAGCGACATGCGACTGCTCAGTGAATGACTGTCCTAATAGCAATGGTAATTCCAAATATTGATCGTCAACAACGTGGACGTTAGCGTGGACGCCATCTACAGACAACTTAACAGTGATACTACCAAGAGTGCGCACTACATCGTTTCCACAACCTCTCAATAATGTGGATTCACTATCAGGAACCAGTCCCAAACAGGATGCATTCGATTTCCTTATTAACGATACCTCGCTTAGAAAATCCACAAATCCCTTTTCCGCAGAGTTATTTACAAAAACGTCTTTATAAAACTTAGAGCTTGGGTTTGAGTTTGATATACGCAAGGTTTTGTGAACAGTGTTGCTTATATCGTCGTTAACAATTGCGAAACAATTTTCTGTTTTATGACCCATTTTATTGCATTTACCGCACTTTATAATAGGCTTGGGGCATTTCAAGAATGGATGCCCCTTTTCCTTGCAGTTATAACAACATATATTATTATGTTGGGCAAAGTTGCTCTTATTTGCTAATTTATTATTATTATTAACACTAATAATATTTGTATTAATACCGGACCTAAATTTGTTGTAAGATCGTTCAAAAGGTTGATTGAGTTCCTTATTACTCATTAAAAATCGGAGCAGCTGTTCCGGATGTGAACAACGTAGTGTGGTAGCGCTTGATTTCATCGTTTGGTCGGTTAAGCTGTGTATGATGCAATCAACAGCACGCTTTCCTTCAATGTCGCATTGGTTCAAAGTGCCAGTTTCTCATAATAATATACTTCAATAGGTTCGTTAAACTTGCTCTTTCGTTTCAACATATCTTCCAGAGCTTGACCATAGTTATATTCATGTGGAAAAGCATTTATTAACCTCTCCTGCCACTCATTCCAATTAAAAAGAATTGAGGGTAAACTCTCGTACCAGGTCTTGGCCAATCCCTGGAGCTTTTGCATGGCGTAATGGATTGTTGTTTTGTCGTCCCAGCCGTAGACCGTCGCGCACTCGTTTACTTTATTTAACCACAAATCTATTCGTTGATTTATCGACGATGGATCAAAATCAGGTAAAGTATTTTTATAGCTACTTGAATGAATAGATGCAACCGTGGCCGACGTCGACGGCTGTGACTGTAAGTCTTCAAGTGATTTAAGAATATTAGCTACGTCTTTAGTCGGGAACGAAGGACTAGAAGATCGTTGACCATTTTCTTGAATACGCCTTCTCTTGGGGCGGTCATCCACCCCACGGTCGAGTGTTCTACTTCTAGAAGGGACACTACGCCCAGTGGTTGCATCACGCCCAGAAATATAGGAATCTTGACGCGTGAAATCGTGATGTTTACTTACGCTGCGTAGCCTTTTACTACGCTCCATAATCAGGTTGTTCTGGAGATTTTGTAGCCGCTCCCGTTCGCGAGCTAGCTCTCGTTCTACTGCTCGGCGTCGCTCGCGTTCGTGAAGACTCCCAATGCTGTCGCATCACGTGCGACTACGGCTGCTTCTGGCCCTATCATCAGCCCTGCGTCGTCTGGACTCCCCACGACCCGGAGTCTCCAGGCGTCGAGGTTGCGATTTGTCTTCCCTCTGCATTTTTCTGTAACTTGGAAACAAAATCAAAAATGAATACATTCAATAACTTGTAACATTTATTAAGTGGGTATCTCGAAAACGGCTTATGCTATCTTAAAAATAACGAAATTTTTGCGTCCCCTTGCACTATAGTGATATCTAGTAATGGATAATCTTACTTGGTGCTTGAGATATCATATTAGGTAGCGCCATTCTCACATTTAACCTATGATTAATATTTTATTGTTAAGTTACGATAAGAAAGAGTACAAACATGTTCCCTTTATTTTATTTACGTGCAATATTGTAACCTTTGCATATCTGAGTAGAAATTAGAATACGAAAATATAAGTACTCCATCACCCTATAGTAAGTAAGTAATTACTTAAACAAGAGAGCAAATAACTAGAATCTTGATAACTTAATACCCACTATAAATTTATAAAATTTTGTGTCCACTCGGAGTCCAAAACCTCTTTTACTTATAATACGAACCCTCTTTCACTTATATGACTAATTTGGGCGTCGCACCTCAGTAACTCAAAGTTGTAACGAAGACGACCTTTGCAACTTCAATAATCTATCAATAAGTCATTTTAAATGACTGTGCGAACGACCAATGTCTTTAAATCATTGTTATTGCATATACGCGTTTACCGAATGGCTTAAAATGTAAATAATACAAGTCTTTAGTGTATTGCTTACATTTACATTTGATAATTCCTAAACAGAGGTTATAAGCGAATCTCTGTAGGTACAAACGTGAAGCATTAAAAACTCCTTAACTTCAACCCACAGTAAGTAAAAACCTCGAATAACTCAAATGATTTAACGTTTCCCTTGGTCTTTATCTTATCCAGGATTTACCGTATATAATTTACAACTATTATTTATATAATTTTCCAAGAGATTTTAGCAATTTTAAAGCTTAAGGACTTTTCTTTTTTTTAACTTAATCACAGTTTAGTATAAGTAACAAAGGTAGGTATAACAAAAGAAACGGGTACTTACTACTTCTGAAATATAACAAAACACTCTCCGATTACTGCTCACACTTTTATTCTGCCCTGAGGCTTAGGTTTAAACTATAATTTACACTTATTTTGTCTTATCCTATGCTTAGTAATCGACACAACCGTCTTTCTCCGTTCCTCCTTGCTTAATGTTCTGGTTATAAAAAGATACTCTATGCTTAATGCCGTCTTTGCTTCGTGCAACTGACCACATCCCCTCCTTTATTAAAGTGTTGCCATTGTAATAAAATGAATTTACCAATAAAAAGTCAATTGCTTAAATAAACTATATTAAATGAACTTTATTCTTATTAAATTAACTAAGTGAAAACCTAACAATACTGTATTTAATTAATTAATAATTGAAATGCAATTCTAAATATTACCCATATATATTTTTCAAATAATATAAATGAATATCATAGTTTAAAACTACTTTTACGGATTTTATCGCGTTTATTTTACTATTATTTTTAATTCCCGACGTTTCGGGCGCTTTCCAGCACCCATGGTCACGGGGGACTGAGATGACTGACGTCCCGATGTCATTGTTGTCCCATGGGTGCTGGAAAGCGCCCGAAACGTCGGGAATTAAAAATAATAGTAAAATAAACGCGATAAAATCTGTAAAAGTAGTTTTAATCAATGTGTAGTGTTCGCGTAAATATAAGAAATCATTATGAATATCATAGTTTCACAAATTGTCGAAAATCCTAACATGTATCTTCTATTTTATCCAGAAAGTAATTCATCAGTTTCTTTTTGACTGTTAATTTACAATCAGGTTTACCTTGCCTTAGGCAGTTTTTTTCATTAAAAAGCTTTTGTATTAAATATTTTGTACACCTTTTATTATAGTAGTTTCTAACACTAGGCTTAACTTATTTCCCTTCTCTAACTCTCCTGGTTCTATATTTTATTATCCACTTTTTCTTTATAATGATTTTTATAAATGTTTTCCAAAATTAGTAAAATGTTAACTTTGTTTTCTACCGGTAAATTTTTACAAATAGAGAATAACTTAAATATAACATTTTTTACAATTTTATTTAAGTTTTTAATTTATAAGAAGTATTAGAAATCTTGTTTATACGTTGTTAATGTCCTTTATGAAGCAGAAGTGCGACCACACACACCAAGGCAATTTACCAAAGCATAGTATATACGGTACATAGATTTATTGTTCTAGATGTAATGTAAATAATAAAATTTTCCTAACATCGCCGACAGACAGACACACATCAGATATTTGAGGTTTCGAATAAAATTTTTTATCAATTACCAGCGCGAAATATTTAAATTTATCGACAATTTTTTTTTTACAATTAATCGTCGTAATCCGTAACAGTAGTTTTATTCAATGTGTAGTGTTCGCGTAAATATAAGAAATCATTACTTTTTCGTCACATAATTTTACATTGTTATACCTAAAAGACACCTCGCTCTGTGTAACGTACATACATCTGTCTAAAATATTAAATTACAAGTATGCTTAACGTTTAATTTCTTTAGCAAATGTGTTAGAAAATTTTGTGCAAAATTATATTCTAAGTAAAAATTCTTTTGGTACGTCGGGCACTTTTAGGATTTGAATAGGTACTTAACCCGCGTGACCGTCCCGCTCATACATAATACATACATAATATATTATGTACATACATATATACAAAATATATTATAAAAAATTAACAAGTTTGTGAAAATAAGAAATTTCCACTTCTGACGTGCAGTCCTTCGACTGACAGTTTTTTTATACAATAAGGGTGACAAGCTAGCGTAAAGACCACCTGATGTGAAGTGGACATTGTTGTTCATAGACACCTACATCTGTCTTCGATCAAGTATTAAAATGCTGATCCGTTGTTACCCCAGACGGGTAAGATGGAATAATTTGTTTCAAGTAAATATATTCTCCGGTACCATACACTCACCAAACGACAAACAGCATTACATTACCGTTTTACGCTGGTAATCTGTGAGAGCGGTGCCTTCCTGTAGAGGCTACCGATTAATGCTGCAGTTATTTTACGACACCAATCAACAAGACTGAGTTTTTGGGCATCTGTCAAATTATGAGGTTTCAACCGGGCACAAAGCTTCCTGACCGCTAAATGTTCATGGAGGATTTCGTACACTTGACTCATACCGATGCCTAAGGTTGTCCGAATCTGTTGATAAGTCACTCCTTTTTCAATCTCTATCATACGCCGAGCAACACTGATGTTATCTTCAGTCGTCGCCGTAGGAGCCCGTCCCTCACGCAGATCATCGGGGAGATTAATGCGACCACGTTTAAACTCATTAAACCAGTTGTAAACAATGGCATGAGATTGGGCTTCATCAGTCATAAAAAATCATTGTACGAAAATTTCTTTGCGTTAATTTCATGCTGACGTGACACAGACAATTTTCATTTTGCCGCCAAATCGTAAACAAATGACAAATTAATAAAATACATTCACAAATATATTGGCAGAGTCCCATTTTCAAAATTTGAACTTATTTTTTGTCATTGTTTATGTCGCTTACACGTGGCCGGTTCAAAAAACTTTCACTAGCGCCCTCGTAACTTTCAAGTGAAATAACTTACAGATTATTTATGTAAGTACATATTGTTTGCAAAACAAATTATTTAGGTAATCTTTAATTTCAGTGAAATCCTAAACAAAAATTCAAAAGTTTGTGTACGTTTCTCAATCATGAACCGACTGACAGCGGATCAGAGTGATGTAATGGACGTACGTGCAGACCGGCTTTAGTGCCTCGCTGAAGTGGATCGCTGTAAATTACCGATGAGAGAACGAAGGCTCTGCGTCAAAAATGAAATAAAAACCTCTGGGCTTAGAGGGTTTACAAGACATATGATGTCAACGATTTAATTTATTTGTATATTCTTTATTGCACATCATATAGGTAATAGTTACACGAAAACGTACAGAATTATTAATTTAAATAATTTTGTTCGATAAGTTGCGTAAATATTACAAAATTGTATTATGTTCGTATATTGTTTTATATGAATGACTAATAATATTTTAAGAACGCAATATGTGAAAGATATTATGAAAAAAAAACCGGCGGGTTGCACTCCGGGAGTGCGGCAGAAGTGAAAACTTGAATATCATCGTTGTGAATTTTTGAATGGTTAGTGAATAATTTTGCACGAATTGCTTTAATTATCAGTATAAAAGTACTATCATTTATGTGGTAGAATACAATATTTATTCATTGCGCTATCGTACACAAACATGACAATTTATATTAGGTGCGTTCGCGCAAGCGGCCTGCGCCGCCTAAACGAAACAGTAGGCGCAGGCATACATTTTCGCCACGCCATAGAAAGAGAGGGGGATACTTCCTCTCCTACGCCGCGCCGGCTGTCTCTCTCTCTCTCTCCATCCATCTTACGAATTTTCGATCAGGGTCACGTGTCCTGACGCGAGTTTAACATTTTTTACCCATTACAAAAAAGTGTACAACGCCCCTAAAGAAGTTTTCACTGCAATAAATATAAAACCTCTGTTATAAACAAAATTGCTAAATAGATATTAACTCGTTAGAAGTCCCGAATCTGGGAAGCGGTCGTACTGCTGCCGACACCGTTACTGCAGACGCAAAGAACTTTTAAATAAAATGAGACCATAGTTGGATGGACAAGTATCCGAGATAAAATCAATTGAAATCAATTAAAAACAAAAAAGGAATGAAGTACATACTTTTACTGTTTGAAATTAATATTATACGTGGTAGAGCTACGCTGCAGCTATATTATGGTTGTAGCACGAATGAGTCGGCTCGACCGGGGATAGACCACGCTTACACAGAAAACAAATGTTAAATAAAAAATAAAAATAAAGTACAATGATGCTGTGCTGTGTATGGTGAACGGAAAGAATTGGAGAACCTTTTTTTTTGAAAACCAGGCATTCCATCTTAGTACTCAGGGGTGACGACGCAGCTACATTTTGATTCTTAATTGAGGATAGATAAAGATGACTATGGGTAACGGCATCCACTAACCATCTGGTGAACTGTGTACTCGTGTTATGAAACGAAATGAAATGAAAGTTTATTGTTCCAACATTTTCTTAAAATTAGTACGAGTTTGAGGACTTCTTTTAAGTATAAAGATACTTGTGGTAGAAGGCCCTCGCCCTCCCTTAACTAAGTACATTCAACACAAGAGAAACAGTGTGTGTGCGCGCGCGCTTGTGTGTGTGTGTGTGCGTGCGTGCGTGCGTGCGTGCGTGCGTGCGTGCGTGCGTGCGCGCGTGCGTGCGTTCGTGCGTGCGTTCGTGCGTGCGTACGCGTGCGCATGCGTGTGCGTGTGCGTGTGCGTGTGTGTGTGTGTGTGTGTGTGTGTGTGTGTGTGTGTGCTTCAGTACGATCGTAATTAAGTGTCTGAGGCCACTGCATTATTTTTGTGTGTTAGTTGTAGTTATGTCGTAAGGGATGTCTCCCTTATCCTATAAAAAGAAATCTCATCTTATGCCACGGGTCGGGTGTGGTCGGGCTGTGATTTACCGTTAAATAACTAAGTATATATAGACTGTTTATAATGACGTGTTTATCACAGACTTGCTTGTTTGCTACTGTATATTATGTAATCAATAAGTATTTTTTTATTTTATCAGTCCCTAAACATAATTTTTAGAAACGAACCTTCTTCGAGGGAGGATTTTATTCAAAATATTAACGATAATCTTTATCGTTAATATTTTTTTTAATAAATTTTAACGATAATCTGTATTGTAGAGGCTAAAGAGAACTTTATGAAACTTCGAATCGCAATTATCTCGTTCAAACAAAAAGTAAGTGCGGATGCAATTGGAAATGCAACACGATTCGAGGAGTTCCATTACCGCAGCCCGGCAAACACTTTCTTATATCCGGCGCTCACCTGCTCAGGGGAAATAAAATGGAATCGATCTCACATTGCCACGCCGTGATACTGTATAGTGTCATGTTTTAGTATAAAATTGTTAGATAATGAAATAGGGTTTTAAAACGTTACGATAATTTTTGAAGTTAATGCTTGACTGTGTGCTCGTTTGCTTATTTTATATAACCGTGTAGTAGGGGTGGCGGTGGTGTAGAATGTCCACTACTTCATATTCGACGCTTGGAAGGCAATAATTACCAAGCGACACGTTGGCAACTATACACAAGAGCATTTGAAAGTATTTTTTGAAAAAAATCTAAAAAATTGCCTTTTCCATCATATTAAAGGCTTAGTAAACGGGCATTTGAAGATTATGAATTTTCTCAATATTTCGTTGCCATGTAATGTAGAAAAGGTGTCAATGAAGGAGACGTGTTGTTAGTACTGAAACTTTAATTATACTTCTCTTTGTTACTACCTTAATTCTAATATATAACTATGTCGTGTGGACTACAACACTCCATCACGTATGAAACAGTGTCGGTTAGTTATAATTTCATCAAAATCACGAAAAGGTAAAAGTTACTTCCCGACATCAAAATATTATTATAAAAAAAAAATTTACTCCATCATTTTATAACTGTGTTTGAAGAAAAATCAAACACAGTTATAGCTCAGCCGGGGAAGCACCACGCTCTCACATAATACCAGCGTAAAACAGTAGCTTAATGCTGCTGTGTTTCGTATGGTGAGTGTAGAGAACTGGAGACCGTTTTTACTGAAACGAGGCATTCTGTCTCATTCCTCACGGATGACAACGCATCTGCATTATGATTCGTAATCGAGGATAGATGTAAATGTCTATGGGCCACAGCAACCACGTTTGTCGCCCTATTCTATAAAAAAAATGTATTTCGTACAAAAAAACCAAACTTAACAACGGATTATATTGTAATATTGCACAAATATCTATTTCTCGGGCTGACGTTCGGAATCACGTGACACCGTAGTCAGTTGCTATGCTTTCTTTGCTTTTTGTCATTTTTTTTCAAATTTATTAGTTCTAGTTTTAAGTTTTTCGGTGCTTATTTTATTGCGTGGCTTGGCAGGTTGGTCGGCAACCGCAGTCTCATATTGGTTTCCCAAAAAAATAGTGTTGCTTATTTCAGGGATCCACTCCCGCTAAAAGGAGCCAACGAGGTCAGACATGCAAGAAGTCAATGGATGCGATGTGTTTTGTGGTTCAAGAGTGGACTCGTTATGGGCTGCTATAACGTGGATGAATAAACCTTTTCAAAGTTATTCCTAAAAACTAAAATAAATAATTTATATAAAAATTGTAATTAAAAAGTCACATTGTCGTCAACCTCTACATTATACTTTTGTATACTATATATTTTGTGTTGCGAATAAAACACAGCGCATAAATACGAAATCTCGTGTATCTTTCGTAGACCGCTACGACTGCGTAGACGTCGGCAGCAGAGCGTAATTGTGTAATATGAAGCAATGCAGACGTGACATAATGCAGCGGAATGCACGTTGTGCCTTTGCCTGCAATTAAAATAATTACTTGTTTTTGGATGCATACTCTGAAATTGCCACAGCCAGATATTAATTTCGGGAAAGAGAAGAACATGCGCAAAATAATCTCGTTTGTGTGCAGGAATGCTTGGATATATTTTAGTAGAACTTTATTTACAGAATTTAGCGATGCATATTTGGTACTAGCAAATAATAATAATACATTTTTAATAGAATAAGGATGATAAAGGAGCACACGGTCCACCTGATAATAAGTGGATGCTGTAGTCTATAGCCATCTACATTTATTCCCAATTAAGAATCACAATGCAGATACGTTACCACCTCTGAGGACTAAGATGATATCTTTCGTTTCCAGTAACAAGGATCTTCGGTTTTCTGCACTTACCATACGAAACATAGGAGAATTAGCAGGTTATCTTACGCTGGTATTCTGTGAGAGCAATCGCATTGCAATTTTAAGTGCTGATTTACCACGTGCTCGGCGGTGAAGGAAAACATCGTGAGGAAACCTGCATATTCGAGAAATTAAATATAAAATACTTAGAAGACTGTGAAGACTTGTGAAGTTCTCAAACACGCATTGGGGCTGCGCGGCGGACTCTTCCTTGCTCTTAAACCCTCTCAGCAATGACAAAAGGCCTGTGCTCAACGGTGGGACGTATACAACTGTAACTTTAACTTTTATTCTGTGAGAGCGTGTTCTTATCCCGGTCGTGTCGATCCATTCGTGCTACAACCATACCGTGGCTATACCACGTATACAAATGTGAGATTTTTATGCCTACGAGTTATTTCTGTCATTGAGCTGCGCACATACAGCTGTCATCATAATGGTCATCATTGCTGCCTATCAAAGTCCACTGCCGATCATTTGATATTGTACGCCTCGTGCTGTCGTTGAAAGTTTAATTTTTTAAAGCTTATGAGTGGACAGTTAGTAAGGTATATCACAAGCTGAAGGTAACTGGTAAAATGTCATCTAAACAGTTACACTCTTATTAGTAGAATTTTTCTTGCAAACTTATATGGTACTTCCTCTAAAGTATAACCGATTTACTAAAAGGTATCATTAAAATCGGTTCACTATTGACGAATATATCGCGTTACATACAATTAAAAAGATCGTACACTCGAATTGAGTACCTACTCTTTTTTGAAGTCGGTTAAAATAATAGGTATTTATAGTCAAATGGTATGGTTTAATATAATTTAGTTTTATATAATAATATCAAGAGAGGCATGTGTATAGTTTTATTTATGGTAGTGAGGCGAGTCACCTGTAGTATATCTTGAAGGACTCTGCCAAGTGACGTAGTATTGCTATTTATTTTTGTTATTTTACTTACTTATTCATATAAGAGATAACGCAACGATGGACACAAATATATTCCACATTTTCACAATGGCGACATTAATCAAAAAATATGATTACGAGCGTCTGAGGAGGATAAGTATCTAGGTAATAAGGAGGGGCATCAATCAAATTTGAGTGCTTAGAAAAGGTCACGCATTGTATTCAGAATCAAAGGCATACATCTTATTTTATTCTTAAGCTTTCTATTACCCGCGACTTTGTCCGCGTGAAATTTAAAAAAAAAAGCTTACTGATCCATTAGTGGGTTTTTTAACCCATTTTTAAGATTTAAAAATTATTTGAAGTAAAAAAAAAACTTGAAAAGACATTTTGCATCAAAACTTAGAAAAAGAAGATAAAGTGTAAGGAACCCTTTGTGGGTAATTGTGAACCAAAAAAGATTTGTCTGTAACTGTTTTATGTCTTTTCTTTACTCGTATGCTTATAGTTTATAAATTATTGATTGATAATCAATAATTTTGTTAGGTGATCGATTTTGCAAGTATGTCCTATATGTTTTTTAGTACAATTGATTACAATAATTACTAGCATTTGTCTTTATCTGTATGTTAAGTTACATCTCGATCGACAAACAGACAGAAAGATAAACATTTTATAACGGTTATTCACGTTTTCATAGTTTGCAAATCATCCCCATGGTTTAACAGTAGCCAGTCGTTTCGATATTAAGGGCAGACATCTCCATTTCAATTGTATATACAGAAAGAATATTAATATCGTAGTAAAATTAGCGTTTAGCTCGGTTAAAATATTGTCGAAAACTAATTTATCTGTTTTATGAAATATTTTTAGACAGAAAGAAAAAACTATTTTAATCATAAGATATATAAATACAATTATTATTGTTATTCTTCTACCATAAATCGAACAATAATAATATAAAAATCATAATAAAAATTGTAGTTGGTGTTCGGTAAATAAAGTGTCAGTTTTGGTAATTCAATCAGCAGTTTTTATTGTCACGAACCCCAAGCTTGTAACACGCATTATTCTTAGACAGTGCTTACCTACAACGGAATATGATACTACTCTGCTGGATGCTTTATGTCCGGCGTCATAGAGATCATCAGCAGACCTTCTGTGTGCAGCTCATCAATTTGCAGTATCGAAATAAAAGTACACAAACCATTTATTTTGGAAAAATTTGTTAATGTTGTACACTAGCTTCTTTTTGTAATTTGGATAAACATTTGTACTATAATGATATTTAAATCATATTGCACCTTCAAAGTAGTGTTCTCTGCTTATAGATTGACAGGTAGGGAACGCCTTCAGGGTCTTAAGTTCGCCTGTGTACATTTTTGTGCAACGAAGTTTAGTTAAATAAATAAAATAAGTAAATAAAACCCTGTTTTTAAAAAAATAAGACTGACAAAAGAGAACACAGTCTACCTGATGGTAAGTGGATGCTGTGGCCCATAGACATCTACATTTATTCTCGGTTAAGAATCAAAACGCAGATGCGTTGTCACCCTTGAGAACTAAAATAGAATGCCTCGTTTTCGGTAAAAAAAGTGTCTCTGGATCTCTACACTCACCATACGAAACACAGCAGTATTAAGCTGCTATTTTACACTGGTATTCTGTGAGAACTTGGTCCTTCCCCGGTCAAGCCGACCCATTCGTGCTACAACCTTATTATAACTGCAGCGTGGCTACTCACTGTAAAAAATTCTTATATTTCCTGTGATGCTGTGAGACGCAATCATTCGGTGTTATAAGAAGAATAAAATTAATTTAAATAAATATTGTTAAAATAGTACATGTGTCTACCCAGATTACTAAAATGAAGCTGGGGTTTCACAAAGTGACAATAATGGCAAGTATAAATTATAAAAAAACTTCTACGTCAATAAATTACTCACTAACTTCGGTTGATATTATGATACTGTGACCTCGTATCTTTTGTGGCAGTGGCCTTCTCGACATTTTATTATGATTAATGTTGCTATAATTTTTGGTGAAATTATATTCAGAGACGTAATTTATTGGGATGAGAGTCTGATGACGTATTAATCACTCATAATAAAGTATTCATTATTCTCTGGACATAATAAAATTCTTATTATACTATTAAAAATTAATTTCCGGAAGGAGGAAATATTATTTTTAAATAACTCATGTATTTAAGGACTGCATATACGAGGGCGGCACTGAAAATTTCGGAAATCAAGGAAGTGACACAACATTACTATTTAAAAATGTATTTATTGCTTTTCGAAGTATTCTCCGCGAAATTTGACAGATTTTTCCATACGATAGAACCAATCATTGAAGCGACCATTCCATTCGGAAGTTGGGGTCTCCAAAATGGCCGTTTTGTAGGCGTCCACAGCTTCTTCAGGTGATGAAAATCTATGTTCACGCAATTTATTCTTTATTTTAGGGAAACTATAGAAATCATTAGGGCTTAGGTCGGGGCTGTACAGCGGATGGTCTAATAATTCTATGTTTTCTCGCTCTAAAAACTCTTTTGTTCTGTGTGCGGTGTGAGAACTCGCATTGTCATGATGGAGGATGATGCGGCGGTTGCAGTTCTTTTTACGGAGTTCCTAAACGACCTGTGGCAAACAAGTGCTAGCATACTATTCTGCATTAACGGTTCTTTGTCCCTCAAGAGGAATAGTCGTAACATGGCCGGTTTTGGAGACAAACATGGTCACCATTTTTTTTGCAACACTGCGTGAACGAACAATTTTTGTTGGCTTTAACTTATTTTCGAACACCCAAACTCGTGACTGGTTTTTTGTTTCGGGTTCGTACGACATACATCCAGGATTCGTCACCTGATACGATGTTGTATACAGCATTTGAGGATCCTGCGTGGAATCTTTCGAGAGGTCAGACGCACCAAGTAACGCGAGCCGCTTTTTGCTCTTTACAGAGCGAATGCGGTATCCATCGGGAAAACAACTTTTTTACACCTAATTGTTCATACAAGATTATTTGTATTTGACTCATGCCAATGTCTAAAGTTGCCTGAATTTTGCGGTATTTCACATGTCGATCTTCCTCAATCAGCTTACGCACAGCATCAACGTTTTCTTGGGTGACTGCAGTTTTTGGACGACCTTGACATCACTGAGCTTGACACGTCCACGTTGAAATTCAGCAAACCAGCGATAAATTGTGGTTTTGGATGGGGCTTCATCACCAAATGCAGAAATCATCCGGTCAACACACTGTTTTTGTGTTAAACCACTTCGAAAGTCATAATAAATCATCACTCTTGAATTTTCTCGAGTCAATTCCATTTTCTCAATGACTAAACAAGTTTGATAAAACCTTGTGACAAGACCGAGAATCTTTTTTTAAATAAATAAATGGTATTCGATTTTTAAAACCAAGGAGTTTTCAATTAAAAAGATTTTAATATGACAGGAACAGTGGAAATATTCCATTTTCGATACTTTTAGTGCAGCCTAGTATAGCATTGGTGCAAAATAAGTTAAATAGGGATTCAATAAATATTGAATGATTTTTTTTTAAAATTAATTTATATTATTAATCCTTTAATTTCAAGTGTTGTTAAAAGTCAAATTTGAATTGTTTCGTTTGTGTGATTATTTAAGCTAAAATCTGACTGTTCGCGCCACTTTGCACTATCGCTTGACGCTTATAAGGGATTCGTTAATTATTATCCAATAAGATTACTGCAAAGCCCATTTCCGGCTTCCTATCTACCGCTTTATGCCCAGCATGTGCATTCGTGTGTTAACGGGCTCACACAAGTTGAGAAGACACGCAATCAACCGCACCGCTTATATCTCGCATCATCGCTCCCGCCCTTGTGTAATTTGGATATTGAATTATACAAGCATATAGTAAAAAGTATAGACATTTGCAATAACGCTATATTTCGTGATTATCTGTGAAGTTGATAAGTGTGAAGACATTCGGCAGCCACTGAGACGAGGCAGATCAGCGGAAGTCCAGGTAAGTGCACATGCATTCCTTCACGTCCTTCCTATATCCCGAATTTAGGGGATTTGCAGTATCACGAATAAATTAAATTCCATTCACCGCTCGCACCGCGCTCATATACAGTCCACTATTCTATTTAAATTAATAGCCGCACCGCATAACATTATTTAATACATTTGAACCAGCAGTTTGGTGGTTGAAGGCCAAACGCCAAAATCCACCATATATTTTTTGGTCCTTCGAGCCGGATTAAATTAACCTTTAAAAAATTCGCTATTTAGATAAAATACGCTTAGCAGATGATCAGTTTTATCAACCTGGGTCTATAGATATTTTATTGGGGGTTAATACCTACATAAAACTTTTGTCGCCTGAAAACTTAATTCATTCGCAATGGCCTAGTGCCATAGAAACATCACTCGGATATATTATTATGGGTGATGCTGAAGTCGCTATATCACATCATTCCCCGCGTTCATTTGTTTCCTGTTCTTACGATACAAATTTAAATCAAAATTGTCTTAATGATATAATGGAAAAATTTTGGAAAATTGAAGAACTTCCGCAAAAAATATATTTGAGCCGTGATGAGCAGGAATGTGAAGAAATTTTTCTACTTTCATTCACATACTTCTACTACTTACCGCGAAAACGACGGACGGTATGTGGTCGTCCTGCCATTTAAGAAAAGGCCCGACATATTGGGTGACTCTTTAATGAACGCAAAAAAACGCTTCTTACTTTTAGAAAAACGCTTTAACAAATATCCCGATCTTCGCGATCAATACAATGTTGTTATACGGGAATACATTAATAAGGGTATTTTATCCGCTGTTTCTGATAATGATTGTATACAGCCTTCTTTTTATTTGCCGCATCACCCTGACGTACGGAATGATAAAAGTACAACGAAGTTGCGCATCATTTTAGACGCTAGTGCTAAGTCGGCTAACGATATTTCTTTGAATGACATTTTGCACACCGGGCAAAATTTACAAACAGACATTTTTAATATTTTATTAAACGTTAGAGTTTATCGTATCGCTTTCTTTGCAGATGTTAGGCAAATGTACTTGTGTATCGAAGTTCAAAAATCCCATCGCACTTTTCAACGCATTTTATATCGGTTTTCTACAGAAGAAACTATACGAACATATGAATTTAATCGCGTCACATTCGGATTACGCTCTTCCCCTTTCCTCGCACTTCGCACTTTACGCCAGTTAGCCGCTGACGAAAGGGAGTCCTATCCCCTTGCTGCTTCTGTAGTGGAAAGGGATATTAAATGGATGACCTCGTTTCCTCCGCGCCTTGCGTCAACAACGCAGTCAACACCGCCACTCAACTTATCCAAATGTTTCGCCGAGGTGGATTCGATTTGGTTAAGTGGGCAAGTAACTGCAAGGAGCTTTTACAACAAATACCAGCATCACATCGTCAACAAGACTCGGTATCATTTGATGATAATGATATTTTAAAAATTTTAGGCCTTCGTTGGTATCCCGCTACCGATAAGTTTTCCTTTCTTGTTTCGCCGCCACCGGTCACTTGTACCAAACGCGCTATCCTCTCCGCAACCGCTCGCTTGTACGATGTTTTAGGACTTGTCGGTCCAGTAATACTTTACGCCAAATTATTAATTAAAGCCTTGTGGGTTCTTAAACTTAACTGGGATGAGACTCCACCCACTAATATTGTCAATACATGGCAGCGATATATATAATATATAATCTCACATTTACAGATTCCACGTCATATCGGCGCAAATGAAAAATCCCATGTGTCGCTACTAACCTTCGCTGACGCTAGCGAAAAGGCTAACGGGTGTGTCATCATTCGCATGTTGTTAACGGAAATAATCCTCCAATTATAACGCTCCTATGTTCTAAATCTCGGGTGTCCCCATTAAAGGTTATAACTTTAGCCAGGCTTGAGTTGTGTGCCTTGGTTTTGCTCGCTAAGTTAGTACGATCCGTTGTTTACGTTTTAAGGATTTTAAAAAAATTACTGCGCATAAATAAAATTATAACAGCATCCGACATAGAGATTTCTGAAATCATAGTTATTAAAATTGTGCAAGGCACCGCTTTTGCCGAAGATATAAAAAATATTAAAAAAGGACAACTATGTTCATCAACATTACGAAGGTTATCGCCATTTATAACGGACGATGTACTTCGAGTAGGTGGTCGGTTAGATTATTCGTCTTTATCGGATTCCCAAAAGCACCCAATATTGCTACCAAAAAAGGGGCATATTGTTGATCTTATAATTGATTATTATCACTATAAACATTTCCACGCTGGTCCTCAGTATTTACTTGCTGCATTACGGGAGAAATATTGGATATTATCAGCTCGCCGTGTAGTGAGATACCGCATTCATAGGTGTAACATTTGTTTTCGACATAAACCCAAACCTATTTACCCCATGATGTCTGCCTTGCCTGCTTGCCGCCTAGAGCAGTGTAATGCGTTTACACACACAGGTGTGGATTTTTCGGGCCCACTTTATATCACATTGACGCGTAAACGTGGTATACGAAGCCAGAAGGCTTATTTATGTTTATTTATATGCCTCGTTACTAAGGCAGTGCATTTAGAATTAGCGTCTGATCTAAGTTCGGCGGGTTTTTTAGACGCTTTTAAGAGATTTATCTCTCGTAGAGGTCCGTGTCGATTTATATACAGCGATAACGGTACTAATTTCGTCGCCTCGCGTTCATATTTACATGAATTACATGGATTTTTAAAATCAGAAGAATATTATAAGGCATTCAGTCAGGTGCTCACTGATAATCGCATTGTTTGGAAACTCAACCCTCCAAGTGCTCCACACTTCGGGGGTTTGTGGGAGTCCAATATTAAGGTTGTAAAAACCCATTTGTTTCGCGTAATAGGTAAGCAAATCCTCACTCTTTGTCAGATCGAGTGTATCTTAAATTGTCACCCGCTTTATGTATTAAGCAGTGATCCATCGGAACCTACCGCACTTCACCCGCACATTTTCTAAATTTAAAACCACTTGAATGCTTACCAGCTGCAGATTTTTTTAGTTCAGTCCTTTTGGAAACGCTTCAGATTCGAATACTTACATACATTACAGAGTAGAGTGAAGTGGAATAAGAACTCCACTGCCATTTCTGTAGGGACGATTGTTCTAATAGACGTGGATAATACTCCACCGCTTCAGTGGCCTCTAGGCGTTGTCACCGAATTGTTTCCCGGTAAGGATGGTGTGGTACGCGTTGCGCAAATTAAACTTAAGAATTCCACTTTAAAACGCCCTCTTATCAAACTGTGTCCTTTACCAACACAGTGATTAATATAGTTAATTTTACATTATCGTTTATATATTTAGTTTAATTCTTAGGTCATAACGTAGCTTCATTTCGCTACTATATAAGTATTTATCTATATATATATATCTATATTTTTATACTTTACTTGCTAGAAGCGGATACCTCAAGGCCGGGGGGGGGGGTGTTCGCGCCACTTTGCACTATCGCTTAACGCTTATAAGGGATTCGTTAATTATTATCCAATAAGATTACTGCAAAGCCCATTTCCGGTTTCCTATCCACCGCTTTATGCCCAGCATGTGCATTCTTGTTAACGGGCTCACACAAGTTGAGAAGACAAGCAATCAACCGCACCGCTTATATCTCGCATCATCACTCCCGCCCTTGTGTAATTTGGATATTGAATTATACAAGCATATAGTAAAAAGTATAGACATTTGCAATAACGCTATATTTCGTGATTATCTGTGAAGTTGATAAGTGTGAAGACAGCCGGCAGCCATCGAGACGAGGCAGATCAGCGGAAGTCCAGGTGAGTGCACATGCATTCCTTCACGTCCTTCCTATATCCCGAATTTAGGGGATTTGCAGTATCACGAATAAATTAAATTCCATTCACCGCTCGCACCGCGCTCATATACAGTCCACTATTCTATTTAAATTAATAGCCGCACCGCATAACATTATTTAATACATTTGAACCAGCAGTTTGGTGGTTGAAGGCCAAACGCCAAAATCCAACACTGACAAAAATCTAGATTACACCCAACTTTACGCGCCATATCAGCCTTAGCAGTCAGTAAAACCAGCCCCGTGATATTTTTTGAATAAATGTGATATTCCATATAGAATATTAAACTGATTAGTAATATTATAATAATGTTACGAGCTTGAGGTTCGTGACAATAAAAATTGCCGATAAAATTACTTAAATTAACACTTTAATTTACTTTACACAAATTAAAACTTAAAACACTAATAATTAAACACACTAATTCACTTTATTCCGCTCCGAAGCTTCGCTTGTCTCGCCCAAATCCAATACTGCCCCGATCGCATCTTGCAGCGCCTATATATACAAATTAGCAATGAAGCATCCGAAATATTCAAGTAAATGCGCACAAAGCGACGAGTGTTCGAGTTCAAGAAACTTAGTTCTTCGGATGGCGCTGTCGGTTGAAAGATTTGTGAGGTCATTTTCTGCAAAGCTCCCCTCGCTCTCGTTCCTGACACTAGATGGCGCTAGTGTATGGCGTTGACTTATTCACGCAACACTGCCCCCTCCTAAGACATGCTCGTCCCGAGCATTATCGGTCCCATAATAACGCGCCAAGCGATCCACATGTACGATCTTAGGAGTCCCTCTTGCGCCTTTCTGTATCCGGTAGGTCACATCGTTGATCCTGGTTACAATCCGGTACGGGCCGTCCCATTTAGCTTGAAGCTTAGGAGATTTCCCTTTGTTGCGGACTGGATTGGGCAACCACACTAATGAACCTTCGTTGAACCCTTTATTGTTCATTTTGCGGTCGTACCGGGTTTTCATTTTCTCAGACATTTGCTGGCCCGATTGTCTGACGTGCTCATAAATGTCATTCATTTTGTTCCGCAAGTCATTTGCATAATCGGTTATACTGCGTGGGGCATTAGGTGGTATCCCGGTGATCAGGTCTGCAGGCAGCCGTAATTCTCTTCCAAAGTTTGCGAAAGCTGGTGTCACTGCTGTACTTTCGTGAACAGAACTTCGATATGACAACAAAAACGGTTGTATGTGCTTGTCCCAATCTCGTTGCCGATTGTCTACAACTTTTGCTAAGTACCTCTCCAATGTCTGATTAAATCGTTCCACCATTCCATCAGATTGCGGGTGATAAGAAGTCGTTCTTGTTTTATGAGTACCCATAACTCGGCAAGTTTCCTGGAATATTTGAGACTCAAAATTCCTTCCTTGATTGCTGTGAATCTCTAAAGGTACTCCAAAACGACAGAAGACTTCATGAACTAGTTTATCTGCAACTGTTGAAGCTTCTTGATTTGGAATGGCGAAGACTTCTGGCCACTTAGTGAAGTAATCCATCACAACCATGAAATACTTGTTACCGCTTTCACTCTCCAGAAACGGCCCCGCCACGTCAATGGCTATTCTCTCCCATGGTGCACCAACATTGTACAACTTCAATGCACCTCTACTACGAGTCTGAGGTCCCTTTACAGCCGCACAACTTGTACATTTGCGACACCAGTCCTCGACATCGTTTCGACAGTGGACCCAATAAAACCGTCCTCGGATCTTCAGTAGAGTTCGTTTAACTCCCAGATGGCCTCCGGAACAATCATTATGGTACAGCTGTAGAACATCCGGTACTTTAGCTTTAGGGACAACCATTTACAAATGACAGCTGTCTCCCCTAACATTTTCCCATTTACGGCACAGAACTCCATCCTGAAGCAGCAAGCTGTCCCACTGGGCCGAATAGCTTTTAGTGGTCGAACTCATTGCTGAGACGTAGCTCCACTTAGGCTTGGGAGCACTGGCCTTTACTCATTTCAGAATCGGCTTGATGCCCGGATCTTCCTGCTGTGCATGTTGTAAGCTGTCCTTCCATTCGTTGCTGAGGTGGTCCGTCCTGAGCATCCTCACGGATACCTCTTCCTTACTCTCTTGCCTAGTACAATGGTTGCAATCTTCAGGACAAGGTCTTCTGGACAATGCATCTGCGTTGCCGTGAGATTTTCCGCTGCGATGTTCGATCTCAAAGTCGTATTCCTGCAGTAGTTCAATCCACCTCGCAACTTGTCCTTCTGGATTTTTAAACTGCAATAGTCATTTTAGTGCAGCATGGTCAGTTCGTAAGTGAAATTTTCGTCCCAGAAGATATTTGCTAAAATGCTGCAACGACTTTACCACAGCGAGCAATTCGCGTCTTGTGACACAATAGTTCCTTTCCGGTTTTGACAAAGACTTGCTGAAGTACGCTATCACGACCTCTTGGCAACCATTCCGTTGAGACAACACACCGCCAAGTCCTAAATCACTTGCGTCTGTGTCAACTATAAATTCTTTGCTTGCATCAGGGTATCCCAAAATAGGTGTTTTGCACAGACGGTCCTTGATCTCCTGGAATGCGATATTGCAACTTTCATCCCAGCAGAAATGTCGCTTCTCCTCGGTTAGCTTGTGCAGAGGTTGGGCTATATCTGCAAAGTTCTTCACAAATCGCCGGTGATAGGAGCACAAACCCAAAAATGCTCTAACCTGCGTCTTGTCTTTTGGAACCGGCCAATCCTTGACAGCGGCGATTTTCTCTGGATCTGTGCGGATACCTTCTTCCGATACTACAAACCCCAAAAAGTTAACTTGCCGTTGGAATAGTGAACATTTCTTCGGGCTCAACTTGAGGTTGGCACTCTGAATCTTCATGAGCACGAGTTCCAGGTTATGAAGGTGTTCCTCAAACGTACGGCCTACGATGATGATGTCATCCAAGTAGACCAGACAGGCATCGCCAATTAGCCCGGTAAGTACAAGTTCCATCACCCTTTCAAACGTTGCTGGAGCATTGCACAACCCAAACGGCATTACTTTAAATTGCCACAGACCCTTTCCCGTCGAGAAAGCAGTTTTCTCCTTGTCCTTAGGGTCAATTTCAACTTGCCAGTAGCCACTTTTTGGATCCAGCGTGCTAAACCACTTTACTCCTGTAAGCATGTCCAGCGTGTCATCAATTCTTGGCAAGGGATAGCTGTCCTTCTTCGTAACGTCGTTCACACGGCGGTAGTCAACACAAAACCGCATGCTGCCATCCTTCTTCTTCACCAGCACCACTGGTGAACACCATGGACTAGAGAAGGGTTCAATAACACCATCCTTCACCATTCCTTCAATCATGGTTTCCACTTCCTTTTGACGTGCTACCGGCAATCTTCTTGGCCGCTGACGGATAGGCAATTCTTCTCCTGTGTTTATTTTGTGTTGAACTAAGCCAGTCTTTCCTATGTCAGCATCGTTTGATGAGAATACATCGGCGTACTTGAGTAACAACTTCTTCGCCTTGACCAATTCGTTCGGGGAGAGAACACTGCGACAGTCTTCCAAAAGTGTGGTCACTCTCGTTTCTGCATCCTTGCTGGGGGTCCCACTCGATATATATTGGCACCGACGTAACCAATCCACTTCCTCACAAGTACCAATCAGTGTGCCTTTTTCTATAATCTGTTCCCGGTCGCAAAGGTTCAGCACACGTACTCCTGAAATGTTAGTGGTCCTGACCAAGGTTTGAGCTACTTTTCATGGAAGGTCATTGTTTACCCTTTCCACAAGTACACAACGGTGAGCTTGCCCAGCGTTTCGAGGAAGACTAACCGGAACAATCGTTTCCGATCTCGGCGGAAGAACAATCTTCTTAATGCTGTACACGTTCCCTGGTAACGCACCTTCCATAAAAAGTTCCTCCTGTCCACATTTCAAAACACCTTGCTTAACGTCGATCTCACAACAATTATTCCTCATAAAGTCTAGGCCTAGGATGCAGTCGTCCATTATATCAGCCACGATGACATTATGCAGGTAGATCACGTTGCCAAGCTTCAACTCCATCTCCTTCTCTCCACGGACGGGTATACGCTGACCGGTGGCTGTTACCAAATTAATGCGTTTTCGGTTGTATGCGGAGTCCCCAAGGAACTGACTTATAAGTTGGGAACTAACAACCGTACGAGAGGCTCCAGTGTCTATGGTCAGTTTACACGGCATTCCGTTGACCTCGCCCTTGATGATTAGACTGTTCCCATCATGGGTTTGTGAGATCGAGATCCTTGGGGCTCTTTTAACATCAGCCAGCACCCGCCCCGCAGTTCTGGCTTTTACTCGTTTCCCTGCTGCTGCTGGGCGGTGCTGTTGGCCGCACTACCCTCCTGAGATCGTTCACCTTCCCTTTCTAGGGTTCGCTTAGGGCAGCTGAATCGAAGATGGCCCTTTTCCCCACAGCCATAGCACCTTGGGCTGTATCCTTTGTTGCGGTCGCGAACTGTAGCTGCTGCAACCTCACTGACGCGATGGGAACGATGATCCTGCCGCACGGCTTCCACATCCAGTGCATGGGCCAAGGCGTCCTTAAGCGTCTCGTGGTGCCCGAGCCTCACAGCAGCTCTGACTTCCAGGTCGCGGATGCCGTCGATGAATGTCTGCACCAGGTTCCCTTCAATGAGCGCAGGTACAGACCGGTATGCTTTTCGCACCAGCTTCTCCACTTCTAGAGCCCACTGCTGCAGGTTTTCGTTGATGCGCTGCACACGATCTTTAAGCTGCGCACGAAAGACCTGTTCCAGGTGAGCGTCGCCATATCTCGCCTCCAATGCCTCAAGGAGTTGCTCATAAGTCACTTCCTCACCGAGAGCTTCCAGAACTGTTAAGGCCTGGTCGCGCAGGCCTGGTCTGAGAGCAGTCATGGCCTGACTTTTATTCCAGCCGTTCGCCTTCATAACAGCCTCGAACTGGATCTTGTAGGCTGACCAGGAAGAGGTACCGTCGAACGGTGGCACCTTGAACCCACGTAGCGAAGGTGTTGTAGCTACTACGGGAGCTGTAGCTCCATCTCCTAGTTTGAGTTCGTCCAGTGATTTCTTCATGTCAGCCATTACGTTGTCAACCCGATTGTTTACTTGGTCGATTCGGGTTTCAGCTTTCTCGATTCGGGTTTCAGCTTTCGCGATTTGGGTTTCAGCTTCTGACAGGCGGTTGTCATGCTGAGCAACCCTATCCTTCACCTCCTTGATCTCCTTCCCGAAGGTAGCGTGAAGATCCTTCATGAGGAGCATCTGCTCTTCCAACCGACGGGCCTGTTCCTCCTGTCCGTCCCGCAGCTGCCCTTCCAAACGACGGACCTTTTCCTCTTGTCGGCGGACCTGTTCCTCTTGTCCGCTCTGCAGCTGCTCCTTCAACTGACGGACCTGTTCCTCTTGTCGGCAAGCCTGCTCCTGCAGCATCACCATCAGAGCACCTAAGTCAGGTGCTGCAAATATAGGAGCTACTGACGGGCCTGCAGCCGGCGGCTGGCCCTCCGACGTCTGCGGCGTTGCACCACCAAATTTCGTTGGTCCGTCTCCTGCTGGCGTTGACTTCGGGTACGGACACCCTCCGTTTCCTCCTTAGGTAAAATCGGCATGATTTTATCCCACTTCTGACACCAATTGTTACGAGCTTGAGGTTCGTGACAATAAAAATTGCCGATAAAATTATCTAAATTAACACTTTAATTTACTTTACACAAATTAAAACTTAAAACACTAATAATTAAACACACTAATTCACTTTATTCCGCTCCGAAGCTTTGCTTGTCTCGCCCAAATCCAATACTGCCCCGATCGCATATTGCAGCGCCTATATATACAAATTAGCAATGAAGCATCCGGAATATTCAAGTAAATGCGCGCAAAGCGATGAGTGTTCGAGTGTAGATTTTCTAGAAACTTAGTTCTTCGGATGGCGCTGTCGGTTGAAAGATTTGTGATGTCATTTTCTGCAAAGCTCCCCTCGCTCTCGTTCCTGACACTAGATGGCGCTAGTGTATGGCGTTGACTAATTCACGCAACAATAACAACCGGATTGTCCAATATGACCTTACAAGATAGGCTTCCAGTTATGGGTTCGTTTGACAAAATTCGCTAAAAATTTCTTCCCATATGCTATATGATATGATGTGTTGTAACCCCATAGGACTGAGGTGGAATGCCTCGTTTCCAGTAATGAGGGTATCCGGTTCTCTACACTCACCATTCAAGCCAGCAGCATTTAGCTGCTATTTTACGCTCGTATTCTGTGAGAGCGTGGTCGTTCATCATTTTTACTACAACCATGATATAGGTGTAGCGTGGCTTTACCATGTGTAAAAAATCTCTTATGTTTTCCTGAAAACATTTCTTTTTAGAATAGGATTTGCGCCGAAGCGCACTGCGTCATACGAGCCTGAGATTCGCTGTCCGCTAATCTTCGCTAAACGCATGACATATAAAACACAAGCCACGATCCTGCTTCCAATACTTTTCTAGATTTCAGTGAATGTGGTACTTTCCTGATAGAGGCGACCCATTCGTTATGCAGCCACAAAATAACTAGAACGTGGCTCTACCACATTGTATAATATGTACTATTGTTTTTTTATGATATTAAAATAAAAAAACAAGCAAACAATTTACAGCCTATATACGTCCCACTGCTGGACACAGGCCTCCGGCTCATTTCTGAGATGGTTTTAGAGCAAGGAATTGTCCACCACGCTACCCCAATGCGTGTTGGCGAACATCACGTGTTTTCGAATTTTTTTTTCTTATATCTCTGACATGCAGGTTTCCTAACGACATTTTCCTTCACCGCCGAGCACGTGGTAAGTCAGCACTTAAAATTGCAATTAGCAATCTCATTGGTGCCGGAGGTGATCGATCCCGGTTTGCTCGCATACTGTGAAATTTACAGCGAGCGCTAACCATCTGAGATACCACGGCTCTAAACTGTTATTTCTCAAACGAGGATAAATGAAGATGTCTACGGACTACAGTATTCATTTGCCATCAGGTGGACTGTAGGTGCGCTCGTTTGTCACTTATTCTATCAAAATAACTCTTCTAGTACGTAGTACATATTATTGCAATGTACTGCATAGGGGTTTTCTTATTACATGAATACGTTCACCTCCATTCATTTGGCAGTCGCTCCGCTTCAACGGTGCCGAGTGGAGACCGTCGTACGTGAGGCCGCGGGTAATGACCGTGTTGCATGTTGGCTGTACCGTGCACTCGTCAAACTTTTATCTGCCTCGCGAGGGTCGACGTTAGTGCGTAATTATGCATCCGATTATTAAAATAAAAAAGCAAGTTAACTCTGTATAGTAAATACCATCAGGCGTCGTCCTAGTATAACAAGATTGCATGACTGTACATTGAAGGCGATGCTGTCATCGCTCGATCGCGTTATTACTTTGAAAAAAAAAAAGACACTTATTCGAGATTTCTTTCATCAACGATATCTCTCGAAGGAATCAACCGATTTTGATGCCGTTCTCAGTAATTGACGCCATTTTCTGTGTAGAAGAGCTGTTAAGATTTAAGAGTTGGTCATAACAAAGTGTCGAAGTAATTCAAAGAATACTATTTTTCTCAGAATCAACCGTGAAAATTCTTTCCAACGTTAAAAGATGTTTACATATTTACGTACACAGACACACACACATACACACACACACACACACACACACACACACACACACACACACACGCACAACACACACAAACACACACACACACACACACACACACATACACACACACACACACACACACACACACATACACACACACACACACACACACACACACACACACACACACACACATGCACACAGGCACTTCAAGATAACCCATTATAATAATTTATATAATCTATTCTGTTTCCGGTACCTGTATTCACAAATAAATAAATTCGAATTTGTGTATGCTTTTATCATTGGTTCAAAAAAGCTCTGTTTCGGGAAGAACTGCCTTTTCACACATATTAAAAAAAATGTAGACTCTGAGCTTGATTTGTCAATATTTTTTTTAATAATGAGGCCAAGCCTTCAACAGCTAAATAAAAGATTAAAATAAATTATTTCAACCGATTTGCGTTTGTTATAAATAATAATATTCTTAAGAACACTAAGACAGATCAAAAAGCCAAGCTCTCTTTTACCTGAATTATTTATTTACTCTAGTCTTATATTGAATCAAAGGGTTTATTCTTAAGAGTACACAATGGGATTACATTGAAAGAGGATATAAATAAGTCTTTTCTATCTTTTTAAAGTAAAAAATAATTAAAGGCTTAAACGATTCTACAAATATACGCAAATTATATGGAACGATTTTATATTAGAGGAATAATTTGGATAATATAATAATTTTTCTGTCCGATTTTCGGACAGTAGTAAGACTATAGAAATGAGTCATAAGAGGATACGAGACAATGAGTTAATCATCCAGCGGGTGGCGGTTTGATTAAGAATTTATCTTTTTTAATATATAAAAAGGGTGAAAAATAACCAAATGACCGCACAGTGCACGTGATGGGAAGATGGTTGCTGTGACCTATAGACATCTACATATATCCTCGACAAGAATCAATACGCATATGCATTGTCAGTTAAATGTTTCCAGTGAAAGGGGTCTCCAGTTCCCTTCACTCACCATAAGAACACGGCAGCTTTAATCTGCTACTCTACGCTGGTATTCTGTGAGAGCGTGGCCCTTCCCGGTTGAGGCGAGCCATTCGTGCTACAACCATTACATAGCTGCACCTTAGCTACCAAGTACAAAACCATCACTACATCTCAGTCTGTGGGTGACATTAGAGACGACTATGTATTAGGTACGATAGATTTTACGACTTCTAGCAGATGTTACGTTATGTAATCGAAAATTTGAAAGTTGAAGAATGCAGATTAATAATGGGTGAGTTAATCGTCAAATGCCTTTTGTTGTTTTGATCAAGTTATTCTTGTGTCGTCGGCGACCGAGTTGCAAATGATAGTTACATTAATGAACAGATCGTTAAAAGAGGTATGAAAGTGAACGCAAGTAAGACGAAAGTTATGGTTTTTGAAAGAGAAGTAAGTAAAACGATATGTGAAATAAGAATAAAAGGAGAGTTGATCGAGCAAGTAGGTAGATGAGTTTGTATATTTGGGATGCGTATTTAGCAGGGATGGGAGATATGATAAGGGTTTAGAATGACGAGTGAACGCAGGATATAGAATAAATGGGGCCCTGCACTCTATTGTGAAGTCAGAATGTGTCAAAGAAGGCACGTATGGAAATTCACAATGCTGTGTTGGTCCTTACTTTAACGTAACGTAACGTTTAACGTAACCACAACGCAGTAGAAATGCGGTCGTTAAGGAGTATGTTAGGGCTAAGTCTGAATTAAGGGTGAGATATTGTGTGGTAAGAGAAGAGCGTGGTTTACAAGATGATTGCTAGTAACTGTAGCTTAACGCTACAGTGTTCGGCACACACACATACACACACACACACACACACGCACGCACGCACGCACGCACGCACGCACGCACGCAAGCACGCACGCACGCACGCACGCACGCACGCACGCACGCACGCACGCACGCACGCACGCACGCACGCACGCACGCATGCACGAACGCACGCACGCACGCACGCACGCACGCACGCACGCACGCACGCACTCACGCACGCACGCACGCACGCACGCACGCAAGCACGCACGCAAGCACGCACGCACGCACGCACGCACGCACGCACGCACGCACGCACGCACGCACGCACGCATGCACGCACGCACGCACGCACGCACGCACGCACGCACGCACGCACGCACGCACGCACGCACACACACACACACACACACACACACACACACACACAACACACACACATACACACAGTGTATAGTGTTCGCAACAGTAGCGCAGAGAGTAGCTTGAAGGAATTTTCCAAAATATTATATAATTTCTTCAAAATATTTTGAAAGTGAAGTAAAATAGATTAAACTTTAACAGCTACAGTCAGTCAGTCAGTTTTGGTAAAAGTTTCATAAAATACTACATTATAGGTAAGCAGGGGCATCGATTCGAGAGGCGAGATCAATTCCTGATATTAAATGCATTTTGAGGTAGTAAAAGTTTTATATCAGATGGCAGGTGGGCGTCGCTTATGAGGAAATGTTTATAAGGCTAAGGTAGTGGAATATTTGATTGTCTACTGATGGGATACTTAGGAAGACTTCAAAATAAAATTTAATATTAATGAGCTTGGATCATAATATATTTTGATCCAGTAAAATATTAAAATGTCAAATGGAATGGATTATAATATTCTCTAAAAATGAGAATGCTGAGCTAATAATTTTTTTTACAAATTAGTTTTATGGATGTGGGGTATATAAGCATGGGTCTCACCTGATGGTATCTGTATCTTCATTCTTATTCTTTATATAGGAAAGATGTAGATGTCTACGGCCGACAGCATCCGAAGTCAATATAGGCTTTCCCTAAGAAATGCCATAAAGCATGGTCCTGATTACATACAGGTCCTTATTTCACAGCAGAGGCCACCCTATACTTCGCTCGCCAGTTCATCGTACGTACTTATGTGTAACTTTCAAGCATGCAGTGCTAAAGCGTTTGCACAAACACTAGACCTCCCACTCACCATGTCGTTATGATGCAAGCAGTGCGCGCAGGGGTATAATTAGTGCGCCTCATTACCTCGCCGAAACGAGGGCCCTTCCCACGCTTTTATGTGATTGCAGCTAAGGGTTATTTTAACATAACACGAATCTGTACATAATGAAATGTTGTTATTACATTATTTTTACACGCGCACGCCACGCTGCAGCTATATTATGGTTGCAGCACGAATGAGTCGGCTCGACCGGGGAAGGACAACGCTCTCACATGTAAAATATTCTGGTTCTACTGAAAAATATTAGGGAATATAAAAATAAATTAATTAAGCATGTGTTTTTTTAATCTACTTTCAACGTGAACTTTCTATTAGATTTGATTGACAAATAATATCGAAACGCGTTGAGAAATTTAGTTACATGTTTGAAGTGAAACGGCGTGATATGTATGTATATTAGGAGTAATGTGTTTAGCGAGAGCAAACGCACGTCTCGGCTCAAACACGTGTGATGCTAGCGACGGTTTCAGATTTTCTACGTGACGTAAATATCTTACATCTAACTAGGTTACTTGTTACTACTCTTATCTGCTTTTATTATAAAAAGTGGTTTATAATAAGTGTCACGTTCAAACTAGGTTCTGATATAATAAAGAAGTACCGTGGAAATGTACGAACTTAATTATAAAGTGTGGAATTTGAGAGCAAATGTCATTTTCGCGAAGAATCGGACTCACAAGTTTGAATTTACTAAGTCACTATACTAAAATCCCTTAAATAATTACCAAAAAAAATGCCATGCCTATATTATTAAAACTTCTTAGTCTACGCACCACAAGTAAATTGTTTTGATACAGAAAAACAAGAATTCTGGGAAGACCAGCAGAATCACCTAACAACAGTACCCCGAAGTGAACAAAGAATCGTATGTGGAGACCTGAACAGTCATGGTGCATGGGGATAGACAGGGATGGTTTTGAGGGTTATCATGGTGGTTTCGGATATGGAAAGCAAAACAGTGAAGGTGAAACAATTTTGGAATTGGCAGCTTCTCAAAATCTTGCAGTAGTAAATACGTTCTTTCAAAAGAAGGATGAACATTTAATAACCTATAAGAGTGGAAAATCGAAGACGCGATAGACTATATCCTAATGGATAAACGATACTTAAAACAAATTAAGGACTGCAAGGTTATTCCTGGGGAACCCCTCACCTCCCAATATAGGCTACTACTAAAAACCCTGAAACTTAAAACAGCCATTAAGATAAAAATAGTTAAAGTGGAGAGAATTAAATGGCATAAACTAAAAACGGATAAAGGGAGTACCCTAGGAAAGCATGTTGTGGATTACATGAGCAAAAACCCCCATCGAGATCAGACTCCTACAGAAACATGGACAAACTTTAAGAAACTATGTATCACTACATCAAAACGTGAGCTAGGGATAAGCAAAGGACAATTGCATAATGCAAAAGATACAAAATGGTGGAACGACTACACCAAACATAGTGTTGCTAAAAAGAAACGTTTGTTTAAATTTGGCAAGAAACATACTCCGATGAAGATAAAGAAATATACAAAGAGGCAAAGAAGACTACAAGAAGAACAGTAGCTATTGAAAAGGAAAATGCTGATCTAAATCTTTACGATCGCTTAGAACTAGCCACAGATAAAGACATATATAAAATAGCTAAATATAGATATAATGATTGTAAAGACTTTAAAAGTACAAAACACATTAAAAATAAAGGCAAACTACTTACAAACAAAAAGGTTTGAGTATTACCAGGAGCTGCTCAATGAAAAATTCCGTAGAAAATCAGAAACTGAATTACATCCGACGCAAGGGCCTGTAAATAGAATAGCTGTTACAGAAGTTGGAAGTGCCATCCCTAAAATGAAGAACCATAAAAGTGTAGTCCCAGATAACATTCCTGTTGAGGTCTGGAAATTTCTAAAAGGGGTAGGAGAGGCACGGCTCTGTGAGCTATTTAATAACATCATGAAAAGCGAAAAAATGCCAGATGCCTGGAGAAAGAGTGTAATGGTCCCATTCTACAAGAAGAAAGGAAACCTACGGGAATGTGCAAATTATCGAGGTATAAAACTCACAACACACACACTCAAAATTTGGCAACGAGTTCTAAGTGAACGCCTTCAAAACCTCTTTAACTTAACAGAAAATCAGTTCGGTTTTACTTCTGAGAGGGGAACAACAGACGCGATCCATGCAACCAGACTGTTCATGGAAAAAGCTCGCGAAAACAAACAGAATCTCTGGATGGTATTCATAGATCTCGAGAAGGCTTTCGATCGTGTGGCGAGAAACATAATATGGCAAGCTCTGAGAGCCCAAAATATCCCTGAGTACTATATAAAACTGATTATGGACATGTATCATAATGTACAAACCTGTGTTAGAAGTCCAGCCGGCCTGTCGGAAAGCTTCGATATCAAAGTAGGAGTTCATCAAGGAAGCGCACTAAGTCCCTTGCTGTTTAACATCTCCATGAACTACCTAACCCAGAAAATCCAGAAACCCACACCATGGAACCTTTTATATGCGGATGATGTTGCGCTTATCTCAGGCAGTTTAATCGAGATACAAGAAAACTTAGAGCAATATAAGAAATCTCTAGAGTTAAACGAATTACGCATAAGCAGAACCAAGACAGAGTGCATGGTATGCAACTTCAACCCCGACGAAACTATACCATCAAGCGCGGAAGTCAAATTAGATGGCGTAGCCTTACCAATAGTAAATAAATTTAAATACCTCGGATTAATAATCGCGGAAGATGGATCGATAACAGCCGACATAACGCACAGAACGATGTCTGGGTGAAATAAGTGGCGTATAATAACAGGAGTCCTCTGCGATCCAAAAATGCCGATAAGAACCATAGGCAAGGTCTATAAAACAGCTGTGAGGCCTGTTTTACTCTATGGTAGCGAAACGTGGGCTTCGACGAAAATCCATGAGCGAAAACTTCTTGCCACTGAAATGCACATGTTACGTTGGGCGGGTGGAGTCACTCTCAAAGACAAAGTGCGTAACGAACACGTAAGGGGGAGTTTCAAAGTAACGCCTATCACTGATAAGATTACAGAGTCCAGGCTAAGGTGGTACGGACATGTTATGCGTAGACCCGATGACCATGTCGTGAAAAAGTGCCTTTCCGTGGCTACAAAAAGGAGAGGGAGAGATAGACCGCAAACTACCTGGTTGACAAATGTCCGGAAGGACATGTTAAAGCTCGGCCTTACAGAAGATGATGCTTACCAGCGAATTGAATGGCGCCGAAGGATTAAGAAAGCCGTCCCCGCGTAACGGGAAGAGGCGAGGGCAAAGAAGAAGATGACTGTCAACGAAGAAAAAAAATTTTTTTAAATGACAAGACAAAAAATGATAAAAGTAGTTCCACAGGAATCCTTTTATTTTTTCACTTTGCGATATATGTTTTAGCGGTTCATCCTGACATTTTACTGATGCGATACACTAATATGGTGTAATTTATTTAATGATTCATCTTATAACGTCGCAATATCATTAACAATAAATTATAATTAATTTCTATATAAAGACGTCTAAAAATATCTTAGATATATATCTTTTGAAAAAATAAAATGCGGTTAAGTAAAAAAATATATAGAATTTAAAGGTAACTGTTAAAATTATGAAGTCCTTTGTGACAGACAAAATTATTTTTATTATAAAAGTAGTGTTTTCATTATAAGGCACTTAAATCTTGTTTATCTTCATAATATGTCCAATTACCTTCAACGAGAAATACAATTAATTGTCAATTTGACACATACTTTTTTACGGCATTCATTGTCATAATTAAATATAATTATGATGTGTACTTTATACATGTCGTACGATAGTAATAAAATAAACCGAATTTTCGGAAAAAATCTATGGTGATCGCGAAAACGCTGCTAATTAGATGATAGTCGAATCATTTCGACAGATTCTAAAACTGAATCAGCACGCCCCGACGTAGTCTTGTCTGCCCTACCCCTAGTGTTTTTGTAAATCCATAGGCGCGCAGGGAGCACCTACGCAGCTTCGGCTTATTGGTCGCACGGATACCAGCAATTTGCTACGCAAGGGCGAAGGGGCTGCACTACCCACAGCGCCGAAACTGTAACAGTAGTAACTTCAAGGATCAATATATGTCATATAATCTATATAGTATATTTCCTTTTATTTTTTTATCACAAAATTCACAGGCGAACAGGAAGTAATTATTAGTTTAATTATAATATTAGTGCTATTTTGTATAACTTACAAATACTTATATAACTCGATAGAGTGTATGTTATTAATGTGTGTAGATACACACATTAATAACATACACTCTATCGAGTTTATGTTCGATGTATGTTTTTAATAAGTGCAGTATGTTTATCGCTCAAAGTTTAAGCGTACCTTATTGGAAAGTATACGCGACAAAAGTGTATCAACCATGTATAGTTTCTAAAAATAGTTACGCTCATAACAAATTGAAACCATACGCGATCAGTCCCGACCTGTGCGTACTGTTGTCGTATACTTTCAATATACGCGTGCGTTTTTCGTAAGTTCTGTAACTTCAGTCCAACTTGTCATTGGAATCAATGATAACAAAATGCCATGAACTACTAAAACTGCGTATTTGTGAGCTACGACGCGTTCTAAGAGTTTTCTTCACAATTATTGTTGATTTTGTTCGTTAATATTTTTGTGTATTATTTTTTTTATTATGTGCGAGCAGCTATGCAGGTCTAGTTAAAGAGACCAGTATCACTGCGACCTATAAGATCTATTGTGATCGCTGCTATGGCTATAGTTCACTGCTAATGAATAGTCTAGTGTTCAATGAATCGAAGGAGATGCTTAGCCGTGAGCAATTTCACTTCTTCTGGGCGTAATAGATAGTGTCCCAGATGAGTGTTACGTTTGCGCATTAAGAGCCCGCAAACGGTTAGGATGTGTAGAGGCGTTTGTTCCGTTACGGAACAGAACCGACACATCCTTGAGTTGCTTAGTTCCAGGATGGACATGTGCTTCTTAAGACAACAGTGTACAGTTAGGGCCAGAATGCGAAATTTATTTTTACTTAATCCCAGGGCTTCTGAAGCGAATTTACGATCAAAAGCCCGGATTAAGGTTTTAGAATGTTTTAAGCCTGGTGTATCAGACCAGATCTTAAGTGATTTATTGTGATAAAGAGTTTCAAGGGTCAATCGGGCTAGGCTTCTTGAGATTCCACAAAATGGCTCGGATCCAAATTGTGTGCACTTTGAGCCCTCCCGTGCAAGTTTGTCGGCAAATTCGTTGCCTAAAATACCCTCGTGACCCGGAACCCATCTTAAAACGACCCTGTTTTTACAACCCAGGGCGTTTAAACAGTTCACGCAGTCTTCAACTAGCTTTGAGTTCACTAAGTTTGATCTCAGCGCTAGGAGTGCTGCTTGACTATCAGAGTTTATGTAAATTTTTTGGTTGACGTAGTGTTTTTGCAGATTGATTTCCGCACACCGAAGTATGGCGAAAATTTCTGCCTGGAAAATAGAGGTGTATCTACCCAAATTCATACTAAGTTTGAATTTGGGGCGCTCCCCGTAAATTCCAAAGCCTACATCGAGGCCCATTTTAGACCCATCGGTATACCATATGAGGCTACCGACCTCACAGATAACCTGGCCATTCAGCCAGTCTTCTCTGAAGGGTAATTCCACTATATACTTTTTATCAAAAGTGTATAGTGGACGCATGATATCTGAGATCATGCATAAGACCGGTGATTCCTTAATTGAGTCAAGCATGAATCTCAATCTGTAGGAGAGCAAGCTCAGACCGCCCTGGGCGTTAATCCTATACAAATTAGCCCTTGCCTCCTTGTCTAGATAGAGATCAAGGGGCGTTAGGCATAGAAGTGCATTAAGAGCCGCTCCAGGCGATGATCGCATAGCTCCAGTTGCCATTAGGCAGGCAGTCCTTTGTAGACTATTTAGTCTATCCGCAGTCATCTTTTGGTTGGCCTTGTTACACCAGATAATAGAGGCGTAGGTGAGAATCGGCCTCACTATGCTACTGTACCATACTGGGACGCAAGCCGCAGTTGTTCCCGACCAAACGACTGCACGTACCTAAAGCAATTTTTGCCTTACGGCATACGTTGCTAAGGTGAGGTTCCACGTTAGTTTTTGGTCGATTGTTACGCCCAAGTACTTAACTTCCGTGGAAAATGGTACTTTTTACCATTAAATTTTGGTTGGACTAATTTGTCCAACCGTCTCTTTTTGGTAAAAGGTGTTATAACAGTTTTATTAGCATTAACTGATAAACTGTTATCCCTACACCAGTTATTTATGGTGTTTAGGGCTCTTTGTATTATTGACGATAAAGTACTTTGGCAAAAGCCCCTTGCAATGATCACAAGGTCATCAGCATAACCCAATGTGTCCATGCGTAGGTCTGCCATTTTGTAAAATAGTTGGTCAACCACAAGAGTCCAAAGAAGGGGTGACAAAACACCTCCTTGTGAGCAGCCTCTTGTGGTTGCAACCTCAATCGAAGTTTGAAACAGCGCTATTTTTGCCTTTCTGTTTGAGAGCATCGACTTCACCCATCTCATGGTTGTGGGGTCAACATTTTTAGATGTTAGGCCCCAATCAGCAGTGATGTGGGTCTACTATCGAAGGCGCCCTCAATATCTAGAAAGGCACAAAGAGCTATTTCTTTATCCTCCAGTGCTTTTTCGACCCTGTCAATGACACTGATCAGGGCTGTTTCCGTAGATTTGCCTCTACGGTAAGCATGCTGGTTGTAATGAATGGGCATCGTAACTAGAGCTACATCCCTTATATATCTATCTATAACCTTTTCCAATGTCTTAAGAAAAAAGGAAGATAGGCTTATAGGTCTTAAGGACTTTGGTAAAGCGTAGTCCTTTCTACCAGCCTTAGGTATAAATAGAACCTTGACAATTGTCCGTCGTTCTGGAATATATCCCCATGCAAAACTTGCAATGAAGATTTTCACCAGATAAGGAAGAAGGATATCGATACCCCTCTGTAGTTGGATGGGAATTATTCCATCCTCCCCGCTTGATTTAAATAGTTCAAAGGAGTCAACAGCCCACTGCACCAGGTTTGGCCTTATTATCTTTGCAGCCCTACGCCAGTCCTCATTGCAAAGCCTTCGTAGGGCTCTGAAAGAGTTCAAGGCTGAAGTCTTGTATGACCCTGGGAAATGGGTTGACGCTAGTAACTCCAATGTTTCTGTTTCACTATTAGTGAAGTTACCATCCGGCTTTTTAAGAAGCCCTATCTGATTAGGTTTAGCTTTTGATAGCTTCTTGTGTAGTCTTGCACTGCGAGGCAAAGACTCAACTTCCTCGCATAGCTTCCTCCACGATGCTCTCTTGTCTTTCCTAATTTCTCTATTATATTCAGTTAGGGCCGCACTATAGATATCCCACTCTTTGGTTTTCTTAGCCCTATTAAATAGTTTCCTGGTCTTTTCCCTAAGGTCTTTCAGCTTAGAATTCCACCAAGAAACTTTTTGTGTTGAGGTCTTGGTTTTGACGGGACAACTGTCCTCGAAGGCTTCACAGATACCTACGGTTACTGTCTCCGTCGCTAACTCCAGACCTTCAATTGTTTTGATGCTTTTAGGAAACGTTTCCAAATTCCTCCTTAGGCTATCTCTATAGATATCCCAGGAGGTCGCTTTCGGATCCCTAAAAGTAACGGTTTCAAAGGATGGTGATGCTCCAATCACAAACTTAATGTGCTTGTGATCAGACATCGAGTTTTCGCTACTAATATGCCAGTCATTTATCCGCCTGGACATGTTATTAGGTAGCAAAGGTTATGTCTAACACTTCTTGCCTAGCACGCGTTACAAAGGTTGGTGTAGAACCGAAGTTTAGGCTTACCAGGCGGTTGGAGATGAGAAAATCATAAAGTAACTCACCTCTTTCGTTGATGTTGGTGCTCCCCCAGGCTGTGTGGTGAGCATTAGCATCACAACCCACCACAAGTTCGGCGTTGTGTTTTCGGGCGAACTCCGCCACTCGCTCTAACTCGATAGTAGGATCTGCATTCTCGCCGGGAAGATAGGCTGAGCAAATGATTACTCTGGCCCCTGTGCATCCCTTGAGATTTATGAAGGCTGTAACCAGGTCATCGTTACAGTACTCTGGAACAGCTAAAAGTTCAATATTTTTATTATAAATTATACAAGCTCTGGGTCTACTGCATTTGGTATTGACAAGAATCTTACCGGCAGCCGCCAATCCCAGAACTTGACCATTGGCAACCCAAGGCTCTTGTATAAGGGCGAGGTCAATGTTGTCCTCTGCAAAGGAAACCTCCACTACGGCAGAAGCAGCTGCTGCATGGTGAAAATTTGCTTGGAGGACCCTCGTCCTACCCTCGGGTTTAGCCATTTATGGGCGTGGGGGGGCAGGGGTCTTTTCCGCCTGTTGAGGACGAGAACGTCCTTTTCCTGCGAACTTGACCCCCGCCTTACCTTTCTTCGAACCGCTCCCACCTCCCCTCCCCTCCGGCCTGGACGACACCAGCGGAGGCCGTCGGACCGAGGCGAAATCTGCGCCTTGGGTCTTCGTCACTCTCACCGGTGGCGTTTCAGCCTCACCCCGAGAGGTGGAGGACTGAGGGCATTGGGGTTGGGGTTGGGGCAGTTCGGGCTCCATTGCCGCGTCAGAGCCTCCCCTGACTTTAAAAGTTATCATCTTAAAGCCAAGGATGACTCTGCCACCTGCCTTCCGAAGAGCCTCCGCCGATGGGTCGTCCAGAGAAAAGTTTACTAGGAACCCATTCTCCTCGTCCCTACGGTGGAGGATTCTCCAGAGCTCAGTATGGAGCCCTTCATTTTGTGCCCTCAACAGCACAGCCGCCTCCTCTGAGAGTCGGCTTCGCTGCGGGGCAAGTAGGTAATGCCCAGCGTAGGCATAGGCAGTTCGCCCTCGGGTATTACCGAGAGCTCTGCCTCCGGCCAGGGCTTTAGTTTTCCGATTTCACCCACAATCCAGTCCTGGCTTGCCTTATTCAGGCACGTCACCAGAATCCAAACTGGCTTGTGTGTGCAACCAGAAAATTTTGGGCCCATTCCCGGTTGCGACCCACGGGCCGTCTTAGCGATGGCCTGTGTTAGTGCCCGGTGGAGCCGCATCTGCTCCACACTCATAGGATTCGAATTGAGAATTCCTATACGCGCGGAGCCAGCTACGGCACTGAAGCTGAGCTTCTTCTCCTCCGTTGCCAGCTTCACAGTCTTCCTGGGCTGGTCTTTGGGGGACTCTTCCTCAGACCGACTGCGTTTTTTCGCCTTCGGAACTGGGGGAGGTTTGGGCAGAGGAATTTCGTCCCAAGGCTTCTGGCAGAGAGAGAGGGCCTCTACGGCTCCAATCTCAGCTGCTATCAGCCTTCGGTACCTTTTCCTCGCAGCCCCACTAAGCTTATAAGGCCTAGCGAACTTTTTCTTTTCCCCTCCCTGGTTCGTTTCCCATTGTGGTTTGGCTGCAAACGTGCCCTCCACTTCACGGCTCGTCCCAGGTTGGGGCACACTGTTGCAGGGTATTGGTGAGGCTAAAAGAGCCTCTTCCAAACCTGCAGCTAATTCCATTAAAGGAGACTTCTCACTGTCTTTAACAAAATGTCAGTTTTCATCCATTTTGTTTCCACGAGTAGCTAGGGAAATACTTGGTCACCCCCGGCAGAGCCCCGCATGCCGAGCGAAGGGCTAAAATACCACCCGAATCGCCCTGGTCTCGGGTAGGCACCGTTTGCGACTGGACTCCCTCCAGCCACGCATCCATCGGCACGGTACGCTTGACACCTTGGATTGGGTTGGGATAGGAAAAGGGGTAGGGATAAAAGAAAAGAAAAAGAGGATCGTCCAAGTGTTTCTGTTCTGTCTGTTTCCTATTGAACCAGACTAAATAACAGGCGGCAACCACGTGAAGGAGAACTCCTCACACTTGCCCTGAGGATCAACACGACCTGCGTTCTCCCCCAGAGCCATACGCCAAACTGCTCGCCGGACAGGAGAGCATAATAGGTGTTAATCTAGTCCTATTTACGAGTATATCATCAAACGTTAGGAGTAGACTAACGCCCGCCCATATTTTTGTGTAAGACATTTACAACATGCCATTGAGACATAAGTAAACATTTTTAAAATTTCGTTTGTCTGCCTGTCCGAGCTGATCGTCGGAACAGCTGAATCGATTCTAATAAAACTTCACAAATTAATAGAGAGCAATACCGGGAATGATCCAGACTAAATTTGATCTGAAAAATTTAGAGCTATTATTAACATAGAAATATTGATATGATAAAATAATTTTTTTTTTAATTTATAGGATAGGGTGACAAACGAGCACACAGTCCACCTGATGGTAAGTGGTTGCTGTGGCCCATAGACATCTACATCTATCCTCGATTACGAATCAAAATGCAGATGCATTGTCACCCGTGAGGACTAAGATGGAATGCCTCGTTTCCAGCAAATAAGGTCTCCGGTTCTCTACACTCACCATACGAAATACAGCAGCATTAAGCTACTATTTCACGCTGGTATTCTGTGAGAGCGTGGTCCTTCCCCGGTCGAGCCGACCCATTCGTGCTACAACCATACTATTAATATAACTGCAGCATGGCTCTACCACGTAGAATTAATAAATAAATGGCCTTTAATGATTATCTTATGTCTGAATAACAGCATATTAATAGATTTCATTAGTTATAAATGTAAATTTAAAATTATTGTACCTATTGGGGTATTTAATTATTTTCAAATATTTTCCCAAGAATAGGAAATTTCCAATTAACCAAATAATATAACGGTATTAGTGTGTTTATGCTAATGGTACCGACATGTTGACGACACGGGCCCGATGAGCAGCCATTTCTAATACCATTTTTTACCTATTCGATAAAACAGAGTAGTACATGTTTTAAGTTAATTCTTTTCTTTAATAATATATATTCAAAAACATAACATAAATTATCTATTCACTTGCATACGATTTTAAATTACGCACCTTTATTACTATTTTATGGTTTATAATAAAAATAATGTTATTTTTGTCGCGAAACCGCGCACATATTTTTATTGTATAATAAGTGTGAGCGTAAGTTTTTTTTTAATCTGAACACTTTTGCTGCTGGCCATTTACAAAACATCGATACCGTTAAAACCGCATCTCTCTTTGAGTGAGGCTAAACAGTCATAGAAATAAATTCAACAATAACAATAGATATTTCTCCGAAATTCACTGAAATAGAATGTTTATATTTGTTGAGTAATTTTTATTGTAGTTTGGTCATGTAGAAAGAATGAATGAGAAAAATGGTAAAAAGGAACTGAAAGCTCCAACAAACCTTAGCAATAAAAGATTTTTATAATTTTTATTTGTTACTAGGAAGACGCTGCTTCCAGTCTCTCGTCTCCATTTCCCTTTGTCGCCTTTTATGACACCCACGATTAGATATAGGGTAATGGTTTAACGCAACCACATAGCTTATTACAGAGTTTAATGTTATATTTCTGGCTGAAGGCCTTATAGCTAAACCCACAATAAAAAAACCGATATTGAAACTGACATTTGAGAAACGAACTGTTCTTTAGAATCGTATCCTCTTAGTAGTCTGTGTTAGAATCCATCTTTTACTGAATACCTAAGCGATATAAAAACAATATTTATCACTAGGATAAATTGTTTATTATTCACGCAAATCAATAATTATATTTAGTAATTTTGGTAACACCCTTCACGCAAGGTAATAAGTACCATATTACAACGGTTTTATTTTTAGGAACTGAGACAAGCATTGTTTATTGAAAGTGCTAGAGGTTTTGATTTACGGAGAAACAAGAATTCGCTTATTCCAGCAAATACGTTAAGTTGAAGAATGTTGGGCCGTTCTAGAAATTTATGCTTACGTTGGATGATTATTATTATTTTCACTTCAGCATATATTTGTTGGGATGATCTGATCTTAAAACAAATCTCTTCCAAGTACTTTTATTATAGTTTCACTTATTTATATTTATTTAAAATTTTCTAAATTGATGTATTATATATTACTCATTAAACCTTTCCATTCATTTTAATGCGTCCTACATAGGATTACAGTAAAGTATTTTAATATATTTCGGAATAAGTAGTACCCTCGTACGATCGGTGGTTCAGGTATATTACAACATTTAAACAGTCAATAAAACTCAAGTAGCTCCGAAGCTGTTTTCGTCAGAATATTCGTATTATTTCTGCTTTCTACTTCGTCTTATTCGCTCTGACAGCGCGCGACATGTTTTCAACAATTTATCTGATCAGAACCGTAGCCGAGTGAACGGATATACCTGTCCATGTAGAAGAACGTTTTAAATTTCTCAACTCCACAAGGGACAATGGCGAAATACTATTACCAATGCTAAAAACATTACTAACATTCCCCTTAACCACTCGTGGTAAGCCTAAATTGCTTGTGTTACGAGTGGTTCACGCCAGTAGTCGAATGGCGGATTCGAACCCACGACCTTTTTGAGTTCGCGGTCTTCGCCCTGCCATTAGGCTACTATCGCTTAAGTAACCAATACAGATATCAATAAAATAATTTAATTTGTGTTATCTAATCAAGCTTATGGCCTATCGAAGTCTGGAAAAAATCTTCTTACCTAATTTAAAACTAAATTGACTAGTTGTTGAGGCAAAATGTTGATGGAATTATTAAGCGCCTACTTATGTCACCATTACAGTAAAGTAAAGTAAAGTTACAGCCTATATACGTCCCACTGCTGGGCACAGGCCTCCCCTCATTTCTGAGAGGGTTTTAGGACAAGGAAGTGTCCGCCGCGCTGCCCCAATGCGTGTTGGCAAACTTCACATGTCTGCGAAATATTTTTTCCTTATTACTCAGACATGCAGGTTTCCTCACGATGTTTTCCTTCACCGCCGAGCACGTGGTAAATCAGCACTTAAAATTGCAATTAACAATTTCATTGGTGCCGGCGGGGATCGAACGCGGGTTACTCGCGTTCTGTTATATTTACAGCGACCTAACCATCTGAGCTACCACGGCTCACCATTACAGATATCAATAAAATAATTTACTATGTATTATCTAATCATGCTTATGGCCTATCGAAGTCAGGAGAAAACATCCTACACAGTTCAAAACATGGAGGTTAGAGAAAAGGAGAACGATCGCTACGTGCTAAAGCATAGCCCGCCGTAGTCCCTGAACTGCCGTCGGTAAGTAGTATCTGCCAAGTTAGCAGTTAATGAGTACAAGAAGATGAAGTTAATTGAATAATGTACAAATTTTTGTCGCAGCATTTGTGAGAAAATAATCGTGCTCCGTAATTTTTTAACTTTTGTCAAAAAGAAACATTAAAAAATGATGATATTGTGCGTGGATGTGCAAGTGGTTTAGCATGTGATCGGAAAAATAGACTGAAAATGACTTTTATTGAGACAACTTAGCGATCATAGCGCCTCACTTCTTTCGTCCATATTTCAGGGACACTATTTTCTACTGCGATCGTTCTCCTTCTCTTTAACCTCCATGGTCCAGAACAGGAGAACGATTGCTACGTGCTAAAGCATAGTCCGCTTGTCTCTGAAAATTTATAGAATTTATAGCCGCACTGCCGTCGGTAAGTAGTATCTGCGAAGTAATTTTTTTAATTATTGACAAAAAGAAACATTAGAAAAGGATGAAATGTTATAAAAAATTATAATAATAAATCAATAATAATTAATAATTTATATTTGTAATAATTTATACTATTTTTAGTAATTAAAATTATAAAAAATACATAATCCGTAATTTATTAATTAATAAATAATAATAATAATAAATAATAGTTTCGTTATTTTCTTTTGTTATTTGAATGATATTATAATCTTTTCAAGCTAGCGCACAACAGCTCCTTTTACTGAGACCATTTAGTGATTGCAGCGCCTCATTTATTTTGTCCATATTTCTGGGACACTATTTTCTACCGCGATCGTTCTCCTGTTCCCTAACCTCCATGGTTCAAAACTTAATTGACTAGTTGTTGTAGTTGTTGCGATTCGTCAGTGACGACAGGCAAATGTTATTCAGAAAACTCTTCTATATATACTAATGCATTCGTTAAGGATTTAGCTAGTAGTAGCTAGTATTTACCCTATATAAACATATATGAAGATTATATTGACTAGTTGTTGTAACGATCTGCCAATTAAGGCCTTTTATATCTTACAGTAGTCTAGATAGTGTAGTAATATAGATCTTAGTCTGATGTGTATTTTGTTTAAACTGGAATATCTTTAATTCCTGATTTCCTGCAGTAATATGACCAAAAAATTTTCAGGATTTTAATCTCTATATTTTACATATTTTGTATTTGTCGACGCAAGAAAAAAAAGTCACATAAAATTTGTTTGGGAGTTCACCATTGTCCTAACCTTACCTTACCTTCGTTTCAAGGAAAACCTTTACTTCCAATGTCTCAACATCTGTCTAGATTTTACAATAGATCTTTCTCTATTCCTTAACTCATACAGATAAGAAAAAACTTTTCTTCCTTTTTTATAAGCCCGTTAAAGTAGACTGCACACCACTTAAACCGTGTGCGTGTTTTTACAATAAGTTGAGATTGGTTCTGGTTTTCGCTTTTCTTAATTTGAAATATAAGTAACGAGCGCTCCATCCTTCATTCATTGTTGGTCTGAGGTTCTAGAAGTAAAACTATGAAACTTGGTGATAAACTGGGTGGTGGGAATCTCCTTAAGGTAAGTACCAATCACCACACTACTCGGCTTAATGCCGATCAGCTGTTGCAAAACTTCACAAGCGATTGGCAATCGACTTCTTCGAAACGCCGTCACGATGGCTGTTCACTTGCGTTCGGCAGTTGATTCCTCAGAATGGGCGTCGAGACGACTGTTCCTGTACGTTCAGTAGTCATCTCCTCCGAACGGTCGTCGCGATACCACAGTTTTTCTTGGTTGTTAGTTGGGGCCCCCATATATCAAAATTAGCAGACGGACTTAGTTCTGCAGCATATTTTTTTTATTTTTTTTTATTCATAGAACCACCAACGGAATAACATGTTGTTTTGAAAAAACAATGGCTTAGGAACTAAAATTTACGTGTTTCCATTTAAAGGTAGTTACAGCATGTTTAAAAAAGGCGATAACTGTACGATAACTTGATAATTGTTACAAGTACGAGTAAAATACTAATATAAAACAAACAAAACAATAAGACAATACGAAATATATGAAAATTAAAAATATATAAAAATAACAACATTTATATCGAGTTTATACAGGTTGTCTCACGTCAGAGTTAGGATTTTGAAATGAAATAAAAGTCAATTTGCATATTTTTGTGAAAACATTTTTATTGCAAATTATTGAACTATAATGCGGATTTTATTTTTTAAATATTACATCTTCCAGATATCTTCCATTTCGTAGCACGCACTCACGGAAACGATCCATCGCATTTTGTATAACGCGCCTAAGCATAGCCGGCTCGATGTCGCGTATTTCTCGTTGGATATTTTGTTTTAGCTCAGTCATATTCCTCGGAGTATTGACACAAACTTTGCTTTTAAGGTACCTCCAAAAGAAAAAATCCATGGGGGTCAAATCTGGTGATCGCGGAGGCCACGCGATATCACCAAAGCGGGATATCAATTTTTAGGAAACAATTCACGAAGTTGGTCCATAGTGGCTCTTGCAGTGTGGCAAGTGGCTCCATCCTGCTGAAACTACGTTCTTGAGCTGTAGGCTGGATGTTCTTGAAGTTGGGGTATAAAATAATTGGATATCATTTGCCGATACACCTCACCAGAAATAGTTATCGTAGCACCTGTCGCATTTTCAAAAAAATACGGCCCGATTATTCCATTGACCGAAAGAGCACCACACTGTCACTTTCGGGCTATGCAGCGGTCTTTGATGTTTTTGTCTAGGATTGACAACTGACCAAAAGCGATAATTTTGTTTGTTAACATTTCCATTTAAATGGAAATGTGCTTCGTCACTCCAAAACACAATATTCAAAGTGTGAAATCTCTCAATGATTGTCTGGCAAAAACTTTTACGTAAATTGTAGTCATTTTCATTTATTTCCTGCACTATCTGTATTTTATAGGGATAGAATTTCAGATCACGTTTTAAAACCCGCTCTACGGTTGATTTGGTGACGTTAAAAGCCGCCGCTCTTTTGCGTATTGACAAGCGTGGATTGCGACGAACGCTAGCTGCCACTTCGTTTATTGTTTCTTCCGTCCTTGAAGTTCTGCTTGGGCCCGGTCGCGGTTGATTTATAGCGGAACCGGTAGCTCGAAACTTGATAATCCATTTACGAATCAAATTTTTGCTTGGTCCGTCGTGTAAACGTCCGATATTGTAGTGAGAACAAAACTGTCTCCGAGCCACAACGTACGATTCTCCACCTTTCAAAAACGCTTCGATAGCGAACGAGCGGTGATCACCCGACCACTGCGACATCGTGACTAACGTATCCGCACGAACGACGAAGCTACTGCGCTCCTCCCCCCGCGCTTACTTGCAACGGTTTTTAAATATTTAAATTTAAAATCCTAACTCTGCCGTGAGACAGCCTTTATAAAGATATGGTATAATTTTTACTATGAGTTATTAAATAGATTGACAATTTTGGCTCTAAAAGATTTTATACTATCGCTAAATAAGTCAATAGTCTTATCTTTAAGGACACATTCGTTATACAATCTGCTTATTCTTGGAATAAGAGAGTGATGACCAAGATTAGTTTTACACAATTTGTGTTTGAGTAAGGGAGTCGAAAAACGCGGTACACGGCAGGGAACTTTGAACAATATTTGTGATAGTAATTCTGCAGAATCTATAGTCCCATTTGTAAGCTTGTACAAAAAACTAAATCATGTAGTTTACGTCTGTCCGATAGTGGGTTTAATTTTAGTTTTAGGAGACGAGTGGAATAGGATTCCATATGATTACCACTAGAATAATATTGAGTGAATCGTCTTTGAATGCTTTCTACACGATCTTTGTGTATTTGATAATTAGGGATCCATGTGATGGTGCCGTACTCTAATTTACTTCTAACTAAGGATTGATAAGGAGCATTGAGGATAAATAAGGAGCATTTTGCGTGCCGATCTACAAATATTTTCAATGTGAATATTAAATCTTAATTTAGCATCAATTGTAATTCCTAAGTCTCGGATGGATTCAAGCTTCTGAAGTGGATTATTGTTCAACGTGTATTGGGTTTCTGATGCAGTATGCTTACGCGTAAAGTAGATATACGAACATTTAGAAGCGTTGAGATCCATGCCATTTAACTTGCTCCAACGAGCAATTCTATCGACATCTTCTTGTAGAGATTGTGCATCATGATCGTTTAGAATTGCTTTTGCAAGTTTCAGATCATCCGCAAAGATGAAACATTTTGAATTATGTACACAATTAGTTACATCATTTACGAAAATATTAAATAATAAGGGTCGTAATATGGATGCCTGAGGTACTCCCGAGGTGCACCCATATTTCTGAGAAGAGTAGCCTCTGATCACTACGTATATGCTGTAAGAAAGATTAAAAGTCGATAAGATTAAAGATTACGGATAGAATTTGTACTGCGCTAGGTTTCACAGCGTTACACCAAACATTGCTTACTTTTCACATTCATCTATTACAGCCTCTAAAAGTCCACAGCAGATATGTATAGGTCTCCCCCATAAATCGATTCATAGAGGGGATTTAACCATAGTTGCAACAACGCCCGACCGCAGTTTGGCAAACGCAGTTTATAATTTTGAGTTGTTTTAAAGAAGATGCAGCCGTCCATCTCCAGTTTCAGTTTCCCTTTGGCACATTTTACGACACCCTGGGGATGATATGGTTTTTTTTTAAATAAAATAAGGTTGACAAACGAGCACATAGTCCACGCGATGGTTATTGGATTCTGTAGCCAATAGAGATCTACAATAATTCTCGATAAAGAATCAAGACGTAGATGCGTTGTCAAACCTGGTGACTAAGATGAAATGCCTCGTTTCCAATAAAACAGGGTCTTCGGATCTCTACGCTCATCATACGAGACACAGCGGTATTAAGCTGCTATTTTACGCTGGTATTCTATGAGAGCGTGGTCCTTCTCCGGTTGAGCCGACCCATTCGTGCTACAATAATAATATAGCTGCAATGTGGCTCTACCACCACGGTACGGTAGTAAAATTTCTGACACCAACATTACACCGTTATATCACAGTATAATAAAAATATACAGTAGGACGACGCCTTTGATCTCGTGGTAAATGCCGACAACGTCTAGACAGCGTATGGAGGTTAGGGTGGTCACAAATTAACAACTTTTACTAATTTCATTACTTCAAATTCACTAAATCGTGATCAAAAATATGATTACTAATATAAAGAATAAGTAATAATTTGTTCTTACATTTTTCCTGAAAGTACTCAAAACGCTAATTGAACGCTTCACAACGTGAGGGAGTGCTCTACTCTCGATATGTGGCCATACCTCAGTTTCGCTACATAAAATCGTTCTTATACTCTTAGCTAGACATCGAATCCATATATATATATATATATATATATATATATATATATATATATATATATATATATAATGACTACAGACATTGAATTATTGGTTTATTTTATAACTGATTCACTTTAGATTACACAACAAAAAAAGACGTGTGGCAGTCGGGGACTGCCGCGGTAAAGCTATTGCATAGCATTTTGTATCAACTTATGCAATTATAATTATTTATTTATTTTATTTATGCAGTTTTTCTTTTTCTTTGATATTAATACAAGTTACACTTTTTGAGCGATAAGAAAACAAATTTTTTTCTTTTAAGATAAGATAAGATAAGATAAGATATATTTATTTGCAAAAACATGTGTAGATAATAATACATTTGATGTTTATTATTGGTCTTAAAGTTATAATTTTGAATCAACATGTTTGACCATAGTTGGTGTACAAATATGAGAAAAAAAAAGTAGCTGTAACAGATAATTAATGAGTTATGACAAAAGGTATAATATCTACTAAATAATTTATCAGAACATGAAGTAATTGAATGTAATAAATGTCAATTATATTTCCTATCAAAAATAATTATACAATGGCATTAACAATACAATGATATTAACAATGTATATAATAAAGTAGTAAATAGTAGTTAAATAGGTTTGTTACATTCATGATTCAGGATTTGTCGTTAAGGAAGTCATTAACATTATAATAGAATTTTGCAGTCAATATTTTTTTTAATGTTTTCTTAAATAATCCTGTATTCAATTGTTTAATGTCGTTTGGAATTTTGTTATATATTAATGGAGCTTTGCATACTACACTTTTACGCAGTAGCGCTGTTTTAGCAGGGTGAGCACATAGTCTATTGTTGTCTCGGCGATTACGTCTTACATTGTCTGATAGGCGAGGAAACAAGTGTGGGTTGCTTCTAACGAATAAAGCTATTTCCAATATATATAGTGATGGAAGTGTGAGAATTTTGTGTTTGATAAATAATGGCTTACAGCTCTCCGTACTTTGAATACCAAACATGGCCCGTATGCATCGCTTTTGCATTTTAAATACCATATCTGTGTTAGTTGAGTTGGCCCAAAAAATGATGCCATATCTGAGAACAGATTCAACAAGACCATAGTATGCCGAAAAAAGCGTATCTGTGTTGATTGTTGGAGCAAGTTTATGAAGGGCGTATGAAAGATTGCTGATTTTTTTACATAATACGTTAATGTGTTCTTTCCAATTTAATTTGCTGTCTATAATTAAGCCAAGAAAGCGGGTAGAAGTAACTTCACTTATCGTGTAATTATCATAAACAAAAAAAAATGATTTATTAAATAAATAAATAATAAATGCACTTTGTTCATTCATATTCAAAACACTTTATACACAAATTTTACAAGTACAGCTATTCACTGTTGTACATAAATACCTGTTACACCTATATACAGACCGTGCCACGAAAGATGAGACTTGGCGAGCGTCAGTAGTGGGGAGCTTGCGCAGGTACTGTCGTGTACGAAATATTATCCATAATTTGTATATCTATTCAGGGAGTTTTCGACGACGGATCTCAGGCCAATTAGTATTCTACCGTGCCTTTCTAAAATAATAGAAAAGCTTGCATGTAATCAGCTAACAAAGTACCTTGAAGCAAATAACATCCTTCCTGAGCTGCAGTCTGGCTTTAGAAAGAAGCACAGCACTACCACAGCTCTTATAGAGGTCGTGGATCGTCGTGGTCGTTGGAGAAGGAACAGCTGTTTGTTTAAGTCGTTTAAGTTATTGTTGGTGAAATTGTTTTTTGTGGATTTTGATTACTAAAAAGTGTCGAAATGTAACCTCTTCAAGCTTTAGAAGCTATGGAGCAACTAGGAAATGCTCCGCATTGTCATCGTGAGGTTTACCAGAAGAGATATGATCCGTTTTCTTTGCCCGATGTAGAGTTCAAAAAGCGAAACCGTTAAAAGAAACATGTTTTCATTAACATAATCTTAAATATACTTTGACATAAAATGTTTCATCAAATAAAATTTAAGTTTAAATAGACCATTGTTTATTCAACTATTATAAAAACGGAGAAATTATCAAATTTTTGATTGAGTTCCTAACCAGTACACAAACAAAAATGGCGAATAGTCATTTTCACATTTTTTTAGAAATAACGTATAAAAACAGAACAATTATCAAATTTTTGATCGAGTTCCTAACCAGTACACAAACAAAAATGGAGAAATGTCGTTTTCACATTTTTTTTCTATATAGTTATTTGTTACAGAGTACACAGATAAAATTCACTCTCATAAATGACAAATTTCAAACACCACAATCTCAAATTTTTTACTCTGCTATCTTCAGTGCTGTACACGAACGGAACGATGTCGTTGAGAGCCGTGGTTGCTCACATGGTTAGCGCTCGTTATAAGTATCACAGTACGGGAGCAACCCGGGTTTGATCCCCACTGGCACCAATGAAATTGTTGCGTGCTGATTTAGCTATCAGTTGGAAAGTCTGTTTTTCTGGGCCGATTTGTTTTGTTACACTGACATCTCGCAAGTCACCTAGGTAAAAGTAAAGGTAAAAGTAAAGTTACAGCCTATATACGTCCCACTGCTGGGCATAGGCCTCCTCTAATTTCTGAGAGGGTTTTAAGGCAAGGAAATGTCCGCCACGCTGCCTCAATGCGTGTTGACGAACTTCACATGTCTTCGAAATATATATTTTTTAATTTCTCAGACATGCAGACCCGAGTTCGATCCCCGCCGGCACCAATGAAATTGTTAATTGCAATTGTGCTGATTTAACACGTGCTCGGCGGTGAAGGAAAACATATTGTGGAAACCTGCACGTCTGAGAATATAATTATAATCGAATGTAAATCAAATTGACACATAGGTTAAATTTTGAGATCTTTTTTTTTTCAAAATTTTATTTATATTCCGCTATTTTTGTCTGTGCTTATATCAATTTGATTTACATTCAATCTATTAATTGTAGTTTGCGAGGGTAACGGGGATCTATCAGCTCCGGCAAAACGCATTTCTGATAAAAGCTATCTAATTTTAAAATTTTGTCTGCCGTCCAAAACGCATCATCTCTTTCAATAATATCAATTTCTATGCCAAACAGAGTAGTATCGAAATCCAAAGTTCAAGCAGGGGTCATTGTAGCGTAGTAATTTAGAGCGCAGGTATAGCTATAGTCATACGAATGTCACAGGCCGCAGCTGACTGAGTCGAATAAAACTAGAATAAGCGCGCGTCACCGCGCATGCATGTGTGTGTAAGTGTCGTCCTCCCGCACCGCATCGGGGGAAACATTATTCAGTGAGATGCACGATAATTCATATAAACACGCGCGCGTAAAAAAATACGAAAAGGCCTTTGGAAGAAGGGGTTTTATGAAAAAACCACTGCATAAATCAATTACAAATAAAATTTATTGAATTCTTCGATAATTGAGCTGTGTCGGTACCGACTTTGTCTTGGAAATTTTACACTGCTTTTATTACTAATTTACGCCCAAAGTTGTGTTAAAATTGGCAATAAAAACGAATCTTTGATAGCTCGTAACTTTTTAATGACTTTTTATTTTACTATTCTGTTTCCGTACAGACAAAATTAATAATGAGGCAAAACGATATCATGTTTAACTGTCACTTGTATGTACTGTTGACGTACACTGTCAAACAGCGGAGTGAAACCCCTCCGAAATTTCTACGGAAATAATGTCGACTAGTGTTACATTAAGCAGGAGAATGAATTAAAAACTATGTATATTACGGGGATTCTGGATAATTTGTAATATGGAATGGAGTCCTGATTGGTTTCCCTCCGTCTGGCAATATACGAATATTTGTATATGGTATATTTTCAAAGAAATGAGTTAAACACTATCGTTGAAATTGTTTAATGGATCAATATTCGCAGTTATAATGTATTAAAATTGCTTACAAGTGGTGGACGCTACAATAATGCGAAATGAAAGGACGTAGAATCAATATTGCGATATATATATATATATACACACACACACACACACACACACACACACACACACACACACACACACCACACAAGCATGCACGTTTTTAGATTAGTTGTCTAAAGTATTTCATAAGATTTTGTTTGTGAAGTTGTGGAAGAGCGGAGCCTCCTACTACAGGCGCTCTGTGCTTAAAGGGAGGCTCTAGCCACTTATTTATGTTAAAATACCTTGTGATTAAAAAAAAAAAATAAAGAATTATTATTATTATTATTATTATATATATATATATATATATATATATATATATATATATATATATATATATATATATATATATATATATATATATATATATATATATATATATATATATATATCGCAATATTGATTCTATTGATCCATTAAACAATTTCAACGATAGTGTTTAACTCATTTCTTTGAAAATATACCATATACAAATATTCGTATATTGCCAGACGGAGGGAAACCAATCAGGACTCCATTCCATATTACAAATTATCCAGAATCCCCGTAATATACATAGTTTTTAATTCATTCTCCTGCTTAATGTAACACTAGTCGACATTATTTCCGTAGAAATTTCGGAGGGGTTTCACTCCGCTGTTTGACAGTGTACGTCAACAGTACATACAAGTGACAGTTAAACATGATATCGTTTTGCCTCATTATTAATTTTGTCTGTACGGAAACAGAATAGTAAAATAAAAAGTCATTAAAAAGTTACGAGCTATCAAAGATTCGTTTTTATTGCCAATTTTAACACAACTTTGGGCGTAAATTAGTAATAAAAGCAGTGTAAAATTTCCAAGACAAAGTCGGTACCGACACAGCTCAATTATCGAAGAATTCAATAAATTTTATTTGTAATTGATTTATGCAGTGGTTTTTTCATAAAACCCCTTCTTCCAAAGGCCTTTTCGTATTTTTTTACGCGCGCGTGTTTATATGAATTATCGTGCATCTCACTGAATAATGTTTCCCCCGGTGCGGTGCGGGAGGACGACACTTACACACACATGCATGCGCGGTGACGCGCGCTTATTCTAGTTTTATTCGACTCAGTCAGCTGCGGCCTGTGACATTCGTATGACTATAGCTATACCTGCGCTCTAAATTACTACGCTACAATGACCCCTGCTTGAACTTTGGATTTCGATACTACTCTGTTTGGCATAGAAATTGATATTATTGAAAGAGATGATGCGTTTTGGACGGCAGACAAAATTTTAAAATTAGATAGCTTTTATCAGAAATGTGTTTTGCCGGAGCTGATAGATCCCCGTTACCCTCGCAAACTACAATTAATAGATTGAATGTAAATCAAATTGATATAAGCACAGACAAAAATAGCGGAATATAAATAAAATTTTGAAAAAAAAAGATCTCAAAATTTAACCTATGTGTCAATTTGATTTACATTCGATTATAATTATATTCTCAGACGTGCAGGTTTCCACAATATGTTTTCCTTCACCGCCGAGCACGTGTTAAATCAGCACAATTGCAATTAACAATTTCATTGGTGCCGGCGGGGATCGAACTCGGGTCTGCATGTCTGAGAAATTAAAAAATATATATTTCGAAGACATGTGAAGTTCGTCAACACGCATTGAGGCAGCGTGGCGGACATTTCCTTGCCTTAAAACCCTCTCAGAAATTAGAGGAGGCCTGTGCCCAGCAGTGGGACGTATATAGGCTGTAACTTTACTTTTACCTTTACTTTTACCTAGGTGACTTGCGAGATGTCAGTGTAACAAAACAAATCGGCCCAGAAAAACAGACTTTCCAACTGATAGCTAAATCAGCACGCAACAATTTCATTGGTGCCAGTGGGGATCAAACCCGGGTTGCTCCCGTACTGTGATACATATAACGAGCGCTAACCATGTGAGCAACCACGGCTCTCAACGACATCGTTCCGTTCGTGTACAGCACTGAAGATAGCAGAGTAAAAAATTTGAGATTGTGGTGTTTGAAATTTGTCATTTATGAGAGTGAATTTTATCTGTGTACTCTGTAACAAATAACTATATAGAAAAAAAATGTGAAAACGACATTTCTCCATTTTTGTTTGTGTACTGGTTAGGAACTCGATCAAAAATTTGATAATTGTTCTGTTTTTATACGTTATTTCTAAAAAAATGTGAAAATGACTATTCGCCATTTTTGTTTGTGTACTGGTTAGGAACTCAATCAAAAATTTGATAATTTCTCCGTTTTTATAATAGTTGAATAAACAATGGTCTATTTAAACTTAAATTTTATTTGATGAAACATTTTATGTCAAAGTATATTTAAGATTATGTTAATGAAAACATGTTTCTTTTAACGGTTTCGCTTTTTGAACTCTACATCGGGCAAAGAAAACGGATCATATCTCTTCTGGTAAACCTTACGATGACAATGCGGAGCATTTCCTAGTTGCTCCATAGCTTCTAAAGCTTGAAGAGGTTACATTTCGACACTTTTTAGTAATCAAAATCCACAAAAAACAATTTCACCAACAATAACTTAAACGACTTAAACAAACAGCTGTTCCTTCTCCAACTACCACGACGATCCACGACCTCTATAAGAGCTGTGGTAGTGCTGTGCTTCTTTCTAAAGCCAGACTGCAGCTCAGGAAGGATGTTATTTGCTTCAAGGTACTTTGTTAGCTGATTACATGCAAGCTTTTCTATTATTTTAGAAAGGCACGGTAGAATACTAATTGGCCTGAGATCCGTCGTCGAAAACTCCCTGAATAGATATACAAATTATGGATAATATTTCGTACACGACAGTACCTGCGCAAGCTCCCCACTACTGACGCTCGCCAAGTCTCATCTTTCGTGGCACGGTCTGTATATAGGTGTAACAGGTATTTATGTACAACAGTGAATAGCTGTACTTGTAAAATTTGTGTATAAAGTGTTTTGAATATGAATGAACAAAGTGCATTTATTATTTATTTATTTAATAAATCATTTTTTAAATGAAATGAAATAATGTCGACTAGTGTTACATTAAGCAGGAGAATGAATTAAAAACTATGTATATTACGGGGATTCTGGATAATTTGTAATATGGAATGGAGTCCTGATTGGTTTCCCTCCGTCTGGCAATATACGAATATTTGTATATGGTATATTTTCAAAGAAATGAGTTAAACACTATCGTTGAAATTGTTTAATGGATCAATATTCGCAGTTATAATGTATTAAAATTGCTTACAAGTGGTGGACGCTACAATAATGCGAAATGAAAGGACGTAGAATCAATATTGCGATATATATATATATATATATATATATATATATATATATATATATATATATATATATATATATGTAATGAAATGAATGATATTTCATTAATTTGAATTTGCTGCGCTTCGCGTATCTATGTTGTCTGTGGAAGATGGTAGAGGGCGCATCGAAGTGATGTGTAAACTATGATTCAATGGCGGATGACGTTTAGATTATTTTGTGCATTTTATTGTTATAAAAACTTGTAGAGAGATAAACCGAAGGATACGATTGAGGAAGCAATATTAGTAAACTTTAAATGTCGTTTTATAAGGTATATTATTGAGGATCTTCAAAATAAACCACAAATTGTTTCTCTGAAAATACAAAGTTTTGTTTTATTTAACACGTCTTTCCAATATTACAACAATTATCAAGTTATGACAATTACACTTCTATCTCACCTGAAAATACAAAGAAACGAAAATAGAAAAGGAAGACAAGTGGATGGCTGATAGAAGATTGGCATTAGAGAATACAATAAAATCCCATGAGTACAACAAGAAAATATTTGATAGAAATAGAAAAATGCAAGAGTTTAATGTAGGAGACAGTGTATATTTAGAAAATGGAAATAGACTGAATAGAAAGAAATTAGACGAATTAAAAATAGGTCCTTTCAAGATAATAGAGAAAATATCGAATTCGATTTATAGGCTTGATACAGGCAACAGAAAAGCAGAATCAACATTATTTCACATAACAAAATTACAACCTGTCGTAACAGAAGAAGATGAAGGAGAAGAAAACGAATATGAAGATAACTTATAGGTACATTGTATAGATATATTGCTTAGAATTTTCGCTCTTAGGGGGGGAGATGTAATGAAATGAATGATATTTCATTAATTTGAATTTGCTGCGCTTCGCGTATCTATGTTGTCTGTGGAAGATGGTAGAGGGCGCATCGAAGTGATGTGTAAACTATGATTCAATGGCGGATGACGTTTAGATTATTTTGTGCATTTTATTGTTATAAAAACTTGTAGAGAGATAAACCGAAGGATACGATTGAGGAAGCAATATTAGTAAACTTTAAATGTCGTTTCTTTGTATTTTCAGGTGAGATAGAAGTGTAATTGTCATAACTTGATAATTGTTGTAATATTGGAAAGACGTGTTAAATAAAACAAAACTTTGTATTTTCAGAGAAATATATATATATATATATATACATATATATATATATATATATATATATATATATATATATATATATATATATATATATATATATATATATATATATAATGAACTTCGGTTCATTTTCGCACGCTTTCTCGAGAGCGACGCGTCGTGACTTGTTTACGCATTTACTTCAAATGCCCCGCCCGCACACCGCAGGAAACATATACCTACGAAAAAAAACGTAACAAACTTCTGCCAGATAAGACAGATCTTTGGTGTTTTTGCACCATAACCTGACTCTGGTAAATTTTAAATATGACTAGATAGATAAGAAAAGTTGGTTTACTACGATTGTTGAAAGCAAAATACCCTTTAATTGTAATAAAAAATACTTGAGGTTAATGAATGTTGAATCAAAAACATTATTTTTTTATTTAATTTACGGACTCCTATCCAGATGTTTACTAGGAGAATACAAAGTTTATTTAATTTTTGTAATATGGCTAATTATTAATTAGGCAGGGATTTCTAAGATTAATAACTAATTAACTAAGATTAAGGTTAAGAACTAAGATTAAGATTAATGATAAGATAGGAACTGATTTAATATAAAGTTTACATTTACAATGTTCCGAAATAAATAAATAAATAATTGACCATGAGTGAGTAAAAATAATATCTTTTATTTCACAGTATCTAATGTTGTTATATAAGGTGCTTCTAAAATATATGCCACGGTTGTTTGTATGGAGACTTGGCCAATCAGCTGACCGATTTCCATAAAAAGTGCAATTTTTTTTTTGAGAATTGACTATGGGTTCCTTGGGGAAAGTGGTACAGTATCATGAGTAGAACCACCAGTTGCAGCCATGGCATTTTGTAGTTTAGAAGCACCTTATATTTTAGTTAAAATAAGTGCAAGTAGGTATTATTTTTCTTGTACCGAATTTTGGCCCATCTCTAATATATATATATATATATATATATATATATATATATTGAGGATCTAAATTGAGAATTTAAACTATACGCGTGTATGTATATAAAGAGGGCTACTTTTAATATCGCTCATTTTAGTATCAAAAATGTCGTAAAGCGACAGTTAAAAACTAAAGAACATAACCTAACAACAACGAAACAACCAGAAAAAAAATAATTTATTTAAAATTTAAAAAGATATTTACAGTTTTTATATTAAAAAAGGTATGAAGATGATTATGGGTGACGTGAATTACAATTTTTATATAAAAAAAAATAACAAAGATAAATGAATACTGAAACGGAGTATGCACAGGCTATACCTGTGGTAGGTGCGCAGCGCCTGATCTAGGCACACGCAGCGTCTGGAGTAGGCACACGCAGCGCTTGAAGTAGGCACACACAGCGCCCGGAGTATGCACAGCCAGCGTCTGGAGTAGGCACACGCAGCGTCTGGAGTAGGTACACGCAGCGTCCGGAGCAGGTACACGCAGCGTCTGGAGCAGGTACACGCAGCGCTTGAAGTAGGCAAACACAGCGCCCGGAGTAGGCACACTCAGCGCTCGGAGTAGGCACACGCAGTGCCCGGAGTAGGCACACACAGCGCTTGGAGTAGGCACACGCAGCGCCCGGAGTAGGCACACGCAGCGCTTGAGGCAAGCACGCACAGCAGCTAAAGATAGCGTGGGCACTAGTAGGTGGAGGCGTAGGCGTGGCTAGGCGACGACTTCAGGTGAAGGCAGAGGCTTGCAGGATCCCGGGGCAGTGCGGATAAAGCCTTTAGGAAGTGCTTCTAGTATGAAAGCTGAAGTGAGACTCCCCTTATTGGCCGATTGTTCGGCTTTTATACTTTTTGACGGATCTGGGATAAGAACGGGAAATTATTTAAATTAAATTTGAAATTATTTAAATTAAAAGCAAATTTTTGTAAATGGCCAAGAGGAAAAGAGTATTTTTTGTGGAAGTATTGAAGTAAAAACATCAGGCCGGTAACGAATTTGAATAAAATTTGCCATGGCAACCAGATAAACAACGATGTCAAAAGAAGAGAAACGGCAAGATTTAAGTGAAAAATGAGATATTATTTATAAAGGAAAAAAGGTAGCGCAACAGCGCGCACGAAGCCCGAAATTGCAGAGTTACGGAGAACTAAATAAAAGATCGAAAAAGGTAGACTCCTTTGACACCGATTTAAAAAGTGCTGATAGCGTGAAAATACGAAGTGAAAATGATTTGTTATTGTGTTCTTATGGTTTAAAAACGTTACAGGATCCTATGGAAATAAAGGTGATGCAAAATATCCAGTTTTGAGGTGAATGCAGAAAATCAAAAACAGAATGAAAAAATGAATGTAAAATGATATGTAAGTAGCATAACACTACATTTTCCCCCCGACCTAAAATTTAGGTTATCTTTATAGCAGTATTATATTTTCAATTCAAAATTAGTACTGCATTTGTGATAATAATAAAATGTATGTATATAGAGTACTCACTCATTTTCTTTCACTATTTTTTCGTGACTTTTTTCATTAATAATAAATGCACTTTGCTCATTCATATTCAAAACACTTTATACACAAACACCGTGTCGAAGACTACCGAAAAGAAACGACGTTAGACCATCGTTAGACAATGCACGGCCTTCAAGCCACACCTCCGTGCCCGTTGGAGTGGGGAGCGTGAGGTTTTTTCGTTACGGAATAAATTTCTGGATTCGGTCCCCGCGCTCAAGGCCCGCGATAGAAGCTATGCAATAGCTTAAAAATGTAATTGAAAAAATATATCAACTGCCGTCCGTTTGTCTATGCGTCTGTGAGTCTTCTCGCTTAATAGAAATGTAAGTGATAAATTGAGATATATAGTATTAAATAAGATTCCATATATTCTAAGGAGGGACCTTATCGATTTTTGCTATTGAACTGAACACCTTTTAAAAGTTATTTATTTTTTTCATCAAAATTAAATGAAACTTAACAAAATTAAATGAATCAAAATTAAATGATTTTCCAATTTTTTTTTTGCGCCCAGAAGCAATTAGAAAGGGCTACCCCGTTACGCGAGGAGGTGGTGAATGCTTTATGCAAACCACGACAGCCGGTCTGTCGTGGTTATGTGGGACTCACTGTGACTAAACCCTAACCTAACCACTACCCTAAGTGTACCCACTAAACACCACCTGTGGGACTGGCAATTGGCGGATTAAGCCTCTTTGCCGGATCGGAAGCGACCCTCTTTTGGGAGAAGAGGGCGCAGGCGGCTACGAGCCGCTGAGGGAGAGCCTACTTAGGCAAAATTTAAGAAGAATCGGCCTGAGCCGCCAGGAGGCAGTTCAGGTTGGTTGAAATTTTATTTGACGGAGTATATCCGAGAGAGAGTTTCTCGGCCTGCGGACTCGAAAGCGAGGGGGGAGTGGGGCTGCATAAGTAGCTGCCTCACGAATAAAATGATTGGAATTCAAATATTTACTACTACTATAACTATATGGACACCTGTTTTGTTACTATATAATCGATAAGAAAAAAAAACTATAGGGATATAATAACTAATTCATTTCTAAATCAGGAATTATAAATGGGCAACTGACAAATATTTTCGGTTTTTAGATTTACTGGATTTGAAATTTCTATTATTGAACTTAATTATACAAAAATTGTCATCCTAATAAATAATTTTAACAAATAATTTATTGGGAAGCATGCACATGGTTTGGTGTTGAACTCTATTAGTCTCAAATGCTCAAACAATTTGAACCCAATGTTTCCAGTAAAAGTAAAAATCGACATCATTTATAAAATAAAATAAAATTAAATAACATAACATAATTTATAACTTAAAGTAAAGTAAAATAATAATATTATACTGCTAACCTAGTGTATAATAAATAACATGTATGTCTTCGTGATTTGTTTGTTAAAAAAATAACATGTGTGTATTCTTGTGTATTTGTTTGTTACCGTTGAACATTGTGTGATGTTAATGATTTCATTAATGTATATGTGTACATACTTTCATGAATTTTTTTTGAAACATTTGAATGTGCGTACTGCCTGAGGGAACAGGTGCAACAATTCAATTAAATGATTTAAGTGTAAATATGAGTCTATACCCACCGGTTACTAATTATTACGACCGTAGTATGCTATGTCATACTAATTAAAAGAAACCTGTTATTGGCCTTATTATAAGAATACTATTGTTTAATGTAAACTATATAGAACGCTGTTGGTTTCTTAATAAATTAAAAAAAAATCAATTCTGTTTCCAAGCTATGTATGTAATCCACAAAATTATCTGGAGGGACTTGTAGTCCTCCGAAGCGATCACGGCTAGTATCATAAGCTCTCAGACGGATGTATAAATTTCTCTCATTTGATTCATCGTCATATGATGATGCGTAACTAATTACCGATAGGCAGTCACGCTTGTGACTTTCAACACACCTTCGCAACAAATAACCGCAGATATAGTGGAATGCATTTTTTTCTGGAATGTCGTACATCTTTGTAAAATTCTCTTTGGGTTGTATTTGAGGTGGATCCTGAATAGAAACTTGAGTTTGAGGTGTATTTTTCGCATATTCTACAAATTGTGCTAGTATGCTGTCAAAATCTTCGGTAGAATTTGTAGCGTCTGATAAATTTAGAATTAGGCTCTTCTCTATCTATCTTGGATATGATAATGGATGCCAGTTTCGTAATAAGCACCCCAAGAAACCCCGAAGTTGATACCCTTATCATATCATTAAAAAAATGTCCGCGCATACATAATGTAAAAAATAATAACAATATTTATTTACCTTTCTTCGGTGGGCGGAATTTGGTGAAATCGCAGATCTTTATTTATGCGAGATGACGACTTGCAATCTCTCACAGCATACGTCGTATGAACCATTTAAATCATAATTATTAACACTAATTTAAAAATTATAAAGGAAGCGCGCGTTAACCCTGAAAGTCGTGTCCCGAGCTAATAATACGTTTGGCATAAGCAGATTGGGCTCGTCCTTCCCGCGTCTCACCCGCACACCCCGCACGATTGCCCCGTCTAGAGGTCTTCGTCGGACGACTGTATGGATATATAGACTGTGGTTATATATTAAGCACAATAAATGGTAGAAGGCAGTAGGGGTATAAATATTGCTCGTTTTAAAAATAATTTGTGAGATTAAATTCAGTCTTTAGAGACGAGTTCCAAGCGTCATTATCCACTGCCCCTCATGTCGTTCTTTGTGCACTTTTAATAGTTACACTGGGTATGCACGATGTGTGCAATTAATTTAAAAGTAGCTCACGGCATATTTTTAGGTAATAATCAAAATTCTGTCGCTGTGATATAGAGTAGAACAAAATAGAATAGAATCATTCAAAATATATTACGATGAGAATACTTTTTGAAAGTGGTTCGGAAAAAAACCTCTGTCCTGGGAAGAACGAACAAGAAAATCAGCGGGGCTTTTTAGAAAAAATAGTTTACAATATAATATTTTTTACAATTACCATGAAAACATTTAGAAACAACATGGTAGCGATCTCCTCATTCCCAGGAATAATAATCAGACATGTACTTTGTAGAAGCATAATAACCCATACTTAACAGTTTTTGCGTAATAACATTTTAAAACTTTTTGTTACATCAAGCCTACGTAATTTCCAAAACACTGTTGTAAACGCTTATTAAAGACGTATATAACTTCAATCGATCAAAATGAAGATGAATCACGTATCAAACTGCGGAAGCGATTTCATCCCTGAGAGCTAAGGAAGAATATCTCCATTCCAGAAAAGTCTCCGGATCTTTACACTCACCGAGCACACTACTTTACACCAAACGAAACACAGCAGCATTGTGTTGTTGGTATTGTCTAAGAGCGTGGACCTCCTCCTTCTCCAGTCTAGTCAACCTATTCGTCCAAAATGTAGCCGCAGCATGGCTCTACCACGTATAAATAATTCATGTTTCTTCCAAAAATGGGAGAATGAACGTACCCAGTAGTAGTATGTATGTGAACTATAATTTATGCTTTACTTCTATACAAAAAATTCACACTAAATATTTTATTCAGGTGGTATCTTGCATCATGGTGACAGCTTAAATACATAAATTGCAGAAAGAGACATCCAGACCCGGAACCATTGCATAAAGGCCATACAAATCCCGTGCGGGATTCCAACCCGCGGTCCTCAACTCAACACTAAACCACGCCAATGCCACGGAGTCGTCATTACTTGGCTTACTGATACAGCTTATTAAAGTCCACAGCTGAACATAGGCCTCCCCCATAGGTTGCCCCAGAGAGGGACATTGGTTACAGTTGCCATGCTTGTCAAGCGGGTTGGCAACAGCAACAGTTTTTTATTTTCAGTCGTTATTAAGAAGATGCGCTGCCCGCGTCCCGATTTGTTCCCCTCCGTTGCCTCTTACGCCACCCACAGGGTGATATGCGGTGGTGGATATTCTTACACCGCCATATTACTTAGCTACTGTTTTAAGCAAATTAAATAAAGCTACACAAACGTATGTGATTGGACAGGCCTGGGTACAGGCTTCCTTCAATTTCTGAGAGGGCTTTCAGGCAAGTAAGTGTTCACTGCGCTCTCCAAAAGCATATAGGCGGGCTTTACATGTTTCTGAAATATTTTTTTATTTGAAAATTAATGCAGGATTCCTCACGATGTTTTCATTCACTGAGCAAGTGGTTAAGATTGCAATAAAATTTATTTATTAGCGCTAATGGAATCGTGCCTCTGGTCTACTACGGCTCTAGTGCCTAACTTAAGTAATTTAAAAATAATACAAATATATAAAACATATAAAAATTACGATAATTTAAAGTGGCAGAAATAGAACTTCAATGTACTTCAACAAACAACTTCAGTATACACTCTTTTTTAAAATAAATGTACACAATTTTTCCTCCTACTGAAGTCTTCAATCAGTGTGTTAATATGTAAAGTAAGGCAGACCAGCAGCCGAGGGTGCAACGTTCTGCTATTTGTACAAGTCACATTGACACTTTAAACCATTTATACAGAGCTAGATAAAGTGGTTTAGAAGTTCTGCTAGAAACGAAAACGAATGGTGAAATGAATTAAAATATCGACGTAAGAAAATAAAATATCGTTAGTCATAATTATGTTAAGTTAAAAAAAAGGGTTTGAGCAAGTAAACTATTTAAAAATTATGTATAATTTCTTTTAATATACCGTGTTTTACATATTATTTATTGTCGGTCCGTAAAATGCAAACAGTATAAAAATAATCTGAGAAACATAAAACAACAATAATTTATGTATCACAATAAATCGAATCACCCTATGAAATGTAAGCCGAAGCGGAACAATAAACAAAATGCGGTTAGCATAAATATTGTGAACGTTGCCAACATTCCTCAACTTTTCACTGAAATAAGAGAATTCTCATCGCAATCATATATATTAGTGGGTGTAGGTGTGATTTAGTTTAACTTTCCCACTAGGTAGTTAATAAAATCATTATCATCATTTGGCTTCGTTGGTTCAGTAGACGTAAACGCGGTTGTTAAACATGAGGTCCAGGATTCAAAGGGTTGGGCACAAATCAGTTATTGCGTTTTTATGACAAAAAATTCTCAGTAGTAGATTGGAGGCAAGAATTTGACAGTATTTCATCTCCGTGCCTCGCAAAGCACTTAAAACCGAAGGTCCTGTGCCTGATCTCCTACCGTCGAGTCGGATTGCAGTTCTATCGGGCTATGAGAGTGAAGGAATAGAGAGTGTAATTTTTTATAGCATTGGGTGACAAACGAGCACACAGACCACGTGATGGTAAGTGGATGCTGTGGCCTATAGACATCCGCATTTATCCTCAACAAAGAATCAAAATACAAATGCGTTGTCGCAACTGAGGACTGATAGAATGCCCCGATTCCAGTAAAAAGGGTCTCCGGTTCTCCACACTCATAGCATTACGCTGCTATTTTACACTTATATTCTGTGAGAGCGGGGTCCTGTCCCAGTCGAGCCGACCCATTATTGCTACAACTACAATATAGATGCAGCGTGGTTCTACCACGTAAAAACTTGTGGTACACACATTTGGGCACTATAATCCTGTCCTACGCAGGTGGGTAGGTTCCGTTCTGGTTCCGAACAAAGTCTGGAGGACATTACTATTATTATTACAGTTCTTCACAAGTCCAATATTGAACATAGGTCTAACCGTTCATATATTGATTTACTGGATCTTTTAGCACGCTGTCACTTCATCTAGTGGGGGTCGTCCTACTCTTCGCTTACCGGTGAGGCTGCCATTTGAGAACTTTTCTTCCCTTACATTTTCCTTAAACTTTCTTAACATTATTAACTCTTACTTCCGAGGTTAATACAAACATATGTTAATTTTTTTTAAATTATAGAATAGATTTTAATAAAAATTTTTATATTGCTATGCTTTTTACTGGCGACGAGGCATTCCACGGTTATCCCCAGGGGACTAAAAGCATGTCTGCTTTATTATTTTTAATAGAGATGGGAAGTGGGGTAGGTATGAGCCAATTGTTCACTTACCATCAAGTGGACTAGTTGCTTGTTTGTTACCCTTACTTCTTGAATCATCGTCATCTTAATCATCATCAAGTAAAAGTTTACTAATTGGCATAGGCTTAGCCAATTGTAGAGGAGATTTACACTAATCATCACGTTTGGCATGAAATATATGTATCAATAAAATAGTAAACCAAATTGTATAATTGATAATATTTTATAGAATAACGGTGACAAACGCGTACACAGTTCACCTGACGGCAAACGGATGCTATGGCATAAATACATCTAAAACTACCATCGATTAAGTATCAAAATGCAAAGGCTTTGTCATCCTTGAGGACTTAGATGTAATGCCGTGTTATCAGTAAAAGATCTACATTCATAATACAAAACACAGCAGCATTATTTTGTTGATTCACGCTGGTGAGAGAGTGGTCCTACCTCGGTCGAGCCAATCTTTTCCCGCTACAACCATAGCGTAGCTGCAGCGTGATTCTACCACGATAAAGTAAAATTATTTCGCATACGACATTTAAAAAAAAAAGCAATAATCTCTTAAAATTGTATGTTTCAAAATTAACGCCCGCAGCGCCGCAGTTTTAGCATGAAGCACTACTTTGCAGATTTATATAAAATTAATTAAAACATATCAGCCAATAATTTAAGCGTCGCTACCGCTATTCGACCACACATTACTTCTAACCTTAAGGTAGTCATTGTTAACTATGACATTAGGGCGTCGAACACCTCAGTCCCCTCGTGACCATGGGAGCTGTAAAGTACTCAAAACGTTGAAGTAACTTGATTATAAAATAAGTTACATCCGCCAAAAAGTCCGTAAAAACTGGTATAATTTGAATTATTTATGAATTTCACGAAGAAAATATTTAGATATTCAAACCGAAGATTCATAACTCTAATCGTCAAATAATCTAACCATTAAGTTATTCAATTTCTAGCTTTCGATAGTTAAAATTTCCATTAATATACTATGAACATATTCCCATAAGTTCATGCCCACCTGTTCCTTGGTAATAAAAATTTAATATCCAATATTGGTACTCGTCGACTACGGGCAACGTATGCAGTGCTGCTATATTGGCAATCTTGCAGAATTTCCAGAACATAAACGATGAGAAATTTCTAGTGGTTTCGAACACCTAATATCATAATAGATTATGTTTATAAAATGTTACAAAAATATTAAGTAATATATAAGCTAAATTTTAAACTGTTCAAAATGTTAAATGTTAACCTGTCGGTAAGTAACTTTTGCAGCAGGTGTCCAGATCTGTAATAGACTTTAAACTGAGAGAGCTACAGATGCGTTAGTTACTGCTGAAGACTAAATTAGTGTTAATATTTGTATTAATGTATAAAATAATATATAGTAAATGAGTGTTTTAAAAACGTCCCGCTGGGTTTCTTGCTGGTTATTCCCAGGACAGAGAATTTTTCCGAACGAGTGCAGTGGTGAAGCTTAAATGACATTCAATAATTATTCTTTTACTCTATATGGAATCGAAACGATTCCTTTCTATTCTATTAAAGACGAATTACGTCGGTATTCAGACACAATCTCGATAACATATTATGGCCTAGAATTAAATTTTGACACTGTGGAGTGTAAATTTAACCTTGAGATTTTGTATGAATACAAACCCGAAGGTGAGTCTACGGTAGAGAAGCTGAGCACGACTTGAGAACAAGCTGAACCGCTCTACACGTGGTGTCAAATATGGACGTACAACGAGCCTATAACATGCAAATCGATGAATGCGAAGCAAATCCCTTTGTGTTCGTCAAAAAATCGACAATAGGCGGAGCACAGTCGAGCACGAACCAAACGCTTGAAGCGCGCTCGTTTGAGGCTTGTAAGTCGGTCCATACTACACGAATTTATGCTCATGCTCTGCTCGTGCTCGGTTCCTCTAGCGTAGACCCACCTTAAGATTATGGAGCGTGGTGGCACCGTAATGAAATCCATAACCACTTTTTTATGTTTGTTGTGAGGAGCTACTATAGAAATACCCAGAAAGATGTCACGGCGTCCATCCACAATAAGCTAGTGCACTGCTGAACATGACCCTTCCAAAGTATAGACCATAGAGCCTTAAAAGGGGGATTTTGCCATAGTTGCCACGCTTGGTAAGCGGGTTGGCAACCGCAGTTTTTTTATTATTTAGAGTATTTGTCAGGAATTTAGAGCGACCAGGAAGATGTTGCTGCACATCTTCAGTTCCAATTTTCCACTGTCACCTCTCACGACACCGGATATTCTTACACCGTCACTAAATGATAAAGCGTCCGACGGATTTCGTTTAGGGGCAGCCTATATGCGATAATAAAAAATTTATTATCGCATATAGGCTGCCCCGAATTAATAGAAAAAAATAAGAGCAATTAGTATAATTTAAATTTTCGTGTTTTTACAAAAATACTACCAAAAGGCTCGAAATTTTCTCAAAAAAGACTTGAAAAAAAAAATGAAAAAAGTTGGACTGAAGATAGGACTCGAACCAGAGTACCACGATTTCGTGACCGCCCATTGTCTCATTTAAGCTATTATAATCATTATTCCGCTGTCAAAATTTACCTTTTTATTCCAACGATATTGTAGCAGTTTTCATTGCCTAAAAACACAGACAAAGCGACATTTTCGGAAAATGAATCCTAGCTAGATCGATTTATTGCCCACAAAACCCCCTGGACACTAAAAATCGTTGGAGCCGTTTCCGAAATTCCGAATATATATATATATATATATATATATATATATATATATATATATACATATATATATATATATATATATATATTCTATATATGTATATAATCTGTATATATGCTGTGGCTTATAGACATATTTACGAGAATTGCTCGTTTAAATGTATAGGATAGAATAATGATGAAAAACGAGCACACATCTGATTGACACACACAAACATCTACATCTATTCTCGATTAAGAATCAAAACGCAGTTACGATACCCCTGAGGACTAAGACGGAATGTGTAGTTTCCAGTAAAAAAGGTTCTCCGGTTCTCTACACTCACCATACGAAACACAACAGTATTAAGCTGCTATTTTAGGCTAGTATTCTATGAAAGCGTGGTCTTCTCCGGTCGAGTCGCTCCATTCGTACTGCAACCACAATATAGCTGTAGCATGGCTCTACCACGTATAATATGTCATTCTCATAAAATGACATACCTCTTATTATCACTTTATTACATTATACACTTTATACATGGTGTCCCGCCAGGATTTAAGTTTTATAAGATGCTCCCGTCCCTTATCGACACCTCCTATTAAAAATACAGACGCACGTAACTTATCTCAGTATGTTTTTAATTATGTGACTTAAACATGATAGACCCATGATTGCAGTAATATTATGGTTGTAGCACAAATGGGTCGGCTCGTCTGGGGAAGGACCACGCTCTCACAGCGTAAAATAGTAGCGAACCTAAGACCCTTATTACTGGAAGAGAGGTATTCCGTCTTCAGGAGTGACAACGCTTCTGCATTTCAATTTTTAATCAAGGGTGGATATATATATATATATATATATATATATATAACGGACCATAGTATTCATTTGCTTTCGGGTGTACTCGTTTGTCATCTATATTGTATAAAAAAACTAAGTTTAGGGACGTAATTTACATCGTAACGCTATCGTGGCGTATAAGTTGCAATTCGTCCACTTAATTTGGATATAAATCAGAACAAACAAAATTATCCCAACAAAGCGGATTGTTAACGAAACAAGGGGGTGAGTATAAATGAAATTACTTATGTCCGGCCGTCAGCTTCCACGCTCCCAACGTGATATTTGGCTAGAATCCAACGACTCACGAGTAATTTTGTTTTGAAATAGTTTATGTGATTTAGGAGACATGTTCGTTCATATTTTTTTATAAAACTGAAGCGAAAAACGAACGTTTAGCTTACCTGATAGTAAATTCAATAGAATACTATAATACACAATAGAATGGCTGTCAACCTTACTTTGTAGGAGGTTTGGCGTAGCCGGGAGCACACATACAAGCGTACATACGTTGTAATATCAGTTATCACTACTACAAGCACATTTTAGACTTTTGGTTGGTTAATGTTTTTGACAAGTAAATGTTTTTTATTTTTGTTTTAAATATTCACAAAATATAAATATTAGTTGCGGAATATATCTCCCTTATTTAAATTCCATTCCCGCTGTTCTTTCGAAAATTGGAAACGATTGATTGTGTTGATATTTACACGTATGAATTGACATGTTAGTGATATGTTAGTGACATGTTAGTGACATGTTAGTGACATGTTAGTGACATGTTAGCGACATGTTAGTTGCTACTCGGGCTCCGCCCGCTCCCTCGTTCTATTATGTATGTATTATAGCTATAAGCTGTCAACATCAAATAAAGAAGTCACTAATCATACAGGCTCTATATACCCTTTGCTGCCACGTTGGTCTAGTAGTGGTAAACGCGGCGACTGATCATGAGGTCCTCGGTTCGACCACCGTGTCGGGCAGAAAAAATCAGTTATTAGGTTTTTCTGTTCTCTGTGTGCGTGCATGCGTGCGTTTGTGCGAGCATAATGTGTGTGTGTGTGTGTGTGTGTGTGTGTGTGTGTGTGTGCGTGTGTGTCATGGGAGTTGCCGTCATAGGTAAGTAGTTAATCCAGGTCACCCTCACCAGTTTGTCATAATAACTTCTGGGACAATCTACACAGAACGAGCCTACGGTATCTTAAAGCCTTGTGGTGGTATGCTTCAGTTTGGATTTAATTTTATTAATTATTAAATTCTGAGCAGATGGTGGCAACCAGCCATTTTCTCTATTGAAGTTAGGATTCTATCGAACATATAGTTGGCGTGAAACATCACACTCCGAAAAGTCGGTAGTCTGTGAGCATGTTCAGGAGCGTTCAATACATTTTTTAATAAAGTTCAAGTGGTAACCAAACCTAAAGTCCACCTGATGGTAAGTGGTTACTACAGGTCAACTTATGAAAATTAAGGTGGAATATTTCACGTAATTCTATCTACTCTCTGTACTCGTACGAAAAAAAACAGTGAAGGAACTTCAGGTACTGCTTGGCGGCAGAATCAGATAATTCTAAGTACTACTTAGGACTATCTTAGTAAGAGGTTGGTATCTACCCAGATAGGTGATAAACCAAAAATCCTCGAACGCCGATTCAAAGATTACTTCTAATTCGATTACGTACCTAACAGACACAATTTTTTGTTTTTGTTGAGGTTCTGAGGGTTTGAATCCTTGAACGATGATGTAGACAATTATTATAATAGACAAGGCCATACAAACACTGGTTTCGTGCGAGGTTCGAACTCACGGCCCGCAGGGCCATGACCCAGCGCGTAGCCGCTGCACCACCGTGTAGCCAAATTATTTATAGTTATTGATTTGTAGTAATAATAGTAGCAACACGTTTGTTCTAATAAAAAAAAGAAGAAACGTTGTTACGAAAAAAATCAATATATGTTCTGTGCCTCAGTTTTATGAGTCAAAGATTATTTTTATTTCAGTGGTTTCATGGAAACGTGTTTTCTCAGTACTTACATAAATGTAAAAATATTTTTGCCATGATTTGCTTAATAATCTGGCATTAGAGGTCTTCTTATAAATACTTGATAAAAACGAAAATATTTTGTATTTAATATATATTACAAAAGCTATGTGTAGCTTAAGTTATAATGGTTACAATTAGAATCCAATATTTTGTATCTTTTTCTATAGGGTGACAAACGAGCGCATGGTCCAACTGATGGTAAGTGGATGCTGTGGCTTATAGACATCTACATCTATCTTTAATGTATATTGAAAGTGGAGATACATTGTCACCCCTAAGAATAAGATGACATTTCTATTGTGGTAGAGCCACGCTGCATCTACTCGTATAATATTATGGCTGTAGCATAAATGGGTCGGCTCGACCAGGGTATGGCCACGCTTTCACAGAATACCAGCGTAAATTCGCTGTTTTGTACGGTGTGTGTAGAGAACTGGAAAGAATTTTAACTGGAAATGAGACATTTAATAATAGTACTAAGTGACGACGACGTATCTGCTCTGTCGGTGATTCTTTTATCAAGGATAGACGTCGTATGGGTCATAGCATCCACATACCATCAGGTGGATTGTGAGCTCGTTTGTCACCTTTATTCTTAAAAACAAACATTATAGAATGTGATATAGAAGTAAGGAGTTTTAATATAATGCTAGTGGTCGCCCAGAAGCCGAAATTCGATCGTAATGCATACATTTTTTTTTGTTTGTTTATCAAGAAAGCTGTATTTCACTTTAGTGCATAATAATAAATAATGAAACACAAATATGTTTCGGTGACAATATCTACTGTTGCTACACCACTCTCTGCGACTGTTTTTTCCCCTTTATTAAGTTTACCAACAATTTGCTAACACTAACACATTAAAGTAGTACAATTACTTAAAGGTAAAATTACATAAACTGAAAAAAAAAAACAATTTATTGATCCTCAACTGACATTAAATAATATATCTATTAGTGAGAATAGTGCTTCATAAACTTTAAAAAAATGAAATCTATTTTACTTTATGCTTTTACCTTATACATTTACGGAAGGAGTTAGAGAATAGTCTGGGTGAGTCAAAGTGAATATCGACTTGATCGCTGTATCTATTAATAATTTTACAGAATCTGGCATAAGGCGAATTCCTTCCTAATACAGTTCTTCTGAATGCTGGATTAAGTGGTGCAATAGCTCTGCGAGGTAATCTCAAGGGTACAGAAAACTCAAAAAGTTCCATTAAACTGGGGCAATTAAATATAGAATTAAATAGTTTATGTACAAAAACTACATCATTATACTTTCTACGACTCTCTAAGATTGCCAAAAAATGAGGCAGTTTACTGTAATTGGCCCTTAGTTTTTTTGCTTTAGCAACTGAAAGTGCTAGATGTCAGAGTAAACGTTTTTGAACACGTTAAACACATTATGAATGTGTAGCACCATATTCTAAAATATTATGAACTAGAATATTGTAGAGAAATATTTTGGTTTTGTAATGCATGTGTTTTGAATTTCTTATGACTAAGTCCAACATTTTAGATGCACTCATAGTAATGTTATCCAAATGGGCTATAGTTAATATTTTGTCGTATAGTTATGCCAAGTTCCCGAATGGTTTCTTAATTTTAATATTATGAATGAAGTCACTGCCATGTATTAAATTCTGTTTTCTAATATTTAGTAAGGAAGGTGATAACTAAGGACTTACTGATATTATAAAGACATAAAATTAGCAGAATAACAAACGTGAACTGTATTTGTCTTTTTGTAATGCAATGCAGTCATTTACACCACTTATCACACGGTATATCTTCCTATCTTAAGCATAAAGTAGGCAGTGACTCTGGATGACGTCAACTAAATCATTTAAAAAAATAATGAAAACTCCCTAAATGAGATCCTTGGGAAACAGCAGACATGTCCGCTGCTGGAGCAGAGTTATAACCTTCAAACGCAACAATCTGACTCCTCCTAGATATATACAATCTGACCCAACGAAGTAAATTGCCATGAATGATATAGGCCTCTAATTTTGCACACAGTAATTCGCGATTGACATCGTCAAATGCCTTGGAGAAATCTGTATAAATTGAGTACACCTGACGACAGTTAGCAATATCAGAGCTGATGTGATTTATATAAATGAGCAGATTGCTTACCATAGATCAACCAGATACGAAGCCTTGCTGCATACATAAAATTTTGTGCTTACTCATAACATGACTGTATATGTGAGAATATATTAATGTTCCAAAAAGCTTAGCCATTCAGGAAAGTATGCTTATAGGCGTATAATTTTTACATATTATTTTATCACCTATTTTGTAAATGGGTGTGGCAAAGGCATTTTCCAAATTTTCGGAAAAGTACTCGTACTTAATGACTTGTTCAAAATAATAGACAATGAAAAAATAAGCTCTTCTGCAAATATAGGAGAAATTTCATCCTGTCTAGGAGTTTGCGAAGCATCCGATTTACAATAGCTTAGACAGACTCGTAGGTATATCAGATAAAGTAAGATGATGTTTTGATGGAAAGATAAACGACGCAGATTAATTGCTATCTGGTTTGTCATACACAGATAAAAATATGCAGGGAAGAGTTCGGTTGTTTTGCGGTGCGGTGTCCATTTTCTCTTTTTCTTTTCCCGAATTTTCAGAAAGCTTTCATACTACAATTCAGATCGCTTTCTATATTGTGTAGTAAGTTCTTATAAAACTCTTCTCTTAATTTTTAACCCCTTTTTCTCAATAAATCAAAGAATCGTAATCTCATGGGTTTTCTCTTTAATTTAACGAATCAAAGCAAGACTATCAGTGTGGGTATTTATGTGATGGACTTTTCTGCAAAGGTGTCTAAAGAAGAATGATTTTGTTTAATTCTTGGTAAAATATTTTAACTGCATCTTCTACATTTTCCTCAGGCAAAAGATGTCACCAATTTTATTAATTAAATGATTTTTATCTTTATAAAGTTGCACTTATGAAAATTTTGTTTAATGAAAAATAAAATAAAAATGAGTTTAAAATCAGGTAAATCAGGAATGTCTAGAACAGGTAAATGAAATTGTATACTTGGGGAGTGCTTTCAGCCGGGATGGAAGATGTGATTTAGATGTGGATAGGCGTGTCGCTGCCGGAAACAAAGTCAATGGTGCCCTGAATGCATTAGTAAAAAGGCAAGGCGTGGTGAAGAGTGCACGCCTTGCAATACATAACGCAGTGTTGGTACCGACTTTGTTATATGGCAGCGAAACCTGGGTATGCCAGAAGAAGCATAAAAGCAAGTTGAATGCAGTGGAGATGCGATGTCTTCGTAAAATGTGTGGTGTTACCATAGCCGACCGAAAGCGAAACGAAGAGATTCGCAATATGGCAGGATTGAAAGATGACCTTATCACAAAAATTGATAGGGGCGTACTCCAATGGTTTGGGCACGTTGAACGAATGAGTGAAGACCGAATGGTGAAGAAAATATATAGAGCGAAAGTAAATATTAAAAGGTGTCGAGGTAGACCGAGACTAACTTTCGAAGACCATGTGAGCAAATTGCTCGAAGAGGGGAGGGTCAAGAGTACTCGGATACCTAAACGTGCATGTATGAAGAAGTTAATGAACCTGAAAGAAGCGAAAGAGGTATGTAAGGATCGTGACACTTGGCGATCTGTTCTCTCTGGCTACCCCGTTAGGGATTGTGCGTGACGATAAGTAAGTAAGTAAGTAAATGATTGCTGGTCTCCAACGAATATGTTCAAGCAAGGGTGATGTCCATCAGGTTTGATTATAAACAGTGCCACAGTCACATACACATCATCGAAATTTGCCAAAATTAAGTCTAAAATTCGGTCATTACAGTTTGTTAGCAAAATTAAACTGTGTAAAGCAACATAGAGCCATAATATTAAGCCAAGAGCAAGCTTCTTTTCTTAACCACGAAGAATAGTAATCTTTTTGATCTTTTTAAATTATTCCTGTCAATGCTAGGGATATTAAAACCGCCAACGATACAAAAAGATCCAAGTTAATCATTATTTAAAACAATACTTTGAACATGAAACATAAATATTTCAAAATTATTAAGATGCAATTAAGATGAAAGTAACAAACACAGAGGCTTATGGCCATCATGTAATTATCATTATGGAGTATAGGATACCCAAAAATCCTTAAAGTTACTATCCCAGGTTCCGCGATGCAGGACAATAAAACATATTTTTACAGTAAGAATAACATCACAACACACATCGTAGAGATACGATAAAAGTTGTATTATTCATCGAAAAATTTCTTACTGGACACACCAGCATCAAGGTTAGTTTCGTTAGTATAATAGTCGTTATTTAATAATTCTAAATACAACTAGGAAGTTTTAGAGCGCATGCGATTTACGTTCTGTTAGTAACTAAAAATGAAAATAAAAGGAAAAGAAAGTATAAGCTTAAAATTATTATTGAAAAACAGAAGAACTACAAACACACAACTTAGGATGACAATTTCCATAGAAAATGCTTATTCTTTACATATGACGAATCATATTTTCTGATGTATACAGTGCCATACTTTAACCCATATGTACTTATATTGACCACGTAATGTTCTTGTAGCCGACAGCGAAATCAGGATGCATAGAACACTTACTTCAGATCCTTCGGATTAGCTTAGTTAAAACATTTCATCGTTGAAATTAATTTGTTTCTCCGACGCGTAGATGGAAGGCTCACTAGAATATTGCGTGGATGGCTTGAAGAAGTAGATGATAATTTAACAACTCTACGACTTGCGCTAATTTTACCATCATTGATTTGTAAGTTTACGTTTTTATAAAGGGTTTTCACTATCGAAAGTACTTTGTTATTACGCTTTTCGGGAACAGCCTGTATTTCAAAATTGCACCTTTGTAAAACTTTTTCCATAGACTCCAAGCGATTTTGTAAAGACGTGATGTAGGTTTCAATAACAGATAGAAAAGCTTTTATATCTTTATTTTCTGACTGCAAAATATCCATCGTTTTAGTGAATTCTTGTTTTAGTTTTTCAATAGCAGCGTTTATTTCACTTCAGATGACTTCAGATCAGAGGAGAAAGATTCCCTTAAATTCTTCAATTTTTAATCATGAAGCTTGGTTATTTTGTTAAGTGTAAGGTACAGGCTCCTTGGTTATTTTGTTTAGTGTAAGGTACAGGCTTCTAAATACGACTACCAGTGCCAGATGCATCGACATGCATTATTTCATGTATCAACATAGTGGAGTAATCGAGTAGCGGAGGACGACTTGCGGACACCGGGCGTTAGTGTTGTCGCCCTAGCGGGGCGTGGCAACACTTATACAAGTGAAACATTTCCACGATGCTGTTGCAACTCTCGTTAGATCCTTGCAAGTTTCCATTTTTATGTCCACACATTGAATGTGATACGATCTGTACAGTATGTATAGTGTTTATAGTAAGCACATTTAGTTCACAAGGTGAGCTACTGCATAAAAATAGCCATTCATGAATATGTTGGACATTTCCAAAAAAAATCGAGTTAAATTTTAAATCATTGGCGTACAAACAATATTTTATAAACAGAAACGTTCTATTCGCGACAAATTAATTGCCTGTGAGAAATACAGACGTCAGTGGCTGCAAGAAGTCTAAAAAAATAGGTACTGTGATAAGTTAGAAGCCAATGTAATGTAAAGGGTTTCCCAATAAGGACTTGACAACTTTCTTTCAAAATAAAATGAAACCCATTTGAGATATTTCAAAAAAAATATTATCGGATTGAAGTCCATTCAAAAAATTTATGAATGGAACTCGACTTCGCTCATATGGCCACCGCGGGCACGTTTGCAGCGGTCGATTCGTTGGACCCAATTTTCCATGACTCGGCCGCACATTTCGGCCGAAACGGCTGCTATTTTCTGTTCAATGTTTGCTTTGAGCTCTTCCAACGTCGTCTGCTTATTAGCATAGACCATTGACTTGACGTAGCCACAAAGAAAAAAATCTAGAGGCGTAAATCTCACGAACGAGGTGGCCAATCGACTGGTCTATTTCTTGAGATACCACGCTCATCAAACTTGTTCTTCAATAAATCGATTGTAACGTGTGCTGTGTGGCTTGTGGCGCCGTTCTGTTGAAACCACATGCTGTCCAAGTCCATATATTCCAATTCGGGTCAGAAATAATCGATAATCATGACGCGATAATGATCACCATTCACAGTAACGTGGCGACCACTATCGTCGACGAAATAATATGGCCCTATGACGCCGCCGGCATGCAAACCACACCAAACAGTTATCTTTTGTGGATGAAGTGGTTTTTCATTAAGCACATGTAGATTTTAACCCACATTCCACATATTTTGTTTATTGACAAACCCATTGAGCCAGAAATGAGCTTCGTCACTGAAGATGATTTTGCGATGAAATTGATCATCTTGGCGCATCTTTCCAGAGCCCAATCGGAGAACTTACGTCGCTTCAAATGGTCTATCGGCTTCAATTCTTGAGTGAGCCTGATCTTGTATGGGCATGTGAGATCCTTACGCAAAATTCGCTATAAAGTAGTCTTGGCGGTGCCCAACTTTTGAGAACGCCGTGGGATTGACTGATTTGGATTATTTGCTACGGACGTTTCAACGGCAGCGATATTTTCGACACTTCGACCAACCTGTAGTCTCACTGGCACGGCAACATCACACAACGAATATGTAGACTCAAACTTTTTCACTAAACTTGTTACTGCCGTCTACTAGGGCGAGAATTACGACCGAAAATCGGAATTAACGCTCTTAAAGTAGCGGCTACCGATTCCGAATTTCTGTAGTTAATTTTTAAGATTTGCAGACGTTGTTCGTTCGTGTACTTCACCATGATGAAAAGGTAATGTCTACTGAATAAACTGGCAGTGACAGTTCCATGTTAAGTGAAAAGGTGCGTTCAAAAACTAAATTCAAAATTGTCAAGTCCCTATTGGAAAACCCCTTATAATAGTAATATATTTACTTACTAAACATACTATAAAAAAAAGCGGCCAAGAGCGTGTCGGGCCACGCTCAGTACAGGGTTCCGTAGTTTCCCGTCCGTCACAATAAGTGTTCCCACTTATGAGTTTAAAGGTGGTGGTGTGGTTTTAAATACCTTTCCAACAATATATCACACGTTAGGGTTGAAATTAAAAAAAAATCACTTCCCACTTTACATATAGGGGGGCTACCCTAATAAAATATTTTTTTTCCAATTTTTATTTTACAACTTTGTCGGCGTGATTGATACACATATTGGTACCAAATTTCAGCTTTCTAGTGCTAACGGTCACAGAGATTAAGCGAGGACGGACAGACGGACAGACAGACATGGCGAAACTATAAGGGTTCCTAGTTGACTACAGAACCCTAAAAAGATTTTAAAAATATTGTATGTTCGAAGAGCATATTTTTCTACAGATATAATTAACATGCAAAAATTTTTGTTTATGTACATAAAAACTAATTTGTGATTAGTAAAGTATGTATTGCTATAGAAATTATTATTAATTATGTATTTATGTAATTTTGATTAAAATAATCCAGTATTTAACATTTTAGGATTATTTGGGAGCTGTTATAAAAATATTTTACAAAAACACATTATATATACTGTGACTATTATCTAAAAAGTACTCGGACAAACAAATTATAATATAAAATTATAATAAAACAAATTATATATACTGTGACTATTATCAAAAAAGTACTCGGAGATACAATACACTTTTAGAACACTTTTAAAGAACAGGAGCATTTTTTCCTGAGGGATTTAAGACGGGGCTTCTATAAAACCGATGGGAAAGTCGTGAAATAAAGGTATAGTATAAAGATTAAACAATATATTATGTACTAAACAATATATTTTTACGTGATAGAGCCACGGTACAGCTATATTATGGTTGTAGCACGAATGGGCCAGATTGGTAAGAGTAGGGCCACGCTCTCACAGAACTTCAGCGTAAAATAGCTGCTTATTGCTACTGTGTTTCTTGTGATGAGTGATGAGAACTGGAGACCCTTTTCATTGGAAACGGCATTCCATCTTAGTGCTAACGGATGACAACGCATATGCATTCTCACTCTTAATCAAGGATAAGTGTTAAAGATGTTAATGGTCAACAGCATGCACTTTCAGTCAAGTGGACTGTGTGCTTGTTTGTCATCCTTATTCTATATAAAAAATAAATAAAAAACAAAAGTCAATTCAACATTTCGTTGAACGCCGCCATGTCTACACAGTAGCGCTTTACACGACTAGTCTACGGGCGATAAATCTAATGAATAGGGAGCCGACGGGCGAAAAGATAATCCAACGTTATCTTAATGTTATATCGAACAGGAGCAGTTTGTTGCCACGTGGGCTGGAAACTAAGTCGTTTTACATCACCGTTGTTGTTTTCTTCAGGTTGATTTCTATTAAAAGATAGTAAATATATTTTTCTCACCTGTTTAGGAACGGATTCAACGAACGCTGTAGAGTAAATAATATATTACTATATGTTGTTTTATATAAATCGCAATCGCAAATCACTTCTAATTTTTTTTTAATTTAAATAACTAATTGCTTCTGAAAATATCTAAATTTTTTGCATAGCATAAGGGTAACAGACGAGCACACAGTCCATCTGATGCTAAGTGGGTGCTGTGGCCTATAGACATCTACGTTTATCCTCGATAAAGAGTCAAAATGCAGATGCGTCACCACTACTAAAGACTAAGATGAAATGCTTCGTTTCCAGTATATAGCGCCTCCTGTTTTCTACACTCACCATACAAATGCCTCCATGACACAGGAGAAAATCATAATGTGGTATTCCACATTATATTATTGAAAAATTTAATATTTTAAATTAAGGAAAATTGCTACATTTTCATTCATAACAAAATGTAAAGATCTTTATATACACGTGAACTCGACACATTAAGTGAAACTAGTCCATATTACAGATTTTATTGCGTTACATTTTAACGTTATCATTTCCTGTATTTTGGGTGCTTTACAGTAATCATATTAAAGCGTGAGGTGGGTGTAAATCTAGGATTTTTTTATGTTCAACCTGTTTTCTCTCTCTCATGTGTTATTTCTATTCATTCGTTGCGATGAATGCATAAAATACAAATAATATTTTGTTACAACAAAAATGTTCAGCATCCACTTATCACCATGTGGACTGTATGTTGTTAACCAACTACTAAGGGGTCAATCTTGGCTCCTTAATTATATAAAAACTAGCAATGTTTTATTTTATAGAACAAGGGTGATAAAAGAGTACACAGTCGTCCCGGTAGAGCGAAGCCATTGGTGCTAAAACTATAATATACAGCTTGCCTCTTTCACGTTGAAAGTTCCACGTTCTCTTATTTTAAGTTTTCTCATACGGTCAGGAGTGTCAGTGAGTTCAGTTTCTGTCAAATTGCTGTGCTGTTAGGCTATCTACGCCACAGTATTAAGCACGTGCCTAAGTTTAAAATAAAATAGAATTTTTTTTAATCGAAATAGGGTGATAAACGAGCACACAGTTCACCTGATGGTAAGTGGATGCTGTGGCTCATAGACATCTACATTTATCCTCGATTAAGCATCAAAACGCAGATGCGTTGTCACCCCTGAGGTCTAAGATAGAATGCCTCGTTTCTAGTAAAAAAGGGTCTCCGGATCTTTATTCTGTGAGAGCGCGGTCCTTCCCCGGTCGAGACGATCCATTCGTGCTACAGCCATAATATAGCCGCAGCGTGGCTCTACCGCGTATTTGAGATTATTGCAACCACATGTATAAGCTACTATAGGATATTTTTTATTCAACATAGATTACATGAATACTTATTAAAAGTCATTAAGCTTTACCTCTGGCTCAAAAAAAAAAGACCTCTGTCCTGGGAAGAATAAGCAAGAAACCCAGCGGGACTTTTTTGTAAAGCATAATTTACAATATTACATTTTATACAATTAAGTATGAAAATATATAGAAACAACATGGTAGCAATTACCTCATTCCTAGGGGTTATCTTTAGTGGTATAGTTACCCGTACTAATTTTTTTCTTAATAAAAATTTTAAACCTTTTGCTAGATAAGTCCTACATATTTTGACGGACTTTGTTGTAAAATCGTATACATGGCTCCATGAAGGAATTACTCTCTTTGGAGTCGAGTAATAGAAGTCTCTAAAATCCTTTATGTCTACGAAATACGGGTTTTGATAATAGCATTCTCATCAGCTCAGCTCGGACGATGCAACGCGACGTCGGCTGACGGTTTGCCGATTAGCTGATGGCATCCGTATGAAGCTGAAAATAGCCGAACGCCCACGTCAACGCATTTATGTTTCCGGCAGCAGCCGCACGTACCCAGAGATGGCCAAACGGCGTTGAAATGATCCGCTCGCATAATTTTATCTTCGACGGCAACCAAAAAACGGTCAAACGGCAATGGACTACGGTTAAATAACAATGAGTCGAATGCTGAACGAATGTGAATAGCCATTTCGACGGCCGTTCGGAGGAGTCGACTGCCGAATGAAAGAGAACAGCCGTCTCGACGGCCGTTTTGGGGAATCATTTTCCGAATACAAGTGAACAACCGTTGCGATGGTCTTTAGAAGATTTAAACTGTCGATCACTTATGAATAGCCATCGCCGAGTAGTGTGGTGATACGCACTCGACTTAAGCCAATTCCTTGTCAATAAATAGGGGAACTTCCTAACTGGCATAACTAACAAACTTGTGTTTGTTCCTATTAAAAAATGGACATCACTATTTTAATAAAACTTTATTAACGTTCACTAAATTTTCATAAATATATTGGGAGGCCAAAGTTAATTTATTTATTTCTTTAAAACTTTCTCTATGGGAATAACAATTTGGTGTGTACAAGCAGTTACAAGAAACATATTAACATTCGATAGTGCATTTGCGTCACGTAAGCAATTTGCACTGCGTTGCTCGCACCACACGTGCTTGAGCCTCTGAGGATTCTTCTCTCGCTAAATGCATTCTTGCTTATTTTATATTCATACATAAACTTTATTTTGTATGAGATTTATAATATACAAGAACAGTTTAAGGAATAAAAAATAAAACAAAAGAAAAATCAACATCTGTTTTGAACAAATTGCGAGCGCTTATTACTTTTGGCTTATTTTTGTTTATACTAAAGGGTGGCAAACGAACGCACAGTCCACGTGATGGTAAGTAATTGTTGTGATCCATAGACATTTACATCTGTCCTTGATAACGAAAGAAAATGCAGATGCGTTGTCATCCATGAGGACTAAGATGGAATGCCTCGTTTCTTGTAAAATGGGTCTCCGTTTCTCTACACTCGCCAAACGAAACACAGCAGTGTTTCAATCAGCTATTTGACATTGGTATTCTGCGATAGCGTAGTCCTGCCTCGTTCGAGCTGTGCCATTCGTGCTATACCTATACCAGTAATAAAAATAACTGCAGCATGGCTTTGCCTTATTTTATATTCCCGACGTTTTGCGTACTTTACAGCACCCATTGTAACGGGGGGACTAAAGTGTTCAACGTCGCAACGTCACAGTTTCAATCTACGCAGTGTGAACCTGTAGTATTTATCCAGGACCAAAAATCAATAATTTTAATCTGAAGGTAGCCGTGGCTATGAAATCATAACGTCAAACGCCTGTCTCCCCGTGACCATGAGCGCTGTAAAGTAATCGAAACGTCGGGAATCTAAAATAAGTAAATATACGGGATAAAATCCATAAAACCTAGTTTTATTTAAATGTGGACTGTTCACATAAACATGAGGAATCATTCTATTTCTGATTCCATTTTCTTCCTTATCAGACTGTAACAGTATACGGTTGGACGTGGACCTCTCCCGCTGTGAGGAAGATTCGCGTTAATCATCACGTTCGTCAGCGGATTAAAGATTACAGCACCAGACGTTATGTACTTTTGAGACTTCCCGTTGCCAGGCACTCAGACGAAATAAAAACTCAAGACAGAGCACTGAAACAATGAAGTGAGGTCGGTTTGGTGAACATGTGTGCACTAAGTGAGTGTTGCCGTGCAGTAAAAACTTATTACCCTAATATATTATTGTCTAAGTACTGTCCGGATGAATGAATAAGTAAAAAGATAAGTTGGCAAGTTTTTAAAATGTATACCTGACTTTAAGGTGTAAGTATGTAAGTTTGTTTATTTCGACTAAGTAGGGGAAAATAAAACAATAGTAATATGAAGGAAATATTGTTTTTATTTTAATAGCCTTTTTGTTGGGTCAATTTTTTGTAACAATCCCTTTCGTACCACACGACGAAGTCCTTTATTTGTGTAATAAAAATCGTCATCTTCAAAATGTGTCGACCAAACTACGCTGTGCACCGTTGGATTCCACGATGGCTCATTCTGGCTAACTCGGATCGCTTCTATGCACTTCTCTTTCATGTCTTTATTTCGGATAGGGAACCTTAAAAATACAGATTTTTGAAGTGATGAGAAAACATGAAAAAAAAATCTGAAAAAAATGCCTATTTACCTAACATTAATTTTATGAATATTAAAAGTAAAATAGAAATAGGTAAAGGAACATATATTAAGTTTCGCGCCACATAAATAACTTATTGAATAAATGGGGACTACTGTGACGCTCCAGAAGAACCAGAGCTCGAAACCAACCAGAGCTCGAAACTAACCAGAGCTCGAAACCTATCCAACTGCAGAGAGGTGTAAGACAGGGTGACGTTATATCCCCGAAACTCTTCACCGCTGCATTGGAAGACGTTTTCAAGCTACTGGACTGGAAAGGATAGTGTATTAACATCAATGGCGAGTACATCACACACTTTCGATTTGCTGACGATATAGTCGGAGAACTTAGGCACTAAAGAGTTTGTTTTGTTCTTTGTTTTCTCCATGTTCATCTTAAGATGAACATGGAGAAAACATAATTCCAAATATTCGGGCGTATTTTTCCGTGATATATTGTAGCGAGAGCGCGTGGATTGTATGGGACCGAACGCTCAAGGTCTCTCGCTAGGGGAACCGTCTTAAGTTTTCTCTGTAATGTATTTATTCGTTGTATATGTGTGGTGTACAATAAAGTATATACTACTACTACTACTATAGTATAAATATGTAATTATGTTTATAATATGTATCGTAGTATGTACCTAATAGTGGTTATAGGTATTTTGGTGGAAATTTAAATTAAATCCAATATTTTATACGATTATTTTTAACGTAGTTGTACTTTCCACACACAATATTTTTTTTCTTATCCTGAAGGTATACTGGTAGAAAATGCCTTAGATCTGCCTTAGATCTGCCTCCTTATACTTGGTGTGCAAAGAAAGCGTAAATAAATAAATAAAAAAAATCAACTTTGATTTTTCAAAGTTGATTGCCCTATTTAATGACAATTTAAGAAAATTTGCAGTTACAAAAATGCTATAAAACTTCAATTTACTACATTTACGGTATGCAGTGACTCTATTTTAAAATCTCATCTCTATTTTAAATGATGTAAGTACTTTCCACCTCCATGATTTATTTAATTTCTTAATGATTTTGTACCTTACCTACACGTGTATCAGAATTCTTCATTTCTCAACATTTTTTTTGTATATCATTAAAACAGCCTTTAAAAGTTTCATCATAGAATACCAACCAAGCGTACATGCATTGCTTTGCACTAGTATGAAAGGTATAGAGCTAATATAATTTGAGGCTTTTTATAGAATAATAACCGTAAACCATAGCAATCGTTCTCAACCTTAAGGACTAAGACGGAATGCCTCGTTTCCAGTAAAAAAGGGTCTACAGTTTTCTACATTTACCATACAAAACTTTAACCGACCCATTCGTACTACAACCATCATATATCTGCAGGGTGGCTCTACCTCGTGTAGAGACTACTGTGAGGGTTCCATTTTATTCCTCAGATGTAAAGTAATTGTTGCCTTTTTGTTTGAAGCTGGTTGCATATGTCCATGGACTGCAGAAGCCACACAACATTAAATAAACTGTAAGTTTGTTTGTCATTTTAATTTTATATAAAAAGTTTATCATGGATTATAATAAATGCCTTTTCAAAGTTAAAATTGCTCTACTTGAAAATCTTATACAATTTGTCTCTGCCAAGAAATTGCCGATTCAAGCATTTTGATTCATTGCGAAATTTAAATTCAACACAGACAAATCGTTCGAGTGGAACCTTAAATTCGTCCGGAATTTTTTCTTTTGTTTCTTAAAATTAATTTATAATTTACAATAGTTAGAAGTATCAGGTGTGATTAAAAATTAAGTTTAATATTAGTCGAATTTGTTAGTCGAATAATTTAGAATATTTCTTATATTACTACATATCATACAATCATAAGAGTATCGGCCTCCAACAAATAACAAAGCTCGGTCTTTACCAACTTGTATCCATTGGCTCATTGGTAGATTATTTTTGAATTTTACACATAGTTTTACCTCCACTCTAAGATTTTCTCCTGTATCGTGGAGGCAGGTTACATACATAATTATTCAAAGGATAAACATCCAGACCTTGTGATGGTGATGTAAGAATATCCACTACCCCATATCATCTTCGGGATGGCTGTAAACTGTAATGGTAAAACATCCAGACCCAGAACAATGATTTTTATTCAATACAAGTACTTGTTCCGTGCGGGATTCGAACCCGCAACTTATTGCTAAGCCACTGCACCACGGAGCCGTCAATGTAGGTCACCTCATATTACGCTTGTCGGTACACTTCTTCTGCTCAGCAACTGCTATCTGTTCTTCGAGTTATATGTGCAAACGACAAAACTATTTTTTATTTCATTCCAGGCACATGTGTAATTAATAATGTAGGTATAATTGTGAAAATATAGGAAAAACGTTTTAAATTTATGAAATAAACTTAACCAAAAGACTAAGTGTCTTGTTAGTAAAGCTGTCTACCGATAATTTATCTTAAATAAAGTTTATTTACCTAAGAAGATTTTAAAACATATCTATATTAGTCCATTGAGGCTCAAAGATTTATCTCTTAAGAAGTTAATCCAGTTTTTAGATAGCTGGGAATTAGTAAAGATTAACTATAATTAAGTTACAAAATTTTCTTAAAAAGCATTATAAAAGATTTACAAAAGATTAAGGATGGTAAAAATTAATGAGTTACGATCCGAGTAATATTACTATAAAATAACAATAATTAGCTAAGATCTTAGATTGTATATATTATTAATATCACGGGGATATTAGCTAGTTAATTTTTAATATCTTTGATGTAATAGATTTCTGCAAAGTAACAAAAACAACGCCTGATTTTTGCATCATTCGAAGTCTAATTAATAATCTTTTCAAGTGCGAAGCGACGTTATAGCGGCCAACTTTAAGATTGAAACCATTGAAGAATTTGTGGCCCGGCTAACGCACGATATGTTCAACCGCGCAGACAACGGGCCGCAACCACATCACATCGCGCCGCTACACACCCGGCCCCCGGACGGGCGACCATTACCAAGAGAACTCCTCTGTATACTAAACTCTGTACATTAAAATGTTTTAAAAGTCGGTTAAATCATAAAATGATATCCCGTAAGATTATCATGATAGTTGAAATAATATATTATGAACTAATACTTCACATACGTTAGCTAAGTTTCCGTAGTGTAGCGGTTATCACGTGTGCTTCACACGCACAAGGTCCCCAGTTCGATTCCGGACGGAAACAGTCTCCTTTATTTTTTTCTAGCGTATTAATTATTGTTTTTTAACAGATACTAACAGATTTGTTCATTAACAGATTAGAGAGTCCAGTAACAACTCTCAACAACAAACACTGACCAACCAACGTTAATTGATCTCAAACAAACGGCTAACAAAAGAACATTCTCGTTAGTCGCTTATATTTATACGCCGTAGTGGCTCCTAAGTCTGTGGGGAATTCTCCGAGGCCCGAGACCTGCAGTACAAGAAGAGACATGCAGAGGACATGTTCTAAATAATCTTTTCTCTATACTAAATGGTAGAACTGTTTGTCACGCAATCGCAGTTTTTTATTTTAAGTTCTAAATAGAAAGACGCTGCTGATCATCTCCTGATTTGTTTCTCTCTTTTGCCTCTTACGTCACGCGCGGGACAATACAAGGGATCGAATATTCTTACACCGCCACTACATGGTAGCGGTGGCATGTTGTATAAGCTATTAATGTATTAATTGACTTCATTTATCATAGCTCGATCGTCGAAAACAAGGCTGTCAAAGCGCATTTTCTATTTAGAATTCCAGAACAAAAATATCAGGGCATTAGATACTAAAGATAAGAATGTTATATGACGGGGCGGTGCAATATAGAATATTCTCAGTAGAAGTAGCAGCTTGCATACGTTGCTTGAAAAGCTTTGTAACGAAAAAACGCTTTTTTCGTTACCAAGCTTTTCAAGCAACGCAAAAAAAGTAGGAGGAATTATTATCATTGAAGTAATAAAATTAAGATAAAACAAGAGCGCTACCAACATACTATCAATGTTAATGATCTATTAGAATGTCTCATCTGTGCTTGCATTTTTGATCGTATACATTAGTAATTAATGGCCACATCTCTAGAGTCAAATAAAATATCCTTACCTAAAAAAGTTCAATGCACTAAGCGTAGTGTTGACCGAAATCGACTAAGATAGAACGAAAAATGTTAAGAAATATTTTTTTTCTCAAATATTAAGTTTTCCTTCATCTTTAGACAATTGGTATTTTTTTATATTACATTCTTGTCCAGCAGCTCATAAAAGCTTAACGGTGGGTGATTTACTGTAATCGGCAAGCTCGGGAGACGTCCACGTCGTTGGTGTCACACCTTATTTACTTCTTTTTTTACGCCTATGAATAAGTTGATTATAATTCCATATATCGGAAACAATGTAACTTTTCTGAAATGTCTCACAGTCGCTTCTTATAAAACCTACGGAAAGAGATTGGATGATGAATTTTCTTAGGCCACCTTTACACGGCCAACTCGTATTTTAGCATTTAAAATTTAAATTAACAATAACCGTGCAGCAAGCGCGGATTGAACAAAGGTTGTTCGAGTTGAAAGGAAATTAATGCGGACGCTCTAGCCCTACGCTACCACGGTCTTCAAAAACAACATAGAAATCCTCAAAAGTATGTCATTAAGCACGTTCGCAGTGGAGCCCGTAATAAAAAATACACAAAAGAGCTATGCCCCGAGCCAGCCGTGGATAATGACGCTCGTAGTCACGCCGAGTACAATTTCATCCACAAAATTATGTTAAGGAGGACCGTATAATTATAACGCAGTCATTTCGGTTTTTGTTTCTTTTTTTTGGAATTTTCGTTAATTGTAATTTAATTATTTTGTAAAAACTATACGAAATGTAAAACTTTGGTGTAACAAAGATTGTAAAAAAAATTGTTATTGTCTCAGTGCGATAAACGAAAAATAGTTTTCTTTTTATAGAATAAGGCACGAGTAGATTATGAAAAACAAGTACACAGCCCACTTGATAGTAAATATTTGTTGTGGCCTATAGACATCAACACTTATCCTCGATTAAGGATCAAAGACTAAGATGAACACCCTCGTTTTAGGTGAAAATGTCCCCGACTGTCTATATTCAATTCTTCTACCACACTTAACTTTCATTACCGTACGTTAAAGTAGGGACCAAGACAGCATTGTAAATTGTCATACGTGCCTTTTTCGACACATTTTGACTCTTCACAATAGAGTGTAGGGCCACATTTACTCTATTTCCTGAATTCACTCGACGTTCTATATCCTTATCACATTTCCCATCCCTGCTAAATACGTTACCCAGATATACAAACTCATCTACTTGCTCGATCAACTCCCCTTCTATTCTTATTTCACATATCGTGTTACTTTTTTCTTTTTCAAAAACATAACTTTCGTCTTACTTGTGTTCACTTTCATCCCCCTTTCTTTTAATGATCTGTTCATTAATGTAACCATCATTTGCAACTCGGCCGCCGAAGACGCAAGAATAACTTGATCATCGGCGTACAAAAGGCATTTGACGGTTAACTCACCCATTTTAATCCGCATTCTTTAACTTTCAAATTTTGCAAACAACTGTCCATAAATAAGTTGAACAGCCACGGGGAAGCCACACAGCCCTGTCTGAGACCGTTATAGATGCCAAACCAGTCCGAGTAGATCCCGTGGATCCTAACACAAGTCCCTATAAAGAGACTCCAATGCCCGTATCAAGCCAGCGCTCAACCCAAATGAATTCAGTGTTTGCCATAGCTCATCCCTATCCACTCTGTCATAGGCCTTTTTCAAGTCCATGAACGCACAAAAAACCTTTTGGTTTTTGGCCGAAAACTTCTCCGCGATCATGCGCGTGGAAAAGACTTGATCTGTACATCCCATTCCCTTTTTAAATCCTGCCCAAATTTTTCCATCAGTTCCTTTCATGATCCTTTCAATCAGTACCTTAGCATACAGTTTTCCCACAATGCTAAGAAGGCTGATGCCACGGTAGTTTTTACAGTCCTGCTGTGACCCTTTTCCTTTATATACTGGGACTATCACGGCTTTGCACCAGTCTACCGGTACCCGCTTCAGTTTCCAGCATAAATTAAACAAGGTGTGCAGTAGGCCTGCCACCACTTACTCTCCAGACCTTACCTGTTTTCATGCTTTTCGTTGCTTTCATTATTTCATCTATACTTATTTCACTACCTCTTTCCTCTTCTTTCGGAGTTAAACAATAAAAACTAATAATTAATTTTAATCAAAAACACAATTATACATAATTACTTAATTATAAATAAAAATACTTACCTCAGGTCTTAGTATATGTAGAAATTCTTGAAATTTCTTGTATGTTAAAAGTAAATATCTGAAAAATCGTTCATTATCATCTAACAAATCTTTAAATAAAGTTTAATATTTAACATACAACTGCATTTTTAAATTAATATTATAAATCCCGAATCTTTTTTTCTTTGAATTTAATTTTTTCTTCTTCTTCTGCCAATAAGCTGCCTATTACAACATTTTTTTCCATACCGAACCGAGAGGTCGAAAAAAAAGTAAAAGTTGTTGGCAATACAAAACAATTGCGTATGTGCGTACGGCGCGTACGGCGCTTACGTCCAAATGTGCGACACCATCCGAAAATGCGGCGCGTACGGCATGTACGGTGCGGATAAATGTACGTTCAACTTTAGATGGACGTATGTCGCTTTGTTCCACTATACTCATTAGCCGCTATCTCATTATTTTTGTTTTTTTTTGAAGTTGTGTACATGATTTTTGTTTTCAAAACTATATTATTTCATGTGTATATTATAGTTTTTAAAAACAAAAGCGGTATAAATAGAGCTCTAAATTTTATAAATAATTCCTGAGCAAAACGAAATCAAATCCGACAGATACTAATGAAAGTATAAAAAATTGAAATTTTAATGATCTAATAATTTCCTCCAGATTGAATTTTGGTCACGGTGGCCAGTCTGAATGGTGACTAGCCATCTGCGTAGGACAGAATTAGAGTGCCCAAGTGTATGTGCTTTCACAGGTGCACTCTCTATTCCCTCACTCTCATAGTCTGATAAGACGGTAAACCGTAAAGAGATCCGGTCCAGGACAAACGGCTTTACGTGCTCTTTCTGAGGCATAGGGGTAAAACAACGCCAACTTCCTGATTCCCGGCTGTTACAGAGAATTTCTTGACAAAAAATCCAATAACTGATTTTGGCACGACCCGGGATCATAAAACCAACGAGACAGTCGAACGATCAACCACTTGCACATAAGAAGAAGTAAACATAGTTGGGAACATATTTGAGAAATTAAAAAATGCGCGTAAACAAGAAACACACTGCTGTCACCTTTGTCCTGAAACCTCTTAGAAATGATGGTGCACGTGCTCAGCTATGAGATTTAAGAAACATTTATTTACTTTTCCTATTTGATAAAAAAAATCATTACGGATCTTTCTTTTCTATTCTAGAGGCAGTTTACATACATAAATTGCACAAGGACAAACATCCGAAATCGAAACAATTATTTGAAGGTCATGCGATATTTGTTGCGTGCGAGATTTAAACCCGCGGCCTTCAGCGCTGCAACTCGTTGCTAAGCCACTGCGCCACAGAGTCGTCAACTAGTTAATGGATGCGGGTAGCCTTTCTAACCGTCGTGAAAAAATAGGTTGCAAGAGGTGAGAAAACTAAAAGCCTTTGTCAGATTTTTTTTTATTTTTTTTAAGTTGAAATAAATATATATCGATTAAAAGGTTAAGTGAGGTTAGATTACTGGAATACTATACTAAAACAAATAAATTTAAAAAATTTCTTTGTCATAGGCTTCTATTTCGTTAAATCATTATATATTTTTCCTAACTGTAAGAAAAGTAAGTCAACGATTTTATATTATATTAGGAAGATGCTGCTGTCGATCTCCAGTTTCAGTTTCCATCTGTCGACTGTTGTGATATCCACGGGACGATATGGAGTAGTGGATATTGTTACACAGCCTCTACATGATAAGCAGGTAAGCAATAAGAGGATTGTGTAACAATGTCTGAGTAAAATCCTTTACATCTTAGGGGCCTTACGTTTAGGGCCGGAGCTGCATCAGAGATGGTTGAATTGAGAAGTAAGAGTCCGTGAGAGATGACTATTTACTTGTGATATTACGAATTGAGTAACTATCAGTGAAAGACTATCGGTTGGTGGGGTCACACGCCGTGAAATTTCTAAAGGAACTAACTCCAGGCTTGGTCGCTGAGGCTGGTGATAAGAACTGCGATTGCCCACCCGCGTGTCGAGCGTGCCAACTATGACATGGGTAAGGCTTGTGTTCAGCGGTGGACATTTAAAGGCTGTAACGGTAACGGTCTTCAGCGTAAGGATGATTTTTTTAAACTAAAATAATAATACATCGTCGCATTCGTGCTGTCTTTACAATAATATAGTGGGGTTTGACTAGAATTGAATGTATCCAAAACAACAGAAATTTCAAAATTACTGTCGAGTATTCATGAGTAAACGATAAAACATCGATATTTACAAAGGGTAAACTCTTTGCTTTTGTATTTACACTGATTCTCACAAATACATTTCATATTGCGACGTATATTCCCGTGCCCTATATTTACGAGAGCACATTTCTTAGTGGATACTGCGGTACGAGGCATTAGTTATAGCTGAATATTATGTTATAAAACTATTTTCCATTCATCGCATTTTGAAATGAAATCAAGTTATGTTTTTTTTATAGGATAGGGTGACAAACGAGCACACAGTCCACCTGATGGTAAGTGGTTGCTGTAGCCCATAGACATCTACATCTATCCTCGATTACGAATCAAAATGCAGATGCGTTGTCACCCGTGAGGACTAAGATGGAATGCCTCGTTTCCAGTAAAAAGGGTCTCCGGTTCTCTACACTCACCATACGAAATACAGCAACATTAAGCTACTATTTCACGCTGGTATTCTGTGAGAGCGTGGACCTTCCCCGGTCGAGCCGACCCATTCGTGCTACAACTATACTACTAATATAACTGCAGCATGGCTCTACCACGTATTAATTGTATGTAATGTTTTATTATTTGTTTACAAAGGAATATAAAATATTATTGTTTTCTTTCTAAAATATTCACGCTCTACGTGGACTTGAGTCTCATGTTCTTCCTTACACTTAGAGCTTGCAGAACCGGATCTGATTCCTCATTCTTATATCAGTTTCTAAAAGAGGCTCGGAACCGTGATTTCGAGTTCTTACCGGTTCTTAGTGTAAGCTTTAAAGTTGTTATTTTTCCTAATTTAATCCAACGTTATTCTTAGCATACTGATTGCCAGTCAGTTAGCTTGTACGTTCAAAATCTAATAACTCTTGCTCAAACTATAGATATGTAAATACAAAAAAAGCAATTAAATATTAATTTTTATAAAAAATCTAGTTTAGAACATACAAAAAACTGAACAGGAAATCACCTTTAATACTAAGTACCTATCAATCCAGCTGACTATAAAGAAGAATTAAAGGATAACACAATATGAAATCATAATATATATATATATATATATATATATATATATATATATATATATATATATATATATATATATATATATATATATATATATATATATATATATATATTAATTTATTTGACGAATCGAGAACCAGGATGCTGCTGTGCAGAAACGGTTTTGTTCGAATATAGGAAAAACAGGATATCCCCGTAATTCCAGGACTGATCTTAGAATAAACTATATTTTTTTTAAATTTAATTAGGGTGACAAGAGAGCATGCAGTCTACCTGATGGATTAAGAATCAAAATGCAGATGACACCCCTGAGGACTAAGGTGGACCACCTCGTATTCAGTATAAAGGGTCTCCGTTTCTCTATACTTATCATACAAAACTGCTATTGTACGCTGGTATTCTGTGAGTGCGTGGTCCTTCCCTGGTCAAGCCGACCCATTCGTGCTACTTATACAATTGAAAATTATCTAAGGGGTTGTTTTAAGATATTCCAAAATATTTTATATCCATATAAAATTGCACAGCCTTTGCCTCTACTGTAACCGGTTATTTTGAAATTGCAAAATACGTATTCATTTATTTTTTAAATACAGTACTTTCAGTAAGTATCGAGACAATCGCCCTGTAAAATATTTTTTAATAAAATAATAAACTGTAATATCTTTATTTCACCATCTTAGGGATCGAATTTAAAAAAAATATTTCATAGCAGATGTCTACGTCTGAACAGGTAGTGTTGATGATGTAGGCCGCTGGTGTCGTCTGGGAGAAAAATATACAAAAAAAAAATTTGGTGAGCGCGTGTACATCCGCGGGGAGGGAGACATAGGTGTCACCTCGTATGATGTTCTAGTGCAACTAACTCGAAACGCGGGATCATGTACTCAGCGGTGCAACACCGTTGTTGCAAATATACCTTCACCCTACTGATAAAAATCGCGGTAAGTGCCACCGTCCCCGTATGCACACGTACTTATTTATTATAGAAAAACAGCAAGTACATTAGGTAAGTAACAATGTTTTATGAGTATATTTTTTTACATATTTTATTTTTATTGATTAATATTATTTATATTTCAGGTGTTCGAGAAGCAACGTGAGCGTCGTCAACATCCTCCCCCCAAGTGTCGGTTCGCCGACACTCATTATCAAGCTGGAGAAAGGCCACGCGAGCAGCTGATCGCTTCATCACTCCTGACTTAGTCCTAACGTCAACTACTCTGACTCTGCCGTCTGAACCTGGATAAACCTTTTCAATAATACCTATTGGCCAACAGTTTCGAAATAATGATGGATCGACTACTACTACAAGATCTCCTACTTTTAATTGCGGACCTTCCCTATCCCATTTACGACGAGGAATTAGCTCTGGCAAAAACTCTTTTACCCATCTGCTCCAAAATAAGTCTGTCAACCGTTTGGCAATACGCCACTGTCGTCTAACATACATGTCGCCATCCATCATCAAAGACCCCAGGTACAGGTAAGTTCGACGAAGATCCTAGTAAAAAATGATTTGGAGTTAATGCCTCTTTACTTTGAGGGTCCACCGAAACATGGGTAAGCGGTCTACTATTAATTATATTTTTTGCAGACGACGTAAGGATTCGGCCGAAGGACCACTATGTTGATGATGTAGGCCGCTGGTGTCGTCTGGGAGAAAAATATACAAAAAAAAAAAATTTGGTGAGCGCGTGTACATCCGCGGGGAGGGAGACATAGGTGTCACCTCGTATGATGTTCTAGTGCAACTAACTCGAAACGCGGGATCATGTACTCAGCGGTGCAACACCGTTGTTGCAAATATACCTTCACCCTACTGATAAAAATCGCGGTAAGTGCCACCGTCCCCGTATGCACACGTACTTATTTATTATAGAAAAACAGCAAGTACATTAGGTAAGTAACAATGTTTTATGAGTATATTTTTTTACATATTTTATTTTTATTGATTAATATTATTTATATTTCAGGTGTTCGAGAAGCAACGTGAGCGTCGTCAACAGGTAGCTTCTCTCTAAAATTTAGACTTCTACTTCAAACGGTTTAGGTTGAGCTTGTGCGCTGGTGGATTGAGTAAGTCACTCGGTATAGTATATTATCTATGACTCAGTATATAAAGACTATATTATAGTAGATACACAGTAAACAGTGACGTCTGTCGGTAAAGGGTAAAACTAACATTACGGCAAATTAAATTTTATTCTGTTCGTTATGACTATGTCCAATATAAATTAAATTTGATGAACGCTATTTGCAAACAAAATAAAAAAATTCTGATGTAAAATAAGAACTTTCTCTAATTTTGAGTACCTAGTAAGTTAGCAAATAAAAATATAAATTAATAATATGTACTTTATTACTAATTCCAAATATTAAAGTAGAGGGAACAAATGCGTCAGGACGGCACTGTGGATTCTTTTCCGCCCCGAGAAGTATGAAACTGCCTGCAGTGATATCCTTTTTTATATACATTTCATTGAATGCCAATCGCCAGCCGTGGATCATATTATATTGGCTATACATACGCAGTCTATATAAAATTATAGTAGTTAGTTTACTATTATAGTAAAATAAAAATTATATGATATTTAGAAAAGAACGGCTCCGAATAATAAAAAACATCTTAAAATCTGGTAACGTAATTTTTAAATTTAACGACAATGTAAATTTTAAAACTTTTGGAACTGCAAAATGGGAGTAGAATATACCTACTGCCAAGCTTCTATGATCCTTGCCGAAACCAAAGAAATTATTAATAGCTCTTTTAAAATTTGATTTACCACGTTGTAGGTTCTCGGCGGTTGAGAAAAACATTATAAACGAGCCTACTTAAAATTTAATAAGTTGCAGAACATCATCTATCGACGACATTGCTTAACTATTGTACTTTTTCACTAAGGTGTTAATATATAATACCTAATTTATATATTTTATTTTTTATAAATATTTATTACGTTGTTTTTTATTATTTTATAGTATTAAGATATAATTTTATCACTATATAACAATATTTAACTTTATTTAATAATAAAAAATGTCCTTAATCAGTAATCACCCAACGCCACCATTAAAATGATTCGTAGCTATACTTCGTAACCATACTTCAGAATATGAATCGTTACTTTTTTTACGATTTTAATAAAACAAACACTAAATTTAAAAGGAAGAAACGCTTCACAATTTTCCTATCGATTATTTTGGTATAAATTAGCCCTAGCTCACTGCAGTAGACACATCTACCACCAACTTTCCGGTTGGCTGGTAGAAAATGCCATATGGCATTAAGTCCGCCGTCCTTTAGTACAATAAATTGTAAATAAATAAATAAATAAATTAGTACTTTATATATGATACGTTAACAAACAAACAAACAGACATACAATTCTAAAAATAATAGAAATGCATTCAGTTACTTATTTTAGTCCCTCGTATTCATAGATCATCTTATTTGTAGATTTAGCATTTTTGCAATACCTGACACGATAAAAGTGATGAAATCTATCAAAAATACATAGGAGGCGCTTTTTAAATGTAATTAGGGTTCAATTTGCATTAACTGTAGATCTTAAAACTAAAATAACGATTTTTTGTAAGGGATGTTTAAGCAAACTGGTTCATGCTTTACACGGCGCATAGAAAATGCATACAAAATTTAATAATATTATTGTTGACTTTTAATTAAAACCCACAATCATCAGCATATAAAAATGGTATGTGTAGGAAACTTAACATCAAAAATAGTAATTACTAGCTTCTACCTGTGACTTAGCGAGAAATTTATTATTCCCCTAACTCATATCCCGCCGCATCACATTAACTGCCCGCGCTATCACCTCGTTTTCGCTTAACATTGTTTTTGACGTTTTTATTTTTTATTAGCTTCTAAGAGTCATAGCGTGGTGTAAAAGTCAAAGGCTAGACTATAGCATTTCTAAAGAACTGGGCTATCAAATCAAAAATATTTTTTCAAATCCGACTGGTAGTTCTATAGATTACCCCTGGCATACCAACAAATTTCATCTCTTTAAAATATCAGATGGCTGCCAATGTAGCCCGTGAAATTCAAATTTTTATACGTCTTTTTTTTTCAAATTGCAGCTCTGTATGAGATCTATTATTATTTATATTATAGGTATGTTGATCATAATGTGATACACGACGAAAAATGAACTCTTACTAGAATAATGATATTTCATTAAAAAAAACCATCTATGGGCCATTGACGGAACAACCATAAAATATGTTCTACGGTTTAGACGTGAAAAATGACGAACCTATAAACAACTCAAATGAAAGGCATAAATAACTTAGATATTTCCAGAGCCATGCATTCTTCCAAAACCCACTACACGTTATTGATGGGAGACTTCAACGCAAAACTAGGCACAAGAGAAAGCGGTGAGCTGAAGTTAGGGAAATTTGGAGTAGGGCAACGGAACCGTAGGGGCCAGCAGCTGGCCGACTTCATGGAAAAAGAGGGACTCTTGATGATGAACTATTTCTTCCAGAAGCGGCCCCACGGGAAGTGGACCTGGTCGAGCCCCGACGGTTCGACAAAAATGAGATTGACTTCATTATGACGACCAGACGCCAACTGTTCAGTGATGTCTCAGTGATCACAAGGGTGAAAAATGGCAGTGATCACCGAATAGTTAGAGGCACACTGAACCTAAACGTTAAGTTGGAGAGGTCTCTTCTAATGAAGTCAACGCTCAGTCCCCCCCCCATGCTCTATTCCAGAATCCCGAAACCTTTCAGCTCGAGTTACGTAACAGCTCCTAGAAGATTGCAATGCAGTGGACGTTATGAATGACAAGCTCGTGGAAACTGTCCGTGTGGTCGGAGCTAAGTTCTGCAAGACCGGCTGCAGAAGAACATAAAAGCTCTCCGATCACACTCTTAATCTCATGGCTGTTAGACGGGAGATGAGGCTGCAATCGTCAACAGATTTGACAGCATACAGGCAACTGAACGGACAGATCTCCAAATGCATGCGGCGAGACTTACGCAAATTTAATACTGCTCGTATTGAAGAAGCGATTGAGCGGAACCAGGGCTCCAAAGTCTTTGCTATAGATCTGTCTGCCAGTAAGAGCCAACTGTCAAAGCTGAAGACTGAGTGTGGCAGCATCGTTTCCGGGACACCTGAGATTCTGAGTGAAATTGAGAAGTTCTATGGGCAGCTGTACACATTATCGTTGGAGCCACACGCAAGTGTGAGTAACGATCCAAGAGCGGGTCTTATCCGACACTATTCCGATGATATCCCGGACGCGAGCGAAATTAGAATGGCTCTCCAGCACCTTAAAAACGGCAAGTCCCCGGGCGAGGATGGAATTACAGCGGAGCTTCTGAAAGCGGGTGGAAAACCTGTACTTGAAGTCCTTCGGAGGCTCTTTAATTCTGTCCTCCATGGTGGCACTACTCCGGAGTCGTGGAGCAGAAGTGCGGTGGTCTTATTCTTCAAGAAAGATGACAACGCCCTCTTGAAGAACTACAGACCGATATCCCTTCTGAGCCGCGTCTACGTGCTGTTTTCGAGAGTCATTACGAATTGTCTTGCACGCAGACTTGATGACTTCCAGCCTCCCAAACAAGCCGGTTTCCGAAAAGGCTTTAGTACCATAGACCACATACATACCCTTCGGCAAATTGTACAGAAGTCCGAAGAGTACAATCTGCCACTTTGCCCGGCGTATGTCGACTATGAGAAAGCCTTTGATTCCGTCGAAATTTGGGCGGTGCTACAGTCCCTTCAGAGGTGCCAAGTTGACTGTCGGTATATCGAAGTGCTGAAGTGTTTGTACAGTAGGGCTACGATGGCTATCCGAGTACAGAACCAGAGTACGAAACCTATCCAACTGCAGAGAGGTGTAAGACAGGGTGACGTTATTTCCCCGAAACTCTTCACCGCTGCATTGGAAGACGTTTTCAAGCTACTGGACTGGAAAGGATCAATGGCGAGTACATCACTCACCTTCGATTTGCCGACGATATAGTCCTTATGACAAAATCGCTGGAGGACTTAAGCACTATGCTCAATGACCTCAATAGTGCCTCCCAACGGATAGTTCTTAGGATGAACATGGAAAAAACAAGGATCATGTTTAATGTCCATGTCACACCTATGCCGGTAGTTGTTGGGAGCACTAAGCTCGAAGTTGTTGACGAGTACATTTACCTGGGACAAATAGTCCGGCTAGGTAAGTCCAACTTCGACCGAGAGGTCAATCAACGGATTCAACTCGGCTGGACAGCGTTCGGGAAATTACAACGCATCTTCTCGTCAGGTATACCTCAAAACCTGAAAACTAAGTTGTACAACCAGTGCGTGTTGCCAGTTATGACATATGGAACTGAGACGTGGTCCTTCACTGCTGGCCGTATGAGGACGCTCAAAGTCGCTCAGCGAGCTATGGAGAGGGCTATGCTCGGAGTTTCTCTGCGTGATAAACTTAGAAATGAGGATATCCGTAGTAGAACCAGAGTGATTGACATAGCCCAACGGATTAGTAAGCTGAAGTGGCAATGGGCCGGCCATATAGCTCGAAGGAACCGACAACCGTTGGGGAAAAAGGTTCTCGAGTGGCAGCCTCGTACCGGTAGACGAAGTGTAGGGCGACCCCCCACTAGATGGAGTGACGACCTGGTAAGACATGCAGGAAGTCGATGGATGAAGGTGGTTCAGGACCATGCTTTGTGGCATACCTTGGGGGAGGCCTATATTCAGCAGTGGACTTGTAAAGGGCTTTAATGATGATGATGATGAATTTTATTCTAGAGTAGTAAATAATAATATTAATAATATGTTAAACTCAAAAAACATAGGGTACTCTTTACAATACCATAGAACACAAAATCATCTACATACTCGTACTAACAAGGAAGAAAAAAAACTTAGTCATCTTTTGTATATGGACGATCTAAAACTATATGCTACTACTCAAGATGAATTAGATCAATTAGTTATATTAACGGAAAAATTTTCACGAGATATTGGAATGGAATTTGGTATTGATAAGTGCAACATTAATTCAGTAAGAGCTGGACAGTATTATGAACATAACTATCAGTTGCAAACAGGAGAGCAAATCAAATCTTTAGAGGAAAATGGAGTGTATAAGTATTTAGGATATAATCAGTCTAAACAAATACATCATAAAGAAATTAAAAATACATTAACAGATCAGTTTCGATATAGACTTCGCTTAGTATTAACATCTCAATTAAATTCTAAGAATATATTTAAAGCTATTAACACATTTGCAATTCCCATACTAACTTATTCCTTTGGCATAATACACTGGTCCAAAACTGAACTAAAAAAGCTACAACGCGAAATAAATACATCTCTTACGAGGCACCGTAAACACCATCCAAGATCATGCATACAAAGACTAACATTGCCACGAAATGAAGGAGGAAGAGGGGTAATAGACATAGTTAACTTACATAACAGACAAATAACCACACTCAGAAATTACTTTTATGATAAAACAGCAATATCATCACTACACAATGCCATAGTACAGAATGATCATAAATTGACACCGCTTAATATGCATGATAAAACATTGCAAAAAAATGAGTTACTTACAGATAACAACACAAAAATTGACATATGGACCCAAAAGTCTCTACATGGAAGACATCGCCATGATTTGAACCAACCTACAGTAGACAAATTAGCGTCGAACGCATGGCTTCAACGTGGTGAGCTTTTCCCTGAGACTGAGGGTTTTATGTGCGCAATTCAGGACCAAATCATAGAGACACGCAATTTTCAAAAGCATATTATTAAAATAAAAAATTTACATACCGACACATGTAGACGTTGTTGTAATGCTTCAGAAACAATTCAACACATCACTGGTGCCTGTAAAGCGATTGTTCAGACGGACTATAAGTATCGGCATGATCAAGTAGCCAATATCATTCACCAAAAACTTGCCTTTAAGTATAAATTAACTGACCAGCCAACTCAAGTATACTATAAATATAAACCAGAAATAGTGCTTGAAAATACCACTCACAAAATGTATTTTGACAGAGCTATACTTACTGACAAAACAATACACTTTAATAGACCGGATATAACATTAATAGATAAAGCGAATAAATGTGCTCTTATTATTGACATTGCTATACCTAATTCACATAACTTACAGACAACAATTAATGAAAAAATTTCCAAGTACACTGAATTAAAACATGAAATTATTAGAATGTGGAATTTGCATAACGCCATTATAGTCCCTATAGTCCTCTCTACGACTGGTGTAATACCAAAAGCGCTTCATCAATCATTAAAAACTTTAGATTTACCAAAACTAACATATATTCAGTTACAAAAAGCAGTTTTACTTAATACTTGTAGAATAGTTAGAAAATTTACCTCCACAGAAAACTACCCATAACCAAACAAGTTCATGGTATCCACTTGGCTTTGTCCCGTGGTAATAACCATTAATCCAGTTTTGTTAGAAACAAACTGAGAAAACGTAGAAAATATAAATAATAATAATAATAATAATAATAATCATTTATTCAAATAAAAGTACAATAATAAGTGAAGACTCTGATCCCCAAACTAGACAAGTCTGTATCTTAGGGATCAGTGGCCTCTCCCAGTGTTGTGACAACAGTATTTTAGTCTTAACAATTAATTAAGTAACTAAGGTTTACATTTTTAAGTAATTGTTTAGCTAATTGAATGTATTTATTTACAACGAAACATATACTTTAACTTAATACGACTCTTTAGTCGTTATTTTATTTCATATAATCGTAGGTATATTAAAATTAGTTTGCAATTTACAATATATATACATATACATACACACACACACACACATATATATATATATATATATATATATATATATATATATATATATATATATATACATAGAATGTATAGAATATATTATTATATAATTTCATACAGAATATATATTTTATTCATTATAACCTATAATGAATAAATAGATGCTTTAAATAGATGCTTTAAAGAGGGATTGCTATTTTTAATTACATAATTTTAAAATTTTATAATTTTATTGTACTTTTATTATACGACATACATTACTACATGTTAACAAATTATATTTTCTGTTTCACTATAATAAAGTGACAATAACCAATCTCGAACTTTAACTTTACATTCATGTCTGGAAAGAGGATAAAAATTTAGATTTCTATTTAATTTATTATAAAGCACTGAGGATCGATAAGAACTTTGTCGCCTAGAAAAAGCAGTTTGACATCTGCCAATAATCATTACATCCGGTATTCTGCGTTTATTACGACAGATCTCAGGGTTATAAGGAGTTAGAGCATGTTTCATTAAGATCAGTTGTTGGATATACAATTGCCTAACAGTCAACAGTTTGCATTCTTGGTAAAGCAGATTTGTAGGATACCTGAACGGTTTAAAAGTCATAGTTTTCAGGAGACATCTTTGAGCTCTTTCTAATTTTATCATAAATGTTTTGCATGCTCCACCCCAGGCAACTATACAATAACCTATAATTGATTGTGCTAAGGCGTAGTATACAGTTCTTAATAAATCAAAGTCAGCGATGTGCCTTAGCCTTTTAAATGTCCAAATAAGAATCCTAGTGCGCGATGAAATAAAGTCTATGTGTGGGAGCCAGCTTAGTTTCTCCGAGATATTTAATTGATTTGGATTTCGTCATTTTAGGGCAATGGCATGTATCTGTTGACTGTAAACCACAAGAGTGTACTGTTAGTTGAATATCGTTAACAGTTTGGGTGTTGGTTATATGGAACTGCATATAGGTGGACTTAGATATATTAAGAGTCAGTAGATTCTCCTCAAGCCAATTTGCCACAGATTGAAGACCCCTCATCGCAAACTCCTGGACCTCAGGCCAAGTCTCTCCGTAGAAAATTAAGGCTGTATCATCAGCATAAGTAAATAGCTGGCCTTGAGTTAGTGTCATTGAGCACAGGTCGTTGATGTAAATTAAGAAGAGACTTGGTCCCAGGATACTGCCCTGAGGGACTCCAAATGTGACACAGGCGTCTGAGCTAATAATTTTTTTTATTTTTACTCTCTGCACACGGTCATATAAAAAATCCTTAAAAATGGAAAGGGCAGAATCTCTTATTCCAATTTTTTCTAGTTTGTTTACAAGAATGGGTATCGAAACGGTGTCGAAAGCTTTGGCTAAATCTAAGAAAATCCCTACACACTTCTGTTTATGGTCCAGTTTATTTGTTACAAATTCGGTCAAGTTACGAACAGCATCTTCTGTACTAACACCCGCTCTGAATCCGAACTGCATATTAGATAAGATATTATATTTGTTTAGAAATTTAACCAAACGATTATTAAGCATCCTTTCTAAGATTTTTGAAAGTGCAGGTAGCACAGAGATCGGCCGGTAATTTTCAACAACGTCCCGAGCCCCATTCTTGTAAACAGGAGTAATGAGAGATCTTTTAAAAACTTTTGGAAAGCATCCTTGTTCAAAACAGATTTTAAAAAGGGTTGTGAGTGGCAGAAGTATTTTATCCTTGGTCATTTTAAGGAAGCAGGCAGGAATGGAATCCCAACCAATAGCACAATCATTTCTAAGACCCATCAATATTGTTTCAACTTCTAACTCGTCAGGAGAATCGAGCACAAATGAATTAAGCGACCAGGGCATAGTATTAACATTAGCAGGTTTAGCACCGTTTGCTAGAATTTTATCAGCTAATTTTCTACCCAAAGTTGAAAAATAGTAATTAGCTCTCTCCACTGAATCTGTAGGATTTTTAATGATCAAATTTTCAGCGTAGTTATTTTTAGTATCACATCCGGAGATGGCTTTGATTGCAGACCAAGTTTCTTTACTGTTCTTTGCATTTGCCAAAAGACTTTTTTCATATTGGCGCTTGAGCTTACTTAACAAGGAATTGCAGTAATTCCTATAACGCTTATAAGAAATTTGAAGTATTTCATTGTCAGGGTTCTTTTTCAATTTTTGGTGAAGTTTATCGCGGTGACGGATACACCTTATCAATCCAGGTGTCATCCAGGCCTTAAGCGTTCGTTTCACTCTAGGAATCTTAATTTTAACAGTATTATTCTTTATAGCAGAGGTTATTAAATCAACAAATTTTTCGGCAGCCGTGTCTGCATTTAAAGTTGAAGATATAAAAGAAAAATCAGCAGACTCTATAGATTTGATGGCATCATCATAATTTATTTTATCAATAAAAATATTATTAGGCTTGCGTTTGGGGTTCAAAGAAACATTTGTTAAAATTAAGGAATGATCAGTGATTACACTATCGAGTACCATTATTTGAGTATTTAATACTGTTTTCACCATAACATGGTCTAAACAATTATTGATACGGGTGGGATAGGTATGACCTGGTAAAAGACCTAATCCAGCAGTTAAATTTAAATAAGGTTCACTGTCTTTGTCTTTGTTGCCTTGAACAATATTTATATTGATATCACCCATAGTAAATATGTTACTAGATTTTAAGGGACGAATAATTTTTTCTATAGAATCTAAAAAGTTGTCAATATAATAATAGGAGGGTGATCTATATACCGCTAATATTACTATATCTGGATTTATTTTAATTAAAAGATAGTTACCACCATTTCAATCAGGTTCTGTTATTATACAATCAATTGAGTGTTTAGAATAAACTGTTATACCATCATTTTGGATTGAACATTTTTTTGAGAAATGACGTTTGTATCCTGGAAGCGGAGGAACAGGCTTATTAACATCAAGGCGACATTCTATTAGTATTATTATATCCGGTTCAAATGAAAGTTGTGATATATATGCCATAAAGCCATCCAGGTTTTTATAGACGCTACGTATATTTTGTGCAATGATATTTAAAGAATTACAGGATTTCCTGACAATATCATTGCATTTTAAAACATCACACACAAAAGATGAAGCCACTCTAATATTATCCATATCTGATAGAATTTGATTCTGTAATTCAGGCATTTTTAAAGAGGAAAAATTCATTGTCACATCTATAGTTCCGATTTAAATAATAGCTATTGAAAGCCATCCCACAAATTGTTCGAGAAAAACCATGTATTGTAAAAATATACAGTACGGTTACAATAGTAATGTGAATGTATGTCGTACCGTTTAGTAAAACATATACAATGTTATATAAATAATTAAAGAAATAATAAATAAATATTTGATAATAAACAAAATCAATGTAAGTAGTAACCAAAATTCTACCGGAGATCTCATACAGTCATTTTTGGCCTCGCAGCTTAGCTAAATCTGACTCAGAGTCCACTCTGATATGTGGTTTGCCCTCATCTTGACGTAGATATGTACGTCCGTATGAAGTCCAGCAGAACTTATATCCGTTTTCCTGCGCAAAATTTCCTGCTAAGTAGTTAAGGCGCCTAGCTTTCTGCGTTAAATGTTCAGAAATAAATATCGGCTTCTGTGGCCCATCCAGTGCGAGATGGGTTGTGTTTAATTTATTTGCGCTGTTTTTTTGTATTAAATTTGCGCGCTTTTTTCAAGAAATTTTCTTTTTTTATGGTAGTTGTAAGGTCGACGATAATATTTCCGTTACCAGTTTTGTTTTTAATGCGGAACACGTCATTTATTTCTGTCTGTTGAAGAGGTACTTCTAGGGCCTTAGCAGTTTTCAAAACAATGTCACACAGACTTTCTTTGGATTCACTGGGTCCCATAGGGATGTTTCTAAGCTCAAGCTTTGATGCCACAATAGTTGACTCCAGAGAGCATATTCTTCCTTCAAGTTCAACGATGTAGAGTCGATCTTCCTGTCTTTGCTTTTCGAGGGAATCAAATTTGATTTTCATATCATCGTATTGCTTAGATATCATCTCGATTGATTCTTTAATATCTTTATATTGGGATAGTATTTCATTCACAGAGGATTGTACCGAAGTCAATGTACTCTGATGTTTTATAATGTTTGACTTAACTATAATTTCTCTAATTTACCTGATTTCTTCCATAAATAGTTCCATACTAGAAGAACCAATAACATCTTTTTTCCTTAGGGTGATATTATCACGCTCTGAAGAAGGCTTTTCAGTAGATAGGCTGGGGCAAATATTTATAGGTGTACAGCTCACATTCTTATTCTTGTTTTTTTCCGCTGGCGGTGAGGCGGGAGGCGGTGTTCGCTTGAGTGGCATGCTTAGTTTCAAATCAAACTCAAAGTACCAGGCTCCCAAAAGTTTACTGGAGTTTACAGAAGCAGTCTCGCTGCAGGGGTCAGCTAAAATTGTCGGTGATCGACGATTTCTTACAAAAACTCTTTCCGTCCAACTATCATAGACCCTTGAATGCACGTAAACAAACGGAATTGTGTGGGTAACTCGTATAATTTATAATTAATAGCACAGTAGTGTGACTTACGCGCAGTAGATGACAGAGAGAGGTGTCGTGTCGAATAGACGTCTCGTTTTCTCTTAGAAACGATAGCACACACAGTTATTCACTCACAACCACTACAACAGATAATGCGAGGGCGCAGTAGTATGTCACCTGATTACTTGCAGCTTAGCTCCTGGCAGTTTATGCACTTCTATTTTTAGTATCGAATTAAATTATTACTATTTTTAAAATTAAAAATTAAAGTATCGTGGAAAAATTAAAAAGACGTCCAAACTAGGCGCGGTCCGGAAGGAGAAGGAAAGGAAATGTAACACCACTACACAGTTATTCTAAACCTATTAATATTGTTAATTTTTAATACGATGAAATAAACAATTATATATATTATATAATTATATTAGATGTTGACTCTCAAACAATTAAGCTTAGAGCTCCCACACTGAGGTATTTTTGTTTGACTCTACGGCTCAGTCTCTAAGGACTCCGATGCTACACATAGACAAAGAGCCGCACTAATGATAGCATCTTATATTTGCCTTGCGTAAAATTAGACACAGATTATACAAAAGTCAAGAAACTTTACGTACTTTATTCTTCTTTCTAAAAAAAAAGAAAACAGTAAGAAAAAGTTTTTTTGGACTTCACTCCCACACTAAAATTTTGTCCTGTATCGTGAGTGCAGTTTACATATATAAATCGCATAAATATATAATTACAGATGCAGTACAATTATTTTTAGGCCATACAAATATTTCTTCCGTGCGGGATTCGAACACACAGTCATCAAAAATGTAACCGTTTTAGATGCATATCTTTTATTTAATGACAAAATGTCGTTTTGCCCACTTATGTTCCAGTATAAACGTAGCTAATGTCAAATTAAACAATGTTTGATTTGTCTTTCGCGTGATGGGTTTTATTAAATTTAACATGAAGCTATTATTGAAATATTTTATTCTAAGTTGGATAAAAATAGTCCTAAATTGGGACAACATAATCAATAAATTTAACGACCCCATCGTTTCACTTGTGCGGTTGCATCATCATTTGTTACTTGAGTGACGTCTTAGTGAATAATCTACTATTGCAGCGCAGCATCCTCATATGGTAAGATTTGTTAAAAAAAAATTACATGCCGCGGCATGTACAGTGTTTTAGCAATGAGTTGCGGTGCTGAGGGCCACGGGTTCGAATCCCGCACGGAACAAGTATTTATATGGACTACAAATAATTGTTCCGGGTCTGGATGTTTCTCGTTGCAAAAGTTATGTATGTGAACTATACAGGAGAAAATACTGCTTTTTGATGAATTTTATGGATGGATGTATTTTTTAACGCGTGGCTTGTCTCATATTAATGTGTTGTTTTAACAGAAATAGAGGGTGGATAAAAAATAATAATTATGCAATAAATATATTTTTTATAGCATTGGGTGACAAATGGGTGGTAAATGAAGAATCAAGATGTAGTCACCCCTGAGGACTAAGATGGAATGCCTCGATTCCAGTAAAAAGGTTCTCCGACTCTCTACACTCACCATACGAAACACAGCAGCATTACGCTGCTATTTTTACGCTGGGATTTCAGTGAAAGCGTGGTCCAGCCCCAGTCGAGCTGACCCATTCGTGCTGCAACTATAATATAGCTGCAGTGTGACTCTACCACGTACGATTATATTATCGAACTTTGTAATAAGCATTGTTTGTCACTAGGAACGCTATACATCTTTCATCATTTTTGTCATGCTGTGTTGAGGGATTTACTTACAAAAATTGGTAACATGAAAAAATCTTATCCAATAGTCTTTCAAAATTAGTCTAAAAATAGTCATGAGTTAATGATGAACGACCATGACGATATTGTAGAACCAATTCATTCATTCAAGTTTAAATTTTTCACATTGCATAGTCGGTGTGATATGAGAAATTAATATTAATCGTAGTCACAAGACATATCGTAGTCACATATGCTACAATGGTGTAATGACAGCAATTGAAAATTTCATGATAACAAGAGAAAATTGACATTGCAAATGAGACGTGCAAAGTTAGAGGAAAATTAATAATCTACGTCATATACGAATTGGAGCTGTAAACTTCAAATTCATTTCAAATAAAGCTAGGATGCGATATTCAAAACACTATAAAACACTGCTCTTTATTGTTGTTATTCGAACCGAAACTCAGGTATTAAAATGTTTATACGTAATGAAAATGATAAAGACATGCAGGAAGTTGGTGAAAGTAGGAGGCCTAGAACCGTGTTCTGTGTCACTCTTATTGAGAAACCTGTTGTGTAGCATTGAAATTATGAAGGGCTGTAATGATGAAGATGATAAAGTGCAACAGAGTGAGGGCAGTTATCTTATATGAAGTGAGTGTTGTGGCTCATTTTAAGACCAAGATGGAATGCTTTGATGCCAGTATAATAGGAACTCTGGTCCCATCAGTCACAATATGAAACACAACAGCAATATGCTGGCTTTTTACGCTAGCATTCTGTGCAGGAATGGTCCTTCTCCGGTCGAGCGGATTAATTAATGATTCCCACGATACAGGAGAAATTTTAAGTTTAAAAATAAGAAAACGAATACTTAGCGATGATGGCAGGAGATGCGACGATATGCTCGCAACTAGCATTCTTGGAACGGAGGAATAGGACTCAATGTTAAGGGAGAGCGGGAGGTGCTATTCGAACTAGGTAAGCCAGTTATTTTACTGAGCGCATGTGGGCGAAAAAATCTTAAAGTAACGCCTGATATGCCGTAACAGTAACGCCGTTGTTATGGCAAGATATTAATTAGTAATGGGATCCTAATGTGGTAAAGCCACGCTGCAGCTATGTTATGGTTGTAGCACAAATGAGTTGGCTAAACCGGTGTGGAACCAGATTCACACCGAATACCAGTTTAAAATAGCAGCTTAATGCTGCTGTGTTTTGTATGGTGAGAGTAGAAACCGGAGATCCTTTTTTAAATAGGATAGGGTCACAAACGAGCACACAGTCCACTTGATGGTAAGTGGTTGATGCGGCCTATAGACATCTACATCTATCCTCGATTACAAATCAAAATGCAGATGCGTTGTCACCCGTGAGAACTAAGATGGAATGCCTCGTTTCCAATAAAAAGAGTCGCCGGTTCTCTACACTCACCATACGAAATACAGCAGCATTAAGCTACTATTTCACGCTGGTATTCTGTGAGAGCGTGACCTTTCCCCGGTCGAGCCGACCCATTCGTGCTACAACTATACTAGTAATATAACTGCAGCATGGCTCTACCACGTATAAAACTTTTTTGCTGGCAACGAGGAATCCCATCAGTTAGTGGTGCCAACGCATCTGTATTTTAATTCTTAATAAATGAGAAATGTAGATGCATATGAGCCGCAGCTTCTACTTAGCATCAGGTAGACTTTTTGCACGTTTGTTACCCTTATTCTTTAAAAAATGTACTATTAGTTCTGTATATGATCGATACATACTTGCGACGTTTTTATTTATTTATTACTGTTCTGACCAGTATAAGCAATTTAGTCATAATTACTGCAGCGCAATGTTAATGCATACGTAATTAGTTGGCTTTTACTGTCTCTCTTATTATATGAGTTGCTCTAGTGTTGAACTTCAGCAATGAATTCTGTTTGTTTAGTTGTTTCAATGTTGCAAATGTTTTAAGCGTAGAGCTGTATAAATATTCAATTATTTTAAATTACTGCGTTTATTTTTTAAGCGAATTAATGTTGAAGCCTGGTTAAAAAGCTCTCGTGAAATCGTGCATATAATGAACTATATTTACCATGCAGTGGTGGTGTACGAACATCCACTACTGCTCTGCTACTGCTAGTGTCGTCAGGTACGACTGAGGGAATCAAATCAATTAACTACTTGATAATATTAAACATAAAAACTTATTGTTATTTATGAAAACGGTTTTGGAGTTGTTACTCACAAAATAGAGAAATTCTTAAATGACAATCTACTTGATAATAAATTATATTTTAGAATTGCACCTCAGCTACCAACGTTTACGATAGTAATTTTGAATATTATTTTATATAAAATTGACATATTTAATTCATAAGTCTGACATAAACTCAGAAATAAATTAATGATAATGTGTTATGTAACATTTGTAATAGATGGTATACTAAACAATGACTGTAAAATTAATAATTATGTCAAACTAGCTGCTGCCCGCGACTTTGTACGCGGATGATGTTGCTTACGCCAGCGACAACGGGGTCGTCAAAATCGAAGATCTAAAATGTCTGTTTTCGAATTCTAAGACCCCGGGGACGGGAAAACAACGTGATGTGCGAGACGATTCGAGACGTTCCATATCTTTCATTTTTGTAAGTCAACACGAAATGCCCATCAGATTAAACAACTTTTGCTTAGGCGTCATTCCTATATATGTTATAATGTCGCTGGGTTTTGGAGTTCCACAACAGGTGTTCCCGATCTTCAAATAACTATAGCTGTACCCCTGGCTTTGCCCACGTTCTCGGTCACGCACAAGTCGTATCTCACGCTCCTGACTGCTCTCAAGTGATCGAGCAGTCTCAGAGCGGATATTCTGAAAACTCAACCTCTGATCCCTCTGAGTAACCGTTTCGGATGTGCGAGACAAAGAATGATGATCCCGATCGATAGCTAAAAGCATTTCTCGTTGTTATACACTTTCCTGAGATCGAGAAGCAGTAGTGCGGACTCGTTTAAATTCTAGTCGTAATTGGCGCTGCGTGGTAGTTTCTGCGGACAAACTTAGTGCATTACGCTCACGGTTAGCACCTAGCCGTTGTTCACGCTCTGCGTGGGTTCGAGAGAAACTACTGCTACTACTAACTAACCTGCGCATCTTAAAAAGCCTTGAGTTTCGAGACAGATTTGATATTTTTATAAACGGCATAGCTAGATTCCTTCTTAATCCGATACCAACGATATTCAAAATAATGAAAGTTATCGAATAAGTACGTAATAGTAGAAAAATAATAATTATTCGTAGGAAAATTAAACACATCAACCAACACAGACAACAAAGGTAACCCCCGTTTCTATAGGATGATAACTTAGAACCAAAAGTTTGACTTGACTTCATGATAGTGTAACTTGTTGTGCCACCAATCAATCTGTTTAGTAATATTGGTGTGAAACTCTCCATACAATCAGATAGGACATGTAAAGTTCCCGGATTTCCTAATGCACATAAAAAGTGCAAAAATTAAACAAAAATTACGATTTTTAAAAACAATATTATGGGATTTAAGCTTGCACCATTTAATGCGGTAAACATTTTTGATTTTATTTTAACTAATAACATATCATTTTGTGCATTCAATTATTTTGTGCATTCAATTACAGAGAAAAACCTTTTAAAATCAATACTGCTTACCCCCTATAACATATGGCGTGATAATATGTAGCCTAAAGCCTTCCTTGGTAAACAAAGAACATTTTTGCTTAATTTCAATTCAATCTATCCAGTAGTTTTGGCGTGAAGCCGTACCATACACACAGACAAACAGACAAACAGACAAAAATTCTAAAAAGTCACTTTTTGTCATCAGTTACGTTTTTCTAACAAAAGCCACTTATTTTTTCTCGAAAATACTCAATGTACAGTTTTTTTTTCGTTACTGTTTTATTATATGTATAGATATTTGACATTTAACGGTAACAAAAAACTTACAGTTTCCATTTCCTCTGACACTGTTTTTATTAGTTATCAAATCATTTGAATAAAATGAAATAGTTTCCGTGTTCTTATATATTAGATAAATATTGTTATAGTTACTTAACCAATAATATTTGCACACAACTAAGGTGGAATATCTGGAGATTGAATTATATTTGAACATTTTACTACGATATTCTTGCAAATAAAGAAAATAAAAAATATCATTGTTATAAACCATTAATTATTTACCGATTCATTGGAGCGTTAGTAAGATAATAAATATTTTTTTAATTTTTCTATTAATATTAATATTTCCCGTAATATATTTTGTTTATTTGTTTTATTTTTTATGTTAGATAATTAAATATCTATAAAATGTCTTACCTTATGTAACATAAACTGTGAGTGTTAAATATTTGTGTGTTTAATATATAAGTTATTTCAAAATTGCACCGTGCACTGTTTGCTTGTTAAATTTGTCGACGACAGCACTTCATTGTGCTCTGCTCTTACTACATTTGTATATTTCATTGCAGGTTATTATATTTATATGGTTGCTCCTCATATCACCACGTTAGTGTTTTGCGTTTTTCTTAACTTGTTAATTAATCATTTAAAGATTGTCTTTTTCTACAAATGCGTAATACCTTATAGAAGGTAAATAATTTTGACTTACACTTGGCACCTGCAAGGTGTGTCTTGCATCTGCTATGGAACCTGGCTAGCTGTTCGTTGTACCTCTGATTTATTTCTACTGCTGTGGCAACATGTTTAACAATCAACAACTGGACCCTTCAACACCATGGGTATATGTACCAGTATATGAACGCGTAGACAGGCTGGTGATGAACACGGCATGCGCACGAGCTGCTGGCTGGTACGGATGTGCTGCTGATGACTCAGGCTGAAGCTGTATCTTTGACGCCTCCTGGCTATGCCTTCTTTCTTCTCAGACAGCACTGCTGGTGAGAGTATCAATATTGTTTTTGTTCAGTTCTGGCTGTATGGTTCAAGCATAATTCTTGTTACATTTTTGAATTCTTCTTCCATCTTGATCCTCCATTGGTTTATTTCGTTGTAGTTTCTATATGAAGAAAAAAGGGCAGTAAGGGTTGCTCAAAAATCTTCTCATGTATACTTCCACTTCAATGCTATTAGATTTGGTGTTACTAGTAGTTGTAATCAGATTTTTCTTGTTATTCTTTATTGATCTGGATTTTCCATTCTTCTTTCTTGATTTTTTGACTTGCTGCTTGATTTGTTGTTTTTTCTTTAATCAGAACTCACTACTCGAGAGAAATTAGTTTTTAATAACGATGTGAGTTTTTGTGAAGTTAATACTTGCGACATGGACTGGCAGGGTTGCCATGCAATATTAGGGTCATTGGCGTAGCGATTAAGAGATAATTTACTCGTTCAGGTTCGTATATTGAATGCCCAAAAGTAAAAGCCAATTAATTACAAATATTAAAATACAAAGATAATAGGTAAACTATATTGCTTAGTTGCAATCACGTCATTCATTTGTCTCATGACCATGAGACAAATGAATGACGTGATGTTGTACATGTTAATATTATATGCATATACCTAACGGAAGTGTAATTAACACTTCCGTTAGGTATATGCATATAATATTAACTCGTATACTACAAAGATTTGCTTTCGATTCTGACTGAAAATTGTTTTTTATAGATTTGGAGGCAAATCATACGGCTCACCTATATGTCACCTATGGTCACCTATGGTAGCTGATCTCTGTAGCACCAGATGAATCGCAGGTATGTTACCGGCCTTATGAAAAGGAGTAGGCTATTTTCTTTAAGTTCTCTTAGTCGTCGTTGTAGTGGTAGTGTGGGACAGATAATTTCGTGTATAACGTACGGTGGATGGAATTCCAGGTTAGTATATAATAGCATTATATACGTCTTGTATATTTAACGCTGTTCCCTAGTTTGGATATTTTACATTTAGCGTAAACCTAATGTTTATATCGTCCTCTGTCTAAACCCTTAATATATTTTTGGAATTTACCAGAGACATTTCTTACTGCACGCACGGGACGAGGCAATAAAATATTTATAAAATCTCTTTGGTTTTGGTAAACGTCTTGTCGAGTTAGAGTTGGAGGCTGTTGCTTGAAATTAAATTCAGGGGAAGGGGAAGTGTGTGTTGAAGATAAATATTTCAAAAACTAAAATTTATTTTTTGAAATACTTAATAGAGTCCTGATTATTGTTTTAATTTGATGAAAGTAATTTTTACGGACTTGATTGTGTTCAATTTATTCATATTCATAATCTTGACTTTTTGAGTCCTTTACAACACTTATGTTCCATAATGATTACTTATTTACACTAATACTAGACCGACCGCAGCACAGATTAACAGTAAGAAATTATATTTGCATTGTAACGGAACCCCATATAATAATGAAAAAGTATAAACATGGTAGAGAGTAGCAGGTACTTTACAAAACTATTCACCATATAAAGTGTTCGTAGAGTGCGGCCCACGACGTCAGCCGGGATTTAGAAGAGCAACCGCGTGCGCCACTGGATAATGACGCTTGCGACCAGGCTCTGAGGACTACAATTTGAATTTACGATTTCATAGCTACAAATGTTTTCGAAAATAAAATGGCTCCATGACAACGTAAGGTGAACAAAAGTATTTTACAGTGCAAGGGATTTTATATATTGCGTTGTTCCGTTTGAGGTTTAGGTGTAACATTTTATTTACTTCTCAAAATATTAAAAATCACTAACTAGAATAAAAAGAACAATTGCATTAAGCTGCTATTTTACACTGGCATTCAACATTATCATATTTTGCGAGCAACTTTCGACACTTCGAAGATGAATCTAACGATTAAACGAAATTCAAACCCTCTTTTAGAAGCGGAATGAAATCATCGAATCAAAAGCGAAATGAAAGACTAGACACGGCGAAGGCCGGCACTAGACGGCTAAGGCCGGCACGGCGGAAGTTTCTCGTTCCGACCCTGAGTATTTCAGCTGCACAGACCTGTTTACATACACATCTCATATACTCAGTGACGATGTACATATTATGTACTATTGTTAGATGTACTACTAATAGTATTTCCTCAGCATAATATTATGATAACATCTGATATCTAACACCAGAAAGTTGTAACTACTTTTGAAGTCAGGCTGGAGGCAAAAAGGACTATTATTTACAGTTGTAAATGTTAAACTATTTTCGCGCGCTTTTTATATATTGAGTGTACTCTGTGAGACAAAACACGATTTTATGATCAACAAAAAAAGAGTTCCACGCAAATGCTTTCGAAGCTGATTTATTTGGAAGCATCATTTATTCACGATCATGAGCGAGGCGCTACCAATCGTCAAAAGATCCTCTGACCCCATTACCTAAAGTGAATCACAGATGATTTTTTTTGACGGAATTATGATGGAGTTTTTGCAATCAACTTTCAATTTTCAGAACCTTACAGGAAGGGGATAAGGATCAATCTGGTATATTTTATCGTCCGATGAGTACTGGCTTTGATTTATGCTGAATACGAGAAATTTTGTTATTCAATCGAACAAATTTATGGAATGTTGGCCGTTTGCGGAATTTATTATAAAGATTCTTGTTTACTGCCTGCTTACTTCACTAAGTTGATTCATATTTAAAATATCTCGTAATTTAATTTTTATATCTACACAGTTCATCATCATTCTCTAGCCCATTTCCCATTATCTGGGGTCGGCGCAGTAAATCTTCTTGTTCCATTCCTCTCTATCAGCAGTCATTTCCGTACTTAATCTTTTCATTCTCATATCACTCTTCACACAATCGATCCATCTTTTATTCGGCCTTCCTCTGCCCGTGTGTCCCTCCACATTCATATTCAACACTCGTTTTGTGACATGACTTTCATTCCTCCGCATCACATGCCCAAACCATGCCAATCTGCTTCCTCTCACCTTTTCTACCACTGGCGCTACTTTCAGGCTTCCTCTTATATTACCTTTCCTTTTATATTTACACAGTTATAAAACATATTTCTGAAACTTTTACAATTTGCACTTATAATTTTGTATTCGACCTGAGGTAGACTGTAAGAGAATAGATTGTGGCATTAAGTTAGTTCTTAACGGGATTTCGGCTAAGCGCTCACTGTTAATTTCACAGTACGCGAACAACCCGGGTTCGAACCCAGCCGGCACCAATGCAATGTTTATAATTTTTTTTTATCAATTCTTTTCTTTAACCAAATTGTTACATAGTATAATAATAAAACATCTATTACAGCCTATAAAGTCGACTGCTGAATATAAGCCTCCCTCATAGGATGGAGGGATACTGCCGTAGCGGTCACGCTTGACAAGCGGATAGGCAACCACAGTTCCTTATAATTTTGAATTGTCATCAGGAAGATGTTGCTGCCCATCTCCTGTCTCATTTTCCCTCTGTCGTCCATTGCACCCTCTCGACGATCTGGGCTCGTGGATATTCTGACACCGTCACTACACTACTTATTATTTAACAGTGTGTTAATAATAATAATACATCTATCTTTAATTTAATACATATTTATACAGATAATCATAGATTTTTTAAATTATAATGAAACTGACAATTTAATTGTATACTTAAATTGACAGTTTATTTTGTAGTAATTTTAACTCTGATATTTTATATATCTTTTGATTTTCTTTGGTTTGTAATGAAATTAACTATCGTATATGTACTTTGTCTTTCAACCAATAATATATGTACAACATAAAAGAAAGAAAAAAAAACACAAAAAAATTTTATTTATATTATTATTAAGTGCTGATTTATCACGTGTTCGGTGGTTAAAAAAAATCGTGAGTAAAACTGCCTGAATAAAATATTTCCATAACATGTGAAGTTCAACAACATGCCGCCTCCTTCTCCTCTCATAATTTAGCACGCATGTGTCGATCAACTAAACCAAAAAAGTATATTATGTATAATGTTCTGTATAATATTCCGTTCCGATAGTTAGAAATAAGACTTAGGAACCTTCATGAATCGAGCTTCCTCCTTTTTAAAAGGCCGGCAACGCACCTTTTAATTTCCTCCGATATTGCAGTTGTCCATGGGGCCGCATTCAACACTTTTCTTCTTCTTTGTTTCAGAGAGCACGAGGGATCTGTGACAAAAAACATCTGACCACGGAGCTTCAGCACGTCAAGCAAGTATTGCAAGACAACAAGCTTCGGGTCCCGCGCCTACGTCACAGTCAACGAGTGAAACCGGCCACAGTCGAGCGCGCGCCTGCTCTACTACCATATGTCAGAGGAGTCACGAACAAGATTGGCTACATCTTGAAGCGAGCGTCCATTAAGACATACTACAAGCCGCTGAAGAAGATTAGTCAATTTTTACCATCCATCAAATGTAATATTCATTTACAAGATGCAGGTGTGTACAAGCTAGATTGTGAATGTGGTCTCTCTTACATAGGTCAAACAAAGAGATCTATAAAAACCCGCGTGAAGGAACATATAGCTGATGTGAAGGACCGACGCTCCGGGAAGTCTGCAGTCTGCGAACATGTTCAAGATCGTCCCCACAATTACATTAAATTTGATAAACCACAAATTCTCGCAAAAGAACACCGATTCCTACCAAGGATGATACGCGAGGCTATTGAAATTTAAAAACATCCAAATTTCAATAGAGAAGATGGTTGGGTGCTACCATCTGCTTGGGATCCTGTAATTAACAAAATTAAACCCAAACCCAAGCATACCACTGCAAGACTTCATGATACTATAAGCTCATTTTGCGTAAATCGGACCAAAAATTAATATTAAAAAAACTGAAGGTAGCCGGACTAACTATGACATTGGGACGTCAAACATCTCAGTCCCCCCCCGTGACCATGGGTACTGTAAAGCACCCGAAACGTCGGGATAATAATAAAAATAAATTAAAGTAATTAAACGCGATAAAATTCGTAAATAGTAGTTTTATTCAATGAATAAAAAGTTTCTATTTCTATTTCATCAGTGGGACGTAGACCTTTATTGAATATATAATTGTAATTTTTTTTTATTAAAAAAATAAAAAATTCCGTAATCTACTCATCGCACGTTGACCCAGTGCCAATTTACGAAAGCCATGTGTGAAAAAAATTGTAGCAGCCCCTCACGATACAGGCATGCCTAGTTCGAGGATCAGAAAACCATACACCTCAGTTTATACACTCCAGCTTAGTTGGTGTGATAAGATCATAGTTTATAACTTTATATCTGGAGAAATAAGACTAATGTACTACCATTTTACTACCTTGTATTGTATACTGTAGTCTGTACGACCCGTATAAAGAAATATTTTTTTCATTTTTATTTCCACACAGGATGTATATATTTACCTCACATTTTACTTTGGGCTCAGGCGGAGGACTGTTTAACGGCATTTCTTGGAGGCTTTTGTTTAGCAGTGAACTTAACGGACTCTACTGATGATGATGAAGAAGATATTTTGAGTTCATAATTAAATTGTAAAAAAAAATCGGCTTTCATACAGGTAACACGGGAATAATGCTGCTTTAATTTAAACCTCATTATATCAGCAATGTCGCGTCGTAATCCAGGATTAACATCGTTTGAGTGAATGTACTTTCTTTTCCCGTGTCGGAATCATTTCGCTATCGCAACTCTATTTTTTAGAGGCTTTTATTAAACGTAACACTTGCACCTGTAACATAAATAGAATTTGAGGGTAGGTGTAATTTTGTACCTTAATATAATGCAGCATGTGATTTATCGTCTAATGAACTTTTATAATGATTGAATACCTTGATGTCGATAAAGTATTGATATTAGAAAATTGATACATCTAATAATAAGCTTTTTATTTGTCTCAGTTTACACATGTTATTAAAAATGTACAAATAAAAATGATCACAAACTTAACTTAGAAACATACTTAAGTAACATAACATTAATGAGACAAACTGGCCTGTGACTCAGAAATGTGGTGATTTTAGGTCACTTCTGTTATTCTGCCTCAGCCACATCTAAAAGAGATTGTCTATGGGCCACCGCAACCACTTACCATCAGGTAGACTATGTGCTCGTTTGTCACCCTTATTCTATATAAAATACTGGTTTTTGGGAGAAGGAGCTTCATCAAATTAAACGTAAATATACAAAATTTATAACAAGTGACTCGCCCCGGCTTTGTCGAGGATTTATTAAGAAAACGTCATTAAAATTTTTGAAATAATCATCAATGACGATTTATTTTTTCAATTTTTCTGATATTACACCTGGTGTTGCTCTCTATCTAGTTGTGCAGGTTCTTCACGATCAGTTTCACCATTCTAAAGATTTGCCTGGGCAGACAGACAAATATATTTTTATTAATGATTATTAATGTCTGAACAGCATGCAAATATCTCTCTGACCTCGTTAGTTGAGAGACCTGCAGACACTTTATTTTATTTAAATGTTTTTACGTGTACAACGTTTTATCTTAGGAGATAAGCACTTACGGTAAATTTCACAGTACGTGTGTAATCTGAGTTCGATCCCGGCGGCAACAAAGCATTCTATCTCATTTCTGAGTGAAAACGCGTCTGCATTTTGATTCTTAATGTATACCTATTATATAAATAAAATTGAAGTGTCTGTCTGTTACATCGAAAGAATTGCCTTCTGACGAGCTGAGGATGTTGTTTGTTTGTTTGTTAAGACATGAATGACTATTTTTTTTAATTATCTCCGTCTGTCTATCTATGATGGAACCGACCGTAATGAAACTTCGCGCATAGGTAGAGAGTAACACCAGCCGGGCTAGCATGGGCAGGAGAGAATATATCCCTGGGGAAGGGATAAAATTTTTATCACTTGCTCAGTTTTATCCACCCTGCGAGCATGGGCAGGAGACAAAAATTATATCCCCCGATTATATCCACTGACAAGAGATAAAATTATCTTATCCCTATAGTATATCCCCGTTTGATATAACGAGTAGACATATATCTCCCCGTCCGTAGCATGGGGCCGAAGGAAAGAGACAAAATTATCCCGTTTTGACATTTGAAAGGGACAATTTTATCCTCTTTCGTGGACGTGGGTTTAAGCTTATCTTCAAACCATTTAATTACAAAAAAGATGTCTCGAGCCTATTGACACTACATATTCGTACCAGAAATTGAAAAACAAGAAAGAAAATTACATCGGCGACGTGATCAGAATACTTAATCTATTGGATTTCTTCGACAACGAATTTCTACGCCAGTTTCGGATGCTCAAAGATTGTGTTGTGTATTTGTGTAAAGAAGTCTATGAGGCATTAAAGCCTATTAATGCTGTGGATGGACTACCAGTGCATATTAAAGTAAGCATCTATTATAACCCTCTTGTGCAAAAATATTGTATATTTGCAATCAATACATGTGACTAATTTATCTTAATATTTTGTTCTAGGTAGGTAGCTTACATCTTTCAGTCTCTTGGCAGATGGTAGTTACCAGAGAGGTACGAGTCAAGACCATGGAATGGCTGTTGTTCAAACAACAAATAATCAGCAAATACTTGACCTAAGTTATTGGGACCATCATTAGAATGGGAAGGGAATGGGGAAGGGAACAATATACTTTAGCCTCTTGTGTAGTAAATACAAGTTTCAGTGCATCTACTTCTTTCATTTTATTTTTGACTAATAATGAAGTGAATATCATTTCCGGGTATATAACAAGCAAGCCAAAATGTAGCTAGAGGATACCTAGTAGAGCATGGTCCGCCAGATATTCTTAGGGCTATTGACTGCACCCATGTTGATATATTTCACCTACCATCCCGACTGGGGTTTAGTACAAGAAAAGGGCAGTCTACAATTCTAATCTAAATTTTTCAACTGGTAATAGCAAACAAGTTATAGTTTTTAAAAAACCTAAAACCTAATAAACAAGTTTATTCTAAATAAGGAACAGTAGTATTTTATTCATTTAATACTCCATTTTCCCCCAGAATTAAATGTAATGCTTATGTGCTACAGGTGGTCCCATGAGACTATAGTCGTCCCGGTTAAAGATTCTACAACCTTTCAGATTGTAGTCACTCCCTAAACATTGAGTTATTGAGTCTCAATAGCTCAATGCCATGATTTAATTACATTGGTTGTGTCCACAATACCCCAGGCGTTAATGGTCAAGTCATATTTAATGATAATAGAATCGGTCTATACCTACTATATTTTAGGTATAATGTTATCAAACATAGTAAAGTTACAATTTAAAGGTTTAAATTAAGAAATAATTATTTGCTAAAGCTAAAATTATTTATTCTTAGTTTTGTTTGAAACAATAAAATTTTCATTCTTCATGCTTCATTATTTTCAATAAAAATTAAATATTTGTGACTTACAATAGACATCATAGTTTTCTTATAATGGCAGTAATTGTAGGGTTAAGATTTTTTTAATTTCCTCCAGAGGTTACACCGCCTTCAAAGGGTCTGTATTCTCCTGTTTCACAATTTGACTTAATTCTAGACACATATTCTATCATATTCGTATTCTAATCACAAGCGAAGTAATTATATAATAAGATTTAACACAAGCAATGTATACTTAACTTAAATATTATACAAAAATAAAAATAAAGAAAGAATTAGAATAATAGAAAAAATAAAAACAAGACAAAAATATGCTGAAACTAAATATAACAATTATTATAAATAACATATTGTTTAACAAAAATTATTAACAGTTTAGCGATATAATAAACAAAAGATAAAAGAAAATATAAGTTAATGTAAATCAACTTAATCTTAAAACTAAACAAAAAAAAAAAACAAATTAAAATATAAATAAAAACATAAGTAATTAATATAATATTTCTATAGTTTGCACAGTGTCTATATAAATTTTAATTTACAATGACTCTTACATTAATTATTTACAGTAGTCTCTAGTCGCCACAGTAAGATATTGTAACATTTTATTTATTGTACATTATTAAAGGAAAGGCATGAAATTATAATTTAAATATTTATGTTAATACTATTAAAAGAGAGAAAAAAGGTAAGTATATACAAAAAGAACTTATAGCTACATAAAGTCTACTAAAATTATTTAAAAATATAAAGTGGATATTGCACTTCACTTCTTTGTTATATCTATGGGATATTACAAATGAATTAGCGTTGACAAGTAAAATTTGTAACATGGAAAGATGAATGCGAAATTAAAATAGGATAATTAAAAAGTGGACCTTATAGCTATGTTAAATCTAATATGTAAAATTAACAACGTGCAGAGATGTTATAACAAATCATCATCATCATCATTACAGCCCTTCACAAGTCCACTGCTGAACATAGGCCTCCCCCAAGTAACGCCACAAAGCACGGTCCTGAGTCACCTGCATCCATCAACTTCCTGCATGTCTTACCAGGTCATCACTCCATCTAGTGGGGGGTCACCCTACACTACGCCTACCGGTACGAGGCTGCCACTCGAGAACCTTTTTCCCCATCGGTTATCGGTTCATCAAGCTATATGGCCGGCCCATTGCTACTTCAGCTTACTAATCCGTTGGGCTATGTCGGTCACTCTGGTTTTACTGCGGATATCCTCATTTCTGAGTCTATCACGCAGAGAAACTCCGAGCATAGCCCTCTCTATAGCTCGCTGAGCGACCCTGAGCGTCCTCATACGGCCAGCAGTGAAGGACCACGTCTCTGATCCGTAAGTCATCACTGGAAACACGCACTGGTTGTACAGTTTAGTTTTCAGAGATTGAGTTATACCTGACGAGAAGATGTGTCGTAATTTCCCGAACGCTGCCCAGCCGAGTTGAATCCGTCGATTGACCTCTCGGTCGAAGTTGGACTTACCTATTCGGACTATTTGTCCCAGGTAAACGTACTCGTCAACAACTTCGAGCATAGTGCTCCCAACAACTACCGACATAGGTGTGACATGGACATTAAACATGATTTTTGTTTTGTCCAAGTTCATCTTAAGACCTATCCGTTGGGAGACACCATTGAGGTCATTGAGCATAGTGCTAAGGTCCTCCAGCGATTCTGCCATAAGGACTATATCGTCGGCAAATCGAAGGTGAGTGATGTACTCGCCATTGATGTTAATACCGTATCCTTTCCAGTCCAGTAGCTTGAAAAACGTCTTCCAACGCAGCGGTGAAGAGTTTCGGGGATATAACGTCACCCTGTCTTACACCTCTCTGCAGTTGGATAGGTTTCGAACTCTGGTTCTGTACTCGGATAGCTATCGTAGCCCTACTGTACAAACACTTCAGCACTTCGATATACCGACAGTCAACTTGGCACCGCAGAAGGGACTGTAGCACCCCCCAAATTTCGACGGAATCAAAGGCTTTCTCATAGTCCACATACGCCAGGCAAAGTGGCGGATTGTACTCTTCGGTCTTCTGTACAATGTGCCGCAGGGTATGTATGTGGTCTATGGTACTGAATCCTTTTCGGAAACCGGGTTGTTCGGGAGGCTGGAAGTCGTCGAGTCTGCGTACGAGACGATTCATAATGACTCTCGAAAACAGCACGTAGACACGGCTCAGAACGGAAATTGGTCTATAGTTCCTCAAGAGAGCGTTTTTGCCTTTCTTAAAAAACAAGACCACCCCACTTCTGCTCCACGCCTCCGGAGTAGTGCCACCATGGAGGACGGAATTGAAGAGCTTCTGAAGGACTTCAAGTACCGTTGTTCCACTCGCTTTCAGACGCTCCGCTGTAATTTCATCCTCGCCTGGGGCCGTGCCGTTTTTAAGGTGCTGAAGAGCCATTCTAATCTCGCTCAGACTGACGTCCGGGATATCATCGGAATGGTGTCGGATAAGACTTGCTCTTGGATCGTTACTCACACTTGCGTGTGGCTCCAACGATGAGTACAGCTGCCCATAGAACCTCTCAATCTCACTCAGAATCTTGGTGTCCTGGAAACGATGCTGCCACACTCAGTCTTCAGCTTTGACAGTTGGCTCTTTCTGGCAGACAGATCTCTAGCAAAGACTTTGGAGCCCTGGTTCCGCTCGATCGCTTCTTTAATACGAGCAGTATTAAAGTTGCGTAAGTCTCGCCGCATGCATTTGGAGATCTGTCTTTTCAGTTGCCTGTATGTTGTCAAATCTGATGACGATTGCAGCCTCATCTCCCGTCTAACAGCCATGAGATTAAGAGTGTGATCGGAGAGTTTTTGTGTTCTTCTGCGGCGGGTCTTGCAGAACTTAGCTCCGACCGCATGGACAGTTTCCACGAGCTTGTCATTCATATCGTCCACCGCATTGCAATCTTCTAGGCACTGAAAGCGGTTACGTAACTGCCCAACCTGTTTTTTTTCTATAACAAATAAAGAAAAAAAAACAGGTTGGGCATGAAATAAAGTTAAGAGAAGAACAAAAATGTAAAATGGATATAAATCAATGTATTCCTAACTATTAAAGTGAACGACAATTTCATTTATTTTTTTAAGCTAGTGCTTAGTTTAGCTAGCCACTACACTATGGAGTGTTACTTTTAAACTCCATACACTACAGGTAAAACAAACTTATCACGGAATGGCGAAAAGGGATATGTTTAAAAAAAAATCACTATTAAGAAATTGCTTATCTAAAAAATTTAAATTTCACCCACAGTATGCATGCAGTGGGCATGAGTTTGTCCTCTATATACAAAAAAATGAAGGGGGGTCGTTACTCCAAAATAAAAGTTATTAGAGTCCAAACTTACAAGATGTGGGACACAAGCTGCAAAAGTGTGGTTATTCCGAGGATATAAACTTCCGGCTAATAATACATATATTTTCGGAAAGAGCTTTCCGAGACGCCGCAATCAACACCATCAATTCCAGTCGCAGACTCCTGGTTCGCGAAACCACCTACGACGTGGTTTTCGTTTTTCCTCTAATGACTCAGGTATCCTTTATCCAAAACTTCCAAATTTTTGGGAGATGATGTGCCCCCAGGTTGCGCTCAAAATCACTAAAAATGTAGTGCAGATTGTGGCGACTAATCGAGCGCCGCAAGCGATTTACTGTTTTGCTAATATAATAAATATAATAATTTGCTAATAAAAAAAGAAAAAACGGTTTTTCACTTAAAAAATCACTAAAACTTCTTTTGCGGTTAAAAACACCACTAAATGCGTCTCGTTAATACGCACTTTTTTATCACTTTTCGAATTTTTAACTGCGGGAGCGTCACAGTATCGTGGTTTTTTTTTTTTATAGAAGAGGGGGCAAACGAGCATGCGGCTCACCTGATGTTAAGTGACTACCGCCGCCCATGATCAACCGCAACACCAGGAGAATTGCGGGTGCGTTGCCGGCCCTTTATTTATTTATTTATTTACTTATTTATTTACTTTATTGGAGACAAAACAGAAACAAAAGATATGAAAGAAAAATATACAAGTAAAATAAGACAATGGTAATTACAATTGTTTCCTATAAACTGTCTCACTAAGAACATACATAATATTTATATTATGAAGCAGGTCGTAATTGGTATCGTCTGCACAACAAGCGGGGTAACAAGTCTGTACTTAAATAAAAAGATAACAATCATCTGAAAACAATCATCTAACATGTACAAAAATAAATACTAAATATACTTATATATCTAATTCATAATTGCTACTAAAGTGCTTTTTAATTTAGTTTTAAAAGCTTTAGAAAGGAGTAAGCTCTTTTCTTGAAGGTCCCCAGGTCGTATCGGTCCGGAAAAATCACCGGTGATAAACTATTCCACAGAGAGGTTGTACGTGGAAGAAAACTCCTTGTGAAACGTACAGTGGTGGACCGCCAAGCATCCAGATGGTGTGGATGGTATCGGGACGTTTGCCGTGTCGTGCGTTCACGAAATTTGGCGGCTGGGATTAATCCGAACAATTCCTCAGAGCACTCCCTGTGATAGATGCGATAAAATACGCAAAGAGATGCAACATCTCTTCGCAACGCCAGTGAATCGAGCCGATCGGAAAGCACTCGGTCGTCGACGATTCGAGCCGCTCTGCGCTGGATGCGGTCAAGTGGAAGGAGCTGGTACTGGGGAGCCCCAGCCCAGAGATGGGAACAGTATTCCATGTGCGGCCGAACCTGCGCCTTGTAAAGTTGCAGGCGGTGTGCCGGCATGAAATACTGTCCCTGTTGTGTTGTGGTGTTCCGCTTTGTTTCCTTGTACTTGTACGTGCCCTTTACAGTTTATAGATTTATACTATGGTATATTATCTATGCGCGGGAATAAGTTTATCTACTGTCGATATTATATCCACCATAGGCCCATGCTAAAGGTTGGATAAAGTTTTGGCATAGGGATAAGACAATTTTATCCCTCGTCAGTGGATATAATCGGGGGATAAAAATTTTGTCTCCTGCCCATGTCAGCCCGGCAGGAGTGATTTCAAATATTTTGTTTGAAAATTTTGAAAAAGTGCTAAAATAAATCAACTTTCGATTACATTGAGCCTAAAAACGACACATTTATAGCCCCAGGCAAAGCCAGGGTGGGTTTTTGTTCCCAGAATCCACTTATTATCACTGAGTGCTTGTTTGTCACCTTTAAATATATATTTTATAGAAATAATAATACTAAAATATACTATTTAACTATACTATTTTGTAGAAATGGAAATAATAATAGAACTGAGCGCGAGAATCACTCGTCACCTGGACTCAAATCAGGTGATGTCGCATGCTCAAAATGGATGTCGGGGTGGCGGTCGTTGAACCAAGCAACCACTCCTCATTGACGCGGTCATTGGCAAAGTGTTGAAACGCAACCGTCGGAACTTCTCCGCCACCTGGATAGACTACAGAAAGGCATTTGACTCGGTGCCTCAAAAATGGCTAAAGCGGGTCCTCGAGCTGTACAAGATTGACTGTACAGTTCGAGATTTCCTCGGGCAGTGTATGGGGCAGTGGAGTATGATCCTCTGTTATCTAGACCAGCGGATGACGGCTGCGGAAAGCCTAAGCATAAGGATAAGAAGGGGTATATTCCAGGGCGACTATATCTGAGTCCAATCTGGTTCTACCTCTCTCTCTGAACCCTCTCAGAACTTTACTGGAGGACTCCGGGAGGGGATTTAGCTTCGGAAAGGAGGTACAAAAGTGACCCACCTTTTTATATGGATGACCTCAAGTTATTGGCCTCCAGTCGGTCCCATCTTGTGGAATTGCTAAACATCGCTTGTGAATTTAGCCATTCTATTGGAATGGAGCTGTAGACGGATAGGTGTGCGGTCCTCCATGTTCAAAGGGGAAGGGTTGTTAACTCTGAAGGCATAGACTTATCTATGCCCATCACCTTAAGGACCCTTTCCGAGGCTGAAACATACCGATACCTGGGTATGTCACAGAACATCGGTATCGAGTGTATGTATGAAGGTACGAGGCTGGTATGAAACAGTCAGTTTGCGACGTGTTTTATGCACGCTTGACCAAAGTGCTTAACAGCCTTTTGCCCGGTGTGAATAAGACACACGCATATAGCGGTTGGGTCATGCCTGTTCTCATGTATAACTTTGGCATACTCAGATGGACTCAGACTGAACTTAACGCCCTGGATAGAAAAGTCCGCACTACAATGACGTCCCATAGGATGCATCATCCGAGATCGTCGGTAATGAGGCTGTACTTGCCGCGAAAACATGGTGGGCGTGGCTTCTTGAGCGCGCTCACCATGCATAATCGCGAAGTGTGTCGTGATTACTTTCTGGCGAGTTCGGATGATCCATTCTATAAGGACGTCATTTCTTGTGATAAAGGACTTACCCCTCTATCTTTAGCCAATGAGCAATGGCAAGACCCGGCAGTGCAGATCATTTCCGTATGGAAGGAGAAGGAGCTCCACGGGAGGTTCTACAAGGCTCTATATGAGCCTTTCGTAGACACAGTAGCCTCCCTCCACTGGCTAAGCTTTGGTGATCTCTTCGGGTAAACCGAGGGGTTTGTCTGTGCATTATAGGATCAGGATCAAGTCATTACGACTAACAACTATCGGAGATACATTCTAAAGGATGGCACCGTCGACGCCTGTCGAGCTTGTCGCTATCCCGGGGAGTCACTTAGGCATGTCATCTCCAGTTTACCGGCGCTTTCTAACTCTGAGTACTTGCACAGCCACAACCTAGTAGCCAGGATTCTACACCAGGAGCTCGCTCTGAAATACGGTCTCGTGGATCGGAAACTGCCTTATTATAAGTATTTACCGGAAGCCGTGCTCAAAAATTACTGCGCCAGGTTCTACTGGGACCGGGCCATCATCACAGACAGGACTATTCTTGCGAATAAACCTGGTATTGTTTTGACGGGCCAGGCACAGTCAAGGATATTTTTGGTCGACATTACCATTCCATATGACGAGAACCTAGTGAAAGCCGAATCAGACAAAATAACAAAATATCTGGACCTGGCTCACAAGGTGACCGACATGTGGGGTGATTTGCCGACCGAAATAGTTCCTGTAGTCGTCTCTGCGAATGGGCTAATCCCATTTAGCCTCTCGGGTCATCTGAGGCGACTGGGACTCCGTGGCGGACCGCTTCAGGCTCAAATGCAGAAGGCGGTGCTCCTAGATACCACCCGCATCGTCTGCCGGTTTCCTGCCTTTCCCCCTAACCCTCGGCCGTTTGGTCTCCCCTGCCGAGAGCTTCCATCTGGTTAGGATTTTATTTATTTATGTATTATTTATTTATTTTATTTTATTGATGTTTATGTATATTTAAATTTTCATATTATTTATAATTATATATTTATAGAACCCAACCAGATGAGAAAACTATATAGTTACCCCCCATCTTAATAATAAATAATAAGTGAAACTTCTTTATCAACCTAGCGGAGAAATTTAGTATGAATTTAAAAAAAAGTTTCACTTCGTACGCGTGTACACAATTACACGCATAATTTTCTGTATATATTTTTATTCTACTGCCTTTTCTCCTTCATTAGATCGACAAAAATCATCTTATTCGTTGAGTGGATCGGCGTCCGCTATACTTTTATATTTTGGTGCATGTGTGTGTGTGTGTGTGTGTGTGTGTGTGTGTGTGTGTGTGTGCACGTGTAAGGTTCTATTTTGGGACTCATTTCAAGGATGTGTAGATCCTTATTCCGGACGAACGAAACACCTCCGCACATCACGTGAATGTAACCACTAATACACGAAAAAAGCATTTATTTGGAGAATGAAATGAAATAAATGTATAATAAGTTTGATTTCGTAGACTTTTCTAAATAATATTACGTTTGTGATTTGTCTTTTATTTTTTTAAATTTACTACCGTTTCGTAATTAAGTCTCTCTGACCGGAGAAGAAACGGGAACAGCGTGGCATTACTTTAGCATAATTCATAAATGCGGAATGACGCATGATAACACACTTATCGGTAACTTTTTTATAACGCTGTTGTCTATGAAAAACTACAAACGAAGAAAGATGCAAATGTACTAAGATGGAATGCCTCGCAGCTTGTAATTAATAATATAAAACATTCGCCATACGACACAGCAACATTAGCCTGCTAATTCACGCTGGTATTCTGTGAGAGCGTGGTCCCTTGCCAGGCGACTCGACCCATTCATATTACACACAAATATAATATAGCTGCCGCGTGGCTCTTCCACGTATAAGACGTAGGAGATTCGATTACATTTATTGATATAGCAGTTAGGTATTTTAAAATGTTTTGAAATATTTAAAAATTTAACTAAAATGAAAGTGCCTAAAAGCGGGCTATATCTGCTAAGATGATGTTAATATTTGGTTACTCCGGGTTTCGCTAAACCTTTAGCTAGTTGCGCCAAAATACACCATCAGTCGCATGAGGTCCATGCGAACCTCAGAATGAATTGTGGAAAAATATACTAGTACATTCAATTCAAGTATATATTCTATATACGAACTCGAAGAACAACATCTTATATTAATAAAAATAGTAAACTTCTAGAAAATAATAAAATATAAAACTATAAAACAGTATTGAATAAGTAATAAACTAATAAAAAATAAACCTTTAGCTAGTCGCGCCAAAATACACCACCAGCCGCATGAGGTCCATGCAAACCTCAGAATAAATTGTGAAAGATAAACTCAAAGGAGAAAGCCGATCTGCTAGGCTCTTTCTTTGTGTCCAACTCGACGATGACGGGGGGAGTACACCGCCCACCATCCCGCGGTGTGACTGTGCCATGCCGGAAGTGCAGTTCACACAGCGCTCGGTTCACAAAGCATTCCTCTCCCTGGACATCCACAAGTCGTGTGGGCCTGACGGAATCTCCCCGATTGTGCTGAGAATGTGTGCTCCAGATTTGGCACGGGTTTTAACGCGTCTTTTCCGGTACTCCTACTTCCCTAGGCGTAGTCCCAAAATCATGGAAGACGGCTTTCGTCCACCCGATCCCTAAAAAAGGCGACCGCTCATAGATATTAAATCTAGTCTTAGAATTAAATCTATTACATATAGTCTAAATAAAAAAATAAATAAAGACAATAATTCTTACTCTTATCACTTTTAGCGTTTACTTTTGGTCCAGGGAATTGCAAAACTACGTTGTGAGTTCCTTGTTTTATTCTCTGACTTGAAGGATTTTTCAACCGTCTTGTAAGTTTGTCCTTGCCTAAATAACACTAAGATGAAGAAGAACTTGCCTCGTTGTCTGACTCGTTTACACTGTGTTCAGAGACAGAACTGCTAGATCTATCATCGTCTTGTTCAACTGTACCCTAACTCATTGTCATTTTCATCTAATGGCTCTAGGTCACTGAGAGACACACTGAGGAGGGAAGGGCGTCTGAGCTAGGAAGCTACTAGGACGCACAATCTCGTACCTGTAATATTTGCCGAATTATGACGAAACCTAAAAAAACTAAAAAAAAGTTGCTTAGGGTTCATGGACCTCACGCGACTAATTAAAGGTTAAATAACGAGGCACAAATAAGATTTTTTTAATATTTTTTTCAAAGAATATTAACCTTGCTATAAACATTACTAATATTCCCCTTAACCACTCATGGTAAGCTTAAATTGCTTGTGCTACGAGTGATTCACGCCAGTAGTCGAAGTATTGAGTTCACGGTCCGCGCCCTGCCATTAGGCTACGGCTACGCAAGCGGTACGTCTGATTGAAGCATAGACATTTAAAAATATTTTATAAAGGATTTCCTCAAGGATGTTAGGCCTGCTTTTCTTCTTCTCTTATACTACACTTTTTAATAAGATAGTGACAAACGAACTAACAGTCCATTTGATGGTAAGTGGCTGATGCAGTTCATGGACAGCTGCAGCTTCATATGTGTTTTCACCTCTGAGAACTAAGATGGAGTATCTCATAGCCTGTAATCATACTGGCTCTCAGTATCCTACAGCAAAAACACAGCAGTGCAAACACTGCTACTTAGCGGCAGAAGTAGGTAGGGTAGGATCTGGGTGCCACTGACTCAGACGTAATGCTGTGCAGAAAATGAGTACTAACTTCTAGTACTGCACCACTAGTACGTACGATATCTGTTTCTTTTAAGCTATATCCATCTCACTTGTTAATGAAGGCACGTTTCTATGTTTTAGGGGGTCTACAACTAAATAATAATTAAATTTCAATTTGAATTTTACCCTTGCTTTTTACCTAAGTATTACGTGACAGGCACTGACAAATAAATCCAAATTAAAAATTTATAAGCCACGAGTATATAAAAATTTCAGCAAAGTCTGTATTATATTTTGTTGGTGAAGTTAGACTTAGCAAAGTTTATGCATATTGGCTGGAGATTCTTGTAAAATACTTTTGCCACTTTAAACGTCTGCTGCGGTTAGCAAGTTTCGTAGAATTTGAAGCATTAAAGTTAATAATATAATATTGTTACGAGCATAAGGTTCGTGGCAATAAAAACTGCCGATTGAATTACCAAAATTAGCACTTTAATTACTGAACACCAATTAAAACTTAAATTACATCAATAATTATTTACACTTAACATTTTAGTTCACTTTATTTCACTCCGAAAGCTTCGCTCGTATTGCTAATTCAATGCTGCCCCAGTCGCAGCCCTCAGCGGCTTTAAATAGGCCTATTCCACCAAAACATCCATAATGTTCCAGCAAATACCGGTACCGACAGACTAAGCGCAGAAAGTTTGAGTGTGGACTTTACTAGAAAGCTTAGTTCTTCTATTCGATACTAGATGGCGCTGTTGGGAGAGTTCCAGAAATATCTTGACGCTCCTATTTCTGATACTTGATACCAGATGGCGCTAGTGTCATCAACTGTGGCGCGCAACAATATCTATAACTTAGAACTACTTCTTAAAATTATTTAGCATTTATTTTTTGTAAGTTTTTAGTAATTTTAAAGTTTGATTATAGATAAGGCACAATGAGTAATACTTGGACTCCGACTTGAGTAATTTGAGTTCAATTTTAAAAGTTGAAATTCTATAAAGCATTGTCTTTTCTTTTTTCTTATAAAATTGAAGTGATAAACGAACGTTACGGCACTGAGAGCATCGGGTTCGAATCCAGGACGGAACAAGTATTTGTATGACCTAATTGTAATTATTCCCGGTCAAGAAGCTTACCGACCGGAACTTATCAGTGTAGGCACTGCTGCTTAGCGACTTAAATGAATAGGAGGGCGGTGCCTAACCAGACAGAATCCTAGGAGAAAAGGAAAACCTTCTTTGATCTAAATGAGATTAGCGCGACAATTCTAAATATTGATGATAAAAAAGGTAAAAATATAATTTAGTATATATCAAAGGTATCCAATATCTGGTACTTCCATAGTCAACTACAAAGCTAATATCCAATATCACACACAGCATCAATAGCCTCCGTAAATCCACTGCTGGACAAAGGTTAACTGCATATTATAAAGTTACGCGAGTTTCTGCAGATTCTTCCATACGTGCTTCGTTTTGCAGTCTGTCATTGTTGCCATGAAGTAGGTAGCTTGATGGAATATATTCACCAACACAATTTACAACGATTGCGCGTTATAGTTACCATTACCGCTACAGCCTACTAAAGTCCACTACTGAACAATGACCTACCTCATAAACTGCTTCATAGGGGGCATGCCAAGCGTGACAACTATGGCAATCGTAGTATTTTTTATTTTTGGTCGTCAAGTCGATTTGTAGTAGATATTCTTATACGGCCAATAAACGGTAAGAACCAAAAATCAACAATGGGTCTGATTGAATTGAAATTAATTTTTTACGGCTTAGCTAAATAGTATTTTTTTATTTTATTATTATTCCAAATTTTTTTTATAAAAGATGGGGCGAACGAGCATGCGGCTCAACTAATGGTAAGTGATTACCGCCGCCCATGAATAACCGCAATACCAGGGGAACTGCAGGTGCGTTGCCGGCCTTTTAGACAGGAGTAAGTTTTTTTCTTGAAGATCACTAAGTTGGCACGGTCCGAAAAAGTCACCTGTGGTAAACAACTCCACAGAGAAGCTGTACGAGGAAGAAAACTCCTAGTAAAACGTACAGTAGTGAACCGCCAAGCATCCAGAGAGTGAGGACGGTATCGGGAAATTTGACGCGATGTGCGTTCGTGAAATTTGGCGGCTGAAACTAAGCCGAACAATTTCTCAGAACACTCCCCATGGCAAATACGATACAAAACGCAAAGGCATGCAACATCCCTACACAGCAAAAGTGAATCGAGCCGATCAGAAAGAACTCGGTCGTCAACGATTCGAATCACTCTGCGCTGCATGAGGTCAAGTGGAAGGAGCTGGCACTGGGGTGCCCCAGCCCAGAGATGAGAACAATATTCCATGTGAGGCCAAACTTGCGCTTTGTAAAGTTGCGAGCAATGTGCCGGCATTAAATACTGTCTCGCTCTGCTGAGCACGTCAAGCTTTTTAGAGGCCAATATGGCCTTCCCCTCCAAGTGACCACGAAACTGCACACTATTCAATATGTCGACGCCGAGAATTTTGATGCTAGCTGAGGCAACAAGAGGAGTGCCTTCAAACTGAGGAGATACAACAAAGGGGTTCTTTTTAGCGGTTAACGCGCAAACTTGTGTCTTCTGTGGATTGAATTGGATTAGATTTAGTCGCCCCCATTCGAAACTCTGTTAAGCAAAGACTTGACTTCAGACACAAGTTTGTCCCGGTACTCGGTGATGATTTCCCGAGAAATATTGGCACGGCCGGTGTATATGGTATCATCAGTGCGGTCGTCTGTATATCAATGAATGTTATCAGTTTGCAACATATCATTGATATGCAGATGAAATAGCGTTGGCGATAGCAAGCAGCCTTGTGGAATACTAACGTTAATTAAATAGGCTTGTAGTTTACGACGGGATGTTTTCCGCAACTTACAGTGCCAGTGCGTTGTGTGGCAGTGTTTTATTGATATCACTGGATTACTATTAGGAAGCCCTTTCCAAACGTGTACGATTTTAGGCTTTTGTGACAAGTATAGACCGACATTGCATTAATTATTTTAATTTTTACTTTATCACCATATACGTTTATTATTAACATACATATGTTAATAGAACATGCATACAAATGTTTCATATATGAAATCGATAAATCTTGAGAAGACCCGAAGATTGGAACTCAAACGAACGTTGTAGCTTTTCCAAGTCAAAGTTTAAACCAAACGGTAATTAAGTGACGCTGCGAAATGACCTCAAAATGACACACAGTCCTTACTCATTGTAACGAATTCTTTCGTCCTTTAGCAATTGAGTGGTGTAATTAAATTTTGGATATAAATGATAGACATGAAGCTGCAACACCAAACTTTATCCCCCTTTTTTATCATAAATATTTTTTTTTACCTCCCACTATGGAAGCAAATTTAAAGGCGTATTCATGTCAAAAATAGCGGTTTCCAGCCCGCCTACGAAGCGTCGCAGCTATGGCAAATATCCTTTCTATATAATAAAAATGACTAATGAAATGGAAACTTAAAAACTTTGAAAACACTATAATGAAAATGAATATTGAACTACCTATAACAGACACCGTGCCGTGTAGTGGCGGTTAAGAATATCCACTATGTATATCTTGCCGTGGGTGTCGTAAAAGGCAACAGAGGGAAACAGGCAGGAGATGTGCAGCAGCATATTCCTGATAACAGCAACTGTACGACAAAAAAAACTGCGGTTGCCAACCCGCTCGCCAAGCGTGGCAACTATGGCAATATACCCGCAATAGAGATATACACAAATAGACGGCCCCCAGTCCCCGGCAGCCCCGCTATTCCTGGCTACGGTGGCCAGCGGGGGGTGGAAGTTCGGTTGCCAGCTATGACTACTCGACCTTGTTAAATGTTTTGACGCACGCACCCTGAGGATTGACGAGAAGATCCTGGAGCTGGAAGAAGAGACAGACAAGTTGCGCTGTAATATTATAGGATTATCCGAGATCCGAAGAGAGGGGGAGAACACGGTGATTCTCGAATCCGGCAACTTGTTCTATCACCCGGAGGGCGACTATCTGTCCCAAGGAAGTGTTGGATTTATCGTCCACAAGTCTCTCGTTAACAACGTTTTAAAGATTTGGAGTGTATCGACGAGGATTGCGTACCTTATACTCGGAATCACCAAACGGTATTCACTGAAGGTCATACAGGTTTACGCGCCAACGTCGTAACATCACGATGAGGAGGTGGAGGAAATGTATGAGGATATTTATAGAGCCATGCATTCCTCCAAAACCCACTACACGGTGTTGATGGGTGTTGGCGCGACTACTAACGCCATTTAGCGACGCACCGGAACACCAAACTTTTATCTACGAATCAGAGCTCATCATTGTCGGCGACCAATCACAGCATGTCGTACAATTAGTTATAAGATCTGTCTGTTTTAAATTTTGATTATTACCTGTGTAATAGTGGAGAAGAACGGTCCACTATTAACAGACTCCGAGTGGTTTTAAGGTGGAGAAATGAAACTACTGTTTATGTAAAGCCGATTGGAGTATGAATATGGAATGGAATATATTTTCATTAATCTTGCCTATATTTATATGGCTAGCTGCGTTGTTGGTTTACCAATGGTAACAATTTTTTTCCCTAGCTAATTAAAATTCTTACATTATGATCAATGAAGATTAATCAAAATATACAACTATTAGGTACGTTTCGTTTCCCGGCGTGAGACTCGTGTTATGTTCACGAAGCTACGTCGCTGGACCGGTCTATAAAAATCATGCAGATCGGTGCGCGCGCGCTGCGCCCTCCTTTCTGCCAAGGAGGGTCGCGTTTGTATACGGCTTAGAGATCTCTAGTTAGATCGTTAAGCCAGTTTCTAAAAGGTTGGGTTTAGTGGGTAAAAGTCACCACATAACCACGCAGCCAGCTGCGTGGTATGCTATGAGCATTCCCAACCTCCCTCCCCCGCTTTCCGGAGGGTTGCCCATATTTGCTTCGGGCGCAAAAAAAATGCGCGCGCGTAGTCGGTGAGTGGCGGCGGCGTGGAACACACCTCCGGAACAGCAAGAAGAAGCGAGCTGCGGCGTTGAAGAAACGGCTCACCATTGGTCGACGGATACGTGACGATAACGGTGTGTAAAGACAACGTGACGCTGAATGATATTTGCGGTTGCTTCTTGTTTCTTTATAAGAACGTCAAATTATCTATATGCAGTCCGCAGTTTCTTAGTAGCCGGGAATAGTTAGGAAATAAATGTTTTTTATCTTCGCCTTCCGCGTTATGGTAGCTGCAGAATATATATTATTTACTCCCGTTTAGGGTTTATTAGTCTGGCTGCTACACCTGATACACACTGTTAGAAATAAGACGATTTAAATATAACCAGCAAAACGTTCAATAAATCAATCATTGAAGAGCACCTGCCTCCCGTTCTTGTACATAAAGTGGTCCTATCCAGCCGAATAAGGAGTTCAAGCTTGAAATCTCCGAAGATTCGTCGCATCAAAATACGAAGAGGAGATTCACGTATCGAGCGAAGAGCTACAACGTTAAGGCATCGACAGACAGGAGTGGCAGGTCTGAACTTCCCGTCCGTTTCCCCATCTCATCCTTCGATAGGTGTTAATTTCGTGCTGATATTCCATTTCCAGTACTCAAGTGGCGGTACCTACCTGCGCAACGGCACCCACCTTGGTTCGCACGCATCTAAAAATCGGCAACTGTAAGTACTCTTGATTTCCTTAATTCCCAAAATGAGTGAGCCTAAATTGTCAGATTTAATTAAGAAAAGAGGAGTTTTAAAAGTTCAATTAACTCTGTTTGAAAAATATTTTAAAAAGTTCACTTTACCCTTGACTGATCAACAGTCATTAGAATTAAATTTACGTATCGAGAGTACTTCGAGTTTGATAGAGATATATAGTGAAATACAGTCTAAAATTGAAGAAGAAGTAGCGGAAGATCTCGATCTTGTAAAACAGCTGGAAGAGAGAGATCGTTTCGAAGATCAATTTTATCGTGCTGTAGCTTCTGCAAAACTTTTATTGAGAAAGGAAGTATCTGACAAGTCTAGTGTTTCAACATGTAAGCCGATAGGCATAAAGTTACCTGATATTAAAATACCTTCCTTTGACGGTTCATACGATTGCTGGCTAGAGTTTGAAAATTCTTACGTTAGTATGATTCGTGATCGCGATGTTCAAAAACTTCATTATTTAAAATCGTCATTGTCCGGTACCGCGGCACACGTCATAGGTGCATTAGAATTTACGGCTAATAACTATTCTCACGCATGGGAGCTATTAGAGAATAGATTTTTAAATCCGCGAATATTGGTTCATAATCATGTGAAGGCATTATTTAAATACCCATCGTTAAATAAAGAGTCCGCTTCCCAGCTTAGGAATTTAATAGATATTATTTTGAGAAATTTGCGTGACCTTAAAACGTTAGGTGAACCAACAGATTCATGGGACACTTTAATCATTTACATGGTTGTTTCCAAATTAGATCAGGCCACTGAACGCGAATGGGAAGATTTTCAAGGTACAGCTAGTTCGTTAATTGAATCAAGGTCAGCTTTGAAACTGGATGACTTACTTAAATTTCTCAAGGACCGCGCCGATGTTTTAGAAATGATAAAAGTGAACCATAACAAATCCCACGAGAACAAAGGCGGCGAACAAACGCACTCTAAGAAGCAATATACACATACTCATGTTGCTACGAACGTTACTAACAATAACAATAAGGGTAATACGAAACTAAAACAAAGCCGTGTGTGTGTGATGTGTCATGGTAATCACGCGATTTATTCCTGTTCAAGGTTTCTTAATTCGTCTGTCCAAGAAAGGAATAAGATAGTTAAAACGCATCAGCTGTGCATCAATTGTTTACGCGCAACCCACCTACTTGACGAATGCAAATTTGGGCCATGTAGGTTGTGTGATAAAAGGCACAACAGTTTGCTTCACATTGATGGGCAGGTAGACGGTCACAGGTGAGCGGGTCGAGTGCATCAGCACAGCCGGTAACGTCTCCACTGTCTCGTCATCATAACACGTTACGGCTAACCATTCAGAATCGCAAAACAGTAATCAGGAATATTCGTTATTACCCAACGTTTTGCTGTCCACAGCGTTAGTGGACATAACAGATTATAATAACAAATATCACACTGAACGCATTCTGCTTGATAATGGTAGTCAACATTGTTTCATAAAGAAATCGTTATGTGAAACATTAAATGCACCGTTAATACAGTCCACTTATCACGTTGCTGGGGTAGGTCAAACAATTGCGCAATCCACCCACATTTGTAAAATAAAATTACGTTCAAGGTTAAATTCGTTTTGTATGAACATTGATTGTTTAGTGTTGCCGTGCATTACAAATCAATTACCCACATTTAGTGTCGATGTAAATAATATGAGTTTGCCTGATAATATTCAACCTGTGGATCCGAACTTTCATTCACCGTCACACATCGATATACTGATAGGCGCGGATAATTTCTGGGAATTATTGTGTGATGGCAAAATTAAGTTGAATAAAGGACCTTATTTACAAAATACAAAATTGGGTTGGATAATGTCGAGAGCTTTACATAATAACCCAATTCCCGTTAAGAGTGTGCAATGTTATTTCTCCCGAACAATTGACACACAGTTGAAATTGTTTTGGGAACTCGAAGAGATAAACAATAACGTTAATAAAAACATCCTTAGTGCTGACGAACGTGCGTGCAAAGACATTTTTGTCAAAACGACAAAACGTATGGAAGATGGTAAATTTTCCGTACGCATTCCTTTAAAGGAATCAGCTGATGTGCTAGGATACAGTTACATAGCGGCTGAAAAACGTTGGTTGTCGTTAGAACGACAATTTGCTCGTTCGCCACAATTTAGGGAAAATATGTAGATTTTATGGGAGAATATGAAGAATACGAGAATATGGCGCGGTCATATGAGTTGCGATGAAACTTATGAGTCACCCCACTATTTTTTGCAGCATCACGGCGTTATTAATGAAAATAGCAGTACGATTAAACTGCGCACTGTTTTCGATGCCAGCGCAGCGATGTCGTCCGGTAACATATTGGTCCACCACTTCAGAATGACATTTTTAGCATTTTACTACGCTTTAGGCAATATAAATACGTGGGTTGTGCGGACGTTGAGAAAATGTTTCGGAATTTTCTTGTACAACCAGATCAACGAGATTTACAATTGATATTATGGCGTAAACTTCCGTAGGACCCAATATGTGTATATCGCCTAAACACCGTGACGTATGGCACCGCGTCTGCGCCATACCTTAGTATGAGATGTTTACGTCAGCTTGCGCTGGAATGTAAGGATCAGCAGGTTGCGAGAGTAATCCGAGAGGATTCTTTCGTTGATGACGTCATCCTAGGTGACAATGATTTAAATAGCTTACTCGATACCAGTGAGAAATTACGAAATACTTTAAACTCGGCTTGTTTACCGTTGCGTAAGTGGTTGTTTAACGTTGATATCAGTGACTACGACATATCTAAAGACTTATCATTAGGGGAATATTGCCAAACTTTAGAACTTTAGAACATTGCCAAACTAAGGGGAAGACTTTAGGAGTGGGTTGGTATAAAAAAGCGATCAACTTCATTTTACCACACGAGTAGTTATACCGAATTTACTAAATAAACGTACAATGTTGTCGACAATCGCACAAATGTACGAACCTTTAGGAATTTTAACACTGACTGTCGTAGTAGCTAAAATATTGATGCAAAAAGTGTGGTTGTGCAAGATAAATTGGGATGATCCCGTTCACAGTGATGTTGCGTTATCCTGGAAAAAAATTATTGACACACTTCAATATTTGCATAGCCCACGTATTCCGCGTCATGTTAATAGTGCACACACACAGTTTATGGAATTACACGTATTCACGGACGCGTCGCAGAGTGCGTATGGTGCATGCGCGTATGTTCGCACCTACTCCGATGACTCATCGGTGACTATTAGATTATTGTGTGCAAAGAGTAAAATTGCACCAATTAAACCTTTAATTTAAATTTATTCCCCTTATGCTTATTTTGGGGGATTGTGGGAAGCAGGAGTAAAATCCTGTAAGTTCCACCTTAAGCGTGTCGTGGGTACCGCTAACTTGACGTACGAGGAATTCAGCACTGTGTTGGCACAGATCGAAGCAGTCCTAAACTCCCGTCCTATAAGTCCTATGTCCTCAGATCCACATGATCTTCGTCCACTAAGCCTAGCTCATTTCCTCATCGGCCGGCCACTCACTGCACCAGCCTACAGAGACCTCAACGAAGCACGGACTCACAGCTTGACACGGTTTCAAAGAGTGGAACAAATAAAACAGCACTTCTGGAAACGATGGTCACAAGAGTATGTTTCTGAACTTTAGACAAGGACGAAGTGGAAGGCGAACAGTCTAGACATAGTATTAAACACGCTTGTCCTACGGGTGTTGTGCTACGGGTCCTGTACAATGAGCGTTCTCGAAAGTCTGCCCTCTGCCTGTATCATCAGCAGAGGACGACAATATGAATGCAGCATGCGGCATCTCCCATCAAGCGGTAACGTAGATACATCATTGGAAGCTGGAGCTTCCAAGGCAGCCGGCGTGTTGGCGCGACTACAAACGCAATCTAGCGATGCACCGGAACACCAAATTTTATCTACGAATCAGAGCTCATCATTGTCGGCGACCAATCACAGCACGTCGTGCAATTAGTTATAAGATGATACACACTGTTAGAAAAAAAGACGATTTAAATATAACCAGCAAAAGGTTCAATAAATCAATCATTGAAGAGAACCCGTCTCTCGTTCCTGTACAATGGGAAACTTCAACGCAAAACTAGGCACAAGAGAAAGCGGTGAGCTGAAGTTAGGGAAATTTGGAGTAGGGCAACAAAACCTTAGGGGCCAGCAGCTGGCCGACTTTATGGAGAAAAAGGGACTCTTTGTGATGAACTCCTTCTTCCAGAAGCGGCCCCACAGGAAGTGGACCTGGTAGAGCCACGACGTTTCGACAAAAAATGAGATTGACTTCATTATGACGACCAGACGCCAACTGTTCAGTAATGTCTCAGTGATCGCAAGGGTGAAAACTGGCAGCGATCACCAAATGGTTAGCGGCACACTGAACATAAACGTTAAGTTGGAGAGGTCTCGTCGAATGAAGTCAACGCTTCGTCCCCCTCGTGCTCTAATCCAGAATCCCGAAACCCTTCAGCTCGAGTAACGTAACCACTTTCAGTGCTTAGAAGATTGCAATGCAGTGGACGGTATGAATGACTAGCTCTTGGAAACTGTCCATGTGGTCTGAGCTACTTTCTGCAAGACCCGCTGCAGAAGAACACGAAAACTCTCCGATCACACTCTTAATCTCATGGCAGTTAAACGGGAGATGAGGCTGCAATCGTCAACAGATTTGACAGCATACAGGCAACTGAACAGACATATCTCCAAATGCATGCGGCGAGACTTACGCAACTTTACTACTGCTCGTATTAAAGAAGCGATCGAGCCGAACTAGAGCTCCAAAGTCTTTACCAGAGATCTGTCTGCCAGAAAGAGTCAACTGTCAAAGCTGAGGACTGAGTGTGGCAGCATCGTTTCCGGGACACCTGAGATTTTGAGTGAGATTGAGAGGTTCTATGGGCAGCTGTACACATCATCGTTGGAGCCACTAGCAAGTGTGAGTAACGATCCAAGAGCAAATCTTATCCGACACTATTCCGATGATATCCCGGACGTCAGTCTGAGCGAGATTATAATGGCTCTCCAGCACCTTAATAACGGCAAGGCCCCAGGCGAGGATGGAATTAAAGCGGAGCTTCTAAAAGCGGGTGGAGCACCGGTACTTGACGTCTTTCAGAAGCTCTTCAAATGAGGTGTGGAGCAGAAATGTGGTGGTCTTGTTTTTTAAGAAAGGCGACAATTTTCTCTTGAAGAACTACAGACGGATTTTTCTTCTGAGCCGCGTCTACATGCTATTTTCGAGAGTCATTACGAATCGTCTCGCACGCAGACTCGACGACTTCCAGCCTCCCGAACAAGCCGGTTTCCGAAAATGCTTCAGTACCATAGACCACATACAATATTGTACAGAAGTCCGAAGAGTACAATCTGCCACTTTGCCTGGCGTATATGGACTATGAGAAAGCCTTTGATTGAATTTAGATGGTGCTACAGTCCCTTCAGTGGTGCCAAGTTGAGTGTCGGTATATCGAAGTGCTGAAGTGTTTGTACAGTAGGGCTACGATGGCTATACGAGTACAGAACCAGAGTTCGAAGCGTATCCAATTGCAGAGAGGTGTAAGACAGGGTGACGTTATATCCCCGAAACTCTTCACCGCTGCGTTGGAAGACGTTTTCAAGCTACTGGACTCGAAAGGATACGGTATTACCATCAATGGCGAGTATATCACTCACCTACAATTTGCCGACGATATAGTTCTTATGGCAGAATTGCTGAAGGACCTAAGCACTATGCTCAATGACCTCAATGGTATCTCCCAACGGATAGGTCTTAACATGAACATGGACAAAACAAAGGTCATGTTTAATGTCCATGTCACACCTATGCCGGTAGTTGTTGGGAGCACCATGCTCGAAGTTGTTGACGAGTACGTTTACCCGGGACAAATAGTCCAATTAGCTAAGTCCAACTTCGACCGAGAGGTCAATCGACGGATTCAACTCGGCTGGGCAGCGTTCGGGAAATTATGGCACATCTTCTCTATTGTGGAAGGAAGAGTTTTACAAGCAAGTAGATAGTGTTGCGATGGGTTCACCTGTATCTCCCATTGTCGCCGATATATTTATGGAAGACTTTGAGAAGAAAGCCCTCCTTACTGCACCTGTCACCCCAAGGTTCTACAAGCGGTACGTAGACGATCCTTTCACAATTTTATCATCAGACAAAGTAACTGTATTTTTACAACATCTTAATTCTATATATTCTAAAATTTAATTTACTATGGAGTTAAAGGCAAATAATTTCTTTTCTTTCCTAGATGTGTTAGTCATCCGAAATCCTAACAACACCGTAAGTCATATTGTGTATAGAAAAAAGACCCAAACAAACCGATACTTAAATGGTGAATCTGACAATCATCCTTCATGGTTAGATACAGTGGGCAAATCTTTGTTACAGAGAGCACGAGGGATTTGTGACAGCAAACACCTGGCTGCCGAACTTCAGCACGTCAAGCAGGTTCTGCACGACAATAAGCTTCGGGTCCCGCGCCTCCGTCACAGTGACCGAGTGAAGCTGGCCACAGTCGAGCGTGTGCCTGCTGTACTACCATATGTCAGAGGTGTCACAGACAAGACTGGCTACATCTTGAAGCGAGCTTCTATTAGAACATTCTACAAGCCGCCGAAGAAGATTAGTCAGTTCTTACCATCCGTCAAGTGTCATATTCCTCTACAAGATGCAGGAGTGTACAAGCTTAATTGTGATTGTGGTCTCTCATATATAGGGCAAACAAAGAGATCAATTAGAACCCGCATAAAAGAACACATAGCTGACGTGAAGCATCAACGTTCCGGGAAGTCTGCAGTTTGCGATCATATCCTAGATGGCCCAAACCATTACATCACATTTGATAGACCACAAATCCTCGCGAAAGAACATCGATTCCTACCAAGAATGATACGTGAGGCTATTAAAATTAAAAAAAAAAACATCCTAATTTCAATAGAGAAGGAGGCTGGGTACAACCACCTGCTTGGGATCCTATAATTAATAAAATTAAAACTAAACCCAAGCATACCTCTGCGAGACTTTAAAACACAGTTAGTTCATTCTGCGTAGATCGGACCAAAGCCAATAATTAAAAAGCTGAAGGTACTCCGGGTTAACTTTGACATCGGGACGTCAGTCACCACAGTCCCCCATGACCATGGGTGCTGGAAAGCACCCAAAACGTCGGGTATTAAAAATAAAATAAATAAAACGCGATAAAATCCGTAAAAGTAGTTTTAATCAACACATCTTCTCGTCAGGTATACCTCAATCTCTGAAAACTAGATTGTACAACCAGTGCGTATTGCCAGAGATGACTTACGGATCTGAGACGTGGTCTTTCACTGCTGGCCGTATGAGGACGCTCAAGGTCGCTCAGCGAGCTATGGAGAGGGCTATGCTCGGAGTTTCTCTGAGTGACTCAGAAATGAGGATGTCCGCAGTAAAACCAGAGTGACCGACATAGCCCAACGGATTAGTAAGCTGAAGTGGCAATGGGCCGGCCATATAGCTCGAAGAACCGATAACCGATGGGGAAGAAAGGTTCTCGAGTGGCAGCCTCGTACCGGTAGGCGTAGTGTAGGGCGACCCCTCACTAGAATGGAGCGGCGACCTGGTAAGATATGCAGGAAGTCGATGGACGCAGGTGGCTCAGGACCGTGCTTTGTGGCATTACTTGGGGGAGGCCTGTGTTCAGCAGTGGACTTGTGAAGGGCTGTAATGATGATGATGATGATGATATAAAAATTTATGATTGTTCGTACTTTCTACGATGCCATACCGTTCATCAGATTGCGGTCAAACTTAGTGAACTTATTGGTTGCACTTGTGCGAAGGTTATACGCATGGTACCTACAATTAACTGACACTAGGTGGCGTGCGTATTATACTAACTATTTATTTGAAAGTTATAGAAAGTTATATATTATTCTAATTTAATGATTGATTTACATTTTTAACGATATTTCCACTGTTATTTCTTCTGCGGCAGCAATGCGCCGGGTACGAGTTAGCAAGATAATATAAAAAATATAAACTTTGAATTACATAGTTATCAGTTATTTACAACATCATTTTCGAAGGTACGAACTGCCGATTGAAATCACAATTTAAAAAAAGCTGAAATCATTATAAAGTCCTACTTTCTGTGGTATCGTCCCGAGAATGCTGGCTGCGTGTCCTCACTGAATGGCTATACTTAGCCTTCTAGCGAGGAAACAACAAACTAAACAACTTCTTATTACCAGCAGCGATGATCAGTCACAGATACAGTTTTTTTAGGAACTACACCGCACGTGCACCCTACGGACCAATAGTCTCTACAGCAAATTGCACAATATGTACATATCTTCCAGATACTCTGGTCTATTTACTTGGTTCAGTTGCCTCTAATGCCACCTCTGCTTTAGGCGTGGTGCCCTGAGATGCGATGCTGTCAAAGTGTTCGATAGTAGTATCCCACACTAAAGATTTATCTCTCTCTCTCTCTCAAGCAACCAAACACATACCGTTGGGTCTCCTGGTATCGTCTCTAAATATTCTACAAAGATCTTAATACGAGGAAACATTTATAGAGATACGAACTGCACTACGGACTCCCCGAGCCCGATATGTGAATGGCGCCAGGGAAAAACGAGCACTTTTAAATAAATAAATAAATAATAATAATAATAAATAATTTATTCTGGACCAAACCTTTTGTACAATTTTTACACTAATCAAACTGCGTAACAGTTTGTCGGCGGGATTAGCGCTTGTCTTAATACATTTGGTTCAAATACGTAACTATAAACTAATGAAAATAAAAGCAAAATATTTTTATAAATATCTTTGAAAGCATTTTGCAGCTTAGAATACAACTTTAACGGACAATCAATAAACAACAGTTGAGACCAATCATAATCAGTGATCTGTTTAGCTACTAGCCTATTATTAATTACAAACCGAGTGTCCTAGTCCGCGCTGTCAGTGCAGTGTTGCTTCACATGTTTACACGGCACCGAGATTCCCACCACATGATGATCCGACATGGAGCACTCAATAATGAACGAATAGCAGTCTTGTAGCTGTCTTGCTCGCACACAAACATGATCGATACACGACGTTTCTCTTACACCCTCTACGATAGCCTCTCGCGTCACCTCCGTAACCGGTATTACGCACTGTAGGCCTAGTCCACAGAGGCAGTCCCTATATTTTGACACCAGTTGATTTTCACTCACTCCTAACAGGTTTATATTGACGTCACCTAATATGATAATATCCTCGCTCACTGGGATCTTCATAATTATCTGCTCCATTTCATCAACGAATAACGACCTATTCGTTTTTGGTGGTCTGTAGACAGCAATTATATTAAGAATTGAGTGGTCAACAGTGAGTTTACCATAAAGTCCTTCCAGTGAACTCGTTAGGGTTTTGTGTGCATTGAAATTAAGATATTCCTTAGCATAAATAATCACACCACCTCGTCTTTTAGTCTCCCTCGTGTCTGCAAATAGATTGTACCCCTCCATGTGGTATAGTGATAGCTCATTGTTGTTAATGTTTGCCTCTGTCACCACTAGTAATGCTAACTCCTCAGAGCTTTTTTTTTACAAAAACTTGCAATTCATTTAAGTTTTTTCTTATCGACTGAATATTTATATGTAATATGGGTAAATATTTGTTGTAGCAAGATATACTCTGAACCCAGGTATTCGCTGTTTTAAATCTTGTATATTGAAATTCCAGTGTGATAATTGCATCGAAACGATAACCTTTTACATACCTAATGTTATTGAGCTCGCAGTGTTTACTTCGCACTAAGTGTGCGTGAGGCTAGTGAGACCAACAACAACATCTAGCTAGTTGCCATATATAAATTGTTTTCTGTATATTTCTCAATATCACGTTCACTCTTAATTGACATTATCTTCATCTGTTCATCACTCTTTCTTAAGATTATTTTTCCATCCTGTACCCAAATGTACTTGTAGGTTTTCTTAAGCTGATTTTTAGTAACCCATAAAAGGTTCCTTTTATATCTAGTGAGATTCTCATTTATATAAATACGGTTGTCGTTATTTGTACCATAAATTTCACCATTGGTCAGATGTTTTTTGCGACTTCTAATCCACTTATCACGAGCTTCTTTCGTTCTCAGCGTTACAGCTACTGGCAGTGGTTTGTCGGCGTCTGGTTTTACACGGCCTAACCTCTCTGCGTGCTCAATCTGCCTAACATCCATCTGGAGATTGTTGGCTACCTGGATTACTATTTTCGCCACATTTTCATTTTCCCTCTTTTCCTGTCCAGCTAATTCCACCTTTTTTCCTTGTCTTTCTCTTCCAGCTCATTCACACGTTCTTCCAGAGCTTTATTGCACTTCATTAAGTGAACATTCATGTTTTCTAAGGATTTTATTTTTGTTTCGGTTGACTTCTGGTACGCCATTAGGTTATCATACTTTTCTGACACAAAATCAACTAGATCGGCCAGCTCACTCAGCTTCTTCTCCATTTTGTACACCACCTCCATTTTCTTATCCATATCAGCCAGGGTCACTGCAATATCCGGTTCATCCACAGTAGGCGAACTAGTATGCGATCCGGGCACGGAAAAACAATCTTCACATTTTTCGTTTTTGCAGGTAGCTCTCGTAACGCATTTTTTATGGAAGACTGCTTCACATGCGCTTTTACATTTACTAGTCTCCTCTTTCGCGATCAACATAGTCTTATTGCATTTCTTACACTCCACCATTATTAATGCTTATGCGATATTGGCAAGACACCGTCTTTGAGATATTTATGCACAATTACGTATTTGACTTAAGTGGATCTACGAAACATAAGCCGTATGCCAAGCGCACGTGCACACGGCTCAAGTGGACTTGGAAGCATCAAGTGGTGGAGCCTCACCAAAGTCGCGAAAGATAGTCGAGTGGCGCATTGCCAATCGCCATACCAACACTCCTCTTCTCTTACGTCTCCACCTCGACTACAGCGGTTCAGGGAGAGAAATCTCCTCTAGCCGCAGCCCACTAACACACATCCAACGTGGATCGACATCATCTAGCTATCTTTCGACACATGTCTATGGCCCTTGAGTTTCGTGGAAAATGATGAAAAAAAGAAATGAAAAAACATTCGATGGTACCAGAAAATATTGTCGGTATACTGTACTTTTTCAAAGTGGTGCATTACTCATGTCTAATAAAACAGCCGTCTGTAAAATGTTTGGAACAAATATGACCATTTTGTTTCGGACGCACATTCACAAATTCGATCTTGATAAGAACTCAAAATAATAAACCAACCAACTGTCTACCAAACAAGCGTGGAAAGTATGGCAAATATCCTTAAAATATATATACAATAAATATAAATATATGGGGAAGACCTAGGTTCAGCAGCGGACTTTTGAAAGGTTAGGATGATAATAATGATGATGTTTTAAATTTTTTCCTTACACACTTGTGTGAGGAAAATGTATGATAATGGACGGACTAAAAATACATTTACGTTGCCTAAAAGAAAACACAATTTTATTCAACGCAAAGGTAAAATAACAGCTATTTTGAGTTGTTTTTCGGATCCGTATTTTTGTGTTCGAATTTTGAATTCAAATATTTTATTCGGTTAAGGCTTATTTTATTACCTTTAGTAACTCATAGGACAACCGCTTGGTTTTAAATTTCATATTCAAACGGAGTTCAATATCCAACCACAAAATCGTAATTAAAATTTTAAGTGTTGACATGCTTGGCGGTAAAAAAAACGGCTTGGGAAAGATTTTTTCCTGCGCCATAACCCTCTTAGGAATGAAAGGACTGCGTATGTAGGTTTATTTATGCCATTATGAACGTCGATTTACTACAGGTTCGTAAACCTCTTATTTTCCCCCGATTTTATACACAACGAGTTAATATGCATTTATTGTAATAGTATTATCAAGATGAGAGTAAAAGCTCTTGAGAGATTTGAATAAATTTTTCAATATTTACAATATATTTTCGAAATAAAATATAACTGAGTATTTCGTTCGAAAGATGTCTTTTTTTTACAACAACGATGTTTTTGAAAGACTTAGGAAAATTACACAGTTTTCAAAATAAATTCCTTAAGGCATGTTACTCAAAACTGAAGTTGTCGATTTTAGTAAATTCACAAATCCAGTCGTACGGTACTAAAGGGTCTGCATAGCTTTCAAATAAATCTACGCTCAGTCTTACTTAATTTTATTCTTACTTTAGTTTAGCTAATCTCAACATTTTTTACAGTAACAAAGTCACGACGAACAATATAAAACTTGATTTAAATGCAACTCTCTTTTACTCTTCTCGACGAGGTGACGATTTCGTGGCGTAGACGAGCCGCTGCAATATCAGCGCCCCGAGCGGTCACGCCACGATCAATGAGGCCTGCATTCTGTAAATCAAAAGTCAATTTAGGTCTAACAATATGTTCACCACTACCGAGGGGTGGCTTAAGAGAGTCCGCTACTCCATTTCTTCCCGTGGGTCGCTTCCAGCGGTGATTCAACCATATTACACCAGGAGTAAAATAAATGGACTGGTAATGAATGGGCAGCAGTGTGCAAACTGTGAGACGCCTGGTACAGTGATCTTCAATTTACCTGCTGTGCTTGACGGCAGCAATGAACTTGTAGGTACGGGCTGATAATGAAGAAGAAAAAGAAGTTACAAGATGTTACCGCCACTAGGATTTTCTCCATAGGATGAAATTGCACTAGGTCAAACATCTAGACCCGGAACAATTACTTGTAAGCCAAATACCTGTTTCCTACTCAATTAAAGTCCGTGGTTCTAAGCGCCTTAACTCACTGCTAAGCCACCGTGCCGCAGGCTGTCTAAATACTTGTGTAAATTGATTTTTATTAGTTGTAGAAAAAATATTTTATTTTATTTGTATTGATTTGCTATAATGTTTGTGTACCTGTTGTCAAGTGTCTAACTTTTTTCGTCGAAGGGTGACAAACGAGCACACAGTCCACCTGATGGTAAGTGGATGCTGTGGCCCATAAATATCTACGTTTATCTTCGATTAAGAATCAAAACGCAGATGCGTTGTCACCCCTGAGGACTAAGTAAATAAATAAATAAAAAGTATTTATTTGCCACACAAAAATACAATGTGAAAATTTAAATAGACAGCTTAATAATTAGTTGTGACAAAACGGTCTGTGACCACGTTGTAACGGGAAACCCATTACTACCGCTATTCTGCCACACCCTTTGCGCATAATTCATACAGGGTCTTAGGCAATTGATGAAACACACGTATCAACAATAAAAAGGTTTAGCTAAAAATGAAAATATAAATAAAAGAATTAATAAATTATAGTTGCTAAATACAAAAAAGAAGGTTGTCTAATTTCCCTCAAATTAGACAACCTTCTTTTTTGTATCAAAGCTAAGATGAAATACCTCGTTACCAGTAAAAATGATCTCCGGATCTTTACACTCACGACACGAGAGAGAGAGAGAGAGAGAGAGAGAGAGAGAGAGAGAGAGAGAGAGAGAGAGAGAGAGAGAGAGAGAGAGCGAGAAAGAGAGAGAGCGTGCTCCTTCCGCGATCGAGCCGACCCAATCGTGCTACAACCATTATATAATATGTAGTTCCAGCATAGCTCTACCACGTATAATGGAGTTTACATGGAAATTCTACACTTGGACAAGGAAGGTACGTGTAATATGCTCGATTTAAGTTCTCTGCTAGTGGCGGTTTCATCGATGTATCGTTTAATTCAAAAGTACGGGGTCGTCCTTTCGGATTCGCTATGCACAGATGAGTTCCAAACTTTTAAGGTCCTTTTTTGAGCGCATTATATAGAACATGCTTCAATTACCGATGGCCTGATGTTTTACGATCTGTATTGTTATATTATGAGCTATATTATTTTATAATTAACTGAAAAATATATATACCTGCGGAGTTTCTTTCGCCATTTCATCTCCGTATAGAGGCATCTCATTTCGAAAGGATTAAAAAATAATATTTTGAAAAAATAAGAAACTTCAATTTATTTCACTTACCTGCGCTGTTATTTACCGCAATGAAGAAAAAAGGCCCGTAAACCTGCGCTAGCCCGCAATAATTCAATTGTTTGTATGTGATCTCATACTCACAGTGCAAGATAACGATTGCTCGTTGTATATCCGCGTCGGATCACTTTCTTCAAATGACGACTTAATATATTCATCCATTGGTTTTTTATCTAAAAATAAAAATGTAAAAACAACAAGTTACATAATTGTATTTTAAGTCTAAAAAGGACTAAAAACGTTATCGATAGGTCTTTAAAATAATTACGCACTAAGCGACTTACATATTAGTTTTTAGATATTGTTTAGAAAAACACCTTGAGGGCGCAGTTGGACTATCTTGATTTGGACATAGACTCAGACATGTGCTCTATTAGCATCAATACACTCACAAAATATACATTTAGAAGTAAATAAGAACAAAAAACACACAAGGTACAAGAAGGAAAACATAAATAAAATTAAATCTCAGCAAGAGAGAGTGATATGATGCAAAAAAGGATTCAGTCTCAGTATATGCTACCGCAGGTACGGCAGCGCTGATTTTCAGCGGAGCCTTGATAAGTTTTGGTGCTTACTTTTTTCCCTTAAAAGTTTATCCCTTAAAAGTCTTAATTTTGTATTTATTCAATTAAATAGTTCTTCATCCTAATTATTACAGCATATCAAAAGTTCACTTCGGAACGTATGACTATGTACAAATTTTTTCAAAAGGCAAATATCCCCCATGTTTGTCTTAGTTGCTATGTTTGGCAGATGTGATAACAACAGCAGGTTTTTAAAATAATTTTTCATATTTTATTATGAAGATGTTGCTGCCCATCTGTTTCAGTCCTCTGTCGCTTCGTGTCATAACTAAAGGGTGATATGGAGTGGTTTACCTTTTTCACTACAAGATAGTTAATTGTAAATAAAACTAGTTTTTACGGATTTTATTACTTATATAAACTTATTTTATATTATGATTTCTTATATTTACATTTTTATTTTATATTCTTATTCTTCTATAGTTTTTATTATATATATATAGTTCTTATTTTATATTCCGAACGTTTCAAGCACTTTACAGCACCTATGCATACTGAGGTGTTTGACAGCACAATGTCATAGTTAACCACGGCTACCTTCAGATAAAAATGTTAATTTTTGTTCCGATCTACGCAGTACGAACTAGTTTTATTTAAATGTGTAGTGTTCGCCTAAATTAAGAAATAATTATAGTAAACATTTATATATGTCGTAGGATAATTAGATAAACTGAATTTTCCGCAAAAAATCTAAAGATATTGCGAAAATACTTAGGGCAAGGAAATGTCTGCCACGCAGCGTGTTGGCGCATATTTGAATACAAGACGATTCAATGTATATCAAATTTGCACATACATATGTATTTAACAGAGAATTTCAATATGATATTTTATTACTAAATTCAATACTTACCTATTTTATTTTGTTTTACGAAGTACTCACCGTAATGAAATGGAATAATGTCAGGATCAGTCTCTGCAAAGTCACCATTCTCTACTTTGAGCTCGTATTGACTGCTGTAATCAACTTTGGGCGAGGCTGAGTAAGTAACATCATCTTTACCTCTTCTTGGAAAGGAGTCTAAGCTATCTTCTGAATATAACGCATTGCTGTTAAAACAAATATGCATTATTGTATAGTTCTATTTGGTTTAAAAGTAAAGTTAGATTAAAGCGTATTCACATGCCACTGCTGTGCACAGGACAAAAATAAATATCATATTTTTTTTCTAAATCTGTGTCGAGAATGAAGAACCATTATTAATGTACTTAGGGTTCACTTTACACCGACTATAGATCTGGAAAATTAATTAAATGTCTTATTCCGAGGGGTATTTATTGCAATCTGGTTCATACCTTACACAGTGAAATAAAAAATGTATGTATCCATAATTATAAGCATAACAAATATTATAATAGCATTTTACTATCACCTAAGATTAAGATTATAGAGAATTAAGATTAAGTAAGGAGGACCTATTTATTTGTGCCGCCTAATATTAGTGCTTGCACAACTGTATTCCGCTCTGAATCTTCAGAGATGACAATGCAGCTGTATCCTCTTTTGTTTGGAAGTTGGCAGCAGGTGTCCACGGCTGCAGTAGTCACTTATGTATTATCAGGTGGATGGGAAGTTTGTCTGTCACATCTGTTTTATGAAATATAGAAACGAAAAGAAAATGACATACATGTGTTGACTATGTTGCGTTTTTTTATTTAGCTATCAAGCCGAAAAAGAAACTCTTTTGCGATGGATCCTTTCCAAACTCGAAAATAATCAACTACACATATAAAATTTTAGTTATTAAAAGGTTATAGTTTCAAAAAGGTTTATCTGATCGACAACATGGCCTAATTGTTGGAGTACCCGGACACTACGGGACTTAGGTTTTAAACCTAGCTGGAGCCTATATTTATGGTAAAATAAAAATCGCTAGTTAAAGAATCTAATTGCTTTTGCATATTCTCTGTATTTCTACGTATATCCCACGGCAGTCATAACACGTTGACATTTTTAGATTTGCTGTGTATAAGAGTAATGTAAAACTCATTTCAAAATAACAACAAGTTTCAATTTTTAATACATAATTAGTAATAAATAATACATAGTATCATACGTTTTTATTAAAAAAATAAAAAAAAAACAAAGTAACTTTCTGTTTTTTAAACTCCTTCAAACATTGCGAATCAACTCTGCCAATACAGGTCCACTGCTGAACATAGGCCTCTACCATAATGTGCTTCACAGAGGAGACTTTCCCATAGTTGTCACACTTAGCATGCGGGTTCAGTTGTTATCAGGAAGATGCTGCTGCCCGTCTGCTGTTTCAGTTTCCCTCTGTCGCCTCTCACGACACCCACGGAGCGATATGGAGATACAATACGATTAGAAAAGTGAAAAATACAGAAATATATAACATTCTATTTAAATTTTGAATTTCTTCTATATCGTTCAGTTTACACAAATTTTACAAGGACGCCGAATACCCGGAACAATTATTTGTAGGCCATACAAATGCATGTCCCGGTACTGTATTCGAACTTAGAGCTGCAATAATCATCTATGCCATCGAGCTGTCTGAAAAAGAATATAACATTGTTACTAACGTTGAGGGTGGATGCTTGCGATGCCTCGCAATGCGGCGTTTGTACAACGCGGCGATGACTCCGCAAACCGCCGCGCATAAGAAACCTGCTGTTGTGAGCAGTGCGAGTAACATCGGTGATATGGAGATAGTGTTGCTTGTACCTTAGATTAAAATATTTTTTTGTTTTAACTAACATTCTATTATAAATAAGACTTCTTAACCGTTATTTAGCGACTCTTACCTTATCTTAAAACAATAAATATTAGCTATCGTATTTTTATTCATCATGAAAACTAAAATAGAATTAATATTATTTTGTGCTAGTATTTAATTCCTCACAACTATAATTGAATATTAAGAAGAAGTCTATAACCTTTTTTTGGAGTTGCTTCTAGATGTCCATGGGCTACAGTAGCCATTTACCATCAAGTACACTGTGAGTTAATTTTTCTTCAGTTTTATTTAAAAAGCGACCAAATACAAACTACAGGAAATTCTGAACTTATATATTTGAATATTACAATAAATGTATATCATTAAACTTGAATTGTGGCTTTGCTTAACTAGCATCTTGAAATATCAATGTTATATATAAAAGCGCTGCTGCATAAAACACGTTAGCACTACACTGATATTTTACGTCGGTATTTTGTGAAAGCGTTGTCTTACCGGCCGACAGCGTGGATCTATCACGTACGCAAATTGAGTTATATTGCATGACTACCCCTTTTACAGAGAATATTTTCACTTTTATACTATAATTTCAGCTCATCAAAAGTTCTCTGCTGAAAAAAGCCCTAAGTGACATACATAGATGACACGCCTGGCGTTACAACTAATGCCCATGCTGGTGCCAATCTGGTATTTCAGACCCTCTGTTGCCATTTACGACACCAACAAGATGATATGGAGTATCTAGTGGATATTTTTGTTTTTACACAGCATCTTTATCAGCAATACAAATAAATGTGGAATTAAAGAAAAATTGTATATTTTTGGAACTTTACAACCTGTAAATAAATTTTTGACTGTGAAGTCCATAAATTAAATTTTTATAGAATAAGGGTGATAAACGAGCAAACAGTCTACACGATGGTGAGTGGATGCTGCTGTCCATAGACATCTAGATCGATCCTCGATTAAGAATAAAAATTCAGACGTGTTGTCATCCTGAGGACTAAGATGCAATGTCTCGTTTGCAGTAAAAAGGGTATCCTTGTCTCTAAACACACCATATGAAACACAGCAGCATTAAGTCGCTATTTTACGCTGGTATTTTGTGAGAGCGTGATCATTCTCCGGTCGAGCCGACCAATTGGTGCTGCAGCCATAATATTGTTGCAGCATTGCTTTACTACGTTTTGATATATGTAAATATAATTGAGAATATTACCGTATTATAAAATACCACCATACCAGTATATTTATCAGGCGGTCTTAATGCAATTGTATACAACGTGACCACTTCGCTTCGCCCTTTTGCGTTACCGGCATACATATTCAACATATAGCTGACTCTGCTATCGATCCCAAGCACTTCAAAATTAGACGTGTAGTTGGAAGATACATTGGCGCGAACCTACATAAATAAAAGCAGACATTACTATAACTATCACATTTAATACTATTTTAAGGATAAGTTTTAAATTAAAATTAAATGTAAATTATATATACTATTGCCATAAACAATTTAAAAATTACAGTTATATGAATGAAATAGTCCGATTGTTTCACTTTTATATTCAGTTAGGTTATAATTTATTTGTAGAATATCTTAATTTAACGGTTGAAAATCGGTCCTAAAATATCTAACAAGGAATAAAAAATATAGAGGGTTATTTTTCGAAGACTAGCCAAATTTTAAACTTAAGTTCAAATATATAAATAATGAATCAGTGAAAATAATGGATTACCACGCATTTTATATTTAAAAGATAAAAAGAGCAGAATGTTAAATATAAGTATTATATTTCAAAAACATAGTGAAACATTTTACTAAGTTTTCCAAGAAAACAATGATACAGCGACCTTTTTTGTGATTTCCATGAGTTTTAGTAATAGCCAGGAATAACTCAAAGTGAACTTTATTCCTTAAAAATAACGCAACAACTTTACGTAAAGATAGCAAAACCTTAGATATTAGAAGCAACACATGTCGGATAATACTTTTATTATCATTAAACTTTTGAACTTCGTGACGTCTAAAATACTTATAAAGGAACGTAACGCTACGTCCAAGCAAAAAAAAAATGGCGTTCAATGGGAAATTTCTGAGCAACTTAGTGAAATAAATAGATTGCGTGAGATAAAATATAGAGGATAAAAGACCAGAGCGACAGATCCAATTACGGATAGAAAATATGGCGTCTAACGACACAAAGCCGACCCCAAGTAATTGGCAAAGAGCAAAAATAAAACAAAGTTTTCTTCTAACGAAAAAGTGGATCAAAACAAAATAAATAACACCGTTTTTAGGAATTATAGCGATTATACGTGACTGTTAAATTTATAAAAAAATTATATTTAATACATCAAAACATAAAGGCCGATTTAAATTACTCACCATTAATGAAGGTAACTCTAAAACTTCCATGTAAAAAGTTTGTGGCAATCCTCCATCGAAACCTTCATAGCATTCAACTGCAAGGCTATTTGAGCTTTGATTGACGATTGAACAATTCTGAAGAGGAGATGGCCGATCTAAATTAAGCAATCAAAATCACAATTTATATCATTTATACAATGGAATCGTGAAAATTTGAAAACAATTTTGAACAAAGAAATATTTTCCATTGAAAACGTTTGTTTCTTTTTTGTACTATACATTTCTAAATTTAAGATCGAAAATCTATAAAATATGCATGCGTGAAATATAAAATAAATTATAAATTACTATTTAAAGAGAGGAGGAAACATGAATAGCGTAGATGAAAATAGTTTGTATATGAAGAAAAAAACAAAAGGAACATAGAGAATTTTAAAATGAGTTTTTAAATATTCTTTAACGCTCTAGAATCTGACGGTTGCAACCGAATAATATTATTGGAAATCGTAGTTTGGGGAAATTTATACGGGAATGTAAAATTTGTCTAAATTAAATTGTTCGTATAAAACAATATAATATTCTCTATTTGATTGATATAAAAGCCAACAGTATAAGTTTGTGTAAGATTACCTGCAATAACAATTTTATAAATACAAGGAACTTCTTGTCTTCCAGCTGCATTCATAGCATAGCAGGATATTGTACCGTAGTCCATGTTTGATTTTGGAGTGTAGCGTAATGTTGATGAGTAATTGTAATTAGTGAACAAGCTAAAAATAACAAAAATAACTTTAAAGAGTTTTGGTATTTATTAATAGGTCGAGTGATGGCGGCATAAGAGAATTCGTCATAGCTTGCTTACATTCCTATCTGGTGTTAAGCAGTGATGAAGATTTTGATGGGAAATTACACTGCGTTAAAAATTATTCAATAACTCATTCATAGAAGCTCATCAAAAGTTCACTGCTGATTATAGGTTTCCCCATATATTGCTTCATAAGGAAATAATTGCCACCCTTGTCACGCATATATGCAACCGCAGTTTTAACTTCCCAATGTGAAGTTATTGTAATGGGTCTGATTTTGCAAATTGGAAATTTTAACATATCTCCACGTTTCGAGGTCCTTAGAGTTGAATAGTACGGTTTTTAAGAGGATGTCCGTTAGTGCACGTGTACGTAAGTATATATGTATGTTCGTATTCAATTTTCGCCTTGTGTATCTCGAGAACAAAGATATTTTTTATTCTTTCCACTCGGAAGTTAGTCGTGTGGATTTTTGGGTCACACATATACCGCTTTTTTATTTTCTATTTGTTAATATATAGACGCTGCTGCCCATCTGGTGGCTTGTTTTCCTCTATCGCCTCTTACTACATACACGGGATAATAAAGGATAGTGTTTTAGCCCCATTTGCGTTTATTAGATTAATATGATATTTACAATATGAAGCACTCTGTTAATAATTTCATTTTTATAATCTAATTTCCATGTCCACCTTCAATAATATTTTCATGTAAATCGCCTTCCTCTTTTTTACGCTCAGAATATTTGTGAAAGTAATTCTCCTTAGAGGTAGACAATTAATACATGTAACATAAAATGTCGGATTTTACCCGAGTGTTGTAGTAAAAGTCATCAATAGTGACTTACACACAAAGTAGTCGTCATTATTGTCATCTTTATAGTCCTTCACAAGTACATTGTACAACATAGGCCTCCCTCAATGACTGCAACAAACCCGGTCCTAAGCCACCTCAATCCATAACCTTCCTGCATCTCTTACAAGATCGTCACTACATCTAGTGAGCGGCTGCCGGATACTTCGCTTAATGAAAGTAGTAATAATAACATATCTAGAAGACAATCAATATGGATTTCGATCAAAAGGATCAGCAGAAGATGCGATGTTAAAATTAACATCTCTAATAATATACAAAATACTTAGATAAAGGCCAGAAAAGCATTGCAGTTTTCTCGACCTACAAGAAGTCTTCGATACGGTCTCCCATCCTATCTTATTACAGGGACTAGAAAATGTTGGTATTAGAGGAACTACGTTAAATTGGTTTTCAGACTATCTAAATCAAGAGTCACAACAGACTAAAATAGAAAATTATGTGAGCAACGAGGCTGTCTTTACTTAAGGAGTTTCATAAGGTAGCACAATCGCCCCTGCTCTCTTAATATTTATTCAAATGTACTATGCAAAATTAAACTTAATAAAGGGGAGCTCATAATGTTTGCAGACGCCACGGTTCTACTTTTTCAGGATTCTTCACGGATGCAAGTGTTTGATAAATCGAAGCCGAACTTAGTAAGGTAAACCACATGGCCTGTTGATAGTTTACTATCTCTAAATACTACTAAAAACTAAATATATACACTTTTCTAAATCTACTGCGACTAGCTCGAATAACGACATGAAACTAAAAATTCATAAATTTCCATGTAATAGACAGGGCTCTAATGATTGTACTTGTGAAATGGCAACGAAATACCTAGGCGTTCTCATTGACGAAAGGTTAAATTGGAAGGAACATATAAGTATAATGGCGAACAGAGTAAGAAAGTAAATTTATATAATTAAAGGATTTACGTAACTCTACTCTACTCATTGAATAAAAACTATTATTTACGGATTTTATCGCGTTTAATTACTTTTAATTTATTTTTATTATTATCCCGACGTTTCGGGTGCTTTACAGCGCCCATGGTCACGGGGAGGACTGAGATGTTTGACGTCCCAATGTCATAGTTAGTCCGGCTACCTTCAGTTTTTTAATATTAATTTTTGGTCCGATTTACGCAAAACGAGCTTATAGTATCATGAAGTCTTGCAGTGGTATGCTTGGGTTTGGGTCTAATTTTGTTAATTATAGGATCCCAAGCAGATGGTAGCACCCAACCATCTTCTCTATTGAAATTTGGATGTTTTTTAATTTCAATAGCCTCGCGTATCATCCTTGGTAGGAATCGGTGTTCTTTTGCGAGAATTTGTGGTTTATCAAATCTAATGTAATGGTGGGGACGATCTTGAACATGTTCGCAGACTGCAGACTTCCCAGAGCGTCGGTGCTTCACATCAGCTATATGTTCCTTTACGCGGGTTTTTATAGATCTCTTTGTTTGACCTATGTAAGAGAGACCACATTCACAATCTAGCTTGTACACACCTGCATCTTGTAGAGGAATATTACATTTGATGGATGGTAAAAATTGACTAATCTTCTTCAGCGGCTTGTAGTATGTCTTAATGGACGCTCGCTTCAAGATGTAGCCAATCTTGTCCGTGACTCCTCTAACATATGGTAGTAGAGCAGGCGCGCGCTCGACTGTGGCCGGCTTCACTCATTCACTGTGACGTAGGCGCGGGACCCGAAGCTTGTTGTCTTGCAATACTTGCTTGACGTGCTGAAGCTCCGCGGCCAGATGTTTTCTGTCACAGATCCCTCGTGCTCTCTGAAACAAAGATTTACCCACGGTAGCTAACTGTGAAGGATGATGGTGAGATTCACCATTTAGATATCGGTTGGTATGGGTCTTTTTTCTATACACAGTGTGACCAATGGTGTTATCAGGATTTCGGATGACTAAAGCATCTAGGAAAGCTAAAGAATTATTTGCCTCTAACTCCATTGTGAATTGTATTTTAGAGTTTATGGAGTTAAGGTGGTCTAAAAATGCAGTTACTCTGTCAGATGGTAAAATTGTGAAAGTGTCGTCTACGTACCGCTTGTAGAACCTTGGATTTACAGGAGCAGTAAGAAGGGCTTTCTCCTCAAAGTCCTCCATGAATATGTCGGCGACTATGGGAGACACAGGTGAGCCCATCGCCACACCATCTACTTGCTTGTAGAACTCCTCCTTCCACAATAGATAGCCAGATGTGAGGCAATGTTCAAGTAGTATTGCATATTCTTGAGGCATGTTATTTTCTTCTAGCTTCCTAGTTACAATTGAGATGCAGTCCACAATAGGTAGGCATGTAAATAGTGACTGAACATCAAAACTGACCATAGTTTCATTGTTAGCCAGATGTAGGTCTTTTATCTCACTCACAAAATGGTATGAATCCTTTGTGTGTGTTCTGGTATGTCCTCTTAGTGGTGATAGTATTTTTGCTAAGTATTGTGCCAGCTTATAAGTTGGTGAATCGATCTGGCTCACTATGGGACGTAGTGGAGCGTTTGGTTTGTGTATCTTCGGTAACCCATACAACCTCGGTGGTTTGACACATGATGGTATTAGCGAATTCACGTCGAGATTTAATTTTTCGGAGTATTTCTTTATTAAATCGCTAGTTGTTTTAAGCGTGTTAGTTGTAGGGTCTGTTTTGACCTTTTTATATGTACTTTCGTCCGATAAAAGTTGTTGTATTTTAAAATTATATTCCGACGCGTCCATTACTACCGTAGCATTTCCTTTATCCGCGCGGAGAATCGTGAGTTCTGGTCCGTTCCGTAAGTTATTTAGCGCTGTAAATTCGTCTTTGGGAAGGTTTGGTTTCGGCACTGAACTACGACGTAACAAGGACGAAATATCTTGACGTATGGCCTCCAAATCTTCCTTACCCATATTATTCTTAAACAGACAATCCTCAACACTGCAGATAATTTCTTCGTACGGAATTTTTCGCGGAGTTAATGCGAAGTTCAATCCCTTCGCTAATACTTTCATTGTCGGTTCGTCCAGTGTATGTTTTGACAAATTATAGACAGTGCGTTGTTTATAGTTTGTGTCTATGGTCAACGGTTGTTTATTGTTCTGGCGTTGACTTGGATGTTTGGCATTTGATTTGATCGTTAATTTTTGGTATTTTTCTATTTGTTTATATTTGCATTCATTGTATTTTGATGTTTCTCGTTTGTTTAAAGTTTCACAATTTTACCATCTGACAGAGTAACTGCATTTTTAGACCACCTTAACTCCATAAACTCTAAAATACAATTCACAATGGAGTTAGAGGCAAATAATTCTTTAGCTTTCCTAGATGTTTTAGTCATCCGAAATCCTGATAACACCATTGGTCACACTGTGTATAGAAAAAAGACCCATACCAACCGATATCTAAATGGTGAATCTCACCATCATCCTTCACAGTTAGCTACCGTGGGTAAATCTTTGTTTCAGAGAGCACGAGGGATCTGTGACAGAAAACATCTGGCCGCGGAGCTTCAGCACGTCAAGCAAGTATTGCAAGACAACAAGCTTCGGGTCCCGCGCCTACGTCACAGTGAATGAGTGAAGCCGGCCACAGTCGAGCGCGCGCCTGCTCTACTACCATATGTTAGAGGAGTCACGGACAAGATTGGCTACATCTTGAAGCGAGCGTCCATTAAGACATACTACAAGCCGCTGAAGAAGATTAGTCAATTTTTACCATCCATCAAATGTAATATTCCTCTACAAGATGCAGGTGTGTACAAGCTAGATTGTGAATGTGGTCTCTCTTACATAGGTCAAACAAAGAGATCTATAAAAACCCGCGTAAAGGAACATATAGCTGATGTGAAGCACCGACGCTCTGGGAAGTCTGCAGTCTGCGAACATGTTCAAGATCGTCCCCACCATTACATTAGATTTGATAAACCACAAATTCTCGCAAAAGAACACCGGTTCCTACCAAGGATGATACGCGAGGCTATTGAAATTAAAAAACATCCAAATTTCAATAGAGAAGATGGTTGGGTGCTACCATCTGCTTGGGATCCTATAATTAACAAAATTAGACCCAAACCCAAGCATACCACTGCAAGACTTCATGATACTATAAGCTCGTTTTGCGTAAATCGGACCAAAAATTAATATTAAAAAACTGAAGGTAGCCGGACTAACTATGACATTGGGACGTCAAACATCTCAGTCCTCCCCGTGACCATGGGCGCTGTAAAGCACCCGAAACGTCGGGATAATAATAAAAATAAATTAAAAGTAATTAAACGCGATAAAATCCGTAAATAATAGTTTTTATTCAATGTGTAGTGTTCGCGTAAATTTAAGAAATCATCTACTCTACTCTCTACAACATTAAAATTAATTAGGTATACAGACCTACAAAGCTTTATGTGAGAGTATAATAACTTATTGCATATGTTCCTGAAGAGGAGCAGCCAAGACGTTTATCCTGGACTTGGAACGTGCACAAATAACGATAGAAAACGAAAAGGAATGCAACATCCCTTTGTACCGCCAGTAAATCGAGCCGATCAGAAAGAACTCGGTCGTCAACGATTCAAATCGCTCTGCGATAGATTCGGTCAAGTGGAAGGAGCTGGCACTGGGCTGCCCCGGCCCAGAGATGAGAACAATATTCCACGTGAGGCCGAACTTGCGCTTTGTAAAGTTGCAAGCGAGGTGTTGGCATGAAATACTGTCACGCTCTGCTGAGCACGCCAAGCTTTATAAAGGCCAATTTGGCCTTCTCTTGCAAGTGACCATTAAACTGCACGCACTCGATATGTCGACGCCGAGGATTCTGATGCTAGCTGAGACAGCAAGGGGAGTGCCCTCAAAATGAGGAGACACGACAAAAGGTTTTGGCGGTTAAAGCGCAAAATTGTATCTTCTGGGGATTGAATTGGACTACATTCAGTTGCCCCAATCCGAGACTTTGTTAAGCAAAGACTCGAATTCAGACAGAAGTTTGTCACGGTACTCGGCGGCGATTTTCGGAGAAATATTGGCATGGCCGGTATATAAGGTATCACCAGTGCTGTCATCTGCATAGCAATGAATGTTATCAGTTTGATACATATCATTGATATGCAGAGGTAACAGCGTTGGTGATAGCATGAAGCCTTGTGGAACACCAGCGTTAATAGACTTATTATCAGACTATGCACCGTCTACTACGATCTTGATGCTCCGCTTAGCAAGAAAACTAGTGATCCAATCGCACATATTTTTGGGAAGCCCTTAGGAAGGAAGCTTCAAAAGAAGCGCTTCGTGCCATATTGGCGGTGACTGGTCAGCTGGTGATCCACAAGATACCTCATGAGCTGACAGTTTAAAATAGACTCGATTATTTTGAAAAACAAGGAGGTGATGGCGACAGGCCTGTAGTTTGACGGGTCTGAGCGGTCGCTTTTTTTAGGGATTGGGTAGATCTGAAGGTGAAGCTGTGTTCCAAGAATCCGGGACTACGCCTTGGTAGTAGTAGTACCAGAAAAGATGCGTTGAAACCGGTGCCCACTCCAGAGCACACGTCTTCAGCACAATAGAAGGGACTCCATAAGGCCCACTTGACTTACTGACGTCCAGGAAGAAGAGTGCATTGCGAACCGAGCGCTGTGTAAACCGCACATCTGGCATGGAGCACTCACACTGCTGGATGGTCGGCGCTGTGTTACCCCGTCATGGAGAGTTGAGCTGGACGAAAAGAGAGAGCCTAACAGATCGGCTTTCTCCTTTGCGGCATGGGACGGTGAGTCGTCCTCTCTGTGCAGAGATGGAAGAGATGACTGACAGAAGTTCCCTTGGACAGAACTTAATTTTTGTTTTTTTCAATATAGAAACTTGATAGAAAAAAAACATATATAACATACCTTTAAGTAATTTGTACAGTTTTTTTTTGTGAGAAGACACTGGCTGCTGAGATACAGGTTTCTCTTACATTAGGAGTCAGAGACTTTAAATTTATTTGTTAAAATTTATTAGTAAAATAAAGCAATATTATTATTATTATTAATCTTTGGACATCCTTTTTTAGTATATGAAAACAAGAGTCTTAAAGCAGTGCGTGTACCATTGATGGCATATTGATCTGAGACGTAGTCTTTCATTGCTAGCTGAATGAAGAAGGTCGAAGTCGCTCAGCGAGCTATAGATTGCTATGGGAGCTATTGTCAGAGTTTTCAAATCAATCAAGGACAATCGGTACGGTAGTAAAATCAATGAGAGTGACGTCATGCTATGGAAGTGCTGATAATATATTTCCACTGTGTAGTAGCGATTTAAAAACATCCACTACCCCATATTGTCCCGGTGTCGTAAGAAATGACAGAGGGAAACAAATAAAAAGATTAGCAGCAGCGTCTTCCTAAGAATAAACGAAAAAAATTGCGGTTGCCAACTGTAGCAACTACGGTAAGTATTTTATATATGAGGCAAACTAAGGGGGAGACTTATATTCATTTGGAGACTTTTGATAGGCTGTAATGGTATTTTTTACATCCATGAACTTAAATTCGGAAATTAACTTAACATTATTTTAATATTCACATAGGTCATGATCTGCCAAACGGTACAAGCAGTTAAAACATATGCCACCATCTTCGTAATTATTACAAAGAGCGCTCAGCTTCTAAGCTATAAGTATCTTATATTTTTTAAATATTGGCTTAAGTGGTCTTATTTATGTTTATAGGAAAAATTGCTAGAATTTAATAGCACTCTTGAGAGCAATAAAGTACAGATTTACACTCGTTTACTTCCGCTTCGCGGACAATTAAGCGTTACAGTGTTGCTGTTACAGAAAATTACTAGTTGCTTTAATATATAAAACAAGTTATGTAATATGCTATGTAGTTATGTATAAGCCTAAAATTTTAAATTCTTTGTGAATTTGTTTATGAATATTGATTCACTTTTAATATTACTGATTTAATTGCCAATAATTAAAATAAAAATGTAATTTGATTCAATAAATCCATTTCACTGAAACGGATATAAATAATAATATATAATTAATTTTATATTTAGAAGCACCCATATATGTTTACATTAAAAAACGTTAAACAATACGCATTGATCATGATCTGTGAGCTGATAGTTATTTTTTTTATTCTGGTGATTCTTATACATGGGAAGGACAGGCTTTCTTATTAACAAAAAATTGGTTGACCCTGCAGGACATCCATGGAACATCCCGCTAACTCCAAACGCAAAACCAAAACTCCAAATTTCACCAAATTATAATATTGAATACGAATTTTGGAGTAATTTAAAAAATAGTTTTTTTCAAATTTTTTGTTAACGATATCTCACTAACGAATCAACCGATTTTGACTGGTCCAGTCCAGGCATTGATCGACATGATTTTTCAAGGTTAAAAGCTGATTGGTTTTTGGAATTGATCGGTAATGCCGTTTAAAATTTATACGTGGTAGAGCCAAGCTGCAGTTATATTAGAAGTGTAGCACGAATGGGTCTGCTTGACCGGGGAAGGACCACGCTCTCACAGAATACCAGCGTCAAATAGCAGCTTGATGCTGCTGTGTTCGTATGGTGAGTGTAGAGAGCACACATACACACACACACACACACACACACACACGCACACGCACACACGCACACACAGACATCATCGGAAAATTGTCAGGGTGGCTCAAAACGTCAAGATTTGATGAAAACTCAATTTTCTAAAAACGGGGTAAAAATGATAGCTTCCCGATATTTGAAAATTTATTCGCGGAAAGTTAAAATGATCATCATAATCAGTTCACCTGAAAAAAGTTCTGAGGTAACACATAAAAAAATACAGCCGTATTGAGAGCCTTCTCTCTTTTTTGTAGTCGGTTGAAAAGAATACTACTTACAAAGGAAAACAATTTATATATTAATTAATATATTAACGTTACCATTACCAATCAATTTAAATGCATATTCAAGGAGTCATAACAGTAGTCAAATAGTGGGTTCGAGCACATAGAAACTAAAGAAAGAAATACCTGGTTTGGAGCTCGGCCTGGCCTCCAGAGTTACTCAAAATCCAATTGAAGGCTGTAGGGGTCGGACTAGAGTCTACTCTACACGGCAGCTCGATTGTTTCATGTTTGAGAGCACCATACACATCCCCTTCATTAGATTGTTTGCATATTGGAGCATCTTAAATTATAACAATGTTTGGGTGATTGAAATAGTTAATAACTAAAAACCTCATAACTTAACACACCTTAATTTGCATACAAACGTCTAACAAAATAGCAACACTATTTTTTTGTGCGAGCAGCTATGCAGGTCTAGAAAAACCAAAAAACCAGTACCACTGCGACCTAAACATATTTTGTGATCTCTGCTATGGCTATAGTTCACTGATAAGCACTATATCTTCAATATATAGGAGTTGCTTAGCTCTGAGCAATTTCACATCTTCTAGGCAAAGTACATAGTTTCCAAGATGAGTGTTACGTTTGCGCATTAAGAGTCCACAATTTGTTAGGATTTGTAGGGGTGTTTCTTCCGTTAAGGATCAAAACTGACACATCCATGAGTTGCTTACTCTCAGGATGGACATGTGCTTCTTAAGACAACAGTTTCAAGTCAGGATTCTTGCCAGAATGCGCAGTTTATTTTTACCTAATCCCCGAGCTTTTGAAACAAATTTACGATCGAAAGCTTAGATTTAGGTTTTAGAATGTTTTAAGGCCGGTGTGTAAGACTAGATCTTAGGTAATTTATTGTGATAAAGAGTTTTAAAAGTTAATCGGGCTAGGTTTTTTGAGATTCCACAAAATGGCTCGAGTTCAAATTGTGTCCTCATAGAGCCCTCACGTGCGAGCTTGTCGGCAAGTACATTGCCTACAATACCCGCGTGACTCGGAACCCATCTTAAAACAACCATGTTGTAGCATCCCAGGGCGTTTAGATGGTTTACGCAGTCTCCAACTAGCTATGAGTTCACTAAGTTTGATGTCAGCGCTAGTAGTGTTGCTTGACTATCAAGAGTTTATATAGATTATATGGTTGATGTAGCGTTTTTGCAGATTAATTTCCGTACACTGATGTATGGCGAAAATTTCTGACTGAAAGATAGACGTAAATCTACTCAAATCCATACTAAGCTTGAATTTTGGACGTTCCCCATAAATTCCCATTTTTAATCCATCGTTATACAATATAAGGCTACCGACCTCACAGATAACCTGTCCATTCAGACAGTATTTTCTGGGGGCTTGTTGCACTACTTATATATACTTTTTATTAAAAGTGTAAAGTGGACGTATAATATCTGAGATCATGCACATGCCCCGATCGAAGTAGAATCACGCTCTCACAGAATGACAGCGTAAAATAGCAGCTTAATGTTGCTGTGTTTCATATGGTAAGTGTAGAGGACCGAAGATTCTTTTAATGAATACGAGGCATTATATCTTAGTCCTCAGGGGTGACAACCTGTGTTTTGATTCCTAATTGAGTATAAATGTTGATGTTTATTAGCCACAGTATCCATTTACCATCTGGTGGACTATTTGCTCGTTTGTTACCCTTATTCTATAAAAAAAAATCGCCCTACTTCTGCGCACAGGTCTTCTCTCATTTCTGAGATGGTTTTGGTGCAATTAGTCCGCTGCACTCCTTGAGTACGTGTTGATGCTTGGACTTCATTAGCTTATCTTAGAATTTTTATATTTCTCAGACATGCAAGATTCCAATTAGTAATTTCAATAGCATTAGCGGGGATTGAACCTAAGTTGTTTGCGTACTGTGAAAATACAGCTAGAGCTTAAGAAAAACTTTAATAATAAAGTAACATGCCTCTTAATGAAATTAATGAAGATTTATTAAATATACAACTATAATAATTACTCACATCTTACTTGGAGCGTAACCAAGTTACTGGTAGCACTGCCTTCGCTGTTGTATGCAAGGCAACTGTAATCACCCGAAGATGAACGATTTACTCCCTGAAGAACCAAAGTTTGGTCACTAATGATAACACCGGAACTCGTAATTTGTTGAATTTCTTTCGTCTGTAAGTAATATTGTATTTAAACATAAACTTATTCTTTATTCAAACTCTAGATACTGTCGAATTCAAAAACTGCAAGGGCGTGGAAGGGCCTCTCTTGTTTTTTTAATAAACTCTGTCACATTTATCGTATTAAGTATCATAAATCTGCGTGGCCTTTCTATTGCGTTTTATTAGATTTTAGCATTTTGACGACATTCGACATGATGAAAGTAATAGTCTACCAACACAAGGGAGGCGCGTGCAGTTTTAAATTAAACTATACCTATGTATCAAAAATTTTTGCACTGATATTCTCATTGATAATATTTTTTATAAGCATATATATATATATATATATATATATATATATATGCTTACAAAAATATTCACACTCACAATATATATATATATATATATATATATATATATATATATATATATATATATATATATATATATATATATATATATATATATATATATATAGTGAGTGTAAGGATCCGGAAACCGTTTTTGCTTAATACGAGGCATTCCGTTTGAATCCTCAAGAGTGACAATGTATCTGTATTTTGAACTTTAATCAGAGATAAATGTAAATGTCTATAGGCCGCAATATCAACTTACCACTAGGTGGGCTGTGTGCTCGTTGTCACCCTTATTCATTAAATAAAATCAAAAACTTTTTTTAACTTTGTCATAGCCCGTTTAAAAAAAAACAACTACATACAAAAAGGAAAACTAAAAATAAAAGAAACTGTGGTTACGAATCCCTCTGGCAAGAGTGGCAATTATAGCAAATATTGGGGATATTTACAATAGTTGCTGTAATCAACTCTTGTACTGGCAATGGCAATTTGGCAATGTAATCTACGGAAGCCTATGTTTAGCAATGAACATTCGACAGGCTGTAACAGAACATTTGAAGTAAAACAATAGTAGAAATATCTGAATTTAATGAGAAATTAGAAATTTTAAAGTTATTTAACACTTAAAATAAACAATTTTTAAAAAATGAAATTACCTCTTTGTACCATGTGAGTTGCGTCACCTTAGGATTTGCTTTAACGTTGCATTCAAAATAAACATCCTCGCCCTCTTTAATATGATTCGGATTTAGGGTCGATCCCATCTTTAACGTCACAATGGGCACGTCTGGAAGCCAAATAGTTATTTTAAAAAAAAGTTCACCAAACATTGTATAAAAGGGTTTTCTCTAATTCATAATTCATAATTATTTATTTGCATAGAATGTAGGTAGATATTACAAGAGTATTATTAAAACATAAAAGTTCATATAAATTCCGCCTTATCAAGACGTGCAAATTTTGACTAAATAGATATAAATTTTTTTTTTCAAGTACGTAGAAGTAAGGATATCCGCATTATAACCAGAGTAGCCTATTTAGTTCGACAGACTGATCAGCTGAAGAGGCAGTGGGCCGGCCATATAGCTCGAAAAATCGACAACAGATTGGAAAAAAAGGTTCTCGAGTGGCAGCCACTTACCAGTTGTCAAAGTGTAACACAGCGTAAACAAAGTGGCTACCCCCCTGCCCACCCCCTGATAGAGTAATGACCTGGTGTGCAGGAAGTCGTTGGTTGCAGGTGGCTCAGGACCTTAGAAGATCGACTGGCGCGTTACTATGGGATCGATAATGCTCGGGATGAGCATGTCTTAGGAGTATGTTGCACGCTATAATTTGCACCCGGTATGTGGCGGCTGATTATTAGCGCCATTTGGAATCAAGCAGCAGAAATAGGAGCGTCAAGATCTTTCTAGAACACTCCCACTAGCACCATCTGGTTCCGAATGGAAGAACTAAGCTTTCTAGAAAGCTCCACACTCGAACTTTCTGCACCTGATCGGTCGGAGGCCGGTATTTGCTAGAATATTCTGAATGTTTCGGTAGGAGAGACCTATATAAAGCTATTGAGGGCCGCGACCGAGTCAGTATTGAATTAGCGATACGGGCGAAGCTTTCGGAGCAAAATAAAGTGAACTAAAGTATTAAGTGTGATTAATTATTAGTGTGATTTAAGTTTTAGTTAGTGTTCGGTAATTAAAGTGTCAATTTTAGTAATTAAATCGGCAGTTTTTATTATCACAAACCCTTAGCTCGTAACAATATTATTATAGTGGTTGTCAAATAGTATAAGAATTTCCTATAATTACCAAAGAAAACTTCGATTTATATAAATTGGCTATAGTATCGAATAGGAGTGCCCAGGCTCTTATACCTCCATTCGTATTCATTGCATCCACACAGAACTCATTCTTATAAATAGAGGCAGAATGCCCGAAGATCAGCACTTGATATCTATGCGAGAAGGCAGTTACGCAGCAACTCCGTACCAAACCTGACTGCATACATGAATTGATAACCGGACAAACTCTCCAACAATCATGCCAGTTCATAACAATCACCCCGATTAGAGAAGCGATGGAGCAACTGGATGATACGCACTATGTACTTTCCTTTCCCCACCAGACCATGATACAGCTGATCTGCAACCGACAGGAGTGCCCTTCACTACAGGAAAGTTACTTCATTACCATTCCAGCTGGTTGTTGTATGCTGGTTTATATATGAAATAAGCGGAAGGATCCCATTGTTGTCTGGGAGGTTGTCCTCGTAGGTACTACTGCTCTTATCTGGTACCAGTATAAATACAAGCCATGAGGCATTCTATCTCAGTCCTTAGAGGAGACAACGACCTAACCTTCTCTGTTCGAAACAAGCTGCAAGTGTCAATACGCTGCAGTAGCCATTTCCCATCATCAGGTGCACCGTAACTTCCTTTATTACTTTGTTTTTATAAAAAAATAACTATATTAACGAAAATATTAACTTTACGATCATTACAATTTTATTGAATACCAAATACGATATTTCAATATTTATTTCATTTTTGCAATTATAAGTATATGTCCGCAAAAAACTACGTTAGTAGTTTTAATGTGACTTCTTTCAGACTAAAACCCGCGAAAAGGTTAAAGATGTCGAATTTGTCAAAATACGAAAAGCAGTTTAGAAGATCTAAGGGAACAGACAAATACACATACATACATAGACTTTGGTTTCGCCGTAATTGGGTAAAGATATTCACTTACGTCATCGCGACAGTTTAGAAGAAACGAATATACTGCAATAGGAATCGATAATTTACGTTAAGGCAGGCAGTGCATGGTGCAGAACTCATGGTACAGAACACACATGCACATTTCACGCACACCGGTGTATTTTGATTTTAGTCTCACCCTAATCACACTTACGAATACTTACCACTATTGCTTTACAAACATTAAACCGATTTTCGCGTTATTAATATATTAAAGGTCAATATTTTTATACATAATAAATTTCTCTCATCTGTCATGTTAAGTACAAACGATATATTCGTAATGGGAAAGAGCAGAATTCTTTTCACATTCATTTCTACATGAATTTGATAAAATCTTCGAACTGCGGTTAAAAAAACGAGCCCTCAGGGAAGAAAAAACATCAGAAAATTTCCGATGGAGCCTTCAACTGATTTCGTTCAGAACTAATTATTATCACGAGCTATTTGGATATCCCGATAAAATAAATTATGCGTTATATTTGAAATCCAAAAAGCTGTGGATTTATGTCTAGAGGTTGATAATATTTTTAATCTTATTGCATTGAACTTAGACGACAGAAACAAATGGTTTGGTCATACAGAACGAAATAAACAAGGAAAGAGTGAAAAAGCAAATATATGTTGCATCGATCAAACGGCAATATATTGAAGATGAGCCAAATTAAGAGAACCATTAACTAACAAGGATGTAAACGTGGGTATATGGACGTAAAGGAGGCGAGAAAGGTGTGCTAGGATATTAACAAATGCAAATCCATAGTCTCTGCCTCCCTCGCTTGGTGACAGGCTTAAGAGTTTATGGCAATAACGCTGCTAATTGGAAGTTGAGTGAAATTCCCGCCGTATGCAAATATTCGTGTTATGATTGACAATATATTTACTCCTACCAGCCTTGTTTATAAAATGAATATTTCATAATAATTTACTTTGAATCTAATTAACCTTGCGCTAAAATATTTACGTATACTAACTTTAATTATACTTCAAATAACATAAATAAAGCTCTTTATACCATTAACTTAATATAGTATTAAATTAACTTTCACTTACATACGCAAATTTGACAGCTTTATAAGTTAGTAGACACAAAGAATGTTCATATATTCCTAGTGAACATCTTAAGATCTTAAATCAAAGTGATACCAATCATACCATTGGAATCTGTGATTTGCTAGAAGACATTACAAAATAGTCGCTTAAAAATGAATAAAAAAATACTGCCAAATTAAAAATGAATAAGAAAATACTGCCAAATTAAAAATGAAAAAGAAAATACAGCCAAATTAAAAATGAATAAGAAAATACTGCCAAATTAAAAATGAATAAGAAAATACCGCCAAATTAAAAATGAATAAGAAAATACTGCCAAATTAAAAATGAATAAGAAAATACTGCCAAATTAAAATTATCTTTTCTTATTTTATTTATAAAGTCCAGTAAGAGACATGGGACTCTCCTGATGTAGGAAGAAATTACCTTAAGGCGAGACCGCGAATAAATGCACCTCCTTTAATCGAATAATATAGGAACCACTTTTATCTTGAATTTGCTTGTTCAAGAACACGATTGTATAATTTTGACTCGCTCATAATTGCGAAAACACCTCTAAAAATCACTGTAGTTGAAATCACAACGAAATTACTTTATCCATGTCCTTGGGAATCACTCAAATATATTCCTAACATCAATATTCATAATTTACTTGCTCATTATTTGATTAATTAAATCAATAATTTTTTTAAATATTTTAAGATTCTGACAATTTCTAAGCGGTCTTAATCGTCTTATTGCATTTGAACAAAATTATTACAATAACTGAAAACTTATGACTACAAACGGTGGTCATATCGCTTTAAGCGATTTCTGCCTGACAAACCGAACATGAAAGGACATTATAATTTTATATTTTGACGGATAGGTACAACGTGAATTATGAAATAAACAGGAAAAAATATTAAAAATAATATTTATAAAAATATTTTAATAATATATAAAATATTTAATGATTACATATTATTTTTAATATAATATATATATATATATATATATATATATATATATATATATATATATATATATATATATATACATATATGTACAATAATTTTAATTTAATGTATACAAATATATACTGTGGAGAAAATTTTACAAAAAAAAAGTATTTATGAAAAGAGGACATACATGTAATTTATTATTATGATGGGAACTTCAATTAATATTCCTTAAGTAGTTTTTTAAAAGACTGTAAAGATTGCGCAAGTAATTTAGTCATATACATATCATACATAGGATGTTTCATTAAGAGACTTCGAACTTTGAAATGTAATAAAACATTTTGTATAACTAAAATATAATGTCATACATTTTATTTCATTTTAAAGGAAATTCCATGACATTATGTATGGAATATAATTTCAGCCAAATGGCCGCGCGGCGACTCTACTGTAAGTACTGTATCCTGGTGAATTAATTTTGAACGACACCTGCAAATAAGTGGTGCTCAATTTCATGAAGAACGCGAGTTATATAACGTGTAGCGTCAAGACTATATAAGTATTCTTGTTAAATTTGACAGCTTTCGTTTCACCAAGATAGCCACTATACGTTTCCAAAGTTCGAGCGTCCCTATTCAAAAACACTTTACTTGCACATCTGTTGCATAGTTTGAAGACGGTAGTAAGTGTATATGGGCTGCAGTAACCTGTGTGGACTGTTTGTAGGTTTTTAATTCAATTTTATAAAAACATATGCAACAATTAGTGGTTAATTTGGTAAAAAATAATTAGAAAATTTCGAGCGTTTGTTTAGATACCAGCATTTTATAAAATAATAATATTATGTCAAGTGCTTATACCTAGACACAAGGCCGTCTGTTTGTCAAACTCGGTAAACAAAAGGGCGGTGTAGCGGTTGTGTGAATTTAAACGATTCCAGTCACTTTCGAACTCCCCATAACACAAAAACTATTATAACTAACTTTTTAATAGAATATGGGTTCCAAAAAAGAGCACACAGTCTACCTGATGGTACAGTCCATAACTATCTACATCTATTCTCTATTAAGAATTAAAATGCAAATGCGTTGACACCACTGAGGTCTCAGATAGCTTAAATTCAAGTCAAAGGGTCAGTTCAAGAACAAAGCAGCGTAAATCTGCTATTTTAAGCTGGTGTTACTGAACGCGTGGTCCTTCCCGTTTGAGTCAACCCATTTGTGCCACAACCAAATAACTGCAGCATGCATCTAACACTTAAAAACACACTTATAATTTTCAATATTCTAATAAAAATGAATATAGGATATTTCTTAAATAAATTTATTAAACGTTGATTAAAAATACTTTTACAGATTTTATCGCCTTTATTTTGAATTATTTTTAATTTCCGACGTTTTGGGTGCATTCTAGCACCCATGGTCACGGGGAACTGAGATGACTGACGTCCCGATGTCATTGTTAAACCCGAAGTACCTTCAGCTTTTTTAATTATTGTTTATGATCCGATCTATGCAAAATGAATTTACTGCATCTTGAAGTCTTGCAGTGGTATGCTTGGGTTTAGTTTTAATTTTATTGATTATAGGGTCCCAAGCAGGTGGTAGTACCCAGCCTCCTTCTTTATTGAAATAAGGATGTTTTTTAATTCCGTAAAACGTCAGGGATTAAAAATAATTCAAATTAAACACGATAAAATCCGTAAAAGTAGTTTTAATCAATGTGTAGTGTTGGCGCAAATATAATAAAATCATTATTTATATTAAAATTCTTAAATTATTAATCGTTTCTTTTCTTTTTCAGCTACGCGTTTCTCAGCTCTCTAGCTAAGTCCAAACTGAGAGCAAAAGAAATAACACTAACAAGGATTATTAGTAATAAAAATTATAATTTATCCAGATTTAAATACTTCGAAAAAAGATATATATATATATATATATATATATATATATATATATATATATATATAATAAGGAGCTATAAACAAAATATAAAATTTTTAAGTTTGTAATTGTTGTAGATATTGAATAATTATTCGCATTTAAATTTATTCGACTGTTATTTTGTTTCGAAAGATAAGTAAAAGGAACTCAATGAATTAATGATTCCACGTTGAAAGATTAATTCATTGCGCGGCACGTCGTCTTTTCATTAATTAATGAGAGTCCGATTACACCTGGAGCTCAAAATTATCATTAAGTACGCTGGAAATAGTTCCCTTGATTGCCTGCCCCTACACTTTGACAAATATTCTGCATTTCTGGAGGCACTTAACACTTAACAGTATCACAAATTCTTAACATATTTACGAACAGGATATGTACATTTACAAATGTATATTATAATTTGTATTATAATTGTAGTGGCATTGTATACACCACTCTGTTTTATTTCATGAGTTCCGTAACTGGTAAAGAAAATCGTACATCTATCGATGTCGGCATGGTACTATTATCAGTACAATAATTGTGATAATTATAAACATCTAACAAAAGTTCACTGATGAATATAGGATTCTCTCAAGGAATTTCACGAAACACGATACAGAGCCCCAGTATCCATCGACTTCCTGTGTCTCTTCCAAGTCATCACCCCTTTTTCTGACGGACTACCCTACACATCTCGGTACGAAGCTGTCAATACACATTGAAAAGTTTACCATGCAGATAAATTCTGAGCGCAGCCCGCGCTATAGATCGCTGAGCGACCTTGAGATTCCACATGTGATCAGATGTGAAGGACTACATCTTAGATGTTATCGATGACAATAACCCGCTTTGTTTAAAGTTTTGGAAATCTTATTTTCAAGCTTCGAGTTACACGTGACGAGAAGATGTGTTATATTCTCCCCAACGCCGCCCAACCTGCAGAGTTGGATCCGCCGATTCACCTCTTGGTCTGAATTATATTTATCTTGTCGGACAATTTGTTCTGGGTAAATTAATAATAATACAAGGACGTCTAGCGTAACTTTAAGATGTCTCTGTTTGATGACACTATCAAGGTCATTGAGTGAGATGTTATTAAAAACGTTTTATAAATTTTTCGGTTACAGTGATCATGCACACATAATCATGACAAAGGCGCGTGACTGGCAGTGGACATAAACTTTTATCGGCAACTAGGCCCACAGAATTATGTGTTATTTTCGGAACGAGATTTTATTAATCCACCAGAAACCCCAAAATGTGAGTGAAACTGCAAAACCAAACACTTGTCAATGATGAAAATTATAATGATACATTGTTCAAAGAGCTGCTGCAGTGGGAATGCGGAAAAAGAATATCCCTAAGTGACAAGTGATTCCCTTCAAAGCGACAGTAACCTAAAAGGCCGTGGGTTCGAATCTGCCATTCGACTATTGTCCGTTTTTTTATTGTAGTAGTACACACTACTCCTAACACAAGCATTGAAGCTTACAAGGAGTGGTTAAAGGGAATATTCGTAATGTTAATAACATTGTTAGTATTTTATAAAAAAGTAACACCAGATTCTATTAATTACCTTTAAGTTAATAAAAGGGTGTTGAAAGACCTACAATACAAAAAATCAAATAAAATCAGAATAGTGACTTACAGTGTACATTAAGCTTCCAAACGTCTTCGATAACGGCATTGGACAAGCGTGGATTCTCTGCCCGACAAATAAGATTTTTCTCATGGTCCTCAGTTTCCGGGATAAAATTTAGGACGTTTACTGTGGAGTTAGTGTTGGAAAACTAAAAACAAATATTCATTTATACTTCAAAGTTATCAGACCACATATCTTAAAATTATTAAAATAATGCTAGTTCGTGAACGAGAAAACCTTAAGCACTATATTCATTTATTTATGTAGAATATATTACATTGATGAGTTCTACTCTTATATTTTTTTAGAGAAGGAGACATCATCACAGTCCACCTGATAGTAAGTAGATGATGTGGCCCATAAAGAACAAAATACAGATGCCTCGTTACCCCTGTGGACTAAGATGGATTGACTCGTTTTCAGTAAAAAGTGTGTCCAGTTCTCGTAAGCACATCGTAAAAAAACAAAACAACATTAGGCTATTAATTAATTATTGATTTGATATTACAGTATATTGAAATTCCAAGTCGATTGTAAAACATAAAATAACCAGAATTAGTAATCTTCAATATCAAATCTGCACCGTTATGACTGTAGCACAAATGGTTCGGCTAGACCGGAATAGGATTAAGTTTACAGAACACCACCGTAAAATAGCAACACATTGCCGTTTTTTTTTCGTATGTTGTGTGTCGAGAATCGGAGACCCTTTACAATGGTAATGAGGTGCATTAGTTCACAGGAATGACAACGTATCTCCATTTAGACTCTTAGCTAAAGATAGAGATGATGTCGACGTGTACTCGTTTGTCACCCTTGTTCTTTAAAAAAATTGACTTAAAAGGCCGATTTAATTTAGGCTAGTTTACACGGGCTTTCGCGCTCTTATGAATGTTAAAATCTATACCGGCTCAAAAAAAGAAGACCTTTTCATAGAATAACCGCCATGAAATTCTTTTTAACAGCAATATTTTTTCATTTCATTTACAATAACAACTTAAAATAAAATAATATTGAAGGTTTATTAATATTTTCAAAATGTCAGTTTTAACAAATACTTATATTCAGTAAAAGAATTATAGTTTACTATATCTATTTCAAAAACGTTAGGATTTCTCCATTTCTCCACACTAAGGTTTTATTTATATCGTGAGGGTAGTTCACATACATAAATTACACAAGAACAAACATCCAGACCCGGAACAATTATTTTTACGCCATACAAATATTTGTTCATGTTAATTACTAACTAGACTAGACTTACGGAGTAAGATGTCCTTAATAAAATTTATTTAACAAATAAATTATAAAATATATAATTTCTACAATTGCTATTGGATTATTGTATATTACGTACTTATATGTTGTCATCTAAATGTTCGGGAATTTTTTGTAAACAATTTAAAGTATTTTTTTATATCCAATATAAAGTATTTAACCTCTGATATCGAACCAACACATTTGTTGTGTGTATAAAAGAGCAATGAAAGAAAATATCTTGAGAAATTTAAAGAATAACAATAGTATTTATAGGTGTGTGACGTGTTCCCACCGATCCGCACGATGAACGAGAGTCGATTCTTTCTTTTTATTTAGCTGGCCGTGTTCCTTGTTGTTGAACGCGATGAAACTATTAGAAAATATAAATTTAAATTACCGCTCCGAAAATGGATCTACGATAGTTCTAAATAAACAAGTTGTCAATGTACACAAACAAATCACGTGATAACGTTTTAAATGTTCACCTTCGACACGTATCTCACTACGACATCGTATTTTAAAATGGCCGATGGTTTTTTAAACACGCTGTCTTAGATAACTTAATTGCATTTTGGATAGTGATGTTTCCAGTAGTATTGTCATAGAAATAAAAATAGACTATTCAATATTTTACTTTACTATGAAAATTGATTTTCATTCCCTTTAAATAAAATTCAATTGTTTACTTTGTAATTCAATTTTATTAAGGAACCTGCAATTCCCCTGTTGTTGCAGTTGTTAATGAGCGGCGGTAATCACTTACCATAAGGTAAGCAGCATGCTGATTTGCCCCTACTTATAGAAAAATAGCAGTTTATGTGTAGTTGCGAAAATAGATATAATACAGACAGACTGATAGACAACAGAAAAAGAGTGTACTACCGAATATAAGAGAAGACTTTAAAAATGCTAACAAAACTTTTACTTAAAGAAAAGAAATAAGCACACATACAAAATATAATAGTATCATTCTGGAGATTTCGAGTAAAAAAGTCTGTGCCTATTAGTGAAACGTTTATTGGTTTCCTATAATAAACTTTCTTATTTAACAATGGCCGAATTATTGATAATTAGGCCGGGACCAATTGTCTTTTCATTGCTATATTAAACGTGTTAATTTGGATTGTTAGGAAAATAAGGATAAAAATAGGAAAAAATTACTTTGTCTTTAAATGATAAGCTTTTTAAATGATAAGAAAACACACGCTATACTATTTTCACTGAATACTATTAAATGAGGTAGAGTTACGTTGCAATTATAGTAAGTATTAGTGTTTTTTTTTAAAATAGAATAAGGGTGACAAATGAGCACATAGTTCACCTGACGGTAAGTGAATGTTGTGGTCTAATAACATCTACATTTATCCTCGATCGAGAATTAAAATTTGAATGCGTTGTCACACCTGAGGATCAAGATCGAATGCCTTGTTTCCAGTAAAAGGTCTCCGGTTCTCTACACTCACTACACAAAACACAGCAGCATCATGCTGAAATTTTACGCTGTTCTTCTGTGAGAACGTTGTTCTACCCCGGTAGATCCGAACCATTCGTGCTACAAGCATAATATAGCTGCAGTATGGCAAATGGTAGACATTTAGTTAACTTAGTGATACCCTTATTCTGTAAAAAATAGTTGAAATACCTATGCAGAGTGTTTAAAGCTCAAAAAGCTATTAGAGAATATTTTAAACGTCACACAAACTTATTCTTCAGCGTTAACTTATGACTCCCCAAAAGGATGAGCGAACAGAGAATTATTCAGATGCAGGAAAATATTGAAACAGTCACACAATATCATATTTCAGAATTTAATTACGACTATCTAAAAAGATCAGCGAATCGAGAATTATTCATACGCACTGATTTAGTAGTAGGTCAATGTTCATACGAATACAATTTATCCTCTACCTGAAATCCTAAGACTTGAGTGGAAACTGAAGTCACGACTAGTCGTTGACTATTATTTCTTTTAATAAATTAAGACTTAATATATTTATATATTATACTAAAATATAAAACTTCTATTAAAAACGAAAAGAGGTATATTAATTGTATAAAAACAAACGGTCTTAGAATTTCTCCTCAAAGGACGTGATCCCTTCCACCAAGTCATTTGTGCCTCTGGCCTCGATCCGGTTGTCTTGCATTCCACTTCATAGCTCCTGTCTGCTGAGAGCTGTCGACTTTTGTTCAATATTTGGACGGTAAGTGGCCTTACTGCAACAAAATTGTTCACATTATTTTATCATCAAGCCTAATTTGTAGGAATAATGTTTGTATTAAGTTTTGTTAGGGTATTAATGCAACCATTCGATTTCATTTATTTTGACATCTTCTATCGTCAATCATAACCGTCTTCTATTAAATAACAATAACAATTAAAGCTTCACATCCGTAGGCTTTAAACATTATTATATAATATTTTTTCTGGAATTTGCGTTATATAGTTATATTTTGTCAGTTTCAATTTTCAGAACAAGTTTTAAGAAATTCTACAGCGTACGAGATGTGATAATGATAAATGGTTACTGGATTTCGAAGATGCGAGTGTTCCTACTCTATGCAAATTTTCTAGTGATTTCAGCATTGATTGCTTGTTCCTTCCAACCATTACTTGTTCCTTTTTTATAAAAAGCTTTTGTTAATCCTAAAAAGGTTTAGAAGCCGTGAAAAAGTAACATCACATTTTTTATAGAATAAGGGTGACAAACGAGCATACAGTCCACCTGATGGTAAGTGAGCACTGTGGCCCATAGACATATCTTCAATTAAGAATCAAAATGCAGATGCGTTGCCAAGACTTGAGGACTGAGATGGAATAGTTTCCATCAAAGGGGTCTCCGGTTCTCTACACTCACCATACGAAACACAGCAGCGTTAAGCTGCCATTTTAAGCTGGTATTCTGTGAGAGCGTGGTCCTACACCGATCCAGGCGACTCATTCGTACTGCAACAACAATATAGCTGCAGCATGGCTCTACCACTTAAAACAGCAATGAGTCTCTACACAAATTTACTTTTTCGTTAATATAATCTCTGAATTATTAAGTTATGGAATGATTCGGTCATAAAAATGCTACATACAGTAAAATATTGAATTTAATTTCCTTTCAATTAGTTAAATCAAATTAACAACATTAAAATATTTTTAGCATCGACAAGACGTCAAGTTGTATACTATTTTGTAAAGAACAAACAATATTGTGCCTAGCAACTGATGTTTTGCAATCATTATAGTAAAAATATAGTACTTTAGTGACTTAATGAGTTTGCGTTGGATCCTCTTCAGACTACCTTTGTGAATCTCATACAAAGGATGCCAGACACTACAGGCAAACTCTTACATAGCTGGTATAAATAAATTTGTTAAGAAGGAAGAAGGTGGGAAGAGTTTTGTATAGTTTAGCCACACAAAGTATAAAAGCAAACTAGTAGAATGATTTTCCTGGAGCCCTCTGCTCCCGCTATATCTCACGGTCGTATCAAACCAAAGGGTTTGTCGCTTGTTTCATTCAATATCCGCGGTTTGCGAAATAACCTCCCAGAGCTTAGGCTATTTCTTCGAGATCGCGAAGCCGATCTCCTCCTCCTGCAGGAGACCCATCTCAGCCCCAGGGTCTCTAAAGGCCTTACTATTAAAAATTATTCACTTCTACGTAACGATAGACCCGACCGCAAAGGCGGCGGTACTGCCATCTATTACAAAAAGTCCCTTCATTGCTCCCACATATCTACTCCGTCGCTTACCAGTATGGAAGCCACTATCACTAGATTAGCTATGACTGTCAGACTGTTAGGTATAGTACGGCCTCTTGCTATATCCCTAGCGGAACCCTCCCCGTTAAGAGTGATTTCGAAGCCATCCTTGCATTAGGCGACTCAGTCATTATGTTTGGAGACTTTAACTCCAAGCATACTGAATGGACCTGCCGCACTACTACCAGTAGTGGCAGGGTGCTGCTCAATATCACTCAGTCTCTCGACCTGACTGTCTACAGCCCCCTCACTGCCACCCACTATCCCGACATTGTTACCTACGCTCCTGATGTGCTAGATTTTGCTCTTCAGGAGTTTCCCTTAACCTTAGAGCAATCGAGTCTCTCGATGATCTAGGATCCGACCACCGTCCTGTATCCCTCCTTCTTGGCCATCAGCCATCTCCAACTCCCACTTCCAAAACCTACACCAACTGGAAGGGCTTCAAGAAGTCTCTAACCTCGGCTATAGACTCTCCGGACCCTCCCATAACCCTTTCTTCCGACGCCCTCGACAGTACGGGGAAAATAGACACCGCAATCGAAAATCTCACCTCACTTATAACATCCTCTCTTAAAGAGAATGAAAAAGTTTTCCCGGTTGCTAAAACTAGTCTTCCCCTAGATATTAGCAACCTGTTAAAAGCCAAAAAAGCTTCCCTCCGTAGAGCTGCACGCTATCCCACTCCCGAATATAGACTCGCGGCCCACCGCCTTCAACGCAAACTGCGTTACCGCCTCCAAGATTACAGAGACCACGAAAAGGGCAATCACATGGAGAAAATCTCTCCCTCCCACACAGCGTACTACCGGATGGCGAGAGCCCTCCGGATAGACGCTATAACCCATACTCCCCCTCTGTCTCGTCCCGACGGCTCCATTGCCTTCGAAGACGAAGAAAAGGCTGAGTGCTTCGCTGACAGCGTCGCCGCTCAATACTCTCCTAGCTCACAACCCACTGACCCCTTACACATCCAACTATTGGAGGACGAGGTCCGACGCAGGAACTCGCCCCCTACCGCCTCTGACCCTATCACTGTGTCCAAAGATGAGATTTCATCTACCATCAAAGGACTTAAGCCCAAAATAGCACCGGGTGCGGATGGTATCTCCTACCAAGCCCTCAAACAATTCCCGGAGCAGGTAATCGCCTTACTGGCCATTATCTTTAAGACCTGCTTCGAATTCAGTTACTTTCCCACCTCTTGGAAAGAGGCAACTGTCATTGGCATTCCCATGCCAGGCAAACCTCACCACCTCCCCTCCAATCACCGTCCCATCAGCCTCCTCAAGGCCATGGGCAAACTTTTCGAACGAGTCATCCTCGTGCGCTTGAGGCGCCATTTGTTTCCCACAGACGGCGACCCTCTTGTCATCCCACAACAATTCGGGTTTCGAGCTAAACACTCGTGCCCTCAACAAGTTCACCGCATAGTGGAATACATCCTCAGCGGTTATTACCCTCGCCGTCTAAAACCATCGCGATCTTCTTTGACATTGCCAAGGCATTCGACAGAGTCTGGTACGAGGGCTTTATCTACAAATTGTACGACTTAGGCCTCCCGGACCGTCTCGTTCGCCTTGTAGCCTCCTATCTGAAGGATCGTACCTTTCGTTTTAGACACGAAGGCACGCTATCCTCTACCCGTCAAATAAAAGCCGGTGTCCCTCAAGGCTCTGTGCTTGCTCCCCTCCTATACATACTATTCACCAACGACATCCCTATCCCGTCGAATGGTGTTAAACTAGCCCTCTTTGCAGATGACACAGCCCTTTACTCTAAAGGCAACTCACTACCACAGATTCGGAACAAGATCCAAGTCAGTAAGCGACTTAGGAGCTTGGTTCCAAAAATGGCGTATCGACGTAAACCCGGAGAAAAGCTCCACCGTTTGCTTCGAATATAAACGACGTCGTCTCACCACCACTCCGCCAATCAGGATGTTAGGAACCCCTGTCCCATGGCAAACTAAAGCCAAATACCTAGGCGTCACCCTTGATGCAAGGCTCACTTTCGAGCACCATATCAAGAAGGTTACTCGCACCGCACGTTTTTACATGGGTAGGCTCAACAGCATGTTGGGCAGACACAGTAAAATGTCCCTCCGCAACAAGCGAACCCTATATAAGGTCTGCATACGACCTGTCATGACCTACGCAGCCCCCATTTTCGCACATGCTAAGCCCAAAGCTATAAATGAACTTCAAATATTTCAAAATCTATTCTGTCGTAGGGCCACTAACTCGCCCTATTATGTCCGTAATGCCGACCTACATCGAGACTTAGAGCTCCCAACAATCCAGCAGTTCCTTAAATCACTCTCTGAGAGATTTTTCAAAGCCTCAGAGTCCCACCCAAATCATCTCATTCGTGAGACAGCTGCCTATGCAGCCCCTATCCACACTCGCTATAGTGTGCGCAGACCGAGAAACTCTCTCTCGGACCCCCCCCCCCCCAACAAGCTTTCGGCTGACCTGAACTGCCTCCTGGCGGCTCAGGCCGAGCCTACATAACACATCCCTTAATCTGCCTTAGTTAGGCACTCTTCTAAGCGGCTTTTCGCCGCTTGCGCCCTCCTTTCTGCCAAGGAGGGTCCCGTTCGTATACGGCTTAGAGATCTCTAGTCAGATCGTTAAGCCAATTCCTAAAAGGTTGAGTTTAGTGGGTAAAAGTCACCACATAACCACGCAGCCGGCTGCGTGGTATGCTATGAGCATTCTCAACCTCCCTCCCCCGCTTTCCGGAGGGTTGCCCATATTTGCTTCGGGCGCAAAAAAAAAATGATTTTCCTAAATTTATTAATGTGCTGAACGAATATTAATTTGGAAATAAAATAAGTAATTAAATAATAATTTCTTATATTCACGCGAATACTACACATTAAATGAAACTTATTTTACGGATTTTATAACGTTTAATTTTAATTTACTGAATAAAATTGTTAATTACAGATTTTTACGGATTCTGTCTAAACTTTCTGTAGAAATTAAACAAAATCCGTAAAATTGGTTTCATTTAATCTAATGTAATGCTTATTTCTTATGTTTACTTACAAAAGGAGAATGTATAAAAACTTTATTAAAACTTACAATTTATTTCCAAAATAAGTAATTTAGTTTGTGGTGGCGCTAGGTTAGTGTTGGACGCTTGACAGATTAACCTTGCGTTTAAATGCTGCCGACCGATGCTGGGGAACGTGAGAGTGTTGACCGTGACACCGTCGCTTTGCTGTTCAAATGAATCGTCTATTACTGTGTTCTCCAAGTACCATGTCAAATGTGGTCTCGGGTCACCTGACAATTTAAAATTTTTGTAATTGTAACATACTAATAGAAACAGATCAGTGCTCAGAGACTGGACGTTTTCAATCAGTTACCTACACGTTTTTTTTAAATATAAAAAAGTGTGAAAACGAGCACACAGTTCACCTGATGGTAAGTGAATGTTGTGGCCCATAGACATCTACATATACGAGTGTATCCTCGATTAAGAATCAAAACACGGAAGTGGTGTCTTCTCAGAGGACTAAGATGGAATGTCTCGAGCAGACCATATGAAACACGGCAGAATTAAATTGCTATATTACGCTGATATTCTGTGCAAGCGTGACCCATCCTTGGTTGAGAGGACCATTTCGTACTGCAGATATAATACAGCTGAAACGAGGCTCTACCACGTATAGAAGTGATTCGATCTTACTTTTCACATGTTATCATATGATGATTTACAAAATGAATATCCATACTAGTTAAATTGACCCTATCCACAAAGACTCACCACCGTTACCCAAAAGGGTTGGCAGAGACTACAGACTTCCATTTGGCACGATCCTGACACACCTCTCTCCCTTCTGTACATCTATATAATCTACACATACATGCTCGTCGGTTAAGGGTACTCCTATTCTGGCCCATTTTAAATATGTTGCCAATATGGTCGATAAACCTTCATCTAGGGCTACCTTTCCCGACTCTACCATTCACATTTGCAATATTTTGCTTTGTCACGTCTTCCTCGTTCGTTCTTTTTACATGATCAAACCACCGAAGTATTCCTTAATTAATCCTGGTCACAACATTTAAATTGACCCTCCTTACTGAATTTTGATTTTTGATCGAGGATACCAATCAGATAGACTATGATCCCGTTTGTCAATCTAACTTCTTAAAAAATTTTAAATATGTAAATTAGAAATAAAATTGCGTACATAATAAGTCAGTGTAAAGAAAACTTTTGAAAAAGAAGCAACAAAGACATAACCTAATTTGGCGAGTTTCTCAAAAGTAAGTCCCCTTATCCGATTATATGAGCCAATATTTCAAAAAGTCCGATGTTATAAAAATCTTAGAACTTGATACAATTTTATTTTCTTTTATTGAAATAATTTTTCCTGCTTTTTCTGTGTAGGAAAGTTCCGCTAACATTTGTTTTACATTACCACGACAAAATATATTATATTTAGAAAATAAGGTTTAACTAATGGAAATAAATAATGTAACCTAATTATTATCTTATTTCAGATATTTTCTTTAGTATATGTCCCAACCAGAAGAGAATATAGTACGTGAGTGTAATATGGTCATCCGGTTAATATGGCCACTTTCCTATAATTTAAAAACTACAGCCTTGTTTGCATAGATGGCTTTGTTATAAGATAGCTCTTTATCGGTTCATCAAATAATAAAGGGTAAAAAGGTTGATGCTTTATCGACGCCATATTGACAGTAAGAGATATTATAGTAAATATTTTAGTCAATTTTAGTATGGTGTAGTGATACTTAGTTTTCTTAAGTAGATTTTTAGTAGTGTTACTAATTATTGCCATACTTTGTTTGCTATTTTTATTAGATAATATATTTGTTGTAGTATACGACTTTGTGTTTCTGTCTCTGTACTTCTCCTAGTTTTGGTTTTATAGAGCGGCAAAGTATAAGGTGACCATATTACCTCACATACCTAATTACAAATTGTCCTATAAATAATATTATTTTTTACTTTGAACTTAAAATTTAGTGTTAGTAAATACATAAATACAAAAGGGAAAACTAATTTTGTATTAAACATAACAGCGCTGGACATGAATGAATGAATGATTATACTTTATTGTACACCACAAACAAATTTACAAAGAACATAACAGAGAGCAGATTACATGTACAATTTGGCGGATATACATGGATTGGACCTGATATGCATAGTCTTCCAGAGCCGCACAACCGCGCAATTAAGCCTTCCCAATATGGTACAAAATAAAAAAAGATTAATTGAGTAAATTAAGAAAAATAAAATTTTATTTACCTCCATGAACTTCACAGATAAGTTCCAACGTATCGCCTTCGTCATATGGCTCCAAAAGGCGAGTCTGATCTCTTGTTTTGGCATCTATAATCACCGGTCTATTGGGTGGAGCTGTGAATTAAACAAAAGTTGTTAGAAATAAAATTCAATATTTTAACAACTAAAAGCTAAATTTATGTAATCTTTTTTATGTAAGGGCCTTCCCACCAGATGGAGTGACGACTTAATAAAATATACAGGATGTCACTGGATACAAGTTCATCAGCGGAATTGCGAAGGACTGTAATGATGATGATAATAATAATGATGAAATGAAATGATTTTATTCAACATAGATCATTATATAATACTTACTGAAAGTCATTTAAATAACTTTCAATAGGTATTATATAATCGTACTTACTACTAAGATGTAATCGTTACCATCAAGTAAAGGCCTTAGTCCAAAGATATCAAAATTTGCTAAAAATGTTACGCTTATGGGAGTTGATAATACCTATATTAAACGCATTCGGAGATTTTACCTCAAAAAGTCTTTTTTTGTAAGATGTTATTCAATGACATGCCATTGGTTACCGTTACCGTTATAGCTTATCAAAATTCCAGTACTGAACATAGACCTCCTCCATAGATTGTCTAATAGGGAGAATGTTTGCCATATTTGCCACGCTTGCAGGCAGGTTGGCACCGCACTATTTTATTTTGTTTTTAGTTGTTATTAGGTACACGCTGCTGCCCATATCCTGGTTTGTTTCCCTCTGTCAGCTCTTCCGATACCCGCGGGACGATATTACTACGCTACTGCTTGTGCAATTTATATTTTTGTGCTGCGGTTGGCAACTCGCTTGTTAAACCTGGAAACTATCTAAAACAACTCCCATTATCGGAAATGTCGCTTAGGGAGCCATAGAGAAGCCTAGACTCCGTGTTATAGAACTAGTGCTGAAGATTTTTTATTTTTAATATATAACGAGTATCCATGGTGGCACTACTCCGGAGGCGTGGAGCAGAAGCGCAGTGGTTTTGTTCTTTAAGAAAGGCGACAACGCTCTCTTGAAGAACTACAGACCGATTTCCCTTCTGAGCCGCGTCTACATGCTATTTTCGAGAGTCATTACGAATCGTCTCGCACGCAGACTCGACGACTTCCAGCCTCCCGAACAAGCCGGTTTCCGAAAAGGCTTCAGTACCATAGACCACACACATACCCTGCGGCAGATTGTACAGAAGACCGAAGAGTACAATCTGCCACTTTGCCTGGCATATGTGGACTATGAGAAAGCCTTTGATTCCGTCGAAATTTGGGCGGTGCTATAGTCCCTTCAGCGGTGCCAAGTTGACTGTCGGTACATCGAAGTGCTGAAGTGTTTGTACAGTAGGGCTACGATGGCTATCCGAGTACAGAACCAGAGTTCGAAACCTATCCAACTGCAGAGAGGTGTAAGACAGGGTGATGTTATATCCCCGAAACTCTTCACCGCTGCGTTGGAAGACGTTTTCAAGCTACTGGACTGGAAAAGATACGGTATTAACATCAATGGCGAGTACACTCACCTTCGATTTGCCGACGATATAGTCCTTATGGCAGAATCGCTGGAGGACTTAAGCATTATGCTCAATGACCTCAATAGTGCCTCCCAACGGATAGGTCTTAAGATGAACATGGACAAAACAAAGATCATGTTTAATGTCCATGTCACACCTGTGCCGGTAGTTGTTGAGAGCACTATGTTTATGTGGCCGTATGAGGACGCTTAAGGTCGCTCAGCGAGCTATGGAGAGGGCTATGCTCGGAGTTTCTCTGCGTGATAGACTCAGAAATGAGGATATCCGCAGTAAAACCAGAGTGACCGACATAGCCCAACGGATTAGTAAGCTGAAGTGGCAATGGGCCGGCCATATAGCTCGAAGAACCGATAACCGATGGGGAAGAAAGGTTCTCGAGTGGCAGCCTCGTACCGTTAGGCGTAGTGTAGGGCGACCCCTCACTAGATGGAGTGACGACCTGGTAAGACATGCAGGAAGTCGATGGATGCAGGTGGCTCAGGACCGTGCTTTGTGGCATTACTTGGGGGAGGCCTATGTTCAGCAGTGGACTTGTGAAGGGCTGTAATCATGATGATGAATGATGATGATATAACAAGGGTGCAGACAGTCAACCCAATGGCAAGCTGGCATATACTGCGGCACATAGATACCTGCATCTATCCTCGATTAAGAATCAAAATGTAGATGTGTAATTATTCTCAAGGATCAAGATAGAATGTCTCGTTATCAACCTGTTATCTACACTAACCGTATGAAACACAGCAACATTGAATTGCTATTTTACGTTGGTACTCTGTGAGAGCGAAGTATTCTCCGACAGAATCGACTCGTTTTTGCCATTATAGGTGTTGCGTGTCTCTACCACATTAAAAGGTATTCCAAACTTTGACTGGCCTGTTGGTATAGTGGTTAGTGACCCTGACTGCTATGCCGGAGGTCGTGGGTTCGATTCCCACCCAGGACAAATGTTTGTGTGATGAGCACGATCGTTTGTTCTGTGTCTGGGTGTAATTTATCTATAATATTTATGTATTTAGAAATATATAAGTATGTTTATCAGTTGTCTAGTACCCATAACACAGCTTAGCTTGGGACTAGATGGCGTTGTGTGATAGTTGTGGAATATTATTATTATTATAAACCTTAGCTTGTTGCACAGTTCATACCTCCATAATAGCAAACGCTTTTCAAAGATTTAATCTTATGTATTATAATAATTCAACTTTTACTGAATATTATGTTATTAAATATTAGGTGAACTAGAAAAATCAATTTAAATTATCAAGTAAGCAGCAAATGTAAATAAATTACAATTTGAAAAAAGTAATACGAATAAATATTCATTACGGAGGACATTTGTCTACATTTAGAATAATAGAGTTGTCGTTTGTTAATATTGATATATTTAATCACTCTTTAAAATATATTTACCTAAAGTGTTAAAAGCTTAGTTAAATTTGAGTACAGTAAGTATTAATACTATTACTTACTATTATATAAAGGTTATTGTGTTCTATGTACAGAAGGGCGTATAAATATGTTAAAAATGGTTTTAATAGTACAAGTCTCAACGGAATATGTCAAGTTTTATGAACCTAATAAAAAAGTGATTGTTTTGTACTAAAAAATCGCTTTTAAGTGTTTCTCAATCAAAAGTATTTTTTCCTCCAAACCAATCTCAAATTAACAAAGGAAATAAAAATAAACGGCTATTGTTAGGGAGTTAAAGTTTATTTGATCATTCCCTTCCGCCGTTTCGATTGGTCGCCGAAACTTAAGATAAGTAATTTCCTCAAAATATTATTAGAAACGATCTCCTGTAATGTTCGTTGCACAACGGCCGATTATTGTACTTCGATATTGCGCAATAACGAACACTCTTACCACATTGATTCAGTTTTGACTGTTCGCTTATTTTGACTGCAACAGTACGGTTATTGATTCACCTTCAGTTTTTTTTCATTACTGGAGATAAGCCCCGGCTTTTCTGAGTACGATTTATTGGTGTCGTGTTATATATATTTAATCAATTCATATTAAAGGGTTATTTTAATTCTCAAAGAGTCTAAGTTTTTTATTCTCTATTTTTTGTGAAGTTTCATCAACAAACACAAAATTAATCAAAAATATTATTCATTAAGAAAAACTGACTGAATGATGGTGGGATAAATTCAGTGATAAGTAAAACATTGAATGAGAAAAGAGAGATAAAGCAAGTTTATGCTATAAATATTAATGGTATAATAGGTAGGGCCAGTAAGAGGGAGCTTTATTTTTTCAGAAAAGGGTAAAAATATTCTGTTCGTTTCCTTTAAAAATTGAATACATTCTGGATTAGACGTTATTTCTTTTTTCTTTTTTGTATGTACGAGTATAATACGCAATATTATTGTCAATTTTTAAAAGATGTTTTATGTTTTTTTTATTAAATAAGCAACTTTTCCCTCAAGGGTGCTCTTGTTAAAATAAAAAGAAATAATACATCCCCTAAGAATGCAAAATAGGGGGTGGTTTTTATTGTAACTGTTTTTAGGCTTTCTCTTTGTTTTCTTGAACTTGTTTAACAGCCTGTTCTACACAAAAGGTTAAAAATATTAAATATAAAAAGTGTAAACATCCTGACAATTTTTGAAGTCGAGCCTTAAATTTTTTGTTACAGTATGTTTAAGTATCGGCTTAGGAAGCCATTACTCGGAAATTATTTTAAGTAAGAAGAACAAAAATAAAATACATTTATTGTGGTTGAGCACGATATAACAAAATGAATAATTTACAATAAACATAAGTAAAATGTTAAAAAACAAAAAACCACTACAGTTTCATCTTATGAAAATTAAGTATATTTAAAAAACAGCATAATATAGATATTATTTACAATTTCGAGTCAGTTTTTACTTTTTGTTAAAAGAATTATTGTACTATTATATATTACATTTACGTGGTACACGCTGCAACTATATTATACTCGTAGCACGAATGGATCGGCTCGACCGAGTAGAACCACGCTCTCACATTCTGTGACCAATGTAAAATATCAGCTCAATGCTGTTGTGTTTCGTATGTTGAGTGCAGACAACGAGAGCCCCTTATAACTGGAAACAAGGCATTCCATATTTGACCTCACGGGTGATAACGCGTCTATACGAAGGTGGATTGAAAAGTACTCGGCCTAAACAAGAAAATAAAAACATACTAAATCAGTTATATTTTTATTTTTCTACATAATCACCATCAAGTTCAATACACTTTTGCCACCTCCCCTTCCAAGTATTTAGACCGTTGAAAAAAAATGATTCTTCCTTAGAGTCAAAATATGCGTCTACAGCTGCTTTGACCTCGTCGTTTGTCGAAAATCTTTGACCTCCCAAGTGCTTTTTTAGGTTAGGGAACAGAAAGTAGTCGGATGGTGCCAGATCAGGTGAATACGGCGGATGCGGTAACAGTTCAAAGCCACCGTTGTGAATTTTAGCCATTGACTGTACTGACGTGTGAACACGGGCGTTATCTTGATGAAACAGGACTTTTCTTCTGAGCATTCCTCGACGTTTTTCTTTTATTTCCTCTCGTAAACGACGTAGTAAGGTGCAGTAGTAATCAGAGTTTATAGTCTGACCCCTTTCAAGATAATCAATCGTAATCACACCTTTCGAGTCCCAGAATACTGAAGCCATCACCTTATTTGCCGACAAAATCGACTTAGCCTTTTTAGGGGGTGGTGAACCAGGTCTTCTCCACTGTTTTGATTGTTGTTTTGTTTCCGCTGTACAGTAAGGAACCCATGATTCGTCCATAGTAACAAAACGATTCAAAAAATCATCTGCATCGGCTTCAAATAACTCCAAACAGTCGCGTGAAATAGTCAATCGCGTCCTTTTTTGTTCAACTGAAAGCAGTCGCTGAACCCACCTCGCAGACACCTTGTGAAAACCCAACTCGTTGACAATGATGTTTTGAGTTCGTTCATAGAGATGCCTATAATCTCGGCTATCTCTCTAATTTTTAATCTGCGGTCTCCCATTATTAAATCAAGTACTTTTTTAATATTTTCGTCAGTAGTTGACGTCGAAGGCCTTCCAGAGCGGGGTTCATCTTTCACACTCTCTCTACCACGCTTAAATTCTGCTATCCATTTTTTGACGGATGAATATGACAGAGCACAATCGCCTAATGTACTGACCATGTCATCATGGATGGCTTTTGATGATAGCCCCTTCTTATGGAGGTACTTAATGACGGCACGCTGCTCGGTTTGCTACATTCGCGGAAATTATGTCCGATTACTTTGTTAATAAATTTATAAAATCACAACTAATTATCGCACACGTTTCGAACTTCACACAATGAACTAGTCTGAACTGAACTAAATAATGTGTGTAGATTTGATTTTTAGAATTGAATGGATCTGTGTTAGGCCGAGTACTTTTCAATCCACCCTCGTATTTTGATTCGTAATCGAGGATAAATGTAGATGTCTATGGGCCACAACATCCACTTACCATCACGTGGATTGTGTGCTCGATTTTCATCCTTTTCTATAAAAAATGTCATAGCAATTTTGCTACTCATTTTGCTTTGATGATTATTGTTTTAGTTCACGCTGCATGTAATTATATTCTCGTTTCACAATAACATTATCAAAGTATAATTTAAGTTAGTAATACTTGTATTCATTTATATGTATATATGCAAAAAGTTTCTCGGAAACCGCTGTGAAGACTTGTTTAAAAATTTGTATTAGATAAAGTCATACTTCTCAAATTTTTCTAGATAAGTTTTACTCCTGAGATATTTTTAACGCCGTACGTAGCTCGGTCGCGCAAGTACTTGCTCTTTATAGACGAGATAAGATAATATATGACAAAATTACTAAAGTAAATTATAGCCTATCTCATATTAATCAAATATACTCTGTACATGGAACTATCGTAAGAACAAATTTCCTGTGGCCATTTTAATGTTCAAAATTATTATTATATTGCTCTTACACTTTAAATATGCTGCTCGGGGATGAAACAAAAAAATCGCAAAGCAAAAATTGTAGTAATTAAATATTTATAAATATATTTTGTTTGCGATAAAGGTTGATTGCAACAACTATCAAATAACTAAATATTTTCAGAGATTATAAAATAAAATTATATACCTTTATTTTATTGATTGATAATTTAAAGTTTTGTTCACCAAACATCAATTTTAGTCGATTTAAAAAAAAGGAGAATGTTTTCAAGTCGATTTGTTTTGTATGCATGTTACAAATAGAATAGAATATAATAATTTTTACTTAATGCAGATTATAACATAATACTATTTAAAAGTCAAATTTTTATTTACTTCTGGTTCGGAAAATACCTCTGGCTCGGGAAGAATCATGATTCACATGATATCATGTCATCATGACCGCTATCATGATGACATGATAGCGGTCACCACATTCCTGGTGTTTATTTTCAATCAATTATTATCAAAGTTTATCAATTAACAAATTTTGTAATAAATTTTTAAAACTTGTTGATTGATAAACTTTGATCATTTTCTGGAATTATACATTGTGCCTTAAATAAATTTGTAAGTCCAGTACTTGGCATTACAAGCTTGTGTGTGTTCTTTGTATTTAAAAGGCCACGCTCTCATGGAATATTAACATAAAAAAGCAACCTAATGCTTTTGTGATTCGGATAGAGAGTGGGAGAAACGGAGAATATTGATAAGAGATAAGATAAGATTTCACCCCTATTAATGCTGGTGTTCCACAGGGCTGCGTGATATCGCCAACGCTGTTTCTTCTGCATATCAATGATATGTTGCAAACCCGTAACATTCATTGCTATGCAGATGACAGCACTGGTGATGCTCTTTACACCGGTCGAGCCAATATTTCTCGGGAAAACGTCTCCGAGTGCCGGAACAAACTTGTGTCTGAAGTCGAGTCTTTGCTGAACAGAGTCTCGGATTGGGGGCGACTAAATCTAGTCCAGTTCAACCCCCAGAAGACACAAGTTTGCACGTTAACCACTAAAAAGAACCCCTTTGTCGTATCCCCTCAGTTTCAAGGCACTCCCCTTGTTGCCTCAGCCAGTATCGGAATCCTCGGCGTCGACATATCGAGTGACGTGGAGTTTCGTGGTCACTTGGAAGGGAAGGCCAAATTGGCCTCTAAAAAGCTTGGCGTGCTCAGCAGAGCGGGACAGTATTTCATGCCGGCACACCGCCTGCAACTTTACAAAGCGCAGGTTCGGCCGCACATGGAATACTGTTCCCATCTCTGGGCTGAGGCTCCCCAGTACCAGCTCCTTCCACTTGACCGCATCCAGCGCAGAGCGGCTCGAACCGTCGACGACCGAGTGATTTCCGATCGGCTCAATTCACTGGCATTGCGAAGAGATGTTTCATCCCTTTGCATTTTCTTTCGCATATACCATGGAGTGCTCTGAGGAATTGTTTGGATTAATCCCAGCCGCCAAATTTCATGAACGCACTACGCGGCAAACGTCCCGATACCATCCACACCATCTGGATGCTTGGCGGTCCACCACTGTACGTTTCAAAAGGAGTTTTCTTCCGCGTACAACCTCTCTGTGGAATAGCTTACCACCGGCGATTTTTCCGGACCGATACGACCTGGGGACCTTCAAGAAAAGAGCTTACCCCTTTCTAAAGGGCTGGCAACGCACCTGCAATTCCTCTGGTGTTGCGGTTGATCATGGGCGGCGGTAATCACTTAACATCAGGTGAGCCGCATGCTCGTTTGCCCCCTCTTCTATAAAAAAAAAACAATATTTTTACTGGAAACGAATACATTCCATCGTAGTCATCAGGGGTCTTTTATTCGGCCATTAATATTCGGTATGATTAATAACCCGGTGAAAAGTATTGAATGACTCAGTATGACTACATATAGAAAATATTATATATATATGTATATGTATATATATATATATATATATATATATATATATATATATATATATATATATATATATTTATATATATATAAATATATATATATATATATATATATATATATATATATATATAGTGACAGATGGGAATACCAGTCAAATATTCCTCAAAAAGTTAAATTTAGTCAGTTTAGTGTTAATTTTTCATTGGTAGTGTGAATTACGATATTAATTGCTAATTATAATCCACGTTACTTTAATTTCATTTTATTTATTTTGATATCATCATTGTATGTCTCAAGTCTGACTTCACAAAGTGTAACACCGTTACCATTACAACCTATCAAAATTAACCGATGACATATAATGAGGATATATAGCTTTTATGCATTCAGCTATATTACGGTAGTATAACGAATGGGTCAGCTCGACCGAGGAAGGATTACGCTCTCACAGAATACCTACGTAAAATAGCAGCTTAATACTGCTGTGTTTCGTATGGTGAGTGTAGAGATCCGTCGACCCTTTTTTACTGGAAATGACGCATTTCTCAGTAGTTCTCAGGGGTGAAAACGCATCTGCGTTTTGATTCTTCATCGGGGATAAATGTAAATGTCTATGAGCCACAGCATCCACTTACCTGTGACCTTACCTGTGACTGTGAGTTCGTTTGTCACCCTTGTTCTATAAAAAAATATGCCATAGTTAGTAGAGTTAGATGTTAAAATTGAATGCCTCATCATCGCCCAATTGACGCAGAAGCTGTTGCACCATTGTGGTCATATCGACGGGTACATTAATGACTTGTCCGATGATGCCACAGCGGCCACCACAACGCAACCGGTGTATCTGCATAAATGGTAGACGCGGTAATACTAGTCGTGCACTGATTGAATCTAATGCGGGCAATCAATGTCAATGTCATCGTCGTGATCTGCTCGGACGCCTTCATTTTTTTTACGTTTCCTGCACCGCTTCATTCTATTATATGATATTTTATGGGTGTCACTGGATTGCGCTTGATAAGTTCTGGCCAGTAGTATACGATTTGTATATTTTGATTTGGTTTTTTGACGAGAAGAGAGACGAGGCCAACATTGTCTTAATTATTTTAATTTTTAACACAATATATATTCACTATAACTATTTTAGACAAATGTTCATATTTAGCAATCGATAGATCTTGACGAGAGCTGACGATTGAAACTCAAAAGAACGTTGTTGTTTCTCCAAGTCGAAGTTTAATACCAAACGGTAATTATGTAACGCTGTGAAACGACCTCAAAATGACGGCGCTTTACACTCCGCCGCACGCGATGCGTCACAGTCTTTACTCGTTATAACGAATTCTCAGGTCCTTTAGCAATCGAGTGGTGTAATTTAATTTTTGATATAGATGATAGATATGTAGCTACACACCAAATTGTATCCTCCGATTTTGTAATCATCAATTTTTTTATTTTGCCTCCCACTGTAAAAGCAATTTTAAAGACGTATTCACGTTAAAAAAAGAAAGGTAGGTTCTGGAGTGGGAAGCGTAACAAGTACAATTGTGATAATTAATTTATATGTATAATGTATATATATATATATATATATATATATATATATATATATATATATATATATATATATATATTGTCCCGACCCTGGATTCGAATCGCGGTTATGATCACTAGACTAAGGAGACAGTCAATGGTAGCATGATCGTCTCGTATATATGAAACCCAGAGTTATGAAAGCAGTTTGGTACGCGTGGTAGCGGCATATTCTCCATCATCCCTACTAAAGAAGAGGCCAAATCCACCGGTAAACTAACCCTAGCTGATAAAAAGAAAGAAAGTCGAGCAAGCAATTATTGTATATTTATACAAGAGGAACAAATTTTTACACATTTTATTAAAATACTGGTACGTTTTAACATTATTCGTTTCGTTTTAAATAAAACGTTTTCCGGACCATGATTGGACTATAGTTATTCGATGCTATTCTTGTTATGTTTTCCCGTTCTAAAATAAACACAAATTTTACTCTCCTTTTGCGGTTGAATTAGAACAGCTACATCGTGATATTTTCCATTATCAATATAAATTATTTCAGAGTGAGTAGTAATAAAATGAACAATATTTTTAATATTTAATTCAAATCATCATCATCACAGCCTATTAAAGTCCACTGCTGAACATAGGCCCACCCATATATTGCTTCATAGGAGGGATTTTGTTACGATCGGCGAGCGGGTTGTCAATCGCAGTATTTTATTATTTGGAGTTGTTACCAGATGCTGCTGCCCATAACATGTTTAAATTTCCTTCGGTCGCCTCTTACAACATCCACGGGACGATATGGGGTGGTGGATATTCTTACACTCCCACTACACGGTTTACTATAACTACCTACTAACGTACTCGATCAAATTAGATTATTTTTTTATTGTGTCAGACCGTACCAGTCTATTAATAGGCACGTCTATCACCGCAGGAAGTATATAATAAGTATATATGATAATTCTACTGCCATGATTTGTGGGTAGATTATAAAATGTTTACTAATGGTAAGAGTGCTTTTGTGCCGAGAAGTCCGTCTGTATAGGTACCGTTCTCTTGCCTATTTCTACCACTATATAATAGCAGTGCTTACACATTCCAGTTCGGCTGTAAAAACATGGTTAAATAACCGTGTCTGAGAATATAAACAAGTATTTCAAGGCTGTGTGAAGTCAGTCAACACGTATTTCGTCATCACGGCATCTTCGTGCATCAATTAAGAAGGACTGTAGACTCACAGCTTAGAACAGTTACAGTGAAATTTTATTTGAAAGGCCTTGCTAGTTCAACAACCCGACTATTTATATTTTATTATATTCTTTAGGCAGTATACATAACGACAGATATTGTTCTACTTCTTTCAGTAGGTAGCGCGATGAGCTTTATTTCTTATTCAATCCAAACTTCTCATAGAGAAAACAATAATTATAATTTGATCACAGTGCCCCTCCCCCGTGTAGGGTCTAGATTTTGTGGTTGTCACACTTGCCCCACGTGGTAGTCGGTTCCACAACCGCAGTTTTTTAATTTTATTTTGAGTTGTGATCAGAATGATTCTGCTGCCCACCTGTTTTACTTCCCTCTATCGGCTCTTACATCTATCTATATCATCAGATAGTTCTCTTACACCGCTACCAAACGGCTTTTCTTTTATTATTTTGTGATTCATAGATTTAGAATTTAATGATAAGTATATTTCAGCGCCATCTGTCGGATTCCGTTATAGCTGTGAACCATAGTTTAGTTAAAATACTTAATATATTTTATGAAGAATATTATGTCATTCGGTAAAGTCTTGCATGAGTTACAGAATCACAAACACGCACACTAAAGTTTGTCACAAATTTTAAAAAGAAGTTCAACTCAAGGATGAGCCTAAAGTTAATGTTAATAATTTGTAGCTATGAGTATTTTAAGCTCAGTTTTGGTAGTTTAGAGGATTAGCACTCGCCGTAAACAGTATGCAGTCGATTGGATTTGACACCCGCCGGCACCAATGAAATTGTTCGTTGCAATTTGCTTTGAATGCTGATATATCTTTTATTTGATATACACTTTCTCGTTGGTGATGGAAAACATCGTGAGAAAACATGCATGCTCAAGATATAGAATATATCTAGGATATGTAAAGTCTGCCAACATGCATTGGCAAAGCGCGATGAACCCATTGCTCCAAAACACTCTTAAAAATAAGAAGAGATTTAAGCTCAGTATTGGAACATATTATTACATAGGCTGTTACGTTTCACTTTATGACTAGTTTTAACACTAATTAGTTTCATCCTCGGGAAATATAAAAATGCTATCCGGCTTATTGCATTCAGAAATGGTTTTTTAACCTCCGTTTTCTCATGAATAAAAAGTCAGTGTTTGACACTTTAAGAACTTCTACTTCATTATCAGACCGTAAAATTTCTTTTTGCCTTACTCTTCACTCTTAGCAGATGGATTGATGTTCACAGTACCAGACGTTCCGTACTCGCTACTCCGTACTGGCCGTCGCTGGTGTGGGTATTTACGCTTAGAATTAACGAGTTAGTTATAACGCCATCTAGCAGAAGCATTAAAAATCTTTTTCTAAATCTTATAGGCGGCTCTTATTGATATCACAGCAAATTAAGGATTTTTGTCTACTCACTTATTACAGTAAAGTTGAGCCTGAGATTTCTAGTAGGTGAGTTCTTGAAATCAACCCTGCAGCGGTAGATACCGGCATCAGTTGTAAATACATTATCCAACAGTAGAGTTGCTGGTATAGCTGCAGCGCGAAAATATGCTCGAGATCCAAATCCCGACGGCGATGACCAGAGTTTAGGCTGTGTTAAAGCCCGACCTCGAACATCGTAACTGTAAAATATAACCTTGTATAGTATAAATTATAACACATATCATGTTTTCTTGCAAGGATTTTTTAATTAACGTAATAATAATAGAATACATTATAGATAACTAGAAAGAAACTAAAAACTAAAATTATAACACAGTCTTACTCTCCTCAGTAGTTGATATATAATTAATCAAAACCTATTTTAAAATAACTTTCCGCCTTCTATTTTAAGTCCTAAGTTGTGTACGAACATTAATGCTTAAACAAGAACAAATACAATTGCGATATATTTAAGTAATATTTTCTTTTATAACTATTTGACAAAGGAGGAAATAAAAGAGACGTTTCTTATTACCAGAGAAAATGCTACACAGCTTTAAAAAGAGAAAAAAGCATACATTTTGAATTTTGTGTTCCTTTGGAAATGCAGACACTTGTGTTTATTCTAGTTATTCAAATATAAACTTTCTAAATAACATAAGCTTAAATAAAATAAAGATTGCATAAATAAATTTAATTATCTGGATAAGAACAAGTGTGTGTTGTTTCGATATAGTGCCAAGAACTCAGTGCCTTTGTTTCCCCACTTAAGAAAGGAACCAACCCTCTTCTCATACGCGGCGTCGACCAGGTCTGGCTACATTTATTTTAAAAACATTACTGCGCGTGATCAGAGTCATCTCTCAGAGGCAGACATTAAGTTTGTTATTGATAATTATATTATACGAACTCTAAAACCCTACTTCACATCCTAACGCCGGCAATACACGTTGGCCAAGCCTCAGCCAACGCGAGCGTAGGCAAATTGATACAAGGCGAGTGCTACAGTCTACACGTTGGTCAAGTTCGAAAGAGACCAATTCCAAGGCCAATGTTCACGAGTTTTTGTGGAGCTATCTACATGTTGGCCGTAATTAGTTGTCATTGACAATTGGGACGATATGGACGACGTAGAAATTATTGCCGCATCTGCAATTTATTTAATGAGTGCATATAATTATTATATCAGTGTACTCCGTAGTAAAGTCTTTGGGGTTCCAAATAACGGGTTCATTTTTGTATATTTCCAAAAACTTAAAGGTGTCCTCGTTAGTACAGAGTGACATTGTCGAAATTATTTAAACACAGAGTACTTTTTTATATAGGATTTTAAAGTTGCAATTTAATTAAACAATATATAACCGGGACGGACGCCTGACATGGCCGTCAACATGTGGACTTGCCGAGCATAAGCGAGCGCCTTTGATTTGTACAGAAAAACCGACAACGTTCGGAAGTGAACGAGCCGTAGCGAGCGATCCCGAGTGGCGGCAAGGCACGCCAAACGAACCGTATACACGTTGGCGCTCGCCTGCACTCGGCCAGCTAGGCGAGCGTCGACGAGTCATGGCGAGGTTAGACCAATGGGGTGTCTATACATTGGTACTCGCCATCGCTCGGCCAACATGTATAGCCGGCATAAGGATGAATTTTTCATAATCCTTTCTCAGTGGGTGTCTATGTCGTGATAGGACATATATATATATATATATATATATATATATATATATATATATATATATATATATATATGTGCATGTATATATGCTAAATTTCAAGTCAATCTGGTAAATAGTTCCGGAGATCTCGTGATTAATGAGTCAGTGTTATTTCGCGTACATATATATTGATACAAACAATTCGCTCAATCTCAACATTTTTCCGACAAAATATGACCTAGATCCCTCCTGGCACTTCCGTCTATAAGTTTTTAAAATTTCATTACAAGCCATTCCTATGATTGTACCGTAAATACAGACATACATAAATTCTAAAAACGGTTATTAGTCTTAGTAGTGTTCAAACAACCCTCTGAGCTCAGAAGACAATTATAACAATGTTAGAGACAGACACTTATACTTTATTTATATTTGTGTGCATATAATTATGTAAATAAAATATAATAATACATGTATGGATTAGGAAAACATGACAAACTTTAATAAATATTAACATTTGCAAAACTTTGTCGGCTCGATAGCGCCGTTGCGCAATGGATCAAAACCCAGAACAATATTACTTTGAGTATCTACTTATCAAAATGTTACTAATCTGGGTCTTAATCCATTTTTTTGTTTGTCCATATATTTTTATATTAATGTAGGTAAGGCAGGGATGTAACCTTTAATATAATATTAACCTTTAAAGGAACTTTACCTGTAGAGTGGTTCACCATCAGATTCTTTAAACCAGAGCACCATTGCCACTTGGTCATCGGACGACAACGGCTGTGTGTCACATGGTAAAGAGGCCTTCTTCCCCACAACTCCTTGCACGTGAACCGTTGGAACTGCAAACAAACGCGCTGTTTTCTTAATAAGTATTTTAAGTGGTAGAGCCACGCTGCAGCTAAATCGTGGTTGTAGCACCAATGCGTTGGCTCGACCGGAGTCAGCTTCATGCTGCCAGAGTTTCGTATAGTGAATGTAGAGAACCGGAGACCCCTGTTACTGAAAATGAGGCATTCCATCTTTGTCTTCAGGAGTAACAACACATTTGCATTTTGATTCTTCATCGAGGATAAATGTCTGTAGGTCTCAGCATCCACTTACTATCAAGTGAAATGTGTGCTCGTTCGTCACTCTTATTCTATAAAAACACATATTCGTGTTATGTTTAATTTTTCTAAAAATACTTGCCTAAGACTACAAATTGTCCTACTAATGATATAAATGCATCTTGCCAAGAGGCAACTCGGTGCCATATTGTTTAAATTGATTGTTTTTTCAATGGAAAGGAATTTTTATTTTCAAACAGGATAATTCTCTTAATATTCTTTTATATAATACGAATAAAATTTTTTACGATTTTTACGACAAAATTAATATTTTCGGAGTTATGAATTTTTAGAGGTTTGAAAAATCCTGAATTCGGATATTTTTAACTCATTAAAATATCTACAGAATTGTATAAAAAATGTTTTTGTTTATTCTCTCTTAAGTATGTTGTTAATTCTATTCTGTAATGAATGTTTTAAAAATATCGTTTATATTTTATTATTTTTTGAGAACACGGGTACGCAACAATCAAACACCGAGATCGAGTTGCGACTGATTTATTAATATTTACCCTCCACTATTACAATAATCTCTTACATCTCCCTTCTTAATAATAAGAAACAAAATCAAAATAGTAATTTACTCTTAGATATTTTTATCACAAAAATAGTAAGATAATTTCACCATAAATAGACTAACAACCGATGTAGATATATAATGTTAAATATATATATATATATATATATATATATATATATATATATATATATATATATATATATATATATATATATATATATATATATATATATATATATTTACCAATGGTCGTGCTTTAGTTTACGGTCGCACGCGGAGGGGGGTGGGGAGGTGGTTGGGGGGTGGGGGGTAGTAGTGAAACCCCCCCCCCTAAAAGGGGGGGATGCGGAAACGTATAGTTTCTGAAATATATTAAAAAATCTATCCTAACCTATAAAATATTGATATTGATTAATTTAATATGGTATTTGTTTAAATCAAGTGGGGAGGAGGCTCTAATCTTCTCTCTACCCTGTCTGACGCTTTACATTCAACGTTCTTACTTACAGGGGTTCGATACTGGGGCTGATCTACGTTCAACGGACTCAATTCTTACCAAACCTGACGTGTCACCAGTTTTGTTCTGGCCTGAACTCATATATATCTGTTCGCCTAACAATTCTGTGATAATAGAATAAAAAATGAAAAGTTACTTCTGTAACATCTTCGGCGCTGCGGGAAGTGCAGCCCCCGCCCGCCGTAGCAAATCGCAGTCACCCGTGCGAGCCGTAGCGGCTGAGGCTGGTCGCCGAAGGCGACCAATAAGCCGAAGCTGCGGAGGTGAGCGAAAACATTTAATGCTATGGTCTCATTTTCCTTCTGGTTTCTTGTAAAAATCGTTGCCGTTCCTCTGTAATTTAGGTCTTATATTAAAATGTCTATCCAATATTTGTAACACAGCTTCCGCAGTAGTGCACTTCAAAAGTGAATCTTTGTTTTGGTCTAGAATATCTCGGCACTACTGTACTAATATACTTATCTGTAGTCTCGTCGTTTTATTCTTTATTTCACATGCCTTTGTATAAACTTCATAGCTATTCCTCCATTTTGTTTAACTGGCACTTGAACTTGCATAGTCTGAACTCCCGTCGAAACGAAATGGTTTTGGTGGACTTAAGTCACCTTCCATAATTATTAAATGTTATTAAACTAAACACTATTCAAATTAACTTGTAATATACTTAATAAACTTAGTTATCCTACCGACTGCGCCATGAGAACACAGGTACGCAACAATCAAACAGCGAGATCGAGTTTAGACTAATTTATTCATATTTACCCTCCATTATTACAATAATATCTTACATTTTTCTTTATTTATTTTTCCCTCGTTTCCAGTAAAACGGGTCTCCGGTTCGTTACACTTACTATAACACTATAACACACCAGCATTAAGCTGCTATTTTACGCTGGTATTCTGTGATAGCAAATCCTTCCCCGGTCGAGCTGACCCATTCGTGCTACCACCATACAATTAATATAGCGGCAACGTAGCTCTACTACGTATAATCTTTAAAAAAAAAACTGAAAAATGGTTGACTCAGCAGGCCGTAACTAAAACTTCGCGCTATGTTCGATCTCAAAACGTTTATCAAATATTTTCGTAAACTAAAAATTAACAGAATATATCAAAAACGATCCGAGAAGAAATTTCGAAGTCTTAAAAAAAATCATTTTTGTCGAAATTTTTTGACAACTTTCAAAGGGATCAACCGATTTTAATGTTAAGAAAAAAAAAACTAGACAAAATTCACAATATTTCGTCATCGATTTTTTTTAATACTTTACCCCCACACTAGGATTTAATCCCGTATCGTGTAGGCAGTTTAGATACATACATTGCACAAGGACAAACATCCAGATCCGGAACAATTACTCGTAGGTCAAAAAATACTTGTTTCGTGCGGGATTCGAACCCGAAAAACTACGAAAAGGATTCGTAGCCACTGCGCCATGGAGCCGTCAAAATTTACCTGGAAACGCATTAACTGATTTTGAAGCAGTTCGCAGCAATCGACGTCTATTTCCATGTTTAAGAGCTGATTAGATTTTGGAATCCATCGTTGCATCTGGCATTAATAAAGTTATTAAAAAAACATTTTTTTAGGAATTGGTCAAATTTAGTTACTTATTCTAATTTAGCTGTGTATTGTGGTTTTAATGGTTGCCTTACATATTTTTTGATATTTATAATTAATTTAAAACGTTGGTCTCAATAGCGACGTTACTCCCCCAAGCGTATCAATCGCACGGTGTCGTGTTTCGGGACCGGACGGACTCCGCTCTACGACACGCTTCTTAGATTACGAGACTGTGCTTTTGAACACTTGATACACATGCTACATAAAATTCTATTGAATAAAGTAGGTTGTTTTACATAGACGTTAATAGGTACCTACAGGACATAAGATTAGCTCGTTTTTACTAATTCGATTTCTTATTTGTATGTTTGTTTTCTTATTAGAATTAAGCAATGTATATTGAACCAAAGTCTGGGATGTCACATTACATCTGGGACGGCCTTACAACAACAGCACGCCTTACAATTCGCCTGCTAAGTATGGCGATTATTGCCATTCCTGCAAAAGCGAAAAGGCGATGTTCTGTAGAAACTTTTACGAGCCGACGAAGAAGAAGATGAATTTTGAAAGAGCGCAGGAATAGTTTATGAAGTGAAACTTCTTTATCGATGTTGTGGATGATTTTAGAACTTCGAACATTTTCTTGTTTCCGGGCCGGCAATGCATGACTATACTATTATTTAACCTACTTATGTACAACATACAATACATAGTAATAACATACAATAAAAGAAGAGTGATATGCCGTGAAGAAATTTCACTTCGTACGCCTGCTGTTTAGGTAAAATTTGTTTCGATCCAATGACATTTTTAAATTACATTATCCGCATCTGAAAAGGAACGATTTGTATTCTCGGTGTCTCGATTGTGTAGCGGGTTTTGTTGCCTACTGGTCCAACTCGTGTCTACAAGTTTAGGAAACAGATTTTGTATTAGGTTTTGTAAAAAGTAAAAATAAAATTATGAGCCTATAGATGTTTTAACATAATAAGGCTTATACTTCAGCTATATTACGGTTTAAGGACAAATGGATCGGCTCGATTGAGGAAGGATCCACTTACCGTCAAATGGTTTGTGTGCCCGTTTGTGTTGGAGAAGTTCACATTATTTCTTCCTAACAATACTTCAGATATGCAGGTTTCCTCACATGTTTTCGCTTCACCGTCGAACTCGTGATAAATCAACACTTAAAATTGTAACTAACGATTTCACTTTGCTTATGGGGTTTGAACTAAGATTGTTCGTAACAATAAAAATTACGGTAAGTGGTAAGCCCCTTTTGCCACCGTTCCCTCTAATGAGACAAAGTTTTTCTTTGACAAAATTAGTGTAAATAGCTTAAGTTTAAATACTTCCGTTATTCAAATGTATAACGTACTTGCTAGCTAAAGGGTAAGTTCAGGTAGCACTTATGAACTGGGGTGAAAATTTTACTTTGTCTAATTCCAAGCAGGTTGTAGTACCCAGCCTACTTCTCTATTGAAATTAGGATGTTTTTTTAATTTCAATAGCCTCACATATCATCTTTCGATTCGATTCGATTCCTACCAAGGAAAAGATTCCAAATTCCAAGATCCATCATCATCATCATCATCATTACAGCCTTTTACAAGTCCACTGCTGAACATAGGCCTCCCCCAAGGTATGCCACAAAGCACGGTCCTGAGCCACCTGCATCCATCGACTTCCTGCATGATCCAAGATCCAACGCGGCTGAAATAATTACCTTATAACTTTATCGTAAGGACTAAGTAAAATTATGTTAATTGAAGGCAAGGCAGAACGAATCAAAGAATTTCATGCAAATGCAGAAACAACAGCAGCTTAGCCTCAATTTAAGGAATCACAAATTGGTATAATTATACCACCTGAAAGTCCGCTTGATTTTTTGTATGAATTATTTCGTGACGTGAATTAACCGCAATTGATTATATGATTAATTCCGAATGAAAATCAAATTATTCATTCCGCTTGACGGAGTTCTCATTAAAACTGAATTCTTTTTTCAAATAATTTGTATTTTATTAATGACGAATTTTATCTCCAAATTAAATAGCATGGATTTTTATGAATGAAGAATGTTATCAGATGAAATATTAACTGATTATCCTTGCTAACACTGCCTTCCAATGACAGCAAATCTTTCTGGCAGTCGGAATATGTTTGATAGTCGGATAAGCCATCACAGATCGAGAACAATAGGATAGAGTAGAATATTTGTATATATATAGATTACTAATGGTTCGGAAAATCCTTCTTCCTGGTAAGAACCAGCAAAAACCTCAGCGGAATTTTTTCAAATGTCAGTTTACAGTATAATATATTACAAATTAAGTATACTCATTCCCAGGCGCTATTATTAATAATGAACTCTTAAGTAGTATAATATCCATAATGATTTCTTATATTTACGCGAACACTACACATTGATTAAAACTACTTTCACGGATTTTATCGCGTTTAACTTATTTTATTTTTAATAGCCGACGTCTCGGGTGCTTTGCAGCACCCGTGGTCACGGGGGACTGGGGTGACCGACGTCTCCATATCGGTGTTAACCCGGAGTATCTTCAGCTTTTTAATTATTGTTGTAGGTCCGATCATCGCAGAAATAACTTATTGTGTTTTTTTGTCTTGCAGTAGTATGCCTGGGGTTATTTTTAATTTTATTAATTATAGGGTCCCAAGCAGGTTGTAGTACCCAGCCTACTTCTCTATTGAAATTAGGATGTTTTTTAATTTCAATAGCCTCACATATCATCCTTCGATTCAATTCGATTCCTACCAAGGAAAAGATTCCGAAACATCGGGTATTAATAATAAAATAAATTAAACGCAATAAAATCCATGAAAGTAGTTGTAATCAATATATAGTATCCGTTATTAAACAAGTGTTGCTTGGTACCTATATTAAATTTCTTTCCACATGTTTTCTGGCCTTTTTTATAAAAGCGTATACATTGCTTCATGAAGCAGTTAATGATTCTGGAGTTAACTAGCTCGTATAACTAGCTAGGGTTTGTTTCGAGTATTTACTTAATGATCATCAGTGTTTTGCTTTTGTGTAAAAATGTTAAAATTACATAAACATACTGACAGGCTAAACTGAATATATTTATTTCTTTAATTTTTCTCTTATAGACCTACGGGTGTAACCTTAGTAGATATAATTAAAAAATAAAATTGAAAACTAAAAATTTACTTACTGAAAACGATGAACTGAAAATATATTACGAGCATATTTTGTTTCGCTAACTCTTTGAACATGATTATTTCTTATATTTACGCGAGCTAACTAGTTCTTACGGATTTTATTGCGTATATTAACTTTTTTATATTTTTGACGATTCTAGTTAATATACGTTCTAAAATACGTAAAAACTAGTTATATTTATATCTTTGAACACGCTTATCCTCGAAGTGAGACTTCAAGTCTTTTACACTCTGTAGAGACTAGGGATAGGATTTTCAATCAAAAATACCTACGAAAACTTATTACTACCATCATTATTACAGCCCATCAAAAGTCCTCTATTGAACGCAGACCTTCTCGTATAGACTGCCATAGTTGCCATATTTGACCAACAAGTCGGCGACCGCAGTTTTTGTTATAATTGTCTTGTGATTCAGAAGATGTTGCCACACATCTTATGTTTCAGGTTCCCTTTGTAACCTGTCACGACACCTCCGGAACGTTATATGCAAGGGGTTCTCTTACGCTACCTCTACACAACAAACGGAACCTTCTTTTTGTGCCTGTAATTGTAGGAGCCCTTTACGTACGTATTTTGCATGGTATAGCCGCGCTGCAGCTATATTATAGTTGTAGCATGAATGGGTCGGCTCGACCGGGGTAGGGTTACGCTCTCACACAATACAAGCATAAAATTATAACTCAATAAGACTGTTTCGTACGGTTAGTGTAGAGAACCGGAGACTAATTTTATTAGAAATAAGACATTCTATCTTAGTCCTTCGTAGGTCATAACGCATCTACATTTTGATTCTTAACCGAGGATAGATCTAGATGTTTATGGGTCACAGCATCCGCTTACCATCAGGTGGACTGTGGTCCCTTTGTTAACCTTATTATATAAAAAACATACATAAAATGTAATGAATACTATCCGAAGTATTTATTTATAAGCTATACAAATTATTTGTTCCTCGCGGGATTCAAATTCAAGGCCTCACAGCGCCACACACAAATACGTAGTTACCGATCCGTGACTTTATACCAAATAACCTTTAACCTTTTACCGTGATTAAAAATAATAACAAAAATTAAAAAAATTTAAAACTCCCGTAGCAAAATTGGCTGAGCATCTTCAAATGGCTGAATTTTTTTTTCTTTAAACACAACTAAGAACACTCTCGATTAAGACACTATTAAAAAAAAACTAAATCAAAACCGGATACTAGATAGATACCAGATATACACAGATACACACTAAAACATATAACAACACTTTGTCTTCGGTTGGGGTTTGAAATACAGTTGACCGAATTAGGAGGAATAATATCTATCATTATTTTTCTCTAGCTGTTACCCGCGGCTTCGCCCGCACGGTCACTGGGAAATGAACTATCCATTGCTTTTTGAATTGAAAGAAAACTGAGTTTTATAGATTTGTCAGAGATGCAGCCATTAAAAGGAAACTGAGCAAAATTGATTCGTCAGCCTATTTACTTAAATGTTTTGAAACGCACTCAAACATTCCGTTATTATGACGAGATTGAACTTAGTAACGTACATACATCTAGATATATTCGATAATAGTCTTGTTGGATTAAAAGAAATTAACATTTTTTTAACGTTGACATTGAAATTAACGTAAATTGTCTGGAAGAGATCGCTTCTTAACGATAAGACCGCCTTATTGTACTTACCTCTTAAATATTACTTTCTGTAATCTGTTTTTGTCATAGTTTTGTGGTATACAATAAAGAATATAGTAATAATAATAACGTGTTTATCTTAATATTTAATATATTTTTTATCTTGTTTATTTTAGCTAGGACTAAGTTTCTACGGAAGTTATATTATTATACTGTGTACACTATTTTGGATTGTAGTTTAGATCAATACCATTGCATTTTTAATTTTAGAACTTTATATAACTACTGTCTGTTGGGTACCTTACTCAATAAAATAAAATGAGATATTTTAAGAAATCTCTATATTAATAAATTACATTACGAATGTGAAGTATACTATTTATCTAGCGGCCCTTTCTAGCTTAAGGGCGTCACAAATCCATTGATGCTTGCCAAGCGTAAAGTGGGTGGGTGCACATGGTTTGAATTTCGATTTTTTAAATTTCTTTTATATTACATCAAAGTTCAAGTTTGCTTTTAAGACGATACATGAACGGTTTTTTTTTTACAAAATATGCGTAACAAACGAGCACACAGTCCATCCGGTGGTAAGCAGATGATAAGTGGTGATGATGGTGAGTGGACTATGTGGAACATAGATATCTACATCTTTCCTCGATTATGAATCAAAATGTATAATGCGTTTACATCCGTGAGAACTAAAGTAGAATTCTTCCAGCAAAAATGGTACTTCGGTTCTCTATTTTGAAAATACTATTGCCATTGGTTTCTGTTTCGTTCACTTTTCCAGCGCAATTGTTTCCTTACACCTGTAAAAGTCAAGCGATATAATTAGTGAACATAGTACGCCTTTATTTATATAAGTAAAGCATATTATTATTAATTCTGTATTCACACGGAACAATTAGGGAATAACAGACTCTGCCAGTTTTCACTAAGAACACAATGCCCTACTTTTGACAGATGAGACGTTAAATTATAATAGAATAATACTCGTACAGAGTATGTTAGATCATTAAAGCTTGCGTTTAATCATTTTAAACGTTTACATTGCTTTTGTAAAATGTATAATATAATTTAACGAAAGCTGTCATGGAGTGGAAATCGCAAGGCTTGTATTACCTACGTTACATACGCTCCCTGGGTAGATGGAGGTATGGTCTATTCACGGTAACTGTAGCAACTGGATGCGTGAAATCACTGGCACTGCGAAGAGATATTGCATCTCTTTGCTTATTTTATCGCATTTACTACGGGTGTTCTGAGGAATTGTTCGGACTAATTCCAGCAGCACAATTTCACATCACGCACATCGCGATACCATCCATATCATCTGAATGACTTGTGGAAAACAAGTTTTCTTCTTCGCACAGCTTCCTTGTGGAATCGACTACCACCAGAGATTTTTCCAGAACGACTTAGAGACCTTTAAGAATAGAGCCTACTCCTTTATAAAAGGCTGGCAACGCATCAGCGATTCCCTGGTGTTGCAGTTGTTCATGGGCGGTGGTAATCACTTGCCATTAGGTGAACCGTATGCTTATTTGCCCCCTCTCCAATAAAAAAATCGTATCTAACAACACACTTGAGAGAGGCCCATGTCCAGCTGTATTCTTTAAAAAAAAACATTATTCCACACTAGAATTTCTCCTGTATAGCACGTAGACAAACATTACAATGTGGATACATTTTTGGTGGACCATACACACGTATCATCACGTAGGTATCACATAAGGCGGCAAGGAGATACAGAAACAGAAGAGCAGTGGCATCTTCCTGATAGTAACTCAATATAATAAAAATAAAAGCGGCCAAGAGCGTGTCGGGCCACGCTCAGTGTAGGGTTCCGTAGTTTCCCGTCCGTCACAGTAAGTGTTCCCTTAAGTGTTTACTTATGAGTTTGTACAAAAACTGTTGTTTCCATCCAAGTTCCAAATAATTTTCCTAGAAAGTCCTTATAAAGTTATACTTTCCAGATTTTTGACACATTGTTTTTTCCTTTAGGAGCAATTATTTCCGAAATTATTGACATTATCAAAAATGATTTTAGTAAACCCCTATTCATTTTTAAATACCTTTCCAACAATATATCACACGTTAGGGTTGAAATTAAAAACAAAATCACTTCCCACTTTACATATAGGGGGACTACCCTAATAAAACATTTTTTTCCAATTTTTATTTTACCACTTTGTCGGCGTAATTGATACACATATTGGTACCAAATTTCAGCTTTCTAGTGCTAACGGTCACAGAGATTAAGCGAGGACGGACAGACGGACAGACAGACATGGCGAAACTATAAGGGTTCCTAGTTGACTACGGAACCCTAAAAACTGCGGTAGCCAACCCGCCTGCCAAGCGTGGCAACAATTGCAAATATCCCCCAAAGAAGAAAACTATGGGGGAAGCTTATATTTAGCGATAAATTAGAATAAAATATTTTAGTTAAAACTTCTTTAGGCACGTTAGGCACTTTTGAGATGGGAAAAATCACTCGCGTGACCGTCACGCTCAGACACATTAAATTGATGAAAGTAATGTTGAATATATAATTACAATAATAATAATAATGGTAATAATAATAATAATAATAATAAAATATAAATAATAAAAGCCCAACCAGATGGAGGCCCTCGGCAGGGGAGACCAAACGGCCGAGCGTTAGGGGGAAAGGGAAAGAAACCGGCGGACGATGCGGGCGGTATCGAGGAGGCTCACCTTCTGCATCTGAGCCTGGAGCGGTCCGCCACGTAGACCTAGCCGCCTCAGATGACCCGAGAGGCTGACTGGGATTAGCCCGTTTGCAGAGACGACTACAGGAATAATTTCGGTCGGCAGACCACCCCACATGTCGGTCACCTCGTGAGCCAGGTCCAGATATTTTGTTTGCTTATCTGTTTCGGCTTTCACGAGGTTTTCGTCACACGGAATGGTAATGTCGACCAAAAATATCCTTGACTGTGCCCGGTCCATCAGCACAATATCAGGCTTATTCGCAAGAATAGTCCTGTCTGTGATGATGGCCCGGTCCCAATAGAGCCTTTTCGAGCACGGCTTCCGGCAAGTACTTGTAATACGGCAATTTCCGATCCACGAGACCGTATTTCAGAGCGAGCTCCTGGTGTAGAATTCCGGCTACTAGGTTGTGCCTGTGCAAGTACTCAGAGTTAGAAAGCGCCGAACAACCAGAGATGACATGCCTAAGTGACTCACCGGGATGGCGACAAGCTCGACAGATGTCGATGGTGCCATCCTTTAGGATGTATCTACGATAGTTTTTGGTCTTAATAACCTGATCCTGTATTGCACAGACAAAACTCTCGGTTTCCCCGAAGAGGTCACAAAGCGTAGCCAGTGGAGGGAGGTTACTGTGTCTACGAAAGGCCCATGTAGAGACTTGTAGAACCTTCCGTGGAGCTCCTTCTCCTTCCATACGGTCTCCCGGTCGGAAATTGTCTGCACTGCCGGGTCTTGCCATTGCTCGTTGGCTAAGGATAGAGGGGTAAGTCCTTTATCACAAGAAATGACGTCCTTATAGAATGGATCATCCGATCTCGCCAGGAAGTAATTACGGAGGCTGCACACTTCGCGATTATGCATGGTGAGCGCGCTCAAGAAACCACGCCCACCATGCTTTCGCGGCAAGTACATCCTCATTACCGACGATCTCGGATGATGCATCCTGTGGGACGTCATGGTAGTGCGGACTTTTCTATCTAGGGCGTTAAGTTCAGTCTGAGTCCACCTGAGTATGCCAAAGGTATACATGAGGATAGGCATGACCCAGCCGTTATATGCTTGTGTCTTATTTACACCGGACAAAAGGCTGTTAAGCACTTTGGTCAAGCGTGCATAAAACACGTCGCAAACTGACTGTTTCATACCAGCCTCATCGATACCGATGTTCTGTGACATACCCAGGTATCGGTATGTTTCAGAGTATTATTATTATTATTATTGGGTTATTAATAGAGTAGTCACATCTGGTTGGGCTGTATAAATATAAAAAGGGAAAAATAAATTTACTTAAATATATATTTAATATATTAACATAAATAAATAAATAATATATAAATAAATAAAAGCCCAACCATATAGAAGCCCTCGGCAGGGGAGACCAAACGGCCAAGGGTTAGGGGGAAAGGGAAAGAAACCGGCGGACGATGCGGGCAGTATCAATTCCATTTATAATTGTATATTTATAAAACCCAACCAGATGAGAAAACTATATTGATAGCCCACATAATACTCCACAACTATCACACAACGCCATCTAGTCCCAAGCTAAGCAGAGCTTATGTTATGGGTACTAGACAACTGATAAACATACTTATATATTTCTAAATACATAAATATTATAGATAAATTACACCCAGACACAGAACAAATGATCGTGCTCATCATACAAACGTTTGTCCTGGGTGGGAATCGAACCCACGACCTCCGGCATAGCAGTCAGGGTCACTAACCACTAGACCAACAGGCCTGTCGAAGTTCGATTTTTTGATTTGATTCTGGGTTTCGTTTGCGAAACATTTAGATTTAATAAACATTTAAAAATCTCTAAATTTCAGGTGCGACGGCACTGCACACACGTTTATGTTTTACAGTGATAATTGTCGTAAATTTAATCTTCTCACGTTAGCAGAACGCCGTGAGACCTTAGACATGAGTTTTTTTCGATATTTTACGCGCTCAACCTGATCTGCTTTCCTGCCCTGCTCTGTTTTTACAAATATCCTTTAAAGTGCCCAGACGTAAGACTAGACATACACCTTTATTCGATGTTCCCTTACATCATACTAATTATGACAAGAATTGTGTCCTCATCCTCACCAGGATGGTTAGATTTTTTAATAGTAAATTTTCTCATATTGACCCATTTATCCATTCAAAAAATTTCCGCCTTTTTGTACTCGGTGTGCAAATAAAGCATAAATATATAAATAAATGTATATACTTGCCTATATGTATAAGTGTTTAATTATAATATATATGTATATGTGTATATGTGTGTGCTTACATATGTTAATATTATCCCATTGAAGCATAAATAATTTTCCAGGTCAGCCATGACAAACATTTTAAATTAAGTTTTTGATCAAAGGTTTTGTAATTTTTTTTTCAACTTTTCATACTTCTGATTTGTGTTAAATTGGATGACTATTATTGGCCCTATGTAAAACATATTATATAAGATTTTTTATTACATAATTAAGGCTGTGTTATACCTAATAAATAAATAAAATGATATGTTTAATTTGAGTCATGTCCCCCCCCCCCACCTTCCATCGCTCTACCAACAAAACCGCTGTTTTTGGAAACGTGAAAAGTATACACGACAGTAGTGTCTATAAAGAAGTTATAAGAAAAACCATTACATCAGATTTAATAGACCACAAATCCTCGCGAAAGAACACCGATTCCTACCAAGGATGATACGTGTGGCTATTGAAATTAAAAACATCCTAATTCCAATAGAGAAGGAGGTTGGATACTAACGCATACCGCTGCAAGACTTCAAGACACAGTCAGTTCATTTTGCATAGATCGAACCATAGAAAATAATTAAAAAATGCTGAAGGTACTCTGGGTTTAACAATGACATCGGGACGTCAGTCTTCTCAGTACCCCTTGACCATGGGTGCTGAAAAGCACCCGAAACCTCGGGAATTAAAAGTAATTTAAATTAAACGCGATAAAATCCGTAAAAGTAGTATTAATCAATGTGTAGTGTTCGCGTAAATATAAAAAATCATTACAATTTTCGTTCATAAAATATCTAATGCCTACTATTTTACGTTTCAAATTGAATCGCAAAAAGAGGAACGCGAGTACACGTAGTTGTTGCCCATAAATGACATTCAATTTGGGATAAATTCACATATAAGTAGAAGCCTTATTTACTAATATATTTTATGAATTACTTGGTTGTCCGGCCAATTCATTGGACTATAGCAATTCTAAATTCTGGGAGATGAAACAAAATATTGCATTAAACAAACGTTACGACAGGTGAGTCCCCGTGAGTAAAAACCGACATATACACAGTTATTAATTTGTGTAGTGCGTTTTAAACTCGTGTTATTTTGATTACAGCTGTAAATAAATATGTAAAAAAAAAACAGAAAATTTTCGTGACTTTGTTCCAACAATATAAACAAACTTAAGAAATTAAAAAGAAAGATGATGGTGAACAAAAAAGGTAAGGTATCTGCTTGGCGAAAAACCGGGAGTTCCGTAATGCACGGGAAATGCAACGAGTTCAATTCATCGAGAACTTAAAACTAAAATACGGGTGAATTATAAAAGTACAAAAAATACTTTCTGCAAATACAGCATCCCATATCATCTCTCTTCTTTTGTTATAAGATTATCCATAATAATAACAGTTTTATTACTATGCGATAAGCCCAAAACCACATAAAATAAAAATTGTGCTTAACATTTCTATTGAATGGACCAAGTTGACTTGCCTTGGAAATGACATACAGTAATTTTTCCGATAGTCAAGTTATCCGGCGAATAAAGACTATCTGACGATTGAAAAATTCATTCGTTTGCCACCTGTCGAAAAACTGGTGAACAATCGCATATTACACACGTTATTGGGAAGTGAAGTTAACCTCTTCAAATGCGTTGTGATGCTTGCAACATTGACCTCAGTTCTACTAAAACTTAGCTCCAGTGTTTCCATTACAGCTGCCGGCGGGGTATTACCGATGAGAAGGTCGGTCACTGCCTCCCTGTGGCGTCGCCTCGCAGTGCTCGGCGCAATCAGCACAGATTTTCTGAGTCACTGTACTCTCACTTGCGATTGGATTGGTGGATGAATGAATAAACGACCTTAAATATTCTGGGAATTTTAGTTCTTTAAGACTTTTCAAACTAAAATACACTTTATTTTCTTTTCTTTTTTTTAGAACTGGCTAATCAGTTCCGGATCATCTTAAAATATAATTTATAACAAAATGTATTTAAATGAGATACTCGTTCCGTGGCGTTTCGACCAACCATTTTAAGCGTAACAGATGTAAAATTCATTTATTTCATAAAATTTCCAACCAAAGCACGCAGTGTACTCCAATTGGAATAAAACAATCATTTCGCGTATACAAATTATAAAGGCAGGATCACTTTTGTACCCAAAATAAAAAGGAAAACGTTGAGGTCTGGGCCTTATATTCAAATAGCGATCTCACATTAAACCTTGAATGTAGAGAGAAAAGTACAATTTAACTTCGTTTTCAGGCCCCCTCGGTCCGTTTATCGTGATTTATACCAGATTTTTGTATAATTATTTTAGAGAACTACAAATACTGGACCGTTTTGTTTAATTTTTTGTTTTATTTCATTACATACTTATGTTATTTCATTTATTCATAACCACACAGTCTACATGATGGTAAGTGGATGCTGTGGCACATAGACATCTACATTGTATCTTCAATTAAGAATCAAAATGCAGATTCGTCGTCACTCACAAAAATATAAAGCCTCAATTCTAGTTGAAAGAGTATATAGAAAACCGGTTTCTACAGTTACCATACGAAAAACAGCAGCATTATCTTTTTATTTGACGCTGGTATGAGATTGTGGTCTTTCCCCGGTCGATCCGAACCATTCGTGGTACAACTATGTATAACTATAATATAGATGCAGCGTAGCTTTGCTACGTATACAACTTTCTACTTATCATGCTTCGCGCGTAAATCGGATGAGGTTTATTCTCAGCACTGGACTGTTTACATACTGATAAAAATATTCAAAGAAAAGTAAATTAGGACGCTATCAAATCTTCATTAAGTTTCACAAGACGATATATTAGAATATTTCCTATGTTCCTTTCATAAAATTTATTATACGGTAGTAAAAGAAAATCAAAGCAAAATCGTTTCAACATGAATAAATTTATCCATTACCTCATAAAATTCATTATAGAATATTAATTTGTCCGCATAATTTACACTATAGGTGTTAATCCCTCGTCAACTCGTCATTTGAACGCGCAACAGCAGTGTGGCCAGACGTCGGATATGTGTGTGATTTATAAACAAACAGATTAAAATGATGAAGGCAGGGACGGGCAATCGTTGAATCGAACATATTTTGTACGTTAAAATTACAACCGTTGTCGATACTGACTGTCAAATTTCAACCATTTAACACATCATTCGTCATCGTTACAGCCCTTCACAAGTCCACTGCTGAACATAGGCCTACCCCAAGTAATGCCACAAAGCACGGTCCCGAGCCGCCTGCATCCATCGACTTCCTGCATGTCTTACCATCTAGTAGGGTGTCGCCCTACACAACGCCTACCGATACGAGGCTGCCACTCGAGAACCTTTCTTTCTTATCGGTTATCGGTTCTTCGAGCTATATGGCTGGCTCATTGCCACTTCAGCTTATTAATCCGTTGAACTATGTCGGTCACTCTGGTTTTTCTACGGATATGCTCATTTCTGAGTCTATCACGCAGAGAAAATCCGAGCATAGCCCTCCATAGATCGCAGAGCGAACTTGAGCGTCCTCATACGGCCAGTAGTGAAGGACCACGTCTCAGATCCTTAAGTCATCACTGGCAGTTCACAAGTTGTACAATCTAGTTTTCAGAGTTTAAGGTATACCTGACGGGAAGATGTGTCGTAATTTTCCGATCGCTGCCCAGCCGAGTTGAATCCGTCGATTGACTTCTCGGTCGAAGTTGGACTTACCTAGTCGGACTATTTGTCCCAGGTAAACGTACTCGTCAACAACTTCGTGCATAGTGCTCCCAACAATTACCGGCATAGGTGTGACATGGACATTAGACATGATTTTTGTTTTGTCCATGTTCATCTTAAAACCTACCCGTTGGGATACACCATTGAGGTCATTGAGCACAGTGCTTAGGTCCTTCAGCGATTCTGCCATAAGGACTATATCGTCGGCAAATCGAAGGTGAGTGATGTACTCGCCATTGATGTTTATACCGTATCCTTTCCAGTCCAGTAGCTTGAAAACGTCTTCCAATGCAGCGGCAAAGAGTTTCGGGGACATAACGTCACCCTGTTTTACATCTCTCTGCAGTTGGATAGGTTTTGAACTCTGGTTCTGTACTCGGATAGCCATCGTAGCCCTACTGTACAAACACCTCAGCACTTCGATATATCGACAGTCAACTTGGCACGGCTGACGGGACTGTAGCACCGCCCAAATTACGACGAAAAAACGACGGTTGATACCGTCGTTTTTTCGTATAGGCTTTCTCATAGTCCACATACGCCAGGCAAGTGGTAGATTGTACTCTTCGGTTTTCTGTAAAATCTGCCGCAGGGTATGTATGTGGTCTATGGTACTGAAGCCTTCTCGGAAACCGGCTTGTTCGGGAGGCTGGAAGTCGTCGAGTCTGCGGGCGAAACGATTCGTAATTACTCTCGAAAACAGCACGTAGACGCGGTTCAGAATGGAAAACGATCTGTAGTTCTTCAAGAAAGCGTTGTTACCTTTCTTAAAGAACAAGACCACCGCATTTCTGCTCCACGCCTCCGGAGTATTGCCACCATGGAGGACGGCATTGAAGAGCTTCTGAATAACTTTAAGTACCGGTGTTCCACACGCTTTCAGAAGCTCCGCTATAATTCCATCCTCGCCATTTTAATCTCGCTCAAACTGACGTCCGAGATATCATCGGAATAGTGTCGGATAAGACTTGCTCTTGGATCGTCACTCACATTTGCGTGTGGCTCCAACGATGACGAGTACAGCTGCCCATAGAACCTCTCAATCTCACTAAAAATTTCAGGTGTCCCGGAAACTATGTTGCCACACTCAGTCTTCAGCTTTGACAGTTGGCTCTTTCTGGCAGACAGATCTCTGGCAAAGACTTTGGAGCCCTGGTTCCGCACGATCGCTTCTTTAATACGAGCAGTATTATAGTTGCGTAAGTATCGCCGCATGCATTTGGAGATCTGTCTGTTTAGTTGCCTGTATGCTGTCAAATCTGTTGACGATTGCAGCCTCATCTCCCGTCTAACAGCCATGAGATTAAGAGTGTAATCGGAGAGTTTTTGTGTTCTTCTGCGACGGGTCTTGTAGAACTTAGCTCCGACCGCATGGACAGTTTCCACGAGCTTGTCATTCATATCGTCCACTGCATTGCAATCCTCTAGTCACTGAAAGCGGTTTTATAACTCGAGCTGAAAGGTTTCGGGATTCTGGATTAGAGCACGAGGGGGACGGAGCGTTGACTTCATCAGACGAGACCTCTCCAACTTAAGGTTTAGGTTCAGTGTGCCTCTAACCATTCGGTGATCGCTGCCAGTTTTCACCCTTGCGATCACTGATAATGAAGTCAATCTCATTTTTTGTCGCACCGTCGGGGCTCGACCAGGTCCACTTTCTGTGGGGCCGCTTCTGGAAGAAAGAGTTCACCATAAAAAGTCCGTCTATCTCCACGAAGTCCGCCAGCTGCTGTCCTCTTGGGTTCCGTCACCCTATCCCAAATTTCCCTACCTTCAGCCCACCGTTCCCTCTTGTGAGCAGTTTTGCGTTGAAGGTTCACATTAACACCGTATAGTGAGTTTTGGAGGAATGCATGGCTCTAGAAATATCCTCGTACATTTCCTCCACTTCCTCATTGGGATGTTCCGACTTTGGCGCCTAATAGAGCAAGAGCCCGCTTCAGCCAGGCACACAATATTTCATAAAACCAGAAAGTTTGTCTGCGCACGTCACCAACACAGGTAAGAACGATGAGCGACTATGTAGTTTGGGTAGTGGTTACTTTGACAGGTAACAGGTAATAAAGGTGTAAAAAAAGCACCTCAAATACATTAAAAGATAAAGCTCGGTTTTTGATATTTTCTTTAGAATAATATTTAAAATGATGTCATCCATTGCCGGACACTTAGTATGGTATTAACCCCCTGCCGGACACCCCCAAACTCAAAAAAATTGTACTTACGCTTACAATATAGTATAAAAGCTGAATTTTACATGATTAAAACTACTTTTACGGATTTTATCGCGTTTATTTTTACTTTTTATTTTTAATTCCCGACGTTTCGGGCGCTTTCCAGCACCCATGGTCACGGGTGACTTTTAATCATGTGTAGTGTTCGCGTAAATATAAGAAATCATTAAGCTGAATTTTAGATAGGTTACTTGGGGGACTATCAAAAGAAGTTACCCCAGTAGCCGGACAGTTTTCACGGTTTTTACATATTGCCAGAGGCCTTGAAAGTCTGCGGTAAGTGCGAGCGCGAGGCAATACATATTTAGGCGGGTTTGAGTAAGATGGTGAGTTTGCTCTATTGCGATCTTTTACTGCGCATCATCTGTCGCTTACATTGTATTGTGTTGAATTATTATAGGTTCACTATACGTTTTATCGTTTATTTGTGTAGTTTGTGAAATAAATTTGATCGAGTTTTAGTGAAGTGTTATCATGGAAAATAAATTAATTTGTTTTGTTTGTAAAGAAAGTACCGGCAAAATAATATAGTCTTCAGAGGAAATTTTCAAAAAATGTCGAAATATTTTGAATGTCAGAAAAAAGCATAACCTAAAATATAAAGATATCATTTGGCCCGATGAATATACAGACTGTGGTTATCACCGGGAGTGCTTATGGGAATGGTTATGAAAAAATGTTTAATTTTTGAACCTGGAAGTTCTAAAAAAAATATGAAAAAGCAACATCAGCCAGTGTACCTACAGACAATCGCTCTCCAACTACGCCGTTGATACCTGAGTTGACCATCGAACCATCTAATTTACAATCTTCCACTACAGAATCGTCAACAATCTCTCAAACAACTTTTATTTCCAAATCAATAGAACCACATCCTACAACTTCTCAAGAAAAACCTCATTCTCAGACTCTACCTGTAGAATCTTCATCAATATTGCAATCTATTCCAATTTCTAAATCAGTCGAACTCCAATCATCAACATCTCAAGAAAATGTTGAAACTTTTGATTGAGATACTCGAAAAAATAATCATTCAACTCCAATAGTACATAATGCAACTGAGAGTGATGGCAGTATTAACAATAATCCAAAAGTTTGTGTATTCTGTAATAGAAAATATAAAAAACTACGATCTAAAATGCTTTCACTTCACAAAGCAGACACCAACAAACTTAAATCTAGTGTAATTACCTAATATTGAAGGTCAAGACGAGTTTACAGAATTATTAAATAGATTGGAAAAAATTTCTAGTCCGAAAATACACTATACAATGTAGAGTCGACTTTAATAATAAAATATCTTTATTAAAAAAAAACCATTCAGTAAAAGTGATTGGCATTTTCATCGAGAATATCACCAATTGGCTTTTGATGAAATAAGTGTAATCATCGAGGAAGACATAATAATGAAAGGGCGCTGTCATTTACTAATCCATTTACACGAACATTGTTTCATTGATGTACATTGATTCATTGGAGAAAATTTTTCAAGACAATTCTGTTGAAATGAACGTTACTTTCACAGCTCAACACCTAGAGGAAAAAAATTTAAAAAAAAATCTAATGATATTAAATCTTTCATTGTTCATAACAAAAAAATTAATAGCACCGAAATTTTTACACGTGATAGACGATACAACGTTGGAAAATTTACAAACCGAAAATATTTTACAAAAAGCGGCATTTATTTTAAGAAAAACAATATGGCAAATAGAAAAGAAAAAGTTGCCGGCTAAAAATATTACAGCGCAGGATTTAATATCAGGAGAAGTTTCGATACCACAACAATTACTCGACTTTTACTTTACTCTTCTTGGTGGAGCCAATCAAAAACGAAAAAAACAGCTTAAAATGTAATCGTCAAGTTCGTTCTTATTGTCAAGATGTGATTTTTGGAGTCCATAATGGTCAAGTGAAGACGTCAAAGCATATCATGTTAGGCATGACTTTAAAGAGCGTGACAAGCAGTAGAAAAGTTATTGATATCGTTAATAGATACGGGCACTGTATAAGTTATCAAGGAGTTGAGGAACTAGAAACGGAAACAACACATAGTACTATTGAAAAGTCTACCTGGGTTTCATGCAATCACAGGATGTGATTGTAATCCTGCATTTAAAGCATTCATGAAATTCGGTAACAATGAATTAATTGAAGATACCAGAACAACAAAACGTTTTTAATATTGTTCAGAAATTTATATGCAATATATACAATGTCGGTGGTATAATTGATGTTGATGCTGCGCGCCTTCAAATGTTCATCGATTCATATACGGTCTCTGATATTAACGAATCTTTTGACCGAAAAAAATTTCGAAATTGCGAAATTTCGACCCTAGCCGCCTACCACCATGTAAAAGCGAACTGTTCCAGCAATTTCTACTAGCAAATTACATATGTTTCATTTGGAATAATGCTCACCTAAAATATCCAACCATACACAAACCACAAAATAATGGTTGGGTACAAGAAAATGTTCAATACCATTTTAAATGGTTTGAAGGGGATCAGCTACCAAATTATGTCGGTGATTCGTTACAAATTATATCAGGTATATAATCACTATATCAAATATGTACATGATTTTGTTATTATTCATAATTGTATTAACTCGGTAAAATTTTTACAGAAACTGACGAAGAAGGCAATGTGGACATCAATCAAGCGGACTGGAGTAGTGACGAGGATGATGAAGATATCGACGACAACAATGAAAATTCTGAGCATTATTAAATAATTTTTTGTATTCAATAATATTTTTTTAACTCTGTAATAATATTAAGAATATTTTTTACTTAATAAAAGATGGCTATGAACATGTTAAAAATATTTTTTGGATTCCTTACCATAAGCAATACTATTAGCTCACACAGTCAAAACTTGAATTTCTCAAAAATGTTAACAAAGCTCTAAAAATTTATGGATTAATTTTTTAGATTTTTTTATTGATTTTTAGACATGAAAATTTTATTAGATAATTTTTTACATGTATTTTTTAGTCATAAATAATTTTATGGATTTATTTTGCTAAGTTATTATTTTTATTTTTTGTTAAGTATAAAAAATAGTTAAGGATATAATACTGAGTAAGTAAAAGCAATAGAGCAAACTCACCATCTCACTCAAACCCGCCTAAATATATATTGCCTCGCGCTCGCACTTACCGCAGACTTTCAAGGCCTCTGGCAATATGTAAAAACCGTGAAAACTGTCCGGCTACTGGGGTAACTTCTTTTGATAGTCCCCCAAGTAACGTTTCTAAAATTCAGCTTTTATACTATATTGTAAGCGTAAGTACAATTTTTTTGAGTTTGGGAGTGTCCGGCAGGGGGTTAAAACCATACTAAGTGTCCGGCAATGAATGACATCATTTTAAATATTATTCTAAAGAAAATATAAAAAAAACCGAGCTTTATCTTTTAATGTATTTGAGGTGCTTTTTTTTACACCTTTGTTACCTGTTACCTGTCAAAGTAACCACTACCCAAACTACATAGTCGCTTATCGTTCCTACCTGTGTTAATGACGTGTGCAGACAAACTTTCTGGTTTTATGAAATATTGTGCGCCTGGCTGAAGCGGGCTCTTGGGCTATAAGCCTGTATTACCTTTAGCGAATACCGTTTGGTGATTCCGAGTATAAGGCACGCAACCCTCGCCGATACACTCCCAATCTTTAAAACTTTGTTAACGAGAGACTTGTGGACGATTAATCCAACACCTCCTTGGGACAGATGGTCGCCCTCCCGGTGATAGAACGATTGCTGGATTCAGGAATCACCGTGTCCTCCCCCTCTCTTCAGACCTCGGATAATCCTATAATATTTCAGCGCAACTTGTCTATCTCTTCTTCCGGCTCCAGGATCTTCTCGTCAGTCCTCAGGATGCGTGCGTTATATGTTGCCAGGTCAATTCGTCGTAGGTGGCAACCGAACCTCCACCGGAGATTCTTAGCACCCCCTGCCTCGCCATTACCATGGTCGCCACCGTAGCCAGGAATAGTGAGGTTGCCGGGAACCGGGGGCCGTCTATTTGTGTAATTGTTCATTGGGGGTATATTTCCATAGTTGCTACGCTTGAAGAGCGGGTTGGCAACCGCAGTTTGTTTGTCGTAAAGTTGCTGTTATCAGGAAGATGCTGCTGCCCATCTCCTGCCTGTTTCCCTCTGTCGCCTTTTACGACACCCACGGGAAGATATGGGGTAGTGGATATTCTCAACCGCCACTACACGGCAGCCATTTAACACACTAATTTTTTTAATTTATGCTTACGATTCATATTTGTACTTTTTTGACTCCGTAAATATGCTCAAATTTCAGAATATCGTAAACGTCTCAAGTGGCTGCCGATTTGCCTTCGTAGGAATACTCACATTCTTTCTACTTTGTACAGCATACCGTTCAATCCCTCCACTCCATGTTACCCAAAACACTGCTTCGAATTCATTTCCTTCTCTCCCGATTGTCATTTACGTTCCACTAACAATTTTTTGCTTGGCATTCCAGCACATTCATACTCTTTCTTCAATAAATCATTTTTAATTACAGTTGTATCCTTGCCTTTATATATTCGACATGCTCAGTCCCATTTTTCTTCAAAAATCTACTCAAAACTTATTACTTGGAACTGTAATATTTCCCATCATAATTCCTGTCCTTAATTGTATCTATTCTACATACCCTCAACCGTCATCATCTTGTGTGTAAAATATATTTATAAAATATATTTATATTTTTTTAACTTCCTTTTCAAATTTATGTACACCTGCCCTATTTGCAATTCGCTCTAAACAACGGTTCTTTGCTAAACTAGGGTTGTCTGAAAGAAAACGCTTCCAGACTATATATATTTCATTTTGTCTCTTTCCTATGTGTATTAGTGTACAATAAAAAAGAATATATTGATTGATTGATTGATAAATTCTTACTACTTTGTACTACTACTTTCACATTACTAAATGTTTTTTTATGTCTCTCTAGCTTTCAAACAACTCCCTAATCTTAACAGAAGACAGTTATTTCAATATAATAATATATAAACCCCGAGCGTGGTGTAAAAAGGGAAAATAGCGTTAGCAATATAATAATATATAAACCCCGAGCGTGGTGTAAAAAGGGAAAGTAGCATTAGCAATATAATAATATATAAACCCCGAGCGTAGTGTAAAAAGGGAGAATAGCATTAGCAATATAATATTATATAAACCCCGAGCGTGGTGTAAAAAGGGAAAATAGCATTAGCAATATAATAATATATAAACCCCGAGCATAGTGTAAAAAGGGAAAATAGCATTAGCAATATAAAATCAAAATTATTTTGATTCCAAAAACTGATGAATACTGCCATATACTTTGGATCTCATAATTAACAAAATTAAATCCAAACCCAAGCACATAACTGCAAGACATCAAGATATTGTTAGCTCGTTCTGCGTAGATCGGACAAAAATATATTCAAATATTCAAAAACTGAAGATAGCGGGGTTAATTATGGCATTTGAACGTCAAACATCTTAGTTACCCTCGTGACCGTGGGTGCTGTAAAGCACCCAAAATGTCGGGAATTAAAAATAAGTTAATCAGCCGCGATAAAACCCATGTAAATAGTTTTTTACAATGTGTAGTGTCCGCGTAAATATAAGAAATCATAAATTTTTAATGTTAAACTACCTACACATTAGTCCTGAAGGAATCGGTGCATGAGTACCGAAAACATTTCACCTCAACTTTTTATGCAATTATCTTCCTATTGTCCTACTGATTATATAAATGTATGTTCCCATGGAGTAACGCGTTGATATATTGTTCAAAACGATATTTTTTCAAATGTAAGGAGTTGTTATAGTCAAACGGATCAATTTTTCCTTATATTTCTTGCTGAAATTCTCTTGTAGGGAGGATATGTGGATAGATGGATGGATATTCGTAGTACCAAAAATCTCACATACTCGACGCTATGCCCATTTATAGTCTGTGTATTTTACGTTTAGCGTAAACGAGGTGGTTATGCCATTATCTATCGTAAGATAAAAGATTTTTCTGCCATTTCACACAGATGCCTTTAATGAAAAAAAAGTGTTTCTGCTTTCTTGGTCCCATTTTCTATAAGGGTGACAAAAAAGCACACAGTCCACCTGATGGTAAGTTAATACTGTGGCTCATAGACATCTACATCTAACCTCGATAAAATTAAAATGCAGATGCGTTGTCACCCCTGGACAAAGACTACAAAAGGAATGCACCGTTTTCAGTAAATAACTTCAAATTTGAGCTGCGTGCTCTCGCATCTTATATGTTTAAATCTCGCATAAAAAAAACTTTTTTTTACATTTATTTATTATACAAAAATACAGTCGGTTGTTCTTTATAAAACTTTCGCCAAACTGCAGGGCAGTTTGTTGGCGCATACATCAACCTCTTACATTATATGTGCCTATAGTAAATTTTATGATCCTGAAGAACTTAAAATACACATAATCTGTACTTACTGTAATTTAAAATAGAGTCCTTTAAAAACTGAAACGGGGTGTTGGACTCTTTTCCATATTGGTGAGAAAAAGACTAGATATAAATATTTTGGTAAAATTTTAAGAAGTGGTTAAAGTACACAATAAATTGGAGTATATTTTTAAGTATGGTAAGTTTTCAAGCGATAATTAAGTTGCTGCTATTACCAGCTGCGGTATTTATTAAAATGTTTGAAAATTACATCTTTTATAACCTTCTAAAGGTTTCGTAAAAACACTCATTAAATCTAATAATTAATTATAAATGAAGATAATTCAAATTAAATGTTATAAAATTTTCTAATTCAACTTTTTCGGATAGATTTGGTGGGTAGAAAAAGAGGTTTAAGAAAAAATTTGAGAATCATCATAATAATGTCCTCCAGACCGAATTTCAGTAACGGCGGCCAGCCTCAACGGAGACTAGCCATCAGCGCAGGACAGAATTTTGTGCCCACGTGTATGCACAAGCACAGGTGCACTCTCTATTACATCACTCTCATATTCCGATGGGACGGTTACCCAACACGACTGGAGAGAGAGCAGGCGCAGGACTAACGGCTTTACGTGCCTTCCGAAGGACGGGGGTGATATACCGCCAACTTTCTGACTCTGGGCAGCTATTGAGAATTTCTTGACGGAAATATTCAATAATTAATTTTTGACCCGACCGGTGATTTCAACCCAGGACCTCACGATCAGTAGTCGCGCCACTACAACCACTAGACCAACGAGGCAGTCGAAGAATGATCATATTGTCTGTATAACACTACTACTTCGTTTATTACAGAATAAAGGTGACAAACGAGCACACAGGCCAACTGATAGACATCTACTTTTATCTCAAAGTGCAAAGTGCAGGAGATTTTTCACCCCGTTTCCAGTAAAAAGAGGCTCTGGATCGCTATTGCATCAAGCAAAACACAGCAGCATTAAACTACTATTTTACGTTGATATTCTGTGAATGTGGTCCTTACCCGGTCGAACCGAACCATTCGTGCTACAACCAAAATGTACGAGTAGCTGAAGCATGGATATACTATGTATTTCTCATGATTGAATCCACTTGATTGTAGTTCTCTAATAACAAAGTAAACCGTTACTGGGTAGTTAATTTGTTTAATTTAGAAGGAAATGACGTGTGTCCGAACAAAGTGTTTAACACAACCACCAAGTTCAATGGGAGCAATCAATCTCAAACTACTTCAGTAACACCGTTCTTCTGTAGCTCTAGCTGCATTCAATCCGTGTGTTTAGGACGTTTTCCAGATAACAAATAGTACCCGGTCGCGCCCAACTGTGGTTAGAAGAAATGCGGCAACACAAAGACCTTGTTTACCTAACTGTCGATATCCGTATGGGGTAAGTTACAAGCGGTAGAGGAGATTACCGGGTATAGAGTAATTAAACTGTGCTCTTAAAAGACTAGCGGCCTCTGTAAATAAAAATAAACACAGTTTCATTTGCTACCTAGAAGTTTGAATTCTTAACACCAAACCCTTTCATCTTTCGTTTATTTCTACGTTCAGAAGACACTGATAACAAAGAGAGGGTAGTCTAATGTTTGAGGTTACACACTGCAAAATTAAAATTGATGGATTCAAATCCGCGATTTAACTACCGTTCTGAACAGCAGTTTTACATTTAGCACTTTGGCTCATCTTACTGTGGTTACTAGGAATATTAGAAATGTTAAGACAGCACGCTAATATCCTTTCGTTTTGAATATGAAATTAGAATGATATAATTACACTTTATACTTCCTTATCCAAGTATTTATATATGTTAAAAATGTAATGAAATAATGTTTCAGTAATGTTCATAGTTACAGTCTCTATAAAGTCCAACTTTTTAAATTTTCATGAAAATACCTTTTTTGGATCGAGTTCGTGCGAGAACTCGATGAATGCAGATGGATCAGGCGCTTGGTGTTATTTCTTGAGAAATCATATATACAGCAGTCGACGTGTGAAAGGAGACTTGTAATCATGGCCTGTGTTTCATGATAGTGGACTTTTTTTCTAAACAAATGATTGAAATATACTTTATTGTACACCGATAAATGAGAGATAACAAAAAAAATATAAATGAAGCATAATTGGCGGCCTTATTATCGCTTACAAGCGATCTCTACCAGGCTTCTCTAACCATAGCTGAGGAAGGAAGTGTAATGACATGTTAGAAAGGGTAAGGTTATATACAAACCCTCCTCCAAACAAATCCAACTCCGACCTCAAAACACGCTTCTAAACTAATTGCATTAGGTCAATATTTAGGCATTATTTAGGGGTCAATATCGGTCACTGAACTCACATTTCATCCATAATGGGCTGCAACAATAATTATGTTTAATTAATGGAATCAGGCGCTACTTTGCTGAAAGCCATTATAATAAAAGTTACTCATTGAGCGGATGTACGCAAAATAATTTTTACTAACTTTACGTGCAAACGTAATTATTAAAGTTAGTTTCAGTTCGTTACATTGTTTAATGCAAAATTGTAAACAATTTTGTCAGCTCAGTTGCAGAGTGGAAAAGCATCACGAGGACGCGGGTTCAGATCTCGCACGATCATAGCATATAAAAATAGGTTTTCTTGCTTGCGGGGGGATTATCCCATAGTTGCCACGCTTGGCGTTCTGGCAACCGCATTTTTTATTATTTTGAGTTATTATTAGGAAGATTCTGCACATATTTTGTTCGTTTCCCTCTGTCGACTCGTATGACACACGACACACAGAATGATGTGGGGTAGTGGATATTCTTATATCACCACAAGCACAGAAAAATACATTTGTATGACCTGCGAATAAATTGTTCGGATCTGAATTACATTTATCAATGTGCATGTTTTTGTATGTAAATCGATTCTACAGTAAGGAGATAAATTTTAGTGATACAATTTTTAACAAATAAAAAATAGGTTACTGTAGGTATTCTAACAGTTTTGTTTTTTTTTTATCTCTAAAAGCACTAAATATTATAAGCGCTAATAATTTACTCACATCATAGTTGCGTCGTCCAATAGCGTCACCCCAAAAGTACATAAATTAACTCAATATCGTAAATTGTTTACAGTGCGACTCCGGCGCAGAATACATTAGCCAACTTGCGAATGGACAATTTCAGTGTTGATATTGGTTTTAACACAAATTACATCATTTTATTTAAGGGTCAGTTAAACAAATTTTTGCAGGTGTTGCAGTCGTTTTCATGAAAATGGAAAATTCATAGACTTTAATAGTTTTCCGGTGGCGCTATATAAGTGTCCGAAGCGAAACCCACCGAATCCGAAATCTTTCTATTAAAGTTCTGAAGTACTGTGGTATATATATAGAATAGCTCTGTAAGAGGACGGTAAACGGGTATTGTCGTGGTAGGGCAATGTTGCAGGTATATTGTGGTTGAAGTACTAATGGGTCGGCTTGACTTGGGTAGGACCACGCTCACACAGAATACCAGCGTAAAATATCAATAGCAGCTTAATGCTGCTGTGTTTCGTATCGTAAGCGTAGAGAACCGGAGACCCTTTTTACCGGAAACGAGCCTTTTGATTATTAATTGAAGATAAATGTAGATGTCTATGGGCCATAGCATCCACTTGCCATCAGATGGACTGTGTGGTCGTTTGTCACCCTTATTCAATTTAAAAAAAAAACTTAGTTGTATACAAAAACCAATAAAAAGTGCTCACAAATATTTTTTATAGTACTAGCACCCCACCTCCAAACAGTTCGTTGACACACTGTAAAATTTTAAAAAGATATCGTATATGGCAGACGTGAAATATTAAGTCTATAAGATAACAATGACCTAGCATTCTCACGAGAATTATTATAGCTTAGAATTAGCTTTACAAAAATCTATTCACTCTTGCCTTGAAGACACCGAGATTATAACCGAATGGAAAGACAGATGCTCGCAGATTATTCCACTCCTTAAAATATAATAAAAATTAATTTCCTTAAACAATTTTATAAAAGCTACGTAAAATATATATTGTTTTTCCGACAGCAGCGCTTATCGCCGGTAATTTGTTTAAGCCAGTCCAAGCTCTGACGCTATCTCGATTGGACCGGGAAAGACATTGGACACGATGTTAATAGTGGGTTTCGTTTTACCAGGATAAATTTATGCTTTTCGTTCCTGGTGGACTTATGAACGTGCTTAAAGTTTTATTACGCTATTAAGATGTGAAAGTAATTTCTAATTTTTCGAGTTTTAATTTTTCGTAATGGAGTGGTTTGTGAAAGTGATTGTATAATTACGAAGTTCATTTTATAGAATAAGAGTACCGAACGAGCACACATCCACCTAATGTTAAGTGGATGCTGTGGCCCATGGACATCTACATTTATACTCGCTTAAGAATCAAATGCAGATGCTTTAAAAATGCACAAGTATTGTTACCCCTATGAGGACTAAAATGGAATGCCTCGTTTATTGTAAAATGGCTCTTCGGTTCTCTACACTCACCATATAAATACGTCAATAAAAACTTGTAATTTATAATCAAAAATACTTCTTAAAAATATTTCTCAACAACCCAAAAATAATGTTTACATGTTTGTGAAGCTAAGAAGTTTCCGATTCTGATGTATAAACCTACGATCGACGGTTTTTTACTATGTTCGTTAAATTTGTTCGCTGGATATCTTACGATTTTTTTTAGAGAATAAGGGTGACAAACGAACACACAGTTGACCTGATGGTAAGTGGATGCTGTGGTCTATAGACATCTACATTTATCCTCGATCGAGAATCAAAATTCAAATGCATTGTCACACCTGAGGATTAAGATCGAATCCAGTAAAAAGATCTCCGGTTCTCTATACTCACCATACGAAACACAGTAGCAATATACTGATATTTGACGCTGGTATTCTGTGATAGCGTTTTACCGACCCATTCGTGCTACATCCATAATATAGCTGCAACGTTGTTCTACCATGTATAAAAATTTTATAAGGTAAACCATGAACTAGAAATTTAGAAAGTTTCTAATTTTAAATATTTATTTATGAAAAATAAAACAAGAAATGTGTGGTTTGAAAGAAGATATTGTCATTAGAATTAAGAACTAAATACTTTGGTAGTTTGATCACGGTAGAGAGAATGAATGAGGAAAAAGTAACAAATTTATGCTGCAGAAGTGAACGGCAGGCTCGGCAAGGGACGCCCTAGTCAGAAGTTTACTAAACACATTGAAGATAGACTTAATTAAGAGTACCCTTAACGGACAAGCATTTATGTATAGGTATATGGGTCTACGGGAATTTATGTATTTATGAGTTGTATTTTAAAATATTAATTAATTGTATCGTTAAATAATATTTGCTGTTATGTCATTATCCTGACGGTTTAGTGACACAGTGGCTTAGCAATAACTTGCGGCGCTAAGGGCCGAGAGTAATTTTGCGGCCTACAAATAATTGTTCCGAGTCTGAATTATTGTCCTTGTGAAATATATGTATATAAACTGCCTCCATGATACAATAGAAAATCCTAGTTTGGACGTAAAGTTTTAAAAAAGAAAACAGAAATCGCTCAAATTGAATTTCCAAACAATAGGAAGTAGACCATTCGGCATGAGTGATTGTTAATTAAGTATTCGTCGCCCGCTACATTTAACATGCTTGCAAAAGTATGGTTCAAAGCGTGCTCATTGATCAACTTAATGCACACACAAAGACCGCGATTTAGACTAAATGTAAATGAAAATCACTCAATATTATTAAATACAATGATTTATAGGATTACTGTAATCATTCATTATATTCCAAAAAATTCGATACCTCTATTTAAGTTTTACTACTATTAATAACACGTTTTAAATACTTCTAATTATATATAAATATATGTATAAATTAAATGAATTATGTATATAATTAGAAGTATTTAAAACATATCAAAATTAAATAAATTAAAATGAAATGAATAGAGTTTTGACAATTTAAGTAATTAATGTTATTTTTTATGATTACGCGAACACTACACATTAAAATAAAACTATTTTTTTACGAACTTTATCGCGTATATTAATTTATTGTATACTTCTGACGTTTCGAGCAAGTTACAATACAAATGGCCACAGAGACGTTAATCTATAGGAATAATATTATTAACCAAATTAAAAAAATACAATGCTTAAATTAAGTAAGAAACATTCGCTAAACCCCGTTAAAAATTTACACATTCAAAATTTAATGTAGAAAGTTTCGTAGTAGCGCGGAAAAAAACGGGTACTCTCACATTTTGTGCGGTTGGTTATTGTTTGCCAGTGTCTAATAATAGATCAGGATAGCGAGTTCATCGTTCAAGACTACCACGTGCCACGTCAGCCATCTTGTACGACCACACCAAACCATAAGGTCTTGGCCCGACCTGGGAATCGAACGCGAGACCCTATCGCCACACCAATTTCTGGTCATTACCGCGGCCATTTTCTGGTTGTTCGAACCGGATTAGAGTCGGGGCAATTGGCTCCACCATTTTTTGATTCCTTCGAGCGGGATTCGAGGGATAGTCTATGGCTCAACCATTTTGTTTCAATCATAGGCTAAACCAATCATCAATAAGAAATTAATTTCACTAATTAGTTTATTTATAGCTAGTAAATAATCCAAAAATATTCATATTTTTAATGACAATTGAAAAAAACGTATCTTAAGCTCATTTAAAATTAAAATATAAATGTATTTAAAAAAATTGTACCGTATGATTAAAAAGCTTAAATTAAATACTAAATTCGTAAATAGCATAACCACAAGACTGGCTGGAGACTGATCCGCTGACCAAAGTATCTGTCAGCGTTTAGGTCATCGGAGAAATTAAAACGGCGTGAAAATGCGCTACAGACGCCTTTTGACGCCGTTCAAAGAAAAAAATCTAAATTTTTCTAAATATTTTTGGCATTTATTTTAATAACTCTGTAAAACGAGACTTAAAATATTAAGACAAGGGACAATATTCTGTCTACAAATACAAAGGCGGAATATTTTTTACAAAATAAGATGTGGCTCACCTGATGGTAAGTGACTACCGCCGCCCAAGAACATGATTTTTTTTTACTTGGTAGAGCCACTGCAGCTATATTAAATGTATATTTGTAGCAAGAATGGAAACAGGAATGATGCTGAGCAAATCATAAATGTGATTAGAGAACGATTTCCATTAAATAATAATTTATCTGATTTTATAAATAGTATGAATATGAATAGACGAACATCTGATTTTACTAGTATTACGGCTCATTCCAATACTAATATTATATTCCTCCATCATATATATTCTATATAGTGAAGTTATATTATTTGCCCTAGGAAAATACCAATTCAACAGGCAAGGTATTATAGTGCCTATTATAGTGAACATGTCAGGTTTCACGGAGGGTATAGAATTGAAATAAGCAAACGTTAATGTAACAGAGTATTGTTTGAGAGGAAGTGGAAATAATTCACTTATAAGAGGCAAAATCAAATCCAGAAACATTTCGAGAAAAGTATATTATGTTTATATATTAATTGAAAATAATTTGTCTGGAAGGGAAGCTATAATAAAGTATTGCTGCAATTGTTTAGTTGTATGTAGCAGAAGAACAGTTGGGTGCTGTGCACATGTTATGACGCTTGTGTGGTATCTTGGGTGGGCCAGGCATCAGCCGACAATACCAGCACCTGCAGCATTCCTTGATGCTGTAGTTATAAGAGAGGATGATTAATAAAAGTAATTTTCTCTTTTTTTATAGAAATAAGGTGACAAACGAGCACACAGTTCACCTGATGGTAGGTGGATGCTGTGGCCCATAGACATCTACATTTATCTTCAATTGAAAATCAAAATGTTGATGTGTTACCAGCCCTGAGGACTGAGATAGAATACCTTGTTACCATTAAAAAGGGTCTCCGATTCTCTATACTCACCATTCGAAACACAGCAGCATTAAGCTGCTATTTTAGTTTGGTTTCTATCATGGGCATAGCATCGAGATGAGGTTGATCCACCTGCATCTTTTTTATATGATATATTACCATCAAGTGATGATATTGAAAATACAGAATGATGACTATAACCTTAATGCGTATTAATATTGTTATATTAATGATGATTTTTGCCATAGTTGCTACACTTGTGGCAACCAAAGTTTTTTGTGGTATTCTATAGGAAGATGCCGCCGCCCATCTCCTGATATTTTTATTTTACTCTGTGGACTTTTACAACACCATATGGGACGGGGTGGCAATTCACAAAAGGCCTGTGTAATATTTTACATTATATATTTAGTTTAGGAGGCCTATGTTGAGCAGTGGACTGTCGCAATGATGATTAATAACGATAAATTAAAATTGTAAAGTTGTTTATATTACCTATTTCAATTTTACTGTGTGCTCTTATTTTCTATTATATATTATGTTATATGTGTAATTTATAAATAAACGCTGAGCAAAGTTGAATTTAGTGCTCTGGCACCCTTTTTTATCTCTTTTAATTCACAATCTCCTTCTGATTTATAATTATATAAAAGGGTAAGTATCTCTAGACATTATATTTTAATGATCTTTGGAATTTATACTTGCTAATAAATGAATACTTTAGTAAACAAAGGGCCCGCACTGCACCTATCTACTGTGTTATTTTTAAGAAAGGACTTATAAAATGCCGACGATTTTAAGAATAATAAATGCAGTGATATTATACATGATGTTTGGGATTTATGGGACAGATGTAGGGTGCACTTTGAGAGATGCCCTATTATTGTGTGATGAATAGTTGTTGTATGGTTCCACCACATATTTTTATTTAGCAAACACTGCAACGAGCTTTAAGTCGCATCTACGAAGTTATATTATTTGCACTAGGACCATATGGATTCAACAGGAAAGGTCCTATTATAGTGAACATGTCGGGTTTCACAGAGGGTATCGAATCGAAGGACAGTTGGGTGATGTGCACAAGTTATGACGCTTGTGTGGTACCTTGGGTGGGCCAGGCATCAGCCGACAATATCGCCAGTGCCAACATCACTCCTTGACTGGATATAAGAGAGGAGGACTCCTTGTTGTAGATATAAGAGAGGATGATGAATAAAAAGTAATTTTGTCTAGCCTACTCCTAAATTATAAATTCTACCATTACACTTCATTTATTCCCGTAACGCACCAATACTCGATTTTTCAATACATATGCAACTTTAGTATTGAAGACTGAAAGACAGTAGGTATCTAGCGATTAACTCTCTTCAGCTAGAATTAAAATGGTCAAACTACAAAAAAGCCTTGAAATCTTTTAGGAAAGACTTCGTGTGATAATAATTACGCCATCCTTGTTTTTTACACTACATACTGTGCAAGCTAGTGCAATACATGTAGGTGTAGTTTTTATTGAATTATCGGTCATAATTTGTTGTCGAAACGGTTAACTTCACGAGATGGTTTGACAGACGGCCCTTTTTGATTTGACATCGAACTTTAGGGAGTATGGTGCACATACGTAGGGTGCGCTTTGAGAGATGTTCTATTATTGGGTAATATAATTATTTTAACTACACTGTTAGGCTACTTCGCAGTCGGAGCGAGTCCAGCAAGAGTCCAGCAAGAGTTCAAGCAAGTTTTTTTCGTTAAAAATCAAAGTGTACAATAAATTGCCTTAAGAAATAACAAGACTTCGTTTCGACAAGTGACAAAAACATAATTTATGAATCACGCTTTCTATAATATAGAAGAATATATGAAATGTTCATTTTCTGACTTGCTTGACATGTAAAAATAATGTAAATGTATTTTGAGTTGCAATTTTAATAATCTAATGTAATCTTATATCATTTGTATTGATTGTAGTTTTGACATACCAATGTTATATTTTAATAAAATGGCCAATAAAAAAAGGAAAAAGATATTTGTTGATTCAGCCTTACAAATATTGTTGACGTTATTATAAAAATCGTGGTGATTTAGATATTATTTTTAAACGTGATTGTGTTTACAACATAAAAACAAACCAATCTAACTATAGTTTGTTTTGGGACATGAAAAAAAAGTCAAGTCCAGCTCCTATAGAAATTTGGCCATCCTCCTTTGTGGTTTTTATATTATTGTATTTTAGTGAAGATAAGTAACTACCCGAAGTTTCAGAATACTTGCCAAAGCTACTGTTGAGTGGATTTTGCGGTAGGGTGATGCAAATTCAAGATTTGGGTATCCAGTAAATAAAGTTTGGTGTACACGGAATAATGGGTGATACTCACTTTAACATCGGCATTTAGATTTAACCGCGATTATACAGACTACAGACAAGAGTACAATTAGTCCGACTAGGTCAGTCCAACTTTGACCGAGAGGTCAATCAGCTCAACTCGGCTGGGCAGCGTTCGCGAAATTACGACACATCTTCTCGTCAAGTAGGTTAGTAGGTCCTATAACTCAAACTAGTCCGTATTGCCAGTGATGACTTATAGATCGGAGACGTGGTCCTTCACTGCTGACCGTATGAGGAAGGTTCATGGTCGCTTAGTGAGCTATGGAAAGGGCTATGCTCTTAGTTTTTCTGCGTGATAAACTTTAAAATGAGGATATCCACAGTAGAACCAGAGTGACCGACATAGGAAGGATTAGTGTGCAGAAGTGGCAATGGGCCGGCCATATAACCCCAAGAACCGACAATCGATGAGGAAAAATGGTTTTCGAATGGTAGCCTTTTACCGGTAGGCGACGTGTAGGGCGACATCCCACTATATGGAAAGACGATCTGGTAAGACATGCAGGAAGTCGATGAATGCAGGTGGATCAGGACCATGCTTTTTGCCATTTCTTGAAGGAGGCCTATGTTCAGCAGTAGACTTGTGAAGGACTGCAATGATGATCTGCACATATCCTTTAAAAACATGTCATTTCACTGACGGGTGTTTTATTTTTATTATTGCAGGAAAAGACAAGCGGCTTATAATTGTACATATCGGCAGTATTAGTCGATTTGTAGAAGGAGGGTTGAAATATTTTAAATCTAACAAAACCTTTGACTACCGCCAAGGTATGCACGCCAGTATTTGAAAATTGGCCCCAAGACGTTTTAGCTAAATTAGATGGCAGTTATTTTTTTAGATAATGCATCGTACCATTCTCGAAAACTTGACAAAACAACTACAACTTTATCTCGCAAACAAGACATTATTGAATAGCTACGGTCGAAAAATATTGCTGGAGACGAATCAATGTTAAGGTCTTAACTTTTGGATTAAGTTAAGCAAAACAAAGATCGCTTTGAAAAATTGATAATTTATTGATAATATGGCTAAGTTCACAATTCGTCGCGTCATACGTTTGCCAGCGTATCACTGTGAGCTCAATCTAATTGACCTTATTTGGGTTAAAGTGAACGGCCACGTGGCAGCAAATAACCAAAGTTATAAAATTGATGAAGTTCGACTCTTTTGTTACAAACAGTAGCTAAAGTGGAAAGTCATGTGTTAGAGCAGTTTATTTTTCACGTGTCTGCAGGACGTTTATCAGAAGGAAGTGATGATAAACGTCCACGACCACGATACTACGATAGTTTTTAAGATTACAAGAATTATGTAATAATTATTTTATTTATAAGGTATTGTGCATAATATATTTAAATTATATCCAATATTGTTTCATTGTTAATTATTTATGAAATTATTGGGTCCTTACATAAATTATGAAATTAGCGTTTTGTTGTACGGACCACTTTGATCTGAATTATCTTTGGTTAAGAATTCCAAATTCAAATTTATAAATTCATTTAGCTGCTACATGTGAGTTTTGAAAACAGTCTTTCGTTTGTTTTTTCCTCATATTTTTTTTTGTTGGCATCGCTTATTACCGCGCAATGGAAAAATTGAAATACCGGTATATTTACGAGTACGAGTTCTACCGTGGCACCAGTGCTGCAGAAACAGTTCGACAGATTAATGATGTGTACGATGCTGGTGTTGCAAAAGAAAGCACGGTACGTTTTCGGTTCCAACGTTTTCGTTCTGGACCTGGCCGGAGATCAAAGTGGAAAACGAAGAATTAAAGACTATTGTGTAGAATCGGATCCATCAGAAAACACTTCAAAGATAGCTGCAGGATTCGGGATAAGTAATAAAACTGTATTAATACACTTGAAGCAAATTGGGAAAATTAAAAAACTTGTACAATGGGTACCTCATGAATTGAGTGAATCGAACTTGCAAACACGCATCGACTGCTGTGTTACTTTGCTCAACCGACACAAAAGTGAAGAGATTTTAAATGAAATCATTACTTGTGATAAAAAGTGGATACTGTGCGATAGTCAGAAGTGCTCGTCGTAATGGCTGAACCTTGGAGACCCAGCCAAATCCTGCCCTAAACGAAAATTGACTCAGAAAAAATTACTTATATGTGTTTGGTGGACTATCGCCGGTATCATTCACTTCAGCTTTCTAAAATCTGCCCAAACGATTACGGCAGATGTCTATTGGCGGCAACTGAAGGAAACCATGAAGGAAGAACTAGCTGCTTAACAACCGAGATCCACACTGAGACCACACACTGCACAACAAACAACCACTATACGTAACATGAGCTACAATTGGAATATCTGCGTCATCCACTGTACTCCTCGGAACTTGCTTCAACAGATTACCATTTTTTCCGGAATTTGGACAACTTTTTACAAGGAAAAAAATTCAACTCCGATGCGGTAGTCCAAACCGCCTTCAAAGAGTTTATTGATTCTTGCTTTTAGCGGTTTTTTTAGTAAAGGGATCAATGAACTACCTATGAGATGGCAAAAGTGCAAAGATAACAACGGTGCATACTTTAATAACTCTAAAGTACCCGGATGACCGAGCTTTGCTCGGTTTTTTTTTAAGTTACATTTATATACAAATTACATGAATAATAGTTTTTTATCTTTTTGAGATATTAGAAAAAACTGAACCGGTTATTTGAATAAAAAATCATGAGTGCAATTAGATTAATTAAAATTTTCGTGTTTTTAAAAAATACTAAAAAGGGCTCGAAATAATGGATTTTCTCACAAAAGAAGGGAACTTGAAAAAAAAAGGAAAAAAAGTCGGACTCAAGACGGGAAGCGAACCACGGAACACCGAAATCACGCCCGAACAACATCCCATCTGAGCTATTACGATCGTTAGTAACCTGTCAAAATTTACCTTCTTATATTGTAGCAGTTTTTTTATTGCCTGAAAACACGGACAAAGGGACATTTTCTAATAATAAATCCTAGCTAGATCGATTCATTGCCCCCGAATCTCTCTGGACACTAAATTTTATGAAAATCGTTGGAGCCGTTTCCGAGATTCCGATTATATATATACATACAAAAATTACTCGTTTAAAGGTATAGGATATATTTTACAAAAAAAAATTATATTATATTCCTCCCGTACAAAACGCCAGTTTTGTATGTATGGACCTATTATTTATTTATAATAATAATGTTAGAAGTATTCAGTATATGAATCGACGTTTACAATTTAGAAACAAGAACAAAGGCTTTGGCCCCAACCCTAAAAAGACTCTGTCAATAACGGAAATGTGCGAGAGACTTACTCAATACTCGTTTGTTAAAAAAAAAACTATAGTGTTGCAAAAAAAAACCGCAGATGTTAGTTTTACAAAAGTCAAAACATGTTTTTGTTTTCAATTTTCTTCAATAAAACGAATACAATCTGAGAGAAGAACCGATAAGAAACCCTATTAGTTTTTTTTTAATACAAAATCCATGTGCGGTGAAATTCCTAAAGGAACTGTATCCCCAACTTGTCGTCGCTGATGGTGATAAGTGGGCTGGTTCTTTTCTCGCTCAAATGCTGGGTATAGCCGTTCGGCGAGAAAACGTCTAGGGTTCTTGGCACTATACCGCGGGAATTGTAGTATGATAATTTAATTTTGTAGTTTTAGTTTTTATATTATGGTTATTAATAATATATATTTGAATGTTAAGTAAATAAAAAAACATACAAAAATAAGTATTCATTCAATAGTAAATAAAAATCAAAATTTATGAAACAATTTACACTAGTCTATAAATGAAACAGTAGATAAAAAACAGCATCGTGCGGTGTTAACGCATTTTATGCGAATACAGTGCAGTAAAAGTCGTTTGGTAGAACAAACAGAAGAAATTCAGGGTGCGATTAGACAAGGCGGAATTAATGAGCTGGCAGACTTCCGAGTAAAGTTTCAAGTGGTGCGAGTGAAGGCGGTTGGGTAAGCGTAGCAGAGATATAATGTTACGATTAAGTTATTAAACAAATAGTTAAGATCCAGCAACTTAAGAGAAAATAGCTGTCGAATATAATATGGTAATAAGAGTTATTTCTCTTTGCAACTTTACTGGTTAAAATCATATGAAATTGTGTGAGAAATTTTATTCAATGTTTTTTTGTATTATGTATTTTCCAAAAAGCGCTTTAGTAACGTGTAAACGTGTAAACGTTACTAAAGCACTTTTTGGAAAATACATAATAAAAAAAACATTGAATAAAATTTCTCGAATATAAAAGGGACTTTATCGCTTTTAAATTACTTATTTTAACTCATTTTTAAAGCCCGACGAATTACCGAAGATACTGAACACCGAACTGAACCTACCGAACGTACATTGGGACGTCAAACGTCTCAGTCCCCCCCCCCCCTCATGACCATGGGTGACATCATGAGTATTTAATTCCAAAATACTGTTAGCGTTACCTTTACAGCCTATTATAGTCCATTGCTGAAGATATACCTCCCCCCATAAATTGCATCAGAGGACGAAAAGACGAAAGACGCTGCTACCCATCTGATTTTCCCCTCTGTCGTGTTGCCTACTACTACACCCACGGAATGATATGGGGCAGTGGATATTCTTACACTGCCACTAAATAGAATTCTAAAATTCCATTAAAATTGTCAATTCACTTATTTTAATTCATTATAACAGCAACAGAAACTTTTATATTCAATATAGATTACAAATAATAATTATTGAAATTCACTTTTTCACATCAAAGATAAACCTATATTTTTTAAATTTGCGTATATTATCATACGCTAAGAAATTGCTTTCGGGTCTTTCAATAAAAAAGCATACTCAACGAATATTTTGAAGATAAAATGAATGATTTTTAGTACCTACAAATAATGTTTAATATATTTATTATATATTTATCTTTACCGTATTATAAGTTTTTATTATAAAATGAATGGTTTTAGTATCTACAGTTAATGTTCTATATATTTATATTTATGTTATTAAGAATTATGTAATTAATAATAATTTATACCAGCGCAAAATAGCAGCTTAATGCTGCTGTGTTTCGTATGGTGAGTATAGAGAACTGGATAACCTTTTTACTGGAAACGAGGCATTCGAGGTTATAATTCGAGGTATTAAGGATGACATTGTGAGAAAAGTTGCCAAGTCTGTAAAATCAAATAAAAAATTCTAGAATATATGAAATTAGCCAACCAGTGCATAAGAAGTCTTTTCTTTCTCTAAACCCTCGACAGTGCACTCTTCTACAGTGCCATTCCATCTTAGTTCTCAGGGGCGATAACGCATTTGTAATTTTATTCCAAAATTCTTATGGAGATAAATGTAAATGTCTATGGGCCACAGCATCTATTTACCATCAGGTCGACTATGTGCTCGTTTACCACCCGTATTGTACAAAAAGTTACAATAAAGATATGTAATTTTCCCTAAACATAGTAATTATAATTGAAATTTTTATGCTATTAAATATTAATATTATTATTGCCAGGTGATGACGATAACCTTATATTGACTGTGTGCTCGTTTATCACCCGTATTCTACAAAAAGTTACAATAAACATATGTAATTTTCCCTAAACATAGTAATTATAATTGAAATTTTTATGCTATTAAATATTAATATTATTATTGCCCGATGACGACGATAACCTTATATTTGTATGCCTTTTAAGGTGAAACATAGTGTTACTTATCATACCTTTTTCACCAAGTTTGTAACTTTTACCTATGTTTTACAAGTAAATTATTTTGATTTGATTTATTTTATTGCAACAGAAATATGTCCGGTAATCGCTCGGTAAATGTGACGGATAATAGCAGCGGGCAGAATAACAGCGCTGAGGCTACATATAGGCAACTCTACCTACCTAATGTGTTTATGTATACTGTACTTTTCTTGCGTATATATTTTTTAAATATCTGTGTACGTTTTGTATCATCATCATCATTACAGCTCTTCACAAGTCCACTGCTGTACATAGCCCCCCCCCCCCAAGGTATACCACAAAGCATGGTCCCGAGCTACCTGCATCCTGCTTGTCTAACCAGGTCGTCACTTCATCTAGTGGGGTTTGCCATACACTACGCCTACCGATACGAGGCTGTATGTGATGTTGTATGTGACGAATAAATCAGGCATTTATTCATATTGTTTCTCCATTACAGCCAACAATTTATATTACAAGTCCACTGCTGAACTTAAATCTCCTCCAAGGAATACCACAGAGAATGGTCTTGAGCCAACTGTATCTCATACCAGGTCGTCACTCCATCTAGTGGAAGGCCGTTCTAGAGTTCTCTTCGGTTTATAACAAGACTTATATGTTAGAGTAGTTGTTTACATCACTCCATCAATACCAAAGTGTCTATGGTCAAGTCTTGTAATACCTGAGACAATTATCGATAACGTTTCGACTAGATTGTGTTAAAGTGACGTCAAATATTGTCTGTGGATTAGAAGTTAGCGCTTAGCAGTCGAGAATCAATCAGAAACGAGCCGCCGGAGTGACAAGAAGGTTGGTGATATATTATGTTATTTCGTTATACTGTGACAATGATTTAGTTTACTTGAAATTAATATTGTTATTGCATTGATTAATTCCTTTTATTTATAATTCTACGATTCACTTTTCAGGTACCCTTACAAGCTCTTGGTTCTTCGAGATAATTGACCGGCTCATTGGTTTTTTTTTAATAGGAAAAGAGTGACAAGCGAGCACACAGTCCACCTGATGGTAAGTGGTTGCTGTGGCCCATAGACATCTGCATCTATCCATCTATCCTCGTTTGCGAATCAAAATAAAGATGCGTTGTCAGCCTTGAGGACTAAGATGGAATGCCTCTTTTCCAGTAAAAAGGGTCTCCAGTTCTCTACACTCACCATACGAAACACAGCAGCATTAAGTTGCTTTTTTAAGCTGGTATTCTGTGAAAGCGTGGTCCTTCCCCAGTCGAGCCGACCCATTCGTGCTACAACTATACAATTAATATAGCTGCAGCGTGGCTCTTCCACGTAAAAAATATTTATATTAATTTATACTTCAGCTTACTGATTATGTGTATAGTATAAATGTTTTACTCTGACAAGACGTACATAGTTTCTTCAACCAAGAACAGAAATAATTCTACTAGAACTCTAAATCGATCCATTTCAAGAAAACATCTTATGCAGTAATGAAAGCACTAAAACAATATCGTTTTATAACGAACGTTTTAATGCTCACCTTGGCGTCAGCAAGAAATCTCAAACTCAAAGTTGTTAGAAAAGTATAAGTTGGTTCTAATGCTCTAGCGGAAACTTGATAGCGAGTTGAGCGAATTCTTATTATGAACTTTTAAAGACAGACCCTTTATTAAAACTTTTAAAAACTATTACATTACTTTTTTTGTTTTATCTATACTGTACTACTTAATATACTTGTTTATACTACACTTATTTATTTAATTTGTAATGGTGTAGTAGTTTCTAAGATTTTAGTTTTATTTATATATATATTTTATATGCTTTATAAAAGATATTATTTATATATTTCCTTTTCGGGATTATGACAATATTTTTATGTTAAGTCTTTATGGCGGTTTATTTAGGATAAAAATAATTAAAACCTTAAAATGTGAAGTCACATTAGTTCTGAAACTTGTTTTTAATCTTCTGTTGAATAAGTATAGCTTTATGTTTTGATATATTAAGATTACTATTGGAGATATACTAATTTTAATTATTATCGACGACGTAATTGAGGTTATAAATACTCCTTTGCATTTTCAATGCATTTTGTCACGGGGATTTTTCAAAGGAATTGTTTATTTTGTTTTGGAATTGTTTGTTTATTGAATAGTTTTCTTCCTCACACAACCTCTTTTTGGAACCGATGATTTTTCCGGACCGATAAGATTTAGGCCCTTACAAGAAATGAGCTTACTTTTAATTACTCTTAACGGTGTTACAGTATATACTGATATCGCGTATAATAACTTATTTTATATTCTCGACGTTTCGGGCACTTTACATCACGCATGGTCACGGGGGGATTTGTCGTCTATCAAATCTTATATAGTGATGATACGATTTTGTACGTGTTCACAGACTGCAAACTTTAGAACACTTACAAGATCGTCTCCGCCACTACATTTAATTTGATAGACCATAAATCCTCGCTAAATAACACTGATTCCTTCCATGGATGATTTGCGAGACTATTGAAATCGATAAACATCCCAATTTCAATAGAGAAGATGGTAGCACCCAGCTGAGGTGCTACCGTCTGCTTGGGACCCTATGATTAATAAAATTAAATCCTAAACCAAGCACACAATTGCAAGACTTAAAGATACTATAACTTCATACTCTGTAGATTGAAAAAGAAATTAATAATTTTCCTCTGGAGGTAGCCGTGGTTAACTACGACATTGGGACGTCGAACACCTCAGTCCCCCCGTAACCATGAGTAACCCCCCGTGACCATGGGTAACCCCCCGTAACGTGAGGAATATAAAATAAGTTAATATACGCGCTATCATTATGTATAAACTAGTTTTATATAAAAGTGTAGTGTTCGAGTAAACACAAGAAATCATTATGATGTTACAGTTGTTCGATACAATTCTTCGGTCGATACTTACCATCAGGTAAGCTACGTGCTCGTTTGCACTTTCTACAATAAAAAATCTTTTCGACAGTTTTATGTGAACGGCACTTTTTTATAAAGAGAATAATTAAATTCCGTTATTCTGTGAAGTTTTAAATTATGATAGTGATAATATTTTAAATAAAACCGGAAATAAAACCATAATAAGTAGCCAATTTAATACTTACTTACTTACTTACTTATCGTCACGAACAATCCCTAACGGGGTAGCCAGAGAGAACAGATCGCCAAGTGTCACGATCCTTACATACCTCTTTCGCTTCTTTCAGGTTCATTAACTTCTTCATACATGCACGTCTAGGTATCCGAGTACTCTTGACCCTCCCCTCTTCGAGCAATTTGCTCACATGGTCTTCAAAAGTTAGTCTCGGTCTACCTCGACACCTTTTAGTATTTACTTTCGCTCTATATATTTTCTTCACCATTCGGTCTTCACTCATTCGTTCAACGTGCCCAAACCATTGGAGTACGCCCCTATCAATTTTTGTGATAAGGTCATCTTTCAATCCTGCCGTATTGCGAATCTCTTCGTTTCGCTTTCGGTCGGCTATGGTAACGCCACACATTTTACGAAGCTTGCTTTTATGCTTCTTCTGGCATACCCAGGTTTCGCTGCCATATAACAAAGTCGGTACCAACACTGCGTTATGTATTGCAAGGCGTGCACTCTTCACCACGCCTTGCCTTTTGACTAATGCATTCAGGGCACCATTGACTTTGTTTCCGGCAGCGACACGCCTATCCACATCTAAATCACATCTTCCATCCCGGCTGAAAGCACTCCCCAAGTATACAATTTCATTTACCTGTTCTAGACATTCCTGATTTACCCATATTTCACATTTCGTTCTCTCTTCGTCCTTTTCAAATACTAGAACCTTAGTTTTATTAGCATTCAAACGGAGACCTTTAATTTCACATTCCTCTTTCATACACGTGACTAATGCCTGCAGTTCTGCTTCTGATGGTGCAATAAGCACTGCATCATCAGCATACAGCAGACAATTAACTTTTATGTCACCCAATTTCACACCCAAACAGCTATCTTTCAGCTTCTGTAAACAGCTGTCGAGATACAGTATGAACAGCCAGGAAGACATGACACAACCCTGTTTTACGCCCGCTTGGACGCTAAACATGGGTGACAGGTCATGCCCTACCCGCACACAGGCTTTACAGTCATAGTAAAATGACTGCACAGCCCTTAACAATCAACCATCCACACCATATCCCGGCAACAGTTCCCACATTTTCTTCCTTATAACCTTGATAAGGTAATGCTTTCTCCAGATCCACAAAAGCACAGAAAATCCTCTGGTTAACACTCAGAAGCTTCTCCGTGATCATGCGGAGAGAAAACATTTGATCCGTGCATCCTCTTCCAGGTCTAAATCCGCATTGTGCCTCCCATAAGAATCTTTCCGATTTCTCTTGTATCCTGCGTGTCAAAACCTTCGAATAAACTTTACTTGCTAAACTGGTCAAGCTGATCGCCCGATAGCTCCCGCAGTCTAAATGTGAACCTTTACCTTTATATAAAGGCACAATGACCGCGGATCGCCAATCATCCGGGACATCTCCCGTCCGCCAGCACAAATTGCACAGCAGATGAAAGCTGTCCCAGACGCGAGGCCCACCGTACTTGACTATTTCAGCAGTAACTCTGTCTAGTCCCGCAGCCTTACCACATTTCAAACTTCGAATCGCACGTTCAATCTCTTTCATGCTGATGACCTCAGTGTCATCGAGGTCCGTGTCTGGCGTGCCAGTCACGGCGTCACCCCCGGATCCTTCACTAAGATCATGACACGCATACAATTCTCTATAAAATTCACTCCATCGCTGCATGACGTCCGATTTTTCTGAGAGGACGTCATTGGTTCTCGAAAGCACTTTGTTCATTCTTAAAGCTGTCGCACCACTCCGGGGCCTTCCAACCTCTTTCCAGAAGAGTTTGGAGTTTTCCCTAAAGTTGTGCGACAACCTCTCGTCCGCTTCTATTCTACACCTTTCACGTACTTCCTCAATCAATGTTTTCGCATGAACTTTCTGCAGCTTATATCTTTCTTTCATCTTCTCTCTCATATGCTCATCGTTACTAGAGGCCAAGTAGTCTAACCATGCTTTTTTCTTCTTTTTTACAGCTTCTTTCACTTCGTCATTCCACCATGCATCTGTTCTTTTACTACTACCTCTTTTTGTCGTACCACATACTTCTTCCGCTGCACTTACCATTCCATCCCTAAGGTTCTGCCATGTTCTCTCCACACATTCTTTCCTGCCATCGATGGTGTCAAGCTTTTCGGCTACCCTCGCCAATTTAATAATAAATTAAATCGGGATCAAGCTTCGAGGACGATTTATTTATATCGATTTTTTTCACAAATGGTTTAATCATCATCATCGTAATTACAGTCCTTCAGAATTCCACTGCCAAACGTTGGTCTCCCCCAATGTCACAAAACATGATCGAAGATATCGTGTAACATAAATACAGAAAAATACAGTCAAATTAAAAATCTTCTCCTCTTTTAAAATAATAAGAGCTTAACATTTTATGACCAAATTATTTATTATAAGGAATGTTTAAAGTCGGAAAAGCAATATAATTTCGAATTGTATCGTGTTTACTAGCTGAACCCCGCGGCGTCGTTCTGCCAGTTAATATCGTAGGTTGTGTTCGGCAACGTTTCTTTATGTTATCGCGTGCAATTTTATTTACTAATTGCCGCGCTTAATTAAAAAAAAGCAAATAAAATCAAAAATTTAAAATTTTGATCGTTTCTAATTTTTTTTTTCAATTTTTTAAAAATATGAATATAAACCTCCTCCATTGAAAAATACATACACACATATATATATATATATATATATATATATATATATATATATATATATATATATATATATATATATATATATATATATATATATATATATATATATATATACTAAATTTCATGGTGATCGATCAAATACATTTTTGGTTACACGATTTCATACAAGATTAATTTGCTTATGACTTGAGGTTAACTCAGCTATTTTTGCTTACGTTCAAAAAAATCATTTTCATCTTTATCAGTAAACGCAATACATTCACTGCTGTACTATTATATAAAACATAAACACAACAAGAACAACATCAACAAAAAACACAAACACAACTATATAGTTATAACATCGCCTCGACTGGTGAAGGAATACGCTCTCCCAGAATACCAGCGTAAAAAAGCAGCTTAACACTGCTGCGTTTATATAAACAACATTTTAATTCTTAATTGAGAATATAGGCGTAGACGTCTATGGGCTTCAGCATCCACTTACCATCAGGTAGACTATGTGTTTTATTTGCTCTTTTATACGGGGAAGCGAATTTCCACCGTGACCTCATGATTCTCACCATTCAATAATATTTTACGGAAATGTCAACAATATATTTTATATCACAAGGATTCATTTTAATCATTAATAGGAGAAGCGGATAATTATGTCTCTTCTGATCTCCTCTTTAATTTTTCAATACACGTATCAGCACTGACTTCAAAGGCTTTTTAATTGCATGGAAATTATTTTATTATTTAAAGTTTTTTGAAATGGGTCTTTTTTTAAAGTGATGAGTCCGAAGTAACGACTTGAATGTCGCCAAATATAATGATTTCTTAACTTTACTTGAACACTACACATACAAAAGAAATCATTTATTAGGAATTTTATCGCGTATATTGACTAATTTTATATTCACGACGTTTCAAGTACCATACGGAACTACTGGTGTTGTAAAAAGGTACGTAAAAAATATCCCATATTTTTTTTACTTTTTTAATTTTGGTTTGGTGGTATTTTTTTAATAATTTTTTGAATCATAATTGAGATATAGGTTATATAATTCCATTGCAAAATTGACTAATTTATTTATTTATTTTTACAAAATATAGTTATTAAATAACATCCGACAGTACAAATAAACTTACAAAAGTTTTTCCATGTACCGCCGATTCGTAACTTCGACCATGTTCAATCGGTTCGCGTAGCGACAACTTACATAATACATGGTGTGACAATATTTTGACAATATTTTTTTTAACTATATGTGTACCACAGGAAAGGACAGTTAGTGAGTTTGATAAATAATATTAGTAATCGAGATATTGAATAAAATAATAAAGGAATAATTTAGATTATATGGTATTTGTAGTTTAATAATGTTGTAACAAAACATTTTCAGTACCTACTTGATTATATAGTTTTGTGTATAATTATAACAGTATTTCAATAATATCTGGCAAATTCCGAACTTTTTTGTACACAAAATACTTAAAACAGTTTAAATTTGAACGTATAAAAAGCTCAAATGTTATTCTTAATCGAATCAATTACTTACGAACTTAAAAGTGAACTTCAAGGTTGAACACATTATACCTCTTTACTCCGATATAATAACCTAGGGCACCTCAAGGTAATAAGGTTTATTATAAATTAAATTAATTAAATTTCTAAAGTTATCGTTAAAATTACAAGCAATTAGAACTTTTAAGATTTTTACATGGTAGCGCGACGCTACAGGTATGTTGCGGTTGTAGCACGAATGGGTCGGCTCGACCGAGGAAAGACCATGTGCTCACAGAATACCAGCGTAAAATAGCAACATTATACTGCTGTGTTTTGTATGGTAAAGGTATAGAATCAAAGACACTTTTAAATCAAAATAGGGCATGAAATGCCTTACTATGCTAGTACTTATACTTAGGGGTGGTTACGGGGGGTAGATGTAGATGTCTGTGGACAACAATATCCACTTACCATCGACCGTACTGTAGTTTTGTTAATGGCCTTCGGTGGGTGACCTTTATTCCCTAAAAAGTAATTTAGAAATCTCCTAAGGGCATGAAATTTCCATAGGTTTTTCAAAATGATAAATTTTAATTTTTTTTTAAATAAAACTAAAGAAAAGAATGCGTGGTATAGTCACGATACGGCATATTATTGCTGTAAGACGAATTGGTAGACTTGACTGGGAAAGGATTACGCTTGTAGAGAGAACCAAAGTAAAATAGCAACACAATGCTGCTGTGTTCCGTAAGGTGAGACTTTTATTATTGGTAACCAATGCATTCCATCTCAGTCCTTAGGGGTGACAATGCATCTGTATTTTAATCTTTGATCGAGGATTAAGTGTCTATGGGCCGCTGCATCCACTTGTCATCAGATGGACTGTGTGCTAGTTTGTCAATTGTCTGTAAAAACCCCTTAAATAACATTGAAGTAATATGTACTTACGTACTAGAACAGCTATCTTAAACAAAAAATGTGCGCTACTCTGTGTTCGCGCGGTTGTTTTTTTTATTATAGAATAAACATAGGTAGAATGACCCGTAGGTAATAGCAGATTGTGTTTTTAAATAGGTAAATTATATCGAGAACAATATTTAAATTTTGTCATTTATTTTGTATATTATATTTACTTAATCAATATTATATTACATAACAATTACATTTTAATGATATTTTTATCTAAATATTTTAAAAGTCAAATATAAAAAACGTAATAAATGTATGTTGAACAAAACCTATTAACATAACATTTAAATTACAAATATATTTATTTGAATTAGAATAAAAGTCATGCATGCTGGGCACGCGAGAGTTAAAAATGGACGAATTTATACCACTTCGATTTTGATGTGGAAATCTAAAAATAAAATAAAAGAATAATAAACAGATTTAAACATCAAAATTTTGCTAAATTATAATAACTTATATGTGTTTCTACAAAAAAATGTGTATGATAATATATTCGTCCTATACTTAAGTACCCACAGAAATGTCGCATCTGAACATATAAATTTCATAATCTATATTCTATGACACAAGATGGCATCTTAGGAATAATTTGTTTAATTATTAGTACATAATACGTTTTTATTGATTAAGTATCTTATTAACCGATGCAAAGTAATTACTTGGTTTTTACTGACATTTCTTGAATTATTTGTGCAATATCTAAGAACATACATACATACATATTTGTATCAAGAGATTTTTTTTAAATCAACACAACACGTGACAACTCTATAAGCGCCTAGCGAGTGACTAATTAAAGTGCGGTGTATGCACCGCAGTTGAGTGGAACAGAGTAGCTGAATGCAGTGTCGGCTCTAGTACGTAGTACATAATAGCTGCAATGTTAAATAATTAAGAAGTAGAACTGTTTGACACGTGTCATGCAAGCAATTAATAAAAGGCAATACGATTAGTAATAGACGATAAGGGAATCGACGAATTTTTATACCAGATATGGATTTTATGGCAGGGTAAGCAATTTTGTTAAAAAAAAGTGTAGAGATTAATGTTTAATTATGAAATATTATTTATATTTTATACCAATTAGATTATAAATGTAATAATTCAAACTACAAATCTTCCTGAAAGTAGAAGAATTGAGTAAATTTAAAAAAAAATAAAAAATTAAAGACCACAGAGCATTGTTTGTTGTATAGTATAGACATACACTAGACCGATTATAAACTTTTATTTAAAACGCAACTTTTCAACGCCACGCTACGAGCATATTATAGTTGTGGCCCGAATGGGTTTTCTCGGGTAGGACGACGTTCTCACAGAATACCAGCGTAAAATAGCAGCTTAATGCTGCTGTGTTTCGTATGGCAAGTGTAGGGAACCAGAGACTCGATTCACTGGATACGAGACATTCCATCTTAGTCCTCAGGAGTGAGAACGCATTTGCATTTTGATTCTTAATCGAGATTAATGTAGATGTGTGTAAGCCACAGCATCCACTTACCATCAAGTGGACTGTGTTCAGCCAGCATTGATATGCGGGCTGCGGGTACGATCCCTGAACGTAACAAGTATTTGTACGACGTGCACATAGTGTTTCTGGATCTGGATGTTTGTTTTTGTGCAATCCTTATGTTGGGATTAGGTTTATTTTAGAAAAAAGAAACTTTTTTAAGATATGAATGTAATAATAATAATAATAGTCTATAAATAAAATATATTATTTTATTATATTTAGTTTAGTTTATATATATCATATGTAACTATCGTATTTATTATTATTGTTATGTATTGATTTATTTTATTTTAATTTATTGTTTTATTTTATATAATTTACGTAACATTGTGTATATTATTTATTTTTTAGTAGTACTAATGTATGCACTAAGTTTGCAATTTCAATATAATTTTCTTTATGGGTCTACTGGAAGATATTTCAGCTAATTATGGAATAAGTAGAACCATTTGTACGAAATTACTATAAGACTGCTTCTGTATCTTGATGTGTTTACATAAAATAAATTAAAAAAAATAATAATAAGGATGGCGTTTGCTGGGGAAAATGTCAGTTTGTCCCAGCCGAATATAACGCAAAAACTGGCGGAGCGCATAGATGATCTGAAGCAGAGAATCGCTGCTTGGGGAAAGCGGATTCGGCGATATACCCAGAGGTCGACACGGTTCAACCAGAATTGTCTCTTCCAGAGTGATCAGAAGAGGCTCTATGAATCATTGGAGCGACCAATGGTAAGTGGAACGGGCGCAGCACCGAATCAGGCCGACACTGTAGCATTCTGGCGCGGCCTGTGGTCAGAGACCGTAAACCACAGCGAGGGCCCTTGGACGGAAGTTGTGGCGAGTCAGTGTGCGAGTATAACGCCCATGGACCCCGTCATTATAACACCGGATGACGTAGCTTTGGCGGTCCGTAGGAACTGGAAAAGTCCGGGACTTGACGGGCTGAATCACTGCTGGCTGAAGGGGGTCGTGGTGTGTCACACTGTGCTTGCCCGACAGTTTCAAGAGGCTCTCAACCAGAAGTCGCTCCCAAGCCTCTTCACTACTGAGATCACCCATTTGGTTCCTAAAGAACAGGGTACAACAGACCCGAGCAAATACCGCCCCATCACGTGTCTACCGACCATATACAAGACACTAACATCTATTTTGAGCGCGAGAATTACTCGTCACCTGGACTCAAATCAGGTGATATCGCGCGCTCAAAATGGATGATGGGGCGGTGGTCGTGGAACCAAGGAACCACTCCTCATTGACGCGGTCATTGGCAAAGTGGGGAAACGCATTTCGGTGCCCCATACATGGCTAAGGAGAGTCCTCGAGCTGTACAAGATAGACTTTACAGTTAGAGGCTTCCTGGATCAGTGTATGGGGCAGTGGAGTACGATCCTTTGTCATCTGGGCGAGCGGATGATGGTTGCAGAGAACCACATAAGGATAAGAAGGCGTATCTTCCAGGGCGATTGTCTGAGTCCAATCTGTTCTGCCTCTCTCTGAACCCTCTCAGTACCTTACTGGAGGGCTCCGGGAGGGGATTTCAGCTACGGAAAGGAGGGACAAAAGTGACCCACCTTTTCTATATGGATGACCTCAAGTTATTCGCCTCCAGTCGCTCCCATCTTATGGAATTGCTAAAAATCACTTGTGAGTTTAGCAATTCCATTGGAATGGAGCTGGGGACGGATAAGTGAGCGGTCCTCCATGTTGAAAGGGGAAGGGTTGCTAACTCGGAGGGCATAGACTTATCTATTCCCGTCAACTTAAGAACCCTTTCCGAGGCTGAAACGTACCGATACCTGGGTATGTCACAGAACACAGGTATCGATGAGGCTGGTATGAAACAGTCAGTTTGCAACGTGTATTATGCACGGTTGACCAAAGTGCTTAACAGCCTTTTTTCAAGTGTGAATAAGGCAGACGCATATAACTGCTGGGTCATGCCTGTCCTCATGTATACCTTTGGCATACTCAGGTGGACTCAGACTGAACTTAACGCCCTGGATAGAAAAGTCCACACTACCATGACGTCCCATAGGATGCATCATCCGAGATCGTCGGTAATGAGGCTGTATTTGCCGCGAAAGCATGGTGGGCGTGGTTTCTTGAGCGCGCTCACCATGCATAATCGCGAAGTGTGCAGCCTCCGTGATTACTTTCTGGCGAGATCGGATGATCCATTCTATAAAGACGTCATTTCTTGTGATAAAGGACTTTCCCCTCTATCCCTAGCCAACGAGCAATGGAAAGAGTGCAGTGCAGAGCATTTCCGACCGGGAGACCGTATGGAAGGTGAAGGAGCTCCACGGGAGGTTCTACAAGGCTCTACATGAGCCTTTCGTAGTTACAGTAGCCTCCCTCCACTGGCTAAGCTTTGGTTATCTATTCAGGGAAACCGAGGGTTTTGTCTGTGCAATACAGGATCAGGTTATTAAGACCAACAACTATCGGAGATACATCCTAAGGTATGGCACCGTTGACATATGTCGAGCTTGTCGCCATCCCGGTGAGTCACTCAGGCATGTCATCTCCGATTGTTCGGCGCTTTCTAACTCTGAGCACTTGCACAGGCACAACCTAGTAGCCAGAATTCTTCATCAGGAGCTCGCTCTAAAATACGGTCTCGTGGATCGGAAATTGCCGTATTACAAATACTTGCCGGAAGCCGTGCTCGATAATGATCGCGCCAGGCTCTATTGGGACCGGGCCATTAACACAGACAGGACTATTCTTGCGAATAAGCCTGATATTGTGCTGATGGACCGGGCACAGTCAAGGATATTTTTGGTCGACATTACCATACCATTCCGTACGACGAGAACCTCGTGAAAGCCGAAACAGATAAGCAAACAAAATATCTGGACCTGGCTCACGAGGTGACCGACATGTGGGGTGGTCTGCCGACAGAAATTATTCCTGTAGTCATCTCTGCAAACGGCCTAATCCCAGTCAGCCTCTCGGGTCATCTGAGGCGGCTGGGACTACGTGGCGGACCGCTCCTGGTTCAAATGCAGAAGGCGGTGCTCCTCGATACCGCCCGCATCGTCCGCCGGTTTCTTTCCCTTTCCCCCTAACCCTCGGCCGTTTGGTCTCCCCTGCCGAGGGCCTCCATCTGGTTGGGTTGTATTTTTATATTTATTTTATGTTATTGATATTTATGTACATTTATCTTTTCATTTTCATTTATAATTATATATTTATAGAACCCAACCAGATGAAAAAACTATATTGATACCCCCCAATAATAATAATATAAATGCCCCTCAGACAGAATTTTGTTAACGGCAACTCAGATTATCTAGCTACAAACAGAGATTATCTAGCTACAAAGTACAGGATTGTGAAGTCTAAGTGTATGCGCAAGCACAGTTGTTCTCACCGAATCGACCGGAGAGAGATCAAGCGTAAGTCTTACGGCCTTAAGTACTTTCCGAGAAATGGGGGTAATAAACCGCCAATCTATTGACTGCGAGCTGCTACTGAGAACTTCTTTACAGAAAAACCCAGTAACAGATTTTCTTCCGACCCGAGATTCAAACCCCGAACCTCGTGATCAGCAACCGCTTTTGTCCACTAGACTAACGAGGCAGATTTGACTGTATGAGATTCATCGCCAAAGCACAAACTGATGTTAACTAACGTATTGGCAATTTGAACTCAACCAAAACTACATGCATAATAGACAATGATTAATGCATGACCGGGCTAATTGTAGCTCACTAAACTTATACAAACCCCGACGAAATCCAAAACTCTATTTAATATTAATGTCAGGGGATACAGTAATAAATAACAATAAAGTCCTTATTGAGAATATATATATATATATATATATATATATATATATATATATATATATATTCTCAATAAGGAATCAATATGCAGATGCATTGTCATCCCTGAGAACTAAGATGGTATGTTTCATTTCCGAAAAAAATGTTTTTCGGAAATGAAACATACCATCGATTCTCGATTCTCTACACTCATAATATGAAACACATCAGTATTAATCAATAACGTTTTTTTGTGGAAACTCAAATTTTGACATTTTGACGTTTGTGTATAAAAATATAGATTGTCTCTGAATATAGGCCTTAAGTATTCGTAATCGCTTTGTTGAGAATTGCTTCAAATATGTAAAAGATGTATCTAAAGTTTTTATAGAAGTTTGGTATTTGTTGCTAGCAGTATTAAATTGCTATCATAATATTACCAAGTATAAGATCGAAAATTTGGAGTACTATTCATAGATTTTTTTATAAAAGTAGGGTCAACGAACATCCTAATTTGATGGTAAGTCACTGCCGCCCATGAACAGCTGCAACACCAGAGGAATCGCATGAGTGATTCCGGCAAAAAAGTGTGGGCTTTTTTTATAAAGGTCACTAAGTAGTGTCGGTCTGGATTAATTATTGGTGAAAGTAGATTCCACACGTTAGCCGATCTAGGAAGGAACCTGGAATTGAGTTGATTGAGCTGATAAGAAATAAGTCGGTCATTTACATGTTGGGACTCTCTTTGAAGAAGCTCGTACTTATTCGCCCTAGACCAAAGATATTTACAGAACAGTATTCCATGTAAGGTTGAAATTGCCTTTTTTATATTATAAGGTTGACAAATGAACGCACAGTCCACCTGATGATAAGTGGATGTTGTGAGCCATAGACCTCTCATGTAGCCTCGATAACGATCAAAATGCAAATGCGTTGTGACCCCTGTGATCTAAGATGGAAATCATCGTTTCAAGTTATAAGGGTCTCCGGTCTATTCAATCACCACAGGAACACAGCAGCATGAATTCATGCTACAACCCTGATATAGCTGCAAAATTGCTTTACCACGTATAAAACGCCTTGTTAATTTACAAGTGGCGTGCAATATTATTCCGCTGTACTAAGCACTTAAAACTTTTTAATTTAGCCTTCTATTCCAATTAAGCAGGGAATGGAATGACAGCATGGGAAGTGATCTAAAATTAAAAATATACGAGAAAGTTATTTCGTTGGTTATGTAGATTTTCTCTCCACGGAATGACACAAAGCAGGGTGCTATACCACTTGAACCCATTGACTACCTGCAAGTCTTACCAGGTCATCACTCCATCTAGTGGAGGGCCACCCCACACTTCGCCTATCGGTACGAGGCTGTCAATTACAATAAGAACTGCGGTTGCCTTCTCGCTTACCAGGCATTGCAACTATGGCAAACATCCCCCATGAGCAACGACAAACATAAATTACCCATGGATAAGTATTCAGATTCGCAACAAATATTTGTAAGCCGTAAGAACATTTGTTTTGTACGAGATTTTAATCCATTGTAACGCATCGTGGCAACCTAACGCTTAGCCACTATGTGAAACGTCGAGACCGGTGATAGGACGTGTACAAAATTACTTCCAGTATTCAATGTCAATGATCGCGCGATATCGAATTGATCCTATCAAGCATAACGATCATGACCTCGTACATAATTATTTAGAGTCAGTGCATCTGTTTGCTTCTTTCTAAATCATCATAATTAATTTATTTGAAATAGAGAAAGAAGAGAGAAACTATATATATTTTGACTATAGGTGTAAAGCAACCGTTGACAACGGATATTTATCAACCGTTGTCAACCGGTTGTTTATCCGACGACAGACGAAAAGGGATGGTTATGTTTTTACTGTGTGTGCGGGTGGCTAAGCTGAATCGCTTTTTGCAATGGTGCTTAAAAAGTACTTGACCGATTTAAAAAAATATTTCACCATTATAATGTTATTATTACTGGGAAACGTAGGATGCATTTTATTAAAAAGGGCGCTACTATCAAAGAATATGTTTTTTTTTAGCTAAACTCGTAAAGTACTTGACCGATTTTAAAAATTCTTTTACCACTAGAATATGGTGTGCAATTATAAATGTCTAATGTAGGATGCATTTTATTATATAGGGCGCTACTTTTTATGAATATATTTTTTTGGCTATTCTCGAAAAGTACTTGACCGATTTTGAAAATTCTTTCACCATTTCATTGCTAATAAAGGCTTTAATTCTGTGATTAAATTAGATTATTATAATAATTATTTGTGTTTTTAATATTTTTTGAATAAATAAAAGTAAATACCTACCTAAGATGATCAACTTCAATTATTATTTTTAGAATTTAAGAATCGTATTTGCAAACTTTACCTATTCAGGTTGATTGATATAGGTAATAAATCTAAAATAAAAAGAGATCCGCTTAAACGAAAAAATAATTTATTAAAATAAAACTAAAATTGAAAAAAAGTGGCCAAGTGCGAGTCGGATTCGCTTGTCAATGAAGAGTTCCATAGTAATAAGCATAGATTAAATACCACTATCATTATCCCCAGCAACAAATTACTTTGTTTTTCATATCTGTACGTGTTTGTATAAATAACAAAGTTGTATTTGCGGTTTTTGAAAATGTGCTACTTATATCTCAAAAAATGACTATTATACATTATAAGGCTTTCTGTCGTTTACTTATTACCAAAGAGAAAAAAATTATTGCACAAAAAAAATGTTTTTATCCATTTCAAGCGTAGACAGAGAAACCTATAGACAAATTGACGCCTTCCTTCACATTCGCGCTCGAAAAAGATAGATTTATGCATACGTCTTGCATAGAAATGAGATAGAGCGGTGTGATTGTTTGTCCGTTTCTCCCTGCCGGTTTTTTGTTTAGCAAACTGTAGAGTTTGCTTTGACAGCGTAGCGATTTAAGGAGTTTACAAGTTGGTTTAAGTGAAAAAAAAAGTGTTTTGTGAGCTTAAGATCGGTGAATCTTGTTAAGTTCAGTTCTTAGAACAATTAGTTATATATAGTAGAACAACAAGTCATAAAGATTATTCTATAACCTAAAAATTCGTTATCGTTCTTTCTCACTTGAGGCCATCATTAGTCTATAGGTTTCTCTGTCTACGATTTCAAGCCTTTAAAAGCAGCTGTCAGTCGTTGAACGAAAACAACCAATTTTGACAAAGATTATTGACGCACACAGTATAAACAAATGTATAACTTTAAATTACATACATAGATTTGAAAATTTGAAAAATTTACTAGCTAAAACCCGCAAGATAAAATGAAATTATGTGTTTACCTTGCTTGAAGAGTAACTTTCGTCCTCCCTCAATACCATAACTAGGAAAAACAACCACCGACGATGATACGACACGTATTTCGCCTCTAAACGAGGCCCATCCAGGTGAAGTAGACAGACACTGCTAAGTTGTTACGCAAAACTTAGCTTAACATCTTTAATATAATGGATTTCCGAAAAGTAACGCCTGATTCTATTAATACGATATTTTATAAATTTGACCTACTACATCAAAGGCATGCCGAAAAAGAATATCGCTCATGTGTTGTTGTGAAACCAGAATGCAAATGTTTTTATTTATTTATTAATCAATCAAAGTTTAGGGCTATTTAAGTATTTTTTATATTTTTGATTCATTTTTATAGAGTCAAAGTCCACCGCTAACATAGGCCTCCCCTAAAGATTAACGTGATATTTGCCAAACTTGACCGGTGGGTCAGAAATCGCAGTATTTCATTGTGTTGAGTTGTCATGTTGAAGATGTTACAGCCCATGTTCCGTTATATTAAAGTACGGATATATTCCAGTGAGTAAAAGTGTTAAAACCACTCAGAGCTAGGTCCGGAGAATGTGATGTGAAAGAAAAAAAACCCAGCAGTTCGGATAGAGGGCGCCTGCAACATCATTTCGATGGGCAGGGCATTGTCATGATGAAAAAGCACTCTGGTACGAAATTTACCTCGACGTTTATTCTATAGTTTTTCGCGTAGCTTTTTGATTAACGATGCATAATAATTTGGACAGTAGATAGTCGAACATTATTATAACTTCCGCTTCCCAGAAGACAGAGGCTGAATCTCTTGGTAAACGTGTTTTCCACCTTGCTTAGGTTTTGTTCTCCGGATCAAAAGGGTCAAAATAGCCAAGTTTTATCTACGGCTACGAAACGAGTGCAATATGAATCTGGATCATTTTTTATAGTATAGGGTGCAAACGAGCATGCGGCTCACTTGATGGTAAGTAACTACCGCTGCCCATGAACAACGGCAACACCAGCAGAATTGGAGGTGCGTTGCCCAGGGATGAGAATAGTATTCCATATAAGGCCGAACTTGCAAAGTAAAGTATATTGTAAGGTTGCAAGCGCTGTGCCGGCATGAAATACTGACCCGCTCTGCCGAGCAAGCCAAGCTTTTTAGAGGCTAATTTTACCTTCCCTTCCAAGTGACCACGAAACCGCACATTATTCGATACTTCGATGCCAAGGATTCGGATGCTAGCTGAGACAGCAAGAGAAGTGTCTCGAAATTGAAGAGATACGACAAAGGTGCTTAAGCTCCTAATCCGAGACTTGGTGTAACAATGACTCGACTTCAGCGACACATGACAGACACCAGTTTGTTCCGATACTCGATGACGAGATACTGGCATCTTCAATTATTGCTAAATTTAGCTTTTAAATGTCAACTCTTGCTTTCTTTTCGGTTCGAGGAACCCAGCGCGCGGTCACTTTGTTGAATTTTCAGTTAAGATGTAAAATAAATTGAATTGTCCCTAATGAAGGCTTTATAATTTCGGCTAAATAACGAATTGTCACATGTCGATCTACCTTAACAATGTCTTTGATTTTTGTCAACGTTTACTTATTTAGCGGCTGTTATTGGCCGCCCGGAGCGAGTATAAAATTGCAAATGGTTCTGCCGGTTTAAAGTAAGCGCATCAGTATTCCATTGTAGAATAGGAGGCAGCATTGTCTGCTTAAGTAAACTGCAGTTTTTCAAAAACACTTTTTGTGAAAAAAAATGTTTGCCAAAATATTTAATAAGCGCACAAAGTTCGAGTTTCTCCATTCTGCATCTGGTATCTCACCTGATGGTAAGTGGTGATGCAGCGGAAGATGGTAAAGGTTTAACCGAAGCCTAATTACTCTGGCTGGCAATTTATTCTGCTCCTTCGCTGTACGCATGACGAACGATCTAGCAAGTTCAAATGCAAACATTTGCGAATTCTCATTAAATTTATTGTAAAAAAAATATATAAATTCAAACCTTCCTAAAAATCAGTATTTCTGTGCGTGTTTTACCAATGTAAGGAAATAAAACACACTGTATTTACATATTATCTGTACGAATATGCTTATTCTTCTGGCACACGGCCTAAGGGTCATATGTCATCTACGATGCCACAGAGTAAAGAAATACAACATCGAAATTTAACTTCATTGCTGTGTTTTGCTTTAATTCAACCAAATTCTGTGATTTAGTAGCTTAACTTACATTCTGTGTTTTATTATTCATTCATTCATAACAAGAGCCGTGGTAGCTCAGGGGCCAAGCGTTCGCTGTATATTTAACAAAATGCAAGCAACCAGGGTTCAACCCACGCCGGCACCAATGTAATTGTTAATTGCAATTTTAAGTGCTTATTTACAATGTGCTCGGCAGTGAAAGAAAACATCGTGAGCAAAATCTACACGTGGAGATTTTTCCGGACCGATACGACTAAGGGACCTTCAGGAAAAGAGCTTACTTCTTTCTGAAAGGCCGGCAATGCAACTGCAATTCACCTAGTGTTGCGGTTGTTCATGGGCGGCTGTAGTCACTTACCATAAGGTGAGCCGCATACTCGTTTGCTCTCTCTCCTCTATAAAAATGTTTGATAAATAAGAAAAAATATTTCAAAGACATGTAAAGTTCACCAACACGCATTGAGGCAGCGCGGCGGACATTTATCTGCCCCAAAGCCGTTGCACAAATTAAAGGAGGCCTGTGCTCAGCAGTGAGACTTGTTATAGGTTGTAACTTTAACAAACTTGAAGTTTATTCATCACATCCTCTCAATGTCCATAGCTGAACATAGACCTTTGTGGTAAACTGCCTTAGAGGCGATATTTGCCAGTGTAGTCACGCTTGGCTGGCGAATTGGTAGCCGCAGTTGTTTAGTTGTTGTTATATAGAAGATACTGCTGTGTATCTCCAGCTTAAGTTTCTTTCTATTGCCTCTGAAACCTGGGGGATAATATGGGATAATTGATTATCTTAGGCTGTGTAGAATTTTTCTGTTAATATTTAATAAAATATTATTTTAAAACCTGGAGGATAACATGGGAAAATTGATTTTTTTACGTTGTGTAGGTTTTCCTTCTAATATTTGATAAAATATTATTTTAACACCTAGGTGATTATATGGGATAATTGTTTTCCTACGCTGCACAGGTTTTTCTTTTAATATTTAATAAAATATCATTTTAATAACTATAATATTGTATTCTTTATTTTAACAATAATAAATTTTAATTACTAATTGTTTTGGAGGAGAAAGAAGTTAAATGCATAATTTTTATTTTCGTTTGAATTCCCGTATACGTTCCTTAACTGAGGTGTAAAAATATGGTTAAAACATGTCTTACAACAATAATCCTTGCCAACGATCCACATTCGCAAAGAGACTACACTAGAATTGTTACAGAAATTACACTCTTATCTAAGGAGTAATAACTTTTTTATTATGATATTGTGTTGTTAAATATTGAATAAATAAAAACATAAATAAACATGTAACGATTTTTTAAATTATTTTACTTATTATAAGCCAGTACCTCACTACAATACCCTCCGGTGGTAAGTTGTCACGAAGCCTTGGACAGTAAATCGCTCTTTGTAAGCGTAACAAAAACCTTTTCACTGATGTAGATAAGATAAGATTTTAGAAGATCAGAGTAAATAGGCTTGGTCCACAACATTCACTTACCATCTTACAGACCGTGTGCTCACCCTTGTTCTATAAACAAATCACTGCCAGATTATACCACTCCCGTGCTGTACGCATTACGAAAGACGAAGAAAAATTTTGGCAGTACTATTCAATTTAAGAATAAGTCTTTAATGTAATTTTTCTTTGAATGATTTACACGTTTTCTAATTTAGCTTTTTATATTAATTTTTTATATGAATGACCACGCTCTCACGGAATACTAGCGTAAAATAGCAGCTTAACGCTGCTGTGTTCCGTATGGTAAGTGTAGAGAACCGGTGACCCTACTCGTATTTACTGGAAACGAGGCATTGCACCTTAGTCCTCACGAGTGATAACGCGTCTGTATTTTGATTGGTAATCGAGGATAGATGTAGATGTCTATGGTTATGAATGTACACTTACCATCAAGTGGATCGTGAGCTCGTTTGTCACCCTTATCCTATAAAAACTTGTAAACAAATCAACTTTACGAAGTATGCTTGTGAGAGTAACATTACCTGAATATGTACTACCGTTGGGAACAGCTCCTATTTTAACTGGGCTGCTCCAGTGTGTGTTTACGGGATTCACATGTCCTCGAAATATTATATTTTTAATTACAGTAGTATACATCCAAAACGCTTATAAGATTAGGTTAAGTACATACAAACAATATCTCATTAAAATTATTAATTTTCCTAAGCAAAATTCAACACGCATTTGGGCAGCGCGGCGGACACTTCCTTGCCCTAAACCCTCTCAGAAATGAGGGGAGGCCTGAGCCCAGCAGTAGGACGTATATAGGCTGTAACTTTACTTTAACTTTACTAAGCAAAATTATTTGATATTGAATCTAAACTACATTATTTATGTCAATTGTGTATCATATAAGAGCATTACTATTTAAATATCACAAAAATTAACGTCAAATCTTGATTTACTAAAACAAAAAAATACATAGCTTGTAATGAAAGTTAAGAAAATCTTACTACGAAATTTATAATTAATGTCAATATCATATTATTTAAAATATAAATAAATATAATACTTCGGAATATTACAAAGGAGTCCTAAACAATCAGAAAATATTTCTATATTGCAGTGCTTCGCAAGTATGTGCGTGTTATTTCTTTTGAACGGCAGGAAAATCAGCATTTAAACTTAATAAAAAGAGTATTATGGATTTTATCGCCTTTAATTTTACTTATTTTTTACTTCGGGTTAAATTGATATGGACGTCAAACACCTTAATCCCCCCGTGACGATGGATGTCGCAAAGCAGCTAAAACGTCGGGGATAAAAAAATAAAAAAAAAATAAGTAAAATTGAACGCGACAAAATTCTTAAAACTAGTATTATTCAATGTATTCTTCCAGTAAATATAATGAATTATTCAGCACTTAAAATTGCTACTCGTAATAAATACTTCATTGGTTACGGGGTTGCTTACTTGAAAATTAATGAAGAATACCTAGTTGCTGAGCTCTAAGGGCTCACTGTAGGTTTTATACAATTTATTTCACTGCACCTAGTACACACGAACACCTGGCGACCGACGGGTGGCAGAAAATCAAAACCCTGAGCAAATAGTAGGATATAATAGAATAATTTTAAGATTTTTATTGAAATTCATTTATTGTTTTACCACTGGTTTGAAAAAACCTCTGTTCTGGGAAAAACTATCAAAATCCAACGCAATTGTTTCAAGTGGTAGTTACTGATCAGACGGGATAATAGCTAATATAAGAACTTTATTATCTGGAGAAATATTCCGGAGAGCGGAATAATTAATTAAGATTTCACTTTGAAATAATACTAGTTTTTACGGAATTTATCGCGTATATTTAACTTTTTTACCCGACGTTTCGAGAGCTTTACAGCACCCATGGTAAAAACTAGTATTATTTCAATGTGTAGTGTTCGCGTAAATATAAGAAATCATTAAGATTTCACTTTTTTAATTTTTGTAATAACTTAAGCAGCTCTCACTTTTAAGATTTACTAATTATGTATTAATGTAACGTTTATATAATAATAATATAATCATAAAAAAATTAATATTCTGTATCAGCGCTAAGATATATTTTTACGCTTCTGTTACGCTAAGACAGTGCGATTTACTATTTGGGGTTTCATCACCACTTATCACCAGGTGGGATTGTGGATAATTACTATCTTATAATAAATGATAAAAGGATTTCATTAAAGGAATATAGCCTTTGATACGTTTTTATTAAAAGATTTTTTATCCAATTATTTCCACTAAAAACTTCATCCCGTAATTTGTCACCATTATGTTATTTTTTTCAAAATTTTTCACTAATTTTTCTACAAATTATAATGTTACCACCCGAGTAATATAAGTTATCTAATATTAAATAACAATTGAAATCTGTTTACAATTGACGAAATTTCTCCTTAACATTTTATTATGGAATGAAGGTGACAAACCAGCACACAGTCCACCTGATGGTAAGTGTATGATGTGACCCATAGACATCTATATTTCTATCCTCGACAAAAAATATCAAAATGCTAACGCGTTGTCACCCCCGAGGACTAAGATTAAATGCCTAATTTTCAGTAAACAGGGTGTCAGATTCGCTACCCTCATCATCCGAAACACAGAAGCATTAAGCAGCTATTTTGAGCTTGATTTCTATGAGAGCGTGTTCCTTCCAAACAGAAACATACAGTCGAATTGTCTTAAGACTATTTTTTTCTGAAGTCAGATAGAGAGATAGCGTTACTCAGAATATTTCAAGGTGTTAAAGCGATGATGTTGCCATGTGATCTCAAACGTAAATAACATACCGACGACGAGAAGTTGCCTCAAAAATGCAATCGTCTGATACAGCGATCGACGTCGACTATTAGCGTGACAGTTAAGGCTAATCCTTTCCAACAAAGGGGATCCCCATGTCTAGTAGTGGATGTTCATGTACTGATAAGGATAAAGAAGATGATCTATGCTGCAACCCTAACCTAACCCTGGGTTGGTTCGACCGGGAAAGGACCACGCCTCCAAAGAATACCATTAGGTCTATTATACTACTAAGTAGTACGTTTTTGATAATAACCCTATGGAATTAGGTGATCGCCACCATGCTGTTTTCACATTTAATTGTACAATATATGATATAGAAAACTGTAATTTAAAAAAAATAGTCCCACTGGGTTGCCCGCTGGTTCCTCCCAGAACAAAAGTTCTTTTCGAATCAGTGGTGACAGCATAAATGACTTTCAATATGTATTATTGTCATCTGTATTGAATAAAAATTATTTTATTCTATTCTTTATTTTTGTATAAAAATGTTCATGTGTTGAGTGTGGTTCCCGTGCCCAAGCATTATATTTTTGGCCGTAGGCGTGACAAGGCATTTGCATATATCTATTTTACCCTTGTATTCCGTGAGTTATGAAGAAAGACGGAGCAATATGAAGCCATTATAGTCATGCAGATGTTTACACAAATCCGTATAGCATTTGTGGCCTTTTAATCGAGAACAATGTTGAATTGTACATCTAAACTTTCAAATCTTTATCATTCCAAAAGTTCTAGAAGCCTTATTACGTAAACTATTTAATTTATTATTAGTCTCAGATTTAAACTAGATTCTGTTTAATGAAAATAGGCCCGCAAAAATTTGCAAACTAAAATATTAATGGAATTTGACAGTTAATGTCAAAAACGGGTTGAACCCGGGACAGTTTAAGCTTATTAATTGCTGCCACACATTAAACCACTAAAAAAAGTTTTTAGGCATTGTATCATTGTAGGTCAGCGACACTAAAAAATATATAAATTAAATACCACTATATCAAAACTCATAATTTCATTGGCCGCTTTGAAATAGAAACGCAATTTATTTTTTAATCATCCAAACCCAACACAAGACCACGCTAAATCGACAACGCACCAACACGAAATATATATTCAACACCAATATTTAGAGTTCAAAGTCGCTTCTTCGTATTTTAACCTTTTTTCTTTACTAGTTGTTTTATTTGTATGCCCCTGCGTTAGTATATGCCTATCAATTTAATCAAACCTGTTAGCTGTTTTGAACTATGACTATTGAATATATAGAGAAGTAACTCACCAAAATTGTTCGAAATATCATACTACTCATAATATGTACTTATTCCAGAAAGGTGATGAAATCGGCACAAATTGGTTTATGTCAATAAATAGTTTTAGCTTATTACATAACGTGTTTTATTCATAGTCTCGGATGCAGAGAAGAGTCTTTGTAACGAAAGGAGTCCTCAGCCGCGGTGCCACAGAAGTCGAAATTTGACTTTAGTTGTTAAAACTCCGTACTTTACGTTTTTGTTCGCATATTTGCCACGGGATTTCTTGATTGAAACTTACTCTTTTTTAAAGCTAGATTTAAATAAAAATATTCTTTATAATAAAAAGACGGTTGGTTTTAGTAAATAATAAATATTTCCTTTAAAACCATAAAATCATTTCAATTGTCATATTACAAATTCTATAGCGTTATCTCTAGTTTGTTTCTCTATCTGTTTATATTTTTAATAATATTGCTATTTTCTTTTATCTGTTATATATTATATATCATGGAGTTTAAATGAACTTATCAATTGTTTCCTTGTAATTGTGAAAGGAATGCACCTTTCCACAATTCCAAGGATACTAATCACCTCATTATGCCCACCGCTTAGAAGAATCGTACACTTAATAATCCCTCCTGGAGCCTGTAAAAACTTGCCTTCGTCCGCCATCTTCCGGAGTCCGGGCAGCTACTGAGAATTTCTTGACAGAAAAACTCAATACTTGATTTTTTTGGCTCGACCCGGTATACGAACCCAGGACCTCATGATCAGCAGTCGCACTACTACAACCTACGATGACAACAAGACCTACGATGCATATAAACAAATAATATCAGTGACATAATTGATTTACACTGACTCCTTAAATGCATACCGCAAATCTGTGACACCTTGTTCTTTTTCATATTTCATGATTCTCGGCCACCGGAAAGTACTCTTTAGAGTAAGTTTTCCGCGCGTATATATAACATAAATTAATGGCTTTCATAAATGACTTTTGACTGCGTTTATTAAGGAACTTGAATTTTCTTACAGATTCAAAGGGCCATAGAACTTAATATATGATCTTAACTTCAATATCTTGATATAAACATATATCCGTATTCGAAAATGGGGGCCTTGAATGACGGTCAACAGAATTATCCTATAAGAATTGAAAGTAATACTAGCCAGCTGGCATTTTCGGATCGGCTCTATTGAACAGTGGACTTAAAAGAAATGTTGATTTTATTTTATAGAATAAGGGTGGCAACGAGCACACAGTCCAACTAACACAGTCCACTTGACGGTAGCGGATGCTGTAGCCCATAGACATCTACATATATCCTCGATTAAAAGTCAAAATACGGATGCGTTGTCACTACTGAGGACTAAGGCATTCCATCCTCGTTTCCAAGGTGGTCTCGTTTCCAAAAGGAGTCTCTGGTTCTCTGCACTTACCATACGAAACGCAGCAACAGTAAGCTCACATTTTACGCTGGTATTCTGCGAGAGCGTGGTCTTTCTCCGGTCGAGTCAACCCATCTATGCTACAACCATAACATAGCTGCATACATCAACTCTACATACATAAGAATAAAATACATACGGAATTCTGTTTCGGGATTTCGTTTCGGAATTCCGAAAGGAAACGAACGGACCGACCACACATACGGAATCACGTTTTGTATGCAAAATTTTGAACGGTAAAATACCGTAGGTGTGTGACATGTCATTGAATTTATATGGACTTGCTGCGGTCGGAATCCCGAATCGGAATTCCGAAACGGAATCTCAAAACGGAATTCCGTATGTAATTATGTATGTGGCTGCCCTAAAAATGTAATATGTAACTCATAACATTAGTTTATTAAAAAGTAAATTTTCTCGACTGTTTATATATATGTAAAACAATGTACCCATAGGAGTACAAAACCATGTTCTCATTATGTGTAGAACGTTTTATTTTGGTGTAGAGTAGTGTCATTAAAAGATAGTCTACATTTTAAAATAATACTGTAGAGTGCACAATGTGTTTTTGTCTTTGAACTCTTTCTGTTTAAAACAAAGGTATGAGCTGAGAAAGTATAAATAAAGTTATTTGATTTTCATTGTTTATATAAAACTCTGTTTAGATTTTAGAAAACTCGGGTATGCTTATAATTTAAATTTTTATATATACGAGATCTACACAACTACACTACTCGTATGAATAAAACTAATTTTACAGATTTTATCGCTAATAATTTTATTTTCTTATAATTTTTCCCACAACTAACCGTGAGTTTGCATCGGTCAAAACATTCATATAAAACATGTTTAAATTCAGTTTTTTTTGACATTGTATCGAATCGCATTTATATTGTCAAGTGATGAAATATTTCGTAGAACAAAATATATTTTGCAACAAGTATTGGTTATACCATAAGATTTAACAAATAACTTAATAATATGATTTGACATGAAATCATATGTTTTGATTGTGTAGGAACGCCTAAGAAACGAACTAACAAACAACCTAATATTAAATTTTTGTTAGAAATCATCTCGCGGCGCACACAGCAACTCATTAAGGGTATCGCTCTATGGTGAAATGGATTAGTCCACGTCGATCGATAATTTCCACCACACTGATCGATCGATAGTAGAATGGATTGGTCGATATCGATCGAGCTACTTGATTAGAAACCGCCTCGCTCCACCTTTTGAAAGATACTGATGATGAACCCACAATCACATAGATTTGTCTATCGATGTCTATCAATGATTGAACAACGTTTTATCGACCAGTATCTGTCGATCAGCTAAAGCTACCACACCAATCGATCGAGATCGATCGATGTCGATCAACAGCATCGATCGACAGTCGGTCGATTGGTGTGGTAACACCCTAATGACATCGTAGATGTACTTAGATAAATATTATAGGAATACATATAGGACAAAGAAAAATACATATATTTATATGCATATAGATATAGAAATTACATTTAAAAGGCTATTTGTAAAACCAAAAACAAGTTTAAAAACAATTCCAAGACAAATCAAGCAATAGTGTAAGCTTTTATTCTGTCCAAACGCAAACATTACCAAGTCTTAAAATTTGTTACAAAATTTACACAGTTTTCCGGAGCGCAAATGCAAACAACAACAAAAAATTTCATAAGACAAGTTACGAAACATTACTAGTTGGATGTTTTTGATTCAAACGCTATTATGCGTTGCTACTATAAACGCTAAAGTAACAAACGAGCACTTATGTTATGTATATATATAATGTTTGCGAGTTACCTGTGTCTATCATTAACTAAAATCAAAATGCTAATATAACTAGGTTTTACGTATCTTTTAATGGGTGGTAGGATTTTTTCGACTAAACGACTTTTTCGACTAGACGAAAACGTGGACTCCTCTCCTATCCGCGTACGTGGCGCTCCCCACACGCAGATAACAGTCTCACTTACAGAGCCGTTAGACTAATAAACTGTTTTCTCAGGGCCAATCCAGTCGCAGTTATATTTTTTGACATACCCAGCGCAATGTATAAAAATGTATTAATATTCTTAAATAACTTTGTAAGATAGTAGAATAGTATAAGTTTAGGTAATTAAGTTTAATTTATGATAAAGTAAATAGATCTCATTATACTGTTGTGGCTGTAATTTATATTGTGTATGGTAATATTTAATTATTGGTGATTTTTTTTCTTGTGTATTTTATCTTACTTTGTAAATTTAGTATAGATATAAGCGATTTGGTTGTATATACTGTAAGCTTATATTTTATCAATAAATGAATATAAATTACGCACTTCTGACACCTAATAACAGTGCGTGCAATGATGTGTACCAGCCTGAAGGCATGTTAAGGAACAAAGAATTACTTCGAACCTATAAGGGATTACTCTGGCAAATTGTCTTTGTCGCAGTGTCAGTTGTTTTGATAACTTCACGCTGCTTTCTATCACATAGCATAGCATAACTATTACTATAACTACAGCACGTCACAATTTCACTGCTGAACTGAGACCTTCATTTCCTCCAACTGTATCTATCGAAAACCTGAATGTTTAATCAGATTGACACTTTAGTGTGGTTTTCCCAATAACATGCTTGTGAGCACGAGGCTACCACTCGAGAACATTTCTTGCCCATCGGTTATCGATAGCTTTTTTATAGAATAAGGGTGACAAACGAACACACAGTACAAAACATACACCTGATGGTAAGTAGATATCTACATCTTTTCTCGATTAAGAATAAAAATGCTTTGCCACCCTTGAGGACTAAGATGGAATGCCTCCTTTCCAGTATAAAAGATCTCTACACTCACCATACGAAACACAGCAGTATTAGACCCATTCGTACTACATCCGTAATATAGCTGAACCGTGGTAGCTTTACCACGTCAAAGTCACAATAACCATGATATAGGTACATAATATACATGCACGTACGACGGTACAGTATATTCTCGTATTTGCTCGTTAAAAAGACAGATACCGTCGCCAGGCTGATGAATGAAGTAATTTTTTTTACAAAGTGTTTTATGCCGCATCGCAAAAATTCAGTCACAGTTGATTTAACTTACGCTCGCTGCAGAATGGTTCTTATGCAAAATTGGCGAGAAGCCAGAATGGATTAACGTAACGTAAATTTATATTTTGATCGTAGGCGCTTGTTTATCTGATAAGCCTAAACCAACACGAATTAATGAAACACCTTCTGTTACGGTGGTAGACTTAGAAGTAATATGTAGTAAGCACTAGAAGAGACACCGAAACTTAGTCATATGCAACACGCGTAGGAACCCATGGGCCTTAACTTAGTCTGTATCATAAAAAGTGCTCTGTGCCTTCTTCCACGTGCCGTCGCACAGATTTTGTTCGCGGTGACTATTCAAGTACGTGGCACATTTTATGCAATGGTGGTAGGACACCTTTTCTGCTTGGGATTCATACCGGGTAGGACCACTCTCTCACATATTCCTGCCTCTAATCAGCAGTGCGTCTGCTGGGCTGCAGCCTCAAGGGTATAGAGATCCAGTATAATTGCAGCCTTTTATATCTGCAGGCATTTCTACTTAGTTCTCAGAGGCAACAATACATCTGTAGAGTTCCTTGTGTGAAATTAGTTACAGTTTTCCAAGGGCTATCGGAGCCATCAGAATCCGTAACAAACAACCATCAACCATTAGATAGATTGTAATAAATTTGTAAATAAAACGCACATAGAATTTTTTTATCAATAAAACTTGATTTGTATATTTAGTATAATGTACTTGCTTACAGTCTAATTCAAAATCGAGAACAAAATAATTCAGTGCTATCACCTAAGTATATTGATATATTATATTGCAATATATAAATAATTTTTTTCTTATTTAAGTTTTAAATAAATGTGACTAACTATTGTGTATGTGTCATAAATATTATATATATTATAAAAAACTAATACATACCTACAATTTAAACTTATAGTTATTAATTACCATTACATTGTTACAGAAATTATAAAGATAAAGCTTTGGCCCAAAGTATAATGTGAAACAATAACAGAAATAGCTTTAAATATTTGAACGATTATTGCAATCCGCAAATGCAAATCCGAACATGAAACCGCATATTACTTAATAAAGCACTAAATTAAAATTGGGTAATAAAACTTCATCAGCACAGATTTAAGCGACAGTAACTTAATGAATGACACTGACCACGATCTCAAAAAGTCGTTGGTTTGAATCCGCTGTTCGACTTCTGTCTGAACCACTCCTGACTCAAGCATTTAAGCTTACCTAAAATAGTTAACGAGAATATTCCGTATGTTCATAGCACTGCTGTGAAGTGAATATAAAAGTTTTTAATATACTTTTTTTTAATTTACCACTTTTTTCGAAATTTCAAGTATTCCAGCGCACTGGGAAGTTAGCTACTAAATTCCACCCGGAACGAAAGACGAACAAGAAAGTGACTTTGTGAACAAAAAACGTGGTAAGAAACCAGATTGGTTTCTCATCACATCATATCACTTGTATGCTGTCAGGCAATTTTACATAGCTTACCGCGTGCATCTCCAAGAATTCGTCACTTTCAACCATTACTTGCAACATTGAAGCGTAGACGCTTGAATGGTGTATGAACTCGACTCTACTCCAGTCCTGTTTTTAGTTGGTATCACTGGTATAAAAGCCTAGGTAGCTGAGAGACTAAGCGATTGCTGCAAGTTTCATAGAACAGAATAAAATGGAATGAAACGAAACGGAATGGAGGGGATTGGATCCGGACGGAAAGAATGTAATGAAATATAAAAGAATTGCGTTGAAATAGAAATTTACGGAATTTACGTCTATCCTAGATTAAGGATCCAAATGCACTATTATACACAGATGCGTTGTTAGCCTGATTTATTACATAGTAGAGCCACGCTACAGCCATATTATAGTTGTAGCACGAATAGGTCGGCTGGATTGAGGACTCGTGGACCAGCCACGCTCTTCCAGAATACCAGCGTAATGCTGCTGTGTTTCGTATGGTGATCGTAGAGAAGCGTTGATTCTTTTTACTAGAATCGAGGCATTCCATTTTAGTACTCAGAGGTGACAACGCATCTGCATTTTGATCGTTAGTTGAAGATAAATGAGCCACAGCATTCACACACCATCGGGTGGACTGTGTGCTCGTTTATGCTATAAAAATCTATGCTCTATTATATATTTATATCATGCTCTAAAATGCCTCGTTATCAGTTAAAAGAGTTAATAGGTCTCTCTTACGTAGGTCAAACAAAAAGATATATAAAAACCTGCGTGAAAGAACAAATAGCTGACGTGAAGCACCGACGCTCCGGAAATCAGTCTGTGAACATGTTCAACGTCGTCGCCACCATTACATCAGATTTGATAAACCACAAATCCTCGCAAAAGAACACCGATTCCTACCTAGGATGATACGCGAGGCTATTGAAATTAAAAAACATCGTAATTTCAATAGAGAACGTGGATGGGTGCTGCCATATCACTAAAAGACTTCAAGATACTGTAGGCACGTTCTGCGTAGATTGGACCAAAATTAATATTAAAATCTGAAGGTAGCCAGCCTAACTATGACATTGAGACGTCAAACATCTTAATTCCCCTGTGACCACGTCGAGATTTAAAAATAAGTTAATATAAGTTATTAAACGCGACAAAATCCGTAAATATAATTTTATTAAATGTGTAGTGTTGGCGTAAATTTAAGAAATCATTAATAGTTGTGCTTAGCAGTCCGTCTGGGCGGGTGCAGCCCTCTTAACTATATCTGTCGCACAATAATGGTGCTTGCACTGCTGTGTTCTGTTAGGAAAGGTATAGAGAGTCAATAAAACACACGCCAGCTTGGCGACATTCCATCTTGGTCTTCAGGGGTGGCGTCGAATCTATAATCTTCTTCGTTTAAAGTCGGCTGCAGGTTTTAGCAACTAAGCATCGGGTGGGCTGTGAGTTTATTTGTCATTTCAGATTTAAGAAAAATTTACAGTTTTATTTTTAATAACAAGCTAGCGATATCACTTTTGTTTATTTAAATTAGGAATTTAATATTAAAATTAAAAAATATGTGTCAGTACTATCGTAAATATTAATTTCAATTAAACGAAATAAACTTCTGCAAACTTGTCCTCGGGAAAGTCAAGCAACAGCTAATAACTTTCAAAATAAGTGAAGTCTTAAAATCGATCTTTAAACTATTGCTCGACTGTTTTGTTTGCTCTAAAATTCTAAATAATTCTAAATTATAATTGAAAAAGTTGAAAAGGTAGTTTATATATCATCTCTCTTTTTACAGCACAAAAATAGACCATAGCTGGTCTTCGACCTCTCCAATAGTAGAAAGTAATGCCTAAATTTTTATGCATGTGTTAGATATTAGTTTCGAAATTGTTTGTATATAAGAAAACTTTTTTTAACTGATATATTTAACAAAAAAAATCTAATTTTATTCACAAATAAATATTATTCTGTATTAATCAATAATGTAAAGCCTCAACGGAGGTCAGTCACGAGTGTGTGCGCAAACACATGCGCACACTCTATTCCTTCAATCTCATAGTGAGACGGAACGGAAATCCGACACAACTGGAAAAAGATCAGGCGCATGACGAACGTCTTTACGTGCTTTTCCAGGCGCGGTGATAAAATACTGCCAACTTTGATTCTGTGATACCCCACTACTGGGATAGTCCACTTTTACGACATATTTATTTTGCACCACCGCATGTGTATGGACTCGTATCACGGATATGGCCGGTGTTCTTAAAGCTTTTGATGTTTGGCAATATAACATGTCTTAAAAAGCTGAAGATACTCCGGGTTTAACAATGACATCGGGACGTCAGTCATCTCAGTCCCCCGTGACCATGGGTGCTGGAAAGCGCCCGAAACGTCGGGAATTAAAAATAAAAGTAATTAAAAGCAAAAATAAACGCGATAAAATCCGTAAAAGTAGTTTTAATGATGTGTAGCGTTCGCGTAAATATAAGAAATCATAGCATGTCTTGTTTAGGCCATGTGTAAAATCAGACCGGCAATGGGGGACAGCGTCAACAGTGCTAACCATCTGGGTCTGCAATTGTCAATCCGCCTGTCAATCGAAGTTATTAAGGCAAAAAAAACATTACTACTTACTCTTAACTTGGTTCAAATTCAATATATTATATATAGCTAATTTCATCAATAAATTTTCATCTTGGGCGTCATTTTACGACTCTCACTTCTGCAGCATAAATTGTTTTTTTTGTAGTGAAAACTTCTTTAGCGGCGTTGTAAACTTTTTTGTAACGGGTAAAAAATGTTAAACTCGCGTCAGGACATGTGACCCTGATCGAAAATACGTAAGACGGATGGAGAGAGAGTGACAGCCGGCGCGGCGTAGGAGAGGAAGTACCCCCTCCCTTTCTACGGCGCGGCGTAGGAGAGGAAGTATCCCCCTCTCGTTCTACGGCGCGGCGAAAATATACCTATGCCTGCGCCTGCTGTTTCGTTTAGGCGGGGCAGGGTGCTTGCACAAATGTACGTGTGTGATGATTAAAGCAATTCGTGCAAAATTATTCCCTAATTATTCAAAAATATCAAAAATGCACAACGTTAATATTCAAGTTTTCACTTCTGCCGGCACTCCCAGAGTGCAACCCGCCTTTTTAAGATTAAGTTTGACAAATGGGCTTATAGTATACTGATGGTAAGTAGACGCTGCGGCCCATAAACATTCACATTTGTGCTGGATTAGGAATCTAAATACAGAATACTACATCAAAATACATTCGTAACCAGTAAGAAGGTTCTCCGGTTTTCTACACCACCATATGAAACACAGCATCATTAAGCTACTATTTAACGCTGGCATTCTATGAGAACGTGGTCCTCCCCAATCAAGCTGACTCATTCGTACTACTACTGTAATTTAACTGCAGTTTGACTCTACCACGTTTAAAATAGTTATGTGTTTCACATGTATTTAAAACGTTCGGTCATAAATGCCTTATAATATTGATAGCGTAGAACATTGAATTTAAAATTTGATCAAACATTAAGCCCATGTGACATACTTACATAGCACGTTGTCGGTCCCGAGCGGACATTTTGCTGCCTGTGTGAATTTCATCGCTGTAGTTTTTCTGTTATAGCGTTCTAGTGAATATAACGATCGTAGCTATAATTATAACTGAACTCTTTTTAAAACTTTGGGCGAAGTTGAACAAAATTTGGCGGGCGCGGGTTTTAATCTGGGGTTTTTTGTGGACCTTGTTACCATGACCTTTCACGTTAACTTCGACTACGATGGCAGTTTTCAGTTCACAACATGTAAGCTATTGCTTTCATTACAGATTTACCACATTCAAAAATACGTTTATTTGAACGTGGTGGAGCCATGCTGCACCTATATTATAGTTGCAGAATGATAAATCAAATAAACCTTGTGGTGGGATAAATATCATAATAACACCCCGTGGTTGTCGTAAGATACGACAGAGGGAAACAAACTAGGAGATAGTCAGCAACGCCTTCTAATAACATCTAAAAATAACAAATAAACTACTGTCATGATCCCAACCAACTATGCAAAAATGGCAAATATCCCTATAACTGGCAATCTACGGTGGAGGCCTAGCAGTGAATTTTTAGTAAGCTGTAACTGTAACGGTATTTTACCATACTGAGCTTCGGAAACAATTATCATTAGATAGTACAGTAGTAGCCAAATACTAGTTATCACTGATTATTATTCAAGAAAGACTTCAAAATCCTGAAAACAATAAGTGAATTTTCACATAATGTAAATAGCTTCTGTAGTAGTGCTAAGAAAAAGTGTAGCGAAATATTAAAGCCTCGACTTTCGAAGCTACAGAATTAAGTTATTTATTTTACCATTTTCAAGTGGACTATACAAAATCTAGAGCTCTAGAACGTAGTCTATAATATTACATTTAATTTTCATTCCCTATTATTCCACCCTTATAAGTAAATTTTACATGGAAAGACATTCTATTTATATTCTACTCAATAAAAAAGGAATAGTTAAACTTGGTTCATACCGAGATATCACGTAGCATGCATACAAAAATACTTATTTATTTTGTCCTTCTATTCCTTCACAAGTGGACTATACAATAACCAAACCTAAGCCTCTATATAGATAGGTACTAGAACGTCTTCTCTATTAAAAGCTAAAATTAAAAGTATAGCCAATATACATCCCACTCAAGGGCAAGGATCTTATTTCTCGGACATTATATATCTCGGACGGATTAGTAATCTGAAGTGCCTATTGGCACTTCAGATTACTAATTTTTTAATAGTTATTTAAATTTAATTAAACGGCAGGTACTCTGATTCTACTGCGGATATCTTCGTTTTTAACTCTAAAATGCCGAAAACCCCCGAGTATAGCCCTCTCAATAGCCGACCATACGCCCAGCATTGAAAGATCACGGCTCAGATCCATAAGTCATCACTCGCAATACGCACTGGTTATACAATCTCGTTTTAAAGTTTTGAAATAGGCATGCTTGACGAGAAGATGTGTCGTGATCTCCCGAACGCTGCTCAACCGTGATAAATTTGTCAATTAACCTTTAGGTCGAAGTTGGAATTACCTAGTCAGACTAATTGTCCCACGTAGTGCTCCCAATAACTACATAGTAATGACATGGACGTTACACAAGGCTTTCGTTTTGGCCATGTTCATCTTAAGACCTATCCGTTGGGAGATATTATTGAGGTCATTGAGGGGGTGCGGTTTGGTATCTCAGTGCAACTTGTCTATTTCTTCCTCTAGCTTCAGCATTTCATAGGCAGTCCTCAGTGTGCGTACGCTATATTTTGCTAGGTCGAGTCGCATTAGGCTGCACCGAACTTCCACCGGATATTTTTAGAACCCCCCTTCCCCGCCGTTACCATGGCCGCCACGGACTGGTAGCCGCTTCTTTGTAACTCTCGTGATAGGGACTGTGTTGTCATAGTTAACACGTTTGGCGAGCGGGTTGGGCAACCGCAGCTTTTTATTGCTATTTTGCTGGCTTAACATAAGTAAAACTAAGCAATTTGGGTTTTGCAGAAACAATATGAAATTTAACCAAGCTATATATTAGTCACTAAAAAAACAGACATTGAAATATATCGTATAAATAAGCGAGCACACGTATTGCCATCTATATTATATACAATAATCATAATACCTCAGCAACATTCAGATCTACGACATAGAGATGCGCGAACAAATTTAAGAGTGTTAATAAGGAGCAAACAACTCTGAAGTAGCTATATTGCGAGTACGCTCCATAGAAAATAGAGCTTATTTGGAAATTGGCACGACTATGTTGAAATCCATCTCAATTTCGCTTTTCGGGTTTCCCGGCCGTTGAATTTCCAATCACTTTTTTGTAAGTTAGCAAAGTTTGTATATTTGTTTATCGATAGAACTTATTTGTAAAATTCTTAACACTTAATACTATATTATTATTAATATAGTAGTAAAGTAACAGTTTATATACGTCCCACTCGTGGTTTTAGTACAAGGAAATATCCACCACGCTGCCCCATTGCGCGTTAGCGTATTTTACATATCTTGGAAATATTTCTTTGTAATTTCTTGGACCTGCAGGTTTCCTCACGTTTTTCTTTGCCGCCAAATACTTGCCGGCAAATATAAAATGATTGCGGACTGAGAAATTTGCAGCAAGTGCTAAGTTCCTGAGCTACTAGGGCTTAAACTAATGTTGATTTATATCGGCTGAAACTTTCCGGCAATTCCTTATGTAGAAAACCGTCGGAGAAACCAAGATTACTGACATAGCCGTCAGTGTTTGTAAACTGTAGTGGCAATGCGTAGGTCACGTTTATCGCAGGAGTGACAACTAATGGTGGGACGCGCTCTGACTAGAAGATAGCTGCATATCGTGGCTGGTAAGACTGGTAGCGCGTCTTTGGAGAGGCCTTTGTCCAGAAGTGGACTGCACAGATTGATGATTATGTTTATAACGATGACATGAACGGTAAATACTAAGATTTTAAATTATACCCAGCGCCCTGAGCTCTAAAATACACTTAACAAAAGGGTATAAGAGTTACCGTTACCGTTACAGATTATTAAAGCTTATTACTCCTCCATGTGGACTTGATAAATCTACACCATAAACCACTAAACCACTTTTTAATGTAAAAATAACAATTAATGGACTTAAAAAAAATTAGTTCAACATTCATTTCTTATGTTTACGCGAACACTACACATTGATTAAAACTACTTTTACAGATTTTATCGCGTTTAATTATTTTATTTTTAACACCCGTCATTTCGGTTCACATAGTACTTTTTATAAATTTCGGTTGCGATTTTTCGATATTCGACTATTCGCTATAACAAATATTCATTTCGTATATTTAACGGGAAATACAGGGTTAGTTTACATGTAGTATAATACATAATAATATGTTTGTATGTATGAATGTAATGGATTTTTTAAAGATTTTACCATCTTTCGCATAACGGTAATATCCGAAATTTCGCAGTCACATTTGGAATCGTTGCCAATGCAATTTAAAAAATTATCGGGAATGGATGATTTGTTTACGGTTCCAAATGTACTCTTTTAGTTTGTGGTTCCAAATTCAATTTTTTTTGTTGTTGTTAGATTGGTACAACTGTTTTCTATTTTGGCGCGCAGTTTGAGTTACAATCGTTATTTAGGTTAAATACAGTGCTGTTTCAGTTACATCTAGTGTGTATTGCGAATCTCACAATGGACAAAAACATTGAACAAAGAGTTTGTCTTAAATTTTACATTGCTAATAAAATTTCGTGTTTGGAATCGCTGAAAATATTACAAAATCGATTTTATCAAAAACACGTCACTATGAGTGTTACAAAGCGTTTAATAGCGGTCGAGATGTTATGAAAGATTTGCCTCGCTCCAGTAGGCCATCAACGACTGTAATTGAAGTTAACATCGCAAAAGTGAAGTAAATAGTAACTGAAAATTCTCATTCAAGTTTGAGAGAGCTAGGCGCTGAAGTTTCTGTTTCACGAGTCGATGATTATCATTTTAAATAATCACTTGGGTATGAAACATGTTGTTGCTCAGCTAGTCCCAAAAGACCTGAACTTTCTCCAAAAACTCAGTTGCGTAAGAGTCGACGAGGACATCTAGAACGAGTCAATTCCGACTCAACAGTCATGAAACGCATTGTTACTGGTGACGAGTCGTGGGTTTCCGAGTTTGACGTGCAAACTAGTAAACAAACTTTGGATTGGCGCCTTCCAACTGAACCGAAACCGAAAACTCCACGCCAAAATCGATTAAAAATCAGAGTCATGTTGACTGTTTTCTCCGTCTATCGCGGTGTTGTGCACTCGGAATTATTTCCGTTTAAACAAATGGTACATAAATAATATTATTTAAGCGTTATGCGGCGTTTACGAGAGCAAATTAGACGAAAAAGGCAAGATTTGTGGAAAAAATTCTTGGATTTTGCACCACGTTAATCCGCCTTCGCACAAGGCCATCATTGTTAACGAATTTTTGACCAAGAACTCAACAAATACCATCGAGCAACCATCTTATTCACCAGATACCTATGGCTCCAGCCGACTTATTTCTTTTCCTAAACTTAAATTACCACTTTGTGGTACCCGTTTTCATTCGAAAGATGAACTAAAATTTTGTGTATTATTGATCTTTTCCCGGTACTTCCTTGACAGAGTAGTAAATACGCATGATTAATGATAACTCAAAAACTACTAGTCATATTTGATTAAATTTATATGGGATCACATGACAAGTACCAGCTTTCAAATAAAAAAAGAATCATGAAAATCGGTTCACCTAGAAAAAAGTAGAGGAGTCACTGACAAGATTGGCTACATCTTGAAGCGCGCTTCCATCAAAACATACTTCAAACCGCTGAAGAAGATTGGTCAGTTTTTACCATCATTTAAGTGTAATGTCCCTCTGCAAGATGCAGGAGTGTACAAACTTGATTGTGAATGTGGTCTCTCCTACATAGGACAAACTAAAAGATCAATAAAAACCCGCGTTAAAGAACATATAGCTGATGTAAAGAATCGACGCTCCGGGAAGTCTGCAGTCTGTGAACACGTACAGGATCGCCCCCGTCACTACATCAGATTTGACAGACCGCAGATCCTCGCTAAAGAACACCGATTCCTTCCAAGGATGATTCGCGAGGCTATTGAAATAAAAAAAACATCCTAATTTCAATAGAGAAGATGGCTGGGTGCTACCATCTGCTTGGGATCCTATAATAAATAAAATTAAATCCCAACCCAAGCATACAACTGCAAGATTTCAAGATACCATAAGTCATACTGCATAGATCGGAACAAAAGTAAAATTTTAATCTATGGTAACCGCGGTTAACTATGACATATGGACGTTGAACATCTCAGTCCCGCCCGTGACCATGAGTGCTGTAAAGCGTTCGAAACGTCGGGTATTTAAAAAGTTAAATATACACGATAAATTCCGTAAAAACTAGTATTATTTCAATGTGTAGTGTTACGTACGCGCGTAAATATAAGAAATCATTAAGCATTTGAGGATCCTGCGTGCAATCTTTCAAGAGTTCTGACGCACCAAGTATCGCGAGCCGCTTTTTGCTCTTCACAGAGCGAATGCGGTATCCATCGGGAAAACAACTTTTTTACACCTAATTGTTCATGCAAGATTGTTTGTATTTGACTCATGCCAATGTCTTAAGTTGCCTGAATTTCGCGGTATATCACATGTCGATCTTCCTCAAACAACTTACGCATAGCATCAACGTTTTCTTAGGTGACTGCAGTTTTTGGACGACCTTGACCGTGATCATCACAGACCTTGACACGTCCACGTTGAAATTCAGCAAACTAGCGATAAATTGTGGTTTTGGATGGGGATTCATCACCAAATGCAGAAATCATCCGGTCAACGCACTGTTTTGTGTTAAACCACTTCGAAAGTCATAATAAATCATCGCTCTTGAATTTTCTCGAATCAATTCCATTTTCTCAACGAATAAACAAGTTTGACAAAACCTTGTGACAAGACCGAGAATCTTTTTTTAAATAAATAAATGGTATTCGATTTTTAAAACCAAGGAGTTTTCAATTAAAAAGATTTTAATATGACAGGAACAGTGGAAATATTCCATTCCCGATACTTTTAGTGCAGCCTAGGTATTGCATTCAGTTACGTCACCATATTGTACCGTCTATGGGGTAACTGATGATTTATATCAAGCACTGATGGGGTGCGCTTAAAATGAAACCGAATGAAGTATATATAAAAAATCGGCCAAGAGCGTGTCGGGCCACGCTCAGTGTAGGGTTCCGTATTTTCCCGTCCGTCACAATAAGTGTTCCCACTTATGAGTTTAAAGGTGGGTATCCATTACGTTCGCGCTCCAGCAGCGCTCCGCGCTCCTGCAACTGCTCAACTAGTGGGTACTGTTGTTTCTATCCAAGTTCAAAATGATTTTCCTAGAAAGTCCTTATAAAGTTCTACTTTTCAGATTTTTTTCATATTTTCTAAACTTATGGTTCGAAAGTTAGAGGGGGGACACACATTGTTTTTTAATTTTGGAGCGATTATTTCCGAAATTATTGACATTATCAAAAAATGATTCTAGTAAACCCCTATTCATTTTTTAATGCCTTTCCAACCATATATCACACGTTAGGGTTGAAATTAAAAAAAAATCACTTCCCACTTTACATATAGGGGGGCTACCCTAATAAAACATTTTTTTCCAATTTTTATTTTACCACTTTGTCGGCGTAATTGATACACATATTGGTACCAAATTTTAGCTTTTTAGTGCTAACGGTCACAGAGATTAAGCGAGGACGGACAGAAGGACAGACAGACATGGCGAAACTATAAGGGTTCCTAGTTGACTACGAAACCCTAATTAGGAGTAAGTGCACGTAAACTATAGACGTTCGGTACTCGCGTATTGTGTTGGGAGGGGGAGGGGGGAGGGGAGGGGGTCATGGGAAGCCCCCTCTACCCTCCCCCCGTTGCGGAAATGTATAGTTTATGAGTAATAATTTTTTTGTAAAATTATAACCTCACTTTTTTATATAGGAATATTGACGCAAAGTTACTTCTGCAACGGCTTTGGCACTGCTGTGGATGTGCAGCCCTTCCGCCCTTGCGTAGCAAATCGCAGGCATCTAAGTGAGCCGTAGCGGCTGAGGCTGGTCGCTGAAGGCGACCAATAAGCCGAAGCTGCCGAGGCGAGCCGGCGGGGGCTGTTCTCTCTCCGTGCCTACGGCTTTACAAAAACATTCTAGGGGTAGGGCAGACAAGACTACGTGGAGTCGGGGTGTGCTAATTCGGTTTTAGAACCGATTTGACCAATCTTATCTATAAAGTCTGGTTGCCTTAAACTCTGTTATAATAGTGGTGAACGAAATAATGTAATGTGAATTGTTATAATTTTGCTTTCTGAAAAACCTCTTGACTGATCTTTATTGCGACTCGATTTGTTGTATATAAGTCCCATCTTCAGCCACAAATGGATTGTCTGGGTCCGAGTGATTAACTTTTTATGAGTGTATCCGTGTTAAAAAAACAAATTGACATATTTGCGTTTCGTTATTGCAATTTTTGTGAAATTTATGTTTATCGTAATTAATTCAAAAGGCATTTCCGAAATCCAAAGTGTAATAGGTTCAAGCTTAACCCTGACGAACCTCCTAAGTTGAAAACAAAATTAAAAAATTAAGTACCGGCCATCTACTACATAATACGAGAACAAATTGACATATTTGCGTTTCGTTCTTATTACACAATTTTAGTGAAATTTGTTTTTATCGTAATTAATTCACAACGCATTAACGACATCTGAAAACCGTGTAATAGGTTCAAGCTTAACCCTAACAAGCCTGCTAGACTAAAAACACTATCAAAATCAAGTACCGGATGTCTATAGCCAACCCGTAAGTGCTTATGATATTCAATAATGTTAATAAATAAAAATTATATTTAATACCCTTATTTTTTTAATTAAAAGCTGGAATAATCATGTATATAATAGTTATCATCATAAATTAAATATAATAAGTTCTTTCATTTATGTATACACACTCAGTTCGAAGTTTTAAGCATTAAATAATTTTAATTCGTAATGTCAAATTATAATTCTCTAATTACTACAAAGTGTTAAAAGTAAAAAGTAAAAGTGTATGTACTTGTTAAGTTTTTTACTCACCGGGGAGATCAAGATCACTTATGAATTCCTCCATATCCACTAGTCCACGGACGGTGGTTATCATCGCAAGAGCTATTAGAAGCTGCATAAAAACGCCTCCCGTCTTCGCCTGCACAGGCATGCACACATCTATACTCGATAATCGCTCCATTACATCATGTCTATTCTACTTTCAATTGTAATGTATAATTAACTACATGCTACTTTAAAATTTATATCAATATAACTTTTTTTTTTCAGGAAAGAATTAACTGCATAAAAGTTACCACGATCAAATGTCGCAAATACAAAAAAATATAATAAACACTACACTATACTTCAGTCACAATTATCTCATAAATTATTTGAACATTTATCTCGATTCCCGTGAATGTTTATAATCTGAAGTCGCAACACGTGTTGGGAAATAAACAAATCGAGATACGATCAAAACGGGACGGTTGCGTGCGTACGTTACCGCGCCGCGTAGCACACTGATCGAAAACCTATAGCTGAAAGAGTTTGTGAGAAAGGATACGTTCAAACAATTTTGAATTTAGAATCGTGGAAACCCAAATAGCTTTATCAGGAATCCTGGCCGCCAGCACTGTTTTAAAAAATTCAGCAACGTTTGAAATACAAGCCGACGCAAGAAATACGTTCGTTTGGGGTTGGGACAGTTTACTTAGAAATTTTTGTTGTGAGGTAAATGTTGCTAAGAAGCTACGAGTGTACTTAAGTAGATTTTATTGCGTTTCTCAAGATGTAAGATAATTAATTTCGTCAACAAAATTTTACTAGGTGAATTTATCTCGAAATTATTAAAGAGAGTTATATGTTCCAAGTACAAGCCTAATAAAGTATTCTTCGAGACAAACGCTTGTCACAAGAGCTTGTAAATTGATAATTAGAAAAAAAAAACAGTTTAAGTAAAATAAAATATTGCATCATTCTTTATTACTTATTGTTAAAAATGTTTTAGGAGATTAATCATATTGTATAATGATTTTGAAAGAATTTGAAAGAAGCTTTAGTACTTAAACTAACTTGTATACTTGGTAGAGCCACATTGCGGCTATAATATGATTGTAGCACGAATGAATCGGCTCAATTGGGATAAGACCACGTTCTCGCAAAATAAATTTAGTTTTTTTTTAGTTTAATTTGAAAAAAAAAAATAGTTGTGTTGATGATGTAGGCCGCTGGTGTCGTCTGGGAGAAAAATATACAAAAAAAAAATTTGGTGAGCGCGTGTACATCCGCGGGGAGGGAGACATAGGTGTCACCTCGTATGATGTTCTAGTGCAACTAACTCGAAACGCGGGATCATGTACTCAGCGGTGCAACACCGTTGTTGCAAATATACCTTCACCCTACTGATAAAAATCGCGGTAAGTGCCACCGTCCCCGTATGCACACGTACTTATTTATTATAGAAAAACAGCAAGTACATTAGGTAAGTAACAATGTTTTATGAGTATATTTTTTTTACATATTTTATTTTTTATTGATTAATATTATTTATATTTTAGGTGTTCGAGAAGCAACGTGAGCGTCGTCAACATCCTCCCCCCAAGTGTCGGTTCGCCGACACTCATTATCAAGCTGGAGAAAGGCCACGCGAGCAGCTGATCGCTTCATCACTCCTGACTTAGTCCTAACGTCAACTACTCTGACTCTGCCGTCTGAACCTGGATAAACCTTTTCAATAATACCTATTGGCCAACAGTTTCGAAATAATGATGGATCGACTACTACTACAAGATCTCCTACTTTTAATTGCGGACCTTCCCTATCCCATTTACGACGAGGAATTAGCTCTGGCAAAAACTCTTTTACCCATCTGCTCCAAAATAAGTCTGTCAACCGTTGGGCAATACGCCACTGTCGTCTAACATACATGTCGCCATCATCAAAGACCCCAGGTACAGGTAAGTTCGACGAAGATCCTAGTAAAAAATGATTTGGAGTTAATGCCTCTTTACTTTGAGGGTCCACCGAAACATGGGTAAGCGGTCTACTATTAATTATATTTTCGACTTCAGCGAGAAGCGTTAATAAAACTTCTTCTCGTGGAGCCCTCTCTCTAAGAACGACTTTCAGTGCCGTTTTCACACTTCTAATCAGACGCTCCCAAGCTCCCCCCATATGAGGACTGGCTGGTGGTATAAACTGACAGGAAACTCCTTTGTTTAATGCTTCGGCTATATTTAAATTTGTCGGCACATAATGCCACTCATCAATTTTACTTAACTCATCAATTTCACCTAACCTATTTGCAATAAAAACTTTGTAATTTCTATGCTCGTTACGTATCCAATAAATAACAATCATTGAATCAGTCCAATAAAAAACACGTGACGGTTTAATTCTATGCTCCTTTTTTATAGTCTCTGCCAAGCGACATGCTAATAGCGCGCCTTGAAGTTCGAGTTTAGGCATAGTTAACGGTTTTAACGGCGCAACGCGACTTTTACTCGCAATGAATGACACCTGCACGCCGTTGCTGTCTTGTTTACGCCAATAAGCAACACATGCGTATGCGCATGGAGATGCATCACAAAAAATATGCAATTGCAACGACGTCTCATCGTCGTTTACGGTGTGGCCGCTCTTCTCATTCACACCGACAGAATCGTTGCTATAGAAATACCACCGCGGGATTCGAACGTAACTCATTTCTTGTAACTGCGAAATCCAATCTTTAAATAAAACAAATAAACTATCTGTTATTTCCTGATCCCACTTTATACCTACATTCCATATTTCGCGCATTAAAATTTTGGATTTTATCGTAAAAGGTGCTAAAAAACCATGAATATCATATACAGACATTATAATACGAAGAACTTCACGCTTAGACGGTTTTCGTGATAGTTGTAAAATATCACTCGGTATACGCTTTAACGAAAGATCGAACCCGAACATATCACTCGCGGGAAACCACAAAAGCCCAAGCGTTCATCTTTTATTGCGAAACATCTTTTATCATTTTTGTAGCAGTAGCGACGTCTGGTAAACTATCGATAAAATCGTCCATATATTGATTTTTCCTAATTGCATTAACTGCATCCGGCATTTTATTCTGAAAGCGCAATGTGTTTTTATTTTGGTTAATATATTGTGCTATAAATGGGGAGCAGTTAGCGCCAAAAATTAATGACGTCATAACATATTTCTTAACAGGATGTTGTATAGGTAATTTTGAACCTTTGTTACTACTTCCGAAGCCTAATTGTTCATTTTCATTGCTTAAATAGATATCTTTCCACAAAAAACGCAAAGAATTAACATCTTCTTTTCGTACATTAATCCTTAAAAACATATCTTTTATGTCCCCTATGATACCTACGCGGTTTTCTCTAAATCGTAACATTATTCCTAATAACGATTGTAACAAATCAGGGCCTTGTAAAAGAAAATCATTTAAAGAATAACCGTTCGACTTTGCTGCCGCGTCATAAACTAAACGCAGTTTTTTCTTATTTGGATTATCTACACCAAAGTGCGGCAAATACCATATTATACGTTTATTAGAGTTTTCATCGGTCTCATTAAGTTCTCTAGCATAACCATTAGAAAATAAGTATCTCATTCTTTCACAATAACGAGTTGCATACTCTTTGTTGAGCAAAAATTTTCTTTCTATTGACTTTAGACGATTAAAAGCGTTAGGGTAAGAGTCGGGTAAATGTAATTCATCGTATTTCCACGGTAAGCCGACATTCCATTGACCATTTACTAATTCTGCAGTGTCATCTAAAATTTGTAAAGCGCGTATTTCGTCTGGGTTGCGGCGCGGCTTCGAACCTACACCAATAGACTCTAACGCGAAGGATCTACGAACCGCATCGTGCAACTGCGCGCAGGTGCATTCACCGTTATCGTTATCGAGAGAGAGATCGCTAGCAATCGATTCTACCGTGTGTAAGTGAAAGATACACTGCGACTGTCCCGCCTTTTCGGTGCAACTATTAATGAAAGAGACAAAGCGATCAGTGCAATTAACATCACTTACCATATATCCGTGCACACACCATCCAAGCGCAGTTTGAGTTATGTACGGCTCACGCTGCTTACCACGAACACAACGAATGGGAGAAATTAAATGATGGTTGTCCTGACCTATTAATAATTTTGGCTTAGCGTTACAATTACATAACATAAGATCTTCACTTAACAATCCATAATTATTAAAGTCCATATTCGGCACTTTTTGTGTTGGTAAATTTAATTCTTTAATTTTACGCGCACGGAAAGTAAACATTTCGTTATACGAATTGGTAACACTAACACTCACTACTTGAGATTCACACACAAGCTCGCCCGAGTCCCATGCGCTGCGCGCGCGCAATATCACGTTTGCACCGTATAATCCGAGCTCATCTGCGATATCAGAGGATATCACCGTCACGGTAGCTCCATCATCCAGTAGTGCATGCGTATGCAAACTGCCATTCGGTCCGTGAAGAGTGAGCGGCACCACTTTCAAAAGCACCTTGTGACAGTGGGATGCCACCGTATGAGTCACTGTTTCATTGGTGCTGGGATGCTCATCCTCACTTCGCTCCACAGTTTTTAAGCTTTCTTCCAATGGTTTTATCCAGTGCAGTAAACGATGATGCGGTTGATTGCAGCCGTCAATGTCGCAATTACTGCCAATACAAGACATACCATTCGTATGGCGGGGGGCAAGACATTTGAAGCAAAGTTTATTTACGCGTACAAATCGCCAGCGATCTTTGCGTAAGGCGCGCTTAAACCGTGAACAATCTGCGACACCATGAGCCCATTTTCGGCAAAATGTACACTTTTCCGCGTTTTGTAATTGATTACTATTTGTGTACAACAACGAGTGTGAACGGTGTTTACGTTCATCGGGCTTCTTTAAATTATATTGAGCGTGAATATGACTTACTCCTGATGCAGCTGTTTTAGTGGCTTCCTCATATAAAAAATCACTAAGCAATTCTAGCTTCGGTAAATTACACTCTCGCTGTTCATAAACGTAGTCGGTCCATTTTGCGACAAGCAAAGTTGGAAGCTTAGATATGACAATCGATACTAACTCCGGGCTGCGAAGATAATCACTTTGTTGCATTGCTTTGGCAGCAGCCACATAGTTCTTTATTTTTATTGCAAAATTAATGATATCATTATGATAAGTTAACGGCAACGGACATAGTTTTTTAAGCTGTAAAACTATTTTACTCATAATTGTTTCTGGTTTGCCAAATCGAAGTTCTAAGGTGTCAATTATTAAATCGGGTGTAGTTCCACCAATCAAGAGTGAAGTCACTGCTTCTTTAGCATCGCCACGAAGACACTTACGTAGCCGCCATAAATTCTCTGTGTCACTATATTTGCATAATTGGGTAGATTCTTGGTACGCCTGTTTAAACTGCAACCACTCCATTGGATCTCCAAAAAATAAAGGCAGGTCTTTAGACGTTGCTAATCTTGTTAAGAGCTCCTGGTTCTGTATTTTATATGATGAGGCAGCCACTGCATCATTCAAGGCATGTGCTAGCTTTTCTAGGCCGATTTTTTCACAAGAGTACTCTTCTCGGTTCTCCTCATGCTGGTTTCCTGGAGCATTCAGCCAATTTTCAACTTTGCTGGTCGAAGATTTCATAGCCTACTTGTGGGAAGAGCGTGAATGAGACTCCAATTCTGCCATCTCAGCTGCAAGCTGTTTGTTTAGCAGCTTCGACTGAATATTTGCCTTAAGCTTGGCAGCTTCTGCCTGAGCACTCTTAACTTTGGCTTCTGCTTCAGCTTCCGCTGCTTGTATTTCCACGAGAGCCATAGCTTTAGCGGTTTCGTATTCCAATTGCCGTTTGCGTGCCGTACTTGACGACGTGCCTGCGGTCTTTGATGACTTTTTACTCTTACTAGAGGCACTTAGCGCATTTCCAGGTTTTTCCAGCACTTCATCCTTTAAGCTGAACGATGGTAACACATCTTGGTTGTTCTTGCACTCCGATTTTGCAGCGGTGCCACGTGGTCGTCGCTTTTTTTGCGGCGTAGCCGGCGCGTGGAACATAACTGGTACTTATTATTATTATATTTTTTGCAGACGACGTAAGGATTCGGCCGAAGGACCACTGTGTTGATGATGTAGGCCGCTGGTGTCGTCTGGGAGAAAAATATACAAAAAAAAAATTTGGTGAGCGCGTGTACATCCGCGAGGAGGGAGACATAGGTGTCACCTCGTATGATGTTCTAGTGCAACTAACTCGAAACGCGGGATCATGTACTCAGCGGTGCAACACCGTTGTTGCAAATATACCTTCACCCTACTGATAAACATCGCGGTAAGTGCCACCGTCCCCGTATGCACACGTACTTATTTATTATAGAAAAACAGCAAGTACATTAGGTAAGTAACAATGTTTTATGAGTATATTTTTTTTTACATATTTTATTTTTTATTGATTAATATTATTTATATTTCAGGTGTTCGAGAAGCAACGTGAGCGTCGTCAACAAGTTGTTTGTTACGTAATAACTGATTTAATTATATTTTCAAGATTGATTTGACTGATTTAATTTTATTATCAAGTTTCTCTCCTAAATTTAAACAACACCTTGACAACATTGAGTTGAACTATTTAATAAAAAAGATCAATAAAACTGATTCACAATTGTCGAATATATTGCGTTGCAAAGAATACAATAAAATTGATAACCTTTCTTATTGTTTGAATTCGGTTAAAAGAACTATTTCAATGACAAAGTAAAACCTGTACTATTACATGACTATCGTGATACCTGCCTCGTTGTTGTTTGCCTAGTGATCAGTGAATCCAGGGAGCCACAATCAGTCATTGGATTTTTCAGTCAAGGAATTCCCAGTAGCGGCCCGGAATCATTAAGTTGGCCGTGTTTCATTTCCGCGCCTTAGCAAGCATGTAAAGCCGTTGGACCTGCGCTTAATTTCTCTCTGGTCGTTTTGGATTACCATCCCATCGGGCTATGAGAGTAAATAAATAGAGTGTACGTGTGCTCGCTCATACACTCTGGCACTATAACACTGTCTTGCGTCGATGGTTAGTCTACGTAAAGACTGAGAGCCGTAACCGAAATTCGATCTGAAAAACATCATTTTTATTTTATTTTATTTGGAGATTTTATTTTATTTGGATTTTTTTAAGACCAACAGCTATCATAATTAGGATATATAATACTAATAACAACAGTAAGTCAATTAAAGATCCTTAATAGATACAAAGATCATTAATCGATACAGAGGTGAATTTACAACAGTGATAAATACGATTTAACACTTGAAAGTTTCCAATACAACATATTTATGCCAAACGAGAGCTAAACTTGTATTATGCATATAAAAGACAATCAACTCATACTTAGAACAGTCAATAACACTACAAGCTATTTTTAACAGAAAAATAAACACAAATACAAAAGTAAATCATACTTGTGTAGCAACGCATCAATATCTCACTAAGAGCTACCAAAAAAAGCATTGTTAAGTATGCGTCTAGCTGACGCAGCACTAGTGTTAAACAAATCGAAGTCAAACTCATTGGCTGGCTTATTGAAATTATTGATCGCTCGCCATATAAATGTATTTTGCCTATAATTTGTATATGAAAACGGGAGATTTAAAATTTTGTATTATCTAAGAGGTTTGGCAGGACAGCTAACATGTAGTTGAGGTAAAAGCTCAGGACAGTCAGTGGCACTACAAGCTATTTTTAACAGAAAAGTGAGGTCAGCAATCTCACGACGCATAGCAAGAGGAAGAAGGTGATGTTTTTTATCATCATTATAGTAATCTAATATTAAAAAAATTAAAAACTAAGTTCATCAGAATGTACTCCTGCAAAGGTTTGCCGATAACACCCCACTTTGAAAATAAATCTAACATAACCACGTATTTGAAAATCAGTGTAGCTTCTTTAGACTACTAGAGAAAATAAAATGAAATGAATATATTTATTAATTATAAAAAAGAAATATAAATTTTATTAGTCAAGTGTCATTTTTTATTGTTTTAATTATGTATGTATTATAGTATTCTATGGTTTTAATGGCAGAGCCACGTTGCAGCTATAATTACGCTTGTAGCACGAATGCGTCTACTGCACCGCGAAGAAATAAGCTCTCTTCTTTGAGCAGAATTCTGTGAGCAAAATACCAGCTTAAAATAGCCGCTTAATGCTTCTGGGTTTCGTATTGTGAGTGTAGAGAACTGAAGATCCTTTTTACTGGAAGAACGAAAAAGAACTTTTTACTGAATTTTTACTGGAAACGAGGTATTCCATCTTAGTGTAAGGGTGACAAACATCTGCATTTTGATATTAAATCGAGATTTCTACGTCTATGTCCAATGGTCATAGCATCCACGTACCATCAAGTGGGATATGTGCTCGTTTGTCACGTTTATTCTATAAAAAATGAGCCGGGGAAAAAACTACGAAAGATTCTACGCGCGTTCTCAGAATATTTACGAAAAATTTATGTCTGTTTCCTAAAAGAAAAGTAGTTTAATTAAAAAGGTGATAATATACACTGCATCAGGAATAAACACAAAGTAGAGAACCCGTTACTCGACTCTACAAAGTAAGTAATTTATTCATAGGGAAATTTATCCGCTATTACAATTAATTGCTAGAAAATGTACAAGGTCTCTCTATTACAAAGTTTAATTTTTTAAATTGAACAAAGACTTTTTAAAAGGCTTATTTTAATGTAAATGATGAAATTATACGGTTCGTAATAAGAATGAGATGAGGTGATTGCTTGCAAGCAGTTCCTTATAAGAGTGTTTTAAATAATTGTACAACATATTTATGTGTAATATTGCTGTGCGATAGTCTCGCTGGGTTCCTTGTTCGTGCTTGGTTCTTCCCGGGACTGATGATTTTATCCGAACCAGTTGTCAAAGTAAAAAAATAACCTTCAATTTGTATTATTTAAGTGTAATATTTTTGTTACGGCCCTCAGTTGCCCCGACAAAAGTCGACTGGGCTAGGGCCCATCGTAACCCAACTCGACGAGCAACCGAGGGTTAGGGCCAAAATGGCCTATGGATAATTATTATGTAATGGCTGGATAAGCAAACACAAACTTACCGAGTTCCGGAGGTAGGGTCGACCACAAGGTACCATCAGGGGCAAGTAAATGGTAGGTGTGAGTGGTGTAGGAAGGTGTGCAATGTAACCTGACGTCACCGATGTAATCAGCTAGCAGACGCACATGCGCTGCCCTGCTCCACAAGGTGCAATCACTCCAGTGGGCGTTCACCGTTATCTAAACTCAAGTCTAACGTCACAGCACAAAATATAATCGAAGAGAAACGCGATCTCCTCCCGGATCACAAAGTTTAGCCTTCCTCCCGACAAAGCAAAATTCCGCGTTAATTTCAATCAATCAATATCACATAAGCAACTCGTCGACGCAAATTAATGGCAATCGAATTTAAATTAATCATTCAAACTCAAGGAAAGCCTCGTTGTCACGTATAAGAACGAAATAAGACAACACAAAGGAGGCAGTCATAATGCGACGTAACGATTCTAACCCACGCGGCCGTCGCGGACAAGGATTGTTCTAGACTTAACTTCCCGACCTCCAACCGGCATGGCCGTCGCGCACAAAAATTATTCCAGACTAACTGGCACCACCGCAGGCGCAAAACGAATGCCCCCCCCCCCCGCGCAACCCGCCAAACCGGTTCCTCGCCCGGGACGAGCGCCTTGCAAGTTTCAAGTTGTTACGATTTGGCCTCAACAATTTTAATAGCAGAGTCTATAGAAACAAAAATTAATAGACCCTTCGCTAGAGATGAGTTGTCATCAAAATCGGTACGATTAGACCCAAGACGACCCTACTTCACAGCAAAACTTCAGCGATAGCAAACAATGTTATCACTTAAGCGAATTAGCTCAATGTATCTGACTCTAAAGAGTCAGAAATTCCTTCATGGGGAAATGTATGTATACGGTTCTACAACAAAAAGAACCAGAAAATACGCAGACCCTATCTATAAAAAAGTTACAACTTTTATTAATCAAAAACCGTTTAAATCAGGGTTAGTTATTAAAGAGTACATGATTGACAATAACCCCTGGGAATGAGGTGATCGCCTATTGTATAAAATAATATATTTTAAATGTATTTTATTTTAATAATAAGTCCCGCTGGGTTTCTTGCTCGTTAAGTCTAAAATGACTTTCAGTAAGAACTACTTGTAATCTACATTGAATACAAATTATTTTATTCTATTCTTTAAATGTTGAAATGAATGATTAAGCTATACTAAAAATAAAAACTGACAATAATTTCTACATGATTTGAAATTTTCTAAAGTGGGTGCTAATGAAATGCGTATCGACTAAATAAAGCCCCGACTTCAGTAGGTATTAAATTATGTGAAAATTATTTTCTTTTTAGCTTTTCGAAGTTGGTTAAGCTTTTGAGTGAGCTAAAATATAAAGTAAGCACACTGCTCAATATGTTTGAAACATCGCCCTTATAGTTACTAAATTGCATTAAAATTTCGTTCACTATTTTCCTCACTATATTTAGTTTTTTTCTTTTGTTTTAAAATAATGCTATCTCTCAATTTTTTTCCATATTTTCTCCTGTATCGTGGGAGTAGTTTACATACATAAATTTCACAAGGCCAAACATCCAGACCCGGAAAAATTATTTGTAGGTCGTAATAATACTTGTTCCGTGCGAGATTCGAACTAGCGGCCCTTAGCATTCAAACTCATTGCTAAGCCACTGCGCGACTCCCCTCGTTCATCACAATTTTTTTTTATTCAAATTGAAATTAAAATGAGATCACACTTCAGTTTTTTGAATTTTGTTAATTGTAGTCAGTACAAAAATTTTATTAAATATTCAATACAAAAATAATTTTGAATATTAATTCGCAATCGGCAATGATATCGCATTCATACAAAAAGTCGGTAACATTAAGTCGATTCGTGAATTTTAATTAAAACTAGTTTTTATAGATTTTATCGCGTATATCAACTTATTTTATATTTCCGACTTTTCGAGCGCTTTACAGAACCCACGACCACGAGGTACTGAGGTGTATGACGTCCAATTGTCACCACGGCTAACTCCAGGTTAAAACTATTACTTTTTGTTCAGATCTACGCAGTATGAATCTATAGTACCTTAAAATCTTGCAGTTGTATTCTTGAGTTAGCAATTAATTTTAGTAACTTTAGGATCCCATATTAGTTAAAGGATAAATCCGTAAAAACTATTTTTATTTAAATGTGTAGTGTTTGTGTAAATATAAGAAATCATTGATTCTTTTTTGAAATCACTTGAAAAGTAGCAGCATTAATGCTTTATGTTACGGTGAAAGATGAGAACGTACGTATTTTCCATCCACCGTCAGGTGGACTGTGTGCTCTTTTGTCACCCTTATTCTATAGAAAAAAAACGTAATTTCGTGTAAATCTCGCTTTTGGGCATTTTTTCAAATTAACTTATGTTTTCTTTATTTGACACTAAGTGAATGTAAGGAATATGAGCATGTTAAACAAGTATAGAGCTAGTTATAAGAAAGATATTACTTAGTCAAATACTACTTTAAACTTATTGTACCTTAACACTTACAAAAACAACACTACAATCATGCCTCAGCCACCATATTTACCGGATTTGGCCCCATGTGACTTTTTCCTGTTCCCAAAATTGAAGAAACCTATGAAAGGACGAAGATTTGCAACGATTGAAGAGATAAAAACTGCATCGCTGAAAGAGCTGAAGGCTATACCAGAAAGTGATTATCAGAAATGCTTTGACGATTGGAAAAAGCGTTGGCACAAGTGTATTATATCTGAGGGGGATTACTTTGAAGGGGACAACATAAATATTGATGAATAAATAAATAGTTTTTCATAAAAATATAAAGTCACCTTACTTTTTGAACACACCACCTATATATACTGTCGTGGGGATAATAATACATATGTAACAATTTCTTTGGTAAAACACACACACATAAAAGAGAATTTTGTGTTTTCGTTAAACTTTTCATTAAAACCAGTACAGTTTTGCAGTTGCAATAACGAAACTCTGAACGAATGCGCTACACGCACACGGTGACCTCTCTCCTGTCAATATTATTTTATTGATGTCGTAACTGTGGAGCTTCATCCTTTTGTATGACTATCATGGAACACGCGGTTAGCATTTGTTGATTTGAAATTGTACATACTCAGTGTTTTATTATTATATGGCCCGCCCAACACAGTAGTCTGAAGCTGCTATTTTACGCTCTTATTCTGTAAGAGCGTAGTCCTTCCCCGGTCGATCCCACCCATTCTTGCTACGACTAATATAGCTGCAGCGTGGTTCTACCACGTTTGTGTTAAGCCAAGGGCTTCTGATAGGCTGTAATAATAATGATAGTGACTACAAACCAAATATTTAATGAAATTAAAAAAAGTTTTTGAAAAAAAGTAGCAAACGATTACAGTCCATCTGTTATTATCTTCGAATAAGCGTCAAAATACAGATGCGTTGTCACACATGAGCCATAATGTGGAATGCCTCGCTTGCAGTTAAAAGCTCCACCCGTTTCTACACTCACCATACGAAATACATCCGCGTTAAGCTGGTAGTCTGTAAGAGCGTGGTTCGTCCCCGGACAAGCCGACTCATCCGTACTAGATCAGTTTCAGCTTATATACACTTACCTCTAGGATCAGGCCTTCTCTTATGTGAAAGACAGATGTGTTGTCATCCCTGAGGACTAAGATGGAATGACTTGCTTCTAATAAAAAATAGCTTCGAGCCTTAAACTGTTATTTTACGCTGTTAATATGAGAGAGCGTGACTCTACCACGGTAGAGCCTCTCTTAATTTTACGTTGCTAGTGTATTTTGAAAATTTAATAAATTCGGCCATTCAGCAGAATATAAATATTTGTGTTTAAGCTAAAATATTGGCAAAATTAATGGAGTGCTTTTATCTATCGGCATATGAACGTTATAAGTAAAATTTTTATCCATTTCACCTCCTACTTCCGGGCGAGCGTCATATGTGGCCGGTATGGCCAATATGTGTTCCTCTTTTTCATCCTGAGCCGATACATATTTATTTAATATCATTTAACATTTCTAAATTCAGACACTCCATTTCAATCTCAGTTTTTCATATTTTCACAATTTTAGTATTAGTTTTAGTTTGAATTAACTTATGCATTTTCCTAACATATTTATGAATTTTTATGTATCTATTTAATTTGTCTAAGCATCTACTGCAGGTAATATTTTTTTTGATGCTCTTGATGTGATGAAATCATCACCGGTCAAATCGATTAGTGTCGATTAGCTCATTGAACAGGCTTGTTTTTGGGACGCTTGACTTTGGGATGATTTCAAGTTATCTATGTATTGTTTTAAACGTAAGTGGCTCCATACGACTGACTTTTATTTACTAACATTGTACCATAAAATATTAACATACTTTACTATGTATAGGAATATACATTGATATTTTGACACCCTTTTTAGTAACACTCCTTATAGCATTAAGTTTTTCGAAAGTTTTAAATTATAACGGATGATAGATAAACAAAGCCAGATTTCGTAGTTTTATTGAAATTCAACTCAATACATAAATATAACAAAAAATTTTTTTGCGCCAAACGAAATTGAAAAATATATATAATCAAAAAGTATTAAAAAGGTTAATTTTGAAATTCTTGTAATATTTCATGTAAAACGATAGCATAATAGACGTTATAATAGTCCCTTGTCACTTAAATTATAATTTGAGATTAATTAGCACAAAATGTTTCGTGGCACATAATTGCGAGAGGCAAAATCGTGATATTACAATACCTTAACGGCTAAATTAATTTAGCACAAAGCAATGAGGCTATACATTTTTACCATAATTTGTTTCTTTTCATCTTTTTTTATAGAATAAGGGTGACAAAGTAAAACATACATAAAAACATATACATAAACACTCACGCCTGTCACCCAGAGGGGTAGGCAGAGACTACAGACTTCCATTTGGCACGATCCTGACACACCTCTCTCGCCTCCTTCACATCCATACACCTACGCATATATGCTCGTCGGTTAAGGGTACTCCTAATTTGGCCCGTTTTTAATAAATCGCCAATTTGGTCGATAAATTTTCGCCTAGGACGTCCCTTTCCGACTCTGCCATTCACTTCTGCAACATAAATTTTCTTTGTCAGTCTTTCCTCATCCATTCTTTCCACATGACCAAACCACCGAAGCATTCCTTTCTTAATCCTGGTCACAACATCATCTTGCAAGTAGCAAAGTAAAACAAAGTACACGTAAGTTAATGCTGTGGCTCACATCTACCCTCGAATTAAGAATCAAAATGCAAGTGCGTTGTCACGCCTTAGCACAAAGACGGAATTCCTAGTTTCCTGTAAAATGTTGTCTCAAGTTCCCTACAGTCACAATACAAAATACAACAATATTAAGCTGCTATTTTACGCTGGTATTCTGTGAGGGCCCACGTTAGGCCAACCTATTCATGATCCAACCGTAATATAGCTTCAGCACGACTATAAAAGTTTTGATATGGTTCATGTTATATGTACCTTCTTGTTCTTCATCTTCTATCAGCTTGTAAAAATCCATTGCTGGACATGGGCCTCTCCTGCTAGAATAAAATACAATAGAATAGAACGATTTCTACTCAATATAGACTATTACACAATAATTATTGAAAGACGTTTTTTTATTTACCACTGGTTCGGAAAATACCTCTGTTCTAGGAAGAACCAGCTAGAAACCCAACTTAATTTTTTTTAAATATTTCATTTCATAACACTTTAAAATAATTTTGTTTGTGCAATTTTTAACTAAATTCCTTTTAATTTGAGATTTTGTTGTAAAATTGTATACACTGCCCCACAACTGAATTATTAATTCTGTGGAGTCTATTAACTGGCAATACAAGCTTATATTTTTTCCTAGTATTTTAAGTATGAACATTTTCGTTCTTGTCGATGATATTTATTTATGTACAAACATTTATACAAGTTATAAATAGCCGTACAGTTCTCGTTTTATAGTAAGACTTAATCGTAATGCTCAGCAGGCAGGTTGACGGTCGAAGTCCGTTGAAAATGTCTAAGGTCTCGTAATCTTATTTATTTAAAATACAATCACATTATTATCATATAACATAGTGTTTACATATATTATAAATTAATGTTATATATATTATATAACATTAATTTATAATATATGTAAACACTGGTGTACACTGCATTGACACAACTACAAATTAGTTGCACAGTAGAGCACAAATACAAATTATCAGTCAATTATGTTCCATTTATGACTTTATTATGAAATTCTTAAAAAAATATTCAGGTAAAATTGATACGGCTGCCCGTTGCGGGTACGGTTTGTTTTTAGGTATGAAATGAAAGAGATAGATAATGTAACGAAAAGCCTATAGTTCCCGTGAAGTACTTTTTCACACGCAGTATTCACACATATAGTTCGTATGGATAAAGAATGGGTAATTTAAAAATGGCGGCTCATAGATCCCGTAACGTCAACATGCACAGTACCAATTGCGAAAACCCGCTAATAACTGTATATCTTTACAACGTTATATTTTTCGATTAATTGAAAATTTTCTATAAATGGGAAAATATTTGAAAGGTATTAAATATCCAGGAAGTTAGTTACCTTAATTTTAAAATAACATTTATAACTTGCTACCCGCAGTATCTTCGGCAGAGTGGACTCAATTGATGTGGCGTTATTTAGACTTAAGATGATGATTAAATAACAGTTATTTTTCCTTATCAATATTTCTAATTTATTAAAGTCTCTAAGTTTTTCGCATAAAAATTATTCTAGGTCCTATTCTATATTTTAGATTAAAATAGGTTTAACTATTCGAAAGGGTAGCTCAGACAGACCGACAAACGGAAATTTTAAAAAATTACTCATTTGTCAATAGCATCTAAATATTTTATACAAAAATATTAACAAACAAAATCAACAATAATTATGAATAAAACTCTCAGAACGTGTCGTAGCTCACACATTTGTGAAACCGTAGAGATTTTTTTTAGTTTATGGCATTTTGTTAACATTGGTTCTATTGACACGTCGTTGGTCTGAAATTATATACTGTACGAAAAACGCATATCGCAACGTACCTATTTTTGCAGTCTTTACCGGCAAGTATGAGCATAGATAGTGACAGTGTGCGAGCGAGAGGATAATAGAGGCGACGCCATTTTCAATCCCAATTTTTAACCGCATGGGTAGTAAGCTCGACATAAGGAGATCAAATCAAATGTAATAGTATATTTCATTACGAGTGCAGAAAGCCTGTCATTGCAAAGAGTTCCGACATATGCCTACCCGAGCCGAGGCGCAGTCGAAGTTGAGGGTTGACAGTTGGAACAAGTTGCAATGACGGTTCCGCACGTGTACTGAACAACTATTTTAAATACAGTTGCGAAAAAATGAAGCAATTTAATAAAATAATAAAAACACAATAAACTTAACTAACTAATCATTTATTTCTTATAAAAGTTATAATTCACATATACATTGAAATTGGTACAGTTTTATACTAAATGGGGAAGTTTTAGGTTGCATATTTACTGTTTGAGGCAAACTATTATTAATTTCGTATGATTGTTCATGTATATTTGTCAAAGGTGTTATACAATAACGTTTGCTAGTTGATGGAATTGGATCTGATGAATTATCATTATCAACGAAGGTAGATGGATGAACGTTCTCTTCAGTATTGTCATGTGAAGAAGACGGACTGGACTTTAAATTAATGGATTGTGTCATTTTTTTCCCAGTTTCTAGTTTGTTGTTTAATGAATCAGCAATATAGCCTTCTGCAACTTTGTCTGATTTCCAACATCCTAGTCGCTTTAAGGACGTTAAATTGGCTCCTGAATCTGCCAATAATGTAGCAGAGGTCTTCCTGAAGCTGTGCCCAGTATAATACTCAGCATCCCGCTGACCAAGAAACGTAGTTATTTCTTTCGGCATATTACCAAATTTGTTTATCCCGATTGCTTGAGCTGTACACTTCTCTTATTGATAATTTTAAGAAAAAAAACGGTCGGTTTTTGCTTATTGGGACTGCTGATTCATATATTTTTGCACTATTCTAAGAAAATCTCCTTCAACAACAAAGCTTCTCCGTATCTTATTTTTTGTATTCGGAGTATTGATGAGTACCATTTTTTTATGGGCTTCAATATCTTTTAAAGTAAAATTGGCTAACTCCTCTCTGCGGCAAGCTCCAACAACGCCAAAATCAGTGCAAACTACAAAAAAAGGGATTTGATTAATATTTTTTTAAATAATATATTGACTGTATTTTGCGATCTCGTAAACATTCAGTTTCAACTAAAGAAAAACATAAGTATTTATTAATAAATTACCTTTGTGGCTAAATAACGAAATAACGATCATCGGGTGTTTCGTTCAAAAACCTTCCCACTTCATTCGATGTTAATATTTTCGACTTTTTAGTTGTAAAACCGTCTGACTGTCGTTTTAAGAAAGCATTTAGTTTTGGGTGTTCACTTATATCCACGTTGTTCCTTATTTCCAGCATACTTTTTGTCATCGAAAACTTCGACCATAACGTAGAAGGTTTAATTTTGCTGAGAGTTCGGAAAAGTATGCCAACATAACATTTTCTGAAAAACTGTTTGCTTTTTTCTCTTCTCTCCAAGCAATAAATTCGTATTTTTCCGGTAAAATGTTCTACGAAGCATTTTGTGCAATTATACTAAGTTCTGGTGGTGTTAATTCAAATAAAATATCGTCGAAATTACTCATTTTGTGCAACAAACAACTAAACTCGCAAATAACATTTTTAGAAAATGGTGCCAACCGTAAAGGAATTATATTACATTACGAATGGCGCCGAGATTTTCTTTGTTTTCTTCAATCATTCTGGGTAGGCAAAGGGAACCATGCCCATACAGCCAAGTCTTCAGTAAAAAAACTTTATTGATATGAAATGAAAATGAAATTTAACGAGATTAAGTGAAATGAAACCTAACCTAACTCATTGAATCAAATCATTAAATCCGATATTGAAACAAATTAGTAGCTTCTTTTTAGAAACATTAGCAACAATCATAAAAACTTCTATGAACTTTTGTAAGTAAAAGCTTCGTGGTTGGTTTTTTTCTTTTTTAATAGTCATTATTCAGACAGTTGGAAAAGAGAACGCACGAGTTCGAAAAAGGTAGAGAAAAATCTCGAGTATGTAATAACCCACATCCCGAACACTGCAATACGCCACTTTTTGAGCAACTGTATTAAAATACATTTTAGATGTCGAATTGTACGTAGGTTTACTACCCCTGTAGGGAAGTAAGATTATTGTCAAAGACCCCGCTTTACTGTTGCGCATGTCAGTAAGTTTAGATGTGAATAACATTATTTTACAAAATTAAATTTAGTAAGTTATCTATTGTGAACACTAAATCCCTTCTCAAATGCCATACTTATGTACACATCTATACGTCCCTAAAAGGATATATAAGCAAGCAAGCCGTGTATATATAAGCAAGCAAAGTATATATTATATAACATATTGTTTGGTTATGTCATCTATCGGAAATCAGAAAATTTTCTAGCATTTTCCGGACACTTCTCTTATGACAACCTTCGAACGATGAGTTCTCTTACGCCATCACCACACGGCAACAAACAAAATATAATTTTAAAAATTCAACTACCCTATATCATCTCGTGAGTATCGTAAGAGGTGAAAGAGGGAAAGAAATCAGAAGATGAGCAGCAGCGTCTTCTTAATAACGAATAAAAAAAACTGTGGTTTCCAAGCTCGGCAACTTTGGCAATGTATGAGGGAGGCCATGTTGAGCAGTAAACTTTAATAGAAATTTAAATCTGTAACCGTAATGATAAATTAAAAAGACAATATTTTTAAATGCGTTTTACATCCATAGTAACTAAGGGCTTACCTTAAAATTTATATAGTGAAGACAGATCGATGTACCATAACTTATTTATTAATTCATATCGTTTACTTTTTGGCATACACTGTGAATTCTGATGTGAATACGTGGCGAACCCACAGTAAAGGAAATATTTGTTGGAGAAGCATTTGTCGCTTGTTGTAATATAATGCTTCTATTTATACTAAATGATCTTTTTTACCGTGTGGAAAAAATAGGGGATGGAGTAGAAGCGTATGGCACTGATATTTTACAAAAAATAAAAACAAAAATTCTTACTTAAATAAATTAATTTATTAAATTCTTTCGAAATTAAAATAATATCCACCCTACTCTACGAACGGCAATAAAACAATAAATTTAGTAGGCATCCGTGACCTTGTCACTTCGTAAGGTCACAGGCTAGGGTATATATGATTTGAATTTCGATAGATTTTAATTAGTTTATTTATTTAATTCAAATGAAAATAGAAAAGGTTATTTAAACAGATAAAATATGAATATGATAAAATGGAACTCATCTTTAGTTTAGATTCGATAAGCCATAATACTCCAAAACCGATAACTAAAGGAATAAATTCTAAAATGATAGACAAACCTACTAGACGGAGTACGATCTTATAAGACATGCAGGATGTTGATCATTTCTGGTGATCCGAGAACATCTTATTTCACAGCCCAGCGAGGCCGTTGCGTGATTCGCTGCAAGTGATTTTGCAGCAATAAATCTGAGAAACTTATTAGGGCCCCTTATATTTACCATATGACAATTAGTGAAATTAGCTGCTCTTACCGAAATTATGTCGTGTTAATGATTGTATTTATGTACGCTTTGTAGTTGCAATATCTACGTAGATTTCTCATCATATATTAAAGCAAATATTATCACAAAATGATTGCCGCTATAATATTAAAACAAGTTATTCAGTTACAATTACCATGCAGTGGCAATGTAAGAATATTTACTTCCTCATATCATATCGGGAATGTTGTAGTACGTGACAGAGGGAAACTAATTAGGAGATAGGCAGAAGCTTCTTCCTAATAACAACTAAAAATAAAAAAAACTGGGGTGGCCAACCCGCTTACCGAGCGTGGCAACTGTGGCAAATATTGCTGATATGATGCAATCTATGGAAGAGGCGTATGTTCTGCAGTGAACTTATACTGGATGATTATTTTACCGTCTGATAAAAATAGAGTGTAACAGGTGAACAGAAGAAAAACCTGCGGCACTGATACTTTACAATTTTTTTTACATCAACATATTATGAAACTGATCTATTAATAAGTACTACTAATTTGATATAAACTTTCGGTACTAAAAATAACTACAAAATTTTTGAGCTAAAGAAATAAATCAATTAAAGACTTTTGAAATTAAAGTAACACGTACCCAATTAGTAGTCTTTATTGATAGATCAATTCCATAAAATGTTAATGTAAAAGAAAAAAAAATTGGTAATTCTTATATCATAGGCTTCTATTCTGGTTTCCTGTTACACCCTATTTTTTCCAAACGCTAAAAAATATCATCCAGTATAATATGCTGTAAAAGTAACGGTATTCAGTTACAATGTTACTTGTGATTTGATATAAAAGGAAGTTCCACGCTTGAATGGCTATGTCTGCAAGGATAACGTCGAAACTCGAAACATAATAAGGCAATGATTGTAATTATACAGTTTCTATTTTGTTGTTGTATTTTTGTATTTTCTGTTTAAATAAACACAAAATCATAAATACGTTATCACCTTAATAATAATTTAAAAAAATTCTTCAAGCTATTTGAAATGAAGTGTTCTTAAAATCGAATTTGTTCTACTAATAACAAGTAGGTGTCGACTTTAAAAATAGCATAATCTTCGCTGATAAATACTTAATTAGCATTTAAATTATAATCTCGTAATATCAGCAAATTATAAAATTGAGGAATATAAAGGGAAAAGTAAAAAGGCTTAGAATATAGTTTTAAATTTGGAAGAGTTATATTGTTTATCAAAAATGATAACACATTCATTGAATTTGAATGCTCAAAAATAAATTGTACTATGCCTAGAACCTTCGCACAGGTCCAAGCAATAAGTTGACAATGTTTTAGCACAATCTGATAGCAGTGCAAAAATTAAGACCAAATAAACATCATTTTTAATATATACGACTAGTTCATGGCACTGTAGGGGTCAATGGGTGTTGGGTGTTGGCACATGTTACTGATATATGTGGAATTTTTACGTTATCATACGAACTTCCTAACGATGTTTTTATTTTCAAGTTTTAAGTTTAATATTATATTTTGAAATATCTTCTTATATCATAATAGTAGAATTATAATTCTAATAAACTTATAACCTAACCTTAACCTTTTAATTTTAATAATCAGGTAACAGATGCAAAAAATCGATGGGAGCAAGTGGCTCAGGGCCGTGCTATCTAGCATTCCTTTGAAAAGACATATGTCCTGCAGTAGAATTTTTTTTTAAAAGATAGGGTGAGGGTGATGGTTTCCCTTGACACAAGAATCATACACAAATCGCAAAAGGACAAACATCCAGATCCACAACAATTTTTTGTAGACCTTAGCCATCGATCAACGATACCAACAAGTTGGTATTGTTGACCTAAGCGGTCCTTGTAAGACCTTAGCGGTCCTTAGCACTGCAACTCAATGCTGATTTACTGCGCCACAGTACCGTCCATTCTGTTGTATTATGACCTTTCTCACGTGAGATCTTTAATTTACATTTTAAATATTTTTTCCATATATTTTTCAAATTAATGAAAAAATATGAGTATGAATGAGATAAATAGTTTTTTGATAATTAAAGTTTTCGCACGTTATTATAGATAAAGATTCGTGAGGATGTAATCGCTTAAGGCGTGCACATTTGGATTAACCAAAAGTTTCTTTAATTACTGACCATAAAAGTATTTCCGCACCATAGCTAAATTACATAGTTTATCGAACAGCAACTAAGTAAATGTTGCGGGTCACGTATCTCAACGACAATGGAGTTGAATATCATAATTCCGAAACGTATCTTATTAGAACTCTATCCTTCAACCAATATATCGGCTACGGCATATGCTTCAAAAGACATGACATGATTACTACGATTTGCTTACGATTTAGGTAAGGGAGATAAGAATTTTGTTAAATGAACTCGTTTTTGTTATTAGTTAATTAAAATCAAAAAATGAAATTATTACTCTCACGAAACGAATATAGCTAACGAATCTAGATGTTGAGTGTGAAGACTTACCGATGCAGTGAGACCGGCTTCAAACTATTGTAAAACGATACAATAACTGTAGTTAGGTTCACGAACACGCTTTCAATCGTATTGATGTTCTGCAAGAAGAACTTAATATAAGGTGTGAAACATTGTATGTGTAACTACGATGACACAACTTTTTAAAACATGGTAGTATTTGTGAGCTCAAAACAGTTTAAGAAATATGTTATATTTTATTAATAAAATAATCGTCAGATCAAAAAATATTGTAAATTAAATTCATACTGTAAAATTATAAAAGATCATAGCATTTAAATAAGTTGTCTTAACGGCAAAATTTTACGTTTACAATGTTCCTTTCAGCAAATATCCTATCAGTATGATCTATCAAAAACACAAGTGAATAAATATATTTTGTTTATGAATAATATTATAGAACTAGGCAATAATAACTCGGACACATTTTGGGTCTCATATTAATAAGTTAATAAATCCCTTAACTAACAAAAAATATTGAAAATTCGAAAACATTAGTTGCGATACATATATAAATAAAATAAAATTACGCAGTTTTATTGATTATTATTACTTTCAACGCAAAACTAGGCACAAGAGAAAGCGGTGAGCTGAAGGTAGGGAAATTTGGAGTAGGGCAACGGAACCGAAGGGGCCAGCAGCTGGCCGACTTTATGGAGAAAGAGGGACTCTTTATGATGAACTCTTTCTTCCAGAAGCGGCCCCACAGGAAGTGGACCTGGTCGAGCCCCGACGGTTCGACAAAAAATGAGATTGACTTCATTATGACGACCAGACGCCAACTGTTCAGTGATGTCTCAGTGATCGCAAGGGTGAAAACTGGCAGCGATCACCGAATGGTTAGAGGCACACTGAACCTAAACGTTAAGTTGGAGAGGTCTCGTCTAATGAAGTCAACGCTCCGTCCCCCTCGTGCTCTAATCCAGAATCCCGAAACCTTTCAGCTCGAGTTACGTAACCGCTTCCAGTGCCTAGAAGATTGCAATGCAGTGGACGATATGAACGACAAGCTCGTGGAAACTGTCCATGCGGTCGGAGCTAAGTTCTGCAAGACCCGCCGCAGAAGAACACAAAAACTCTCCGATCACACTCTTAATCTCATGGCTGTTAGACGGGAGATGAGGCTGCAATCGTCAACAGATTTGACAGCATACAGGCAACTGAACAGACAGATCTCCAAATGCATGCGGCGAGACTTACGCAACTTTAATACTTCTCGTATTAAAGAAGCGATCGAGCGGAACCAGGGCTCCAAAGTCTTTGCCAGAGATCTGTCTGCCAGAAAGAGCCAACTGTCAAAGCTGAAGACTGAGTGTGGCAACATCGTTTCCGGGACACCTGAGATTTTGAGTGAGATTGAGAGGTTCTATGGGCAGCTGTACACATCATCGTTGGAGCCACACGCAAGTGTGAGTAACGATCCAAGAGCAAGTCTTATCCGACACTATTCCGATGATATCCCGGACGTCAGTCTAAGCGAGATTAGAATGGCTCTCCAGCACCTTAAAAACGGCAGGGCCCCAGGCGAGGATGGAATTACAGCGGAGCTTCTGAAAGCGGGTGGAACACCGGTACTTGTAGTCCTTCAGAAGCTCTTCAATTCCGTCCTCCATGGTGGCACTACTCCAGAGGCGTGGAGCAGAAGTGCGGTGGTCTTGTTCTTTAAGAAAGGCGACAACGCTCTCTTAAAGAACTACAGACCGATTTCCCTTCTGAGCCGCGTCTACGTGCTGTTTTCGAGAGTCATTACGAATCGTCTCGCACGCAGACTTGACGACTTCCAGCCTCCCGAACAAGCCGGTTTCCGAAAAGGCTTCAGTACCATAGACCACATACATACCCTGCGGCAGATTGTACAGAAGACTGAAGAGTACAATCTGCCACTTTGCCTGGCGTATGTGGACTATGAGAAAGCCTTTGATTCCGTCGAAATTTGGGCGGTGCTACAGTCCCTTCAGCGGTGCCAAGTTGACTGTCGGTATATCGAAGTGCTGAAGTGTTTGTACAGTAGGGCTACGATGGCTATCCGAGTACAGAACCAGAGCTCGAAACCTATCCAACTGCAGAGAGGTGTAAGACAGGGTGACGTTATATCCCCGAAACTCTTCACCGCTGCATTGGAAGACGTTTTCAAGCTACTGGACTGGAAAGGATACGGTATTGACATCAATGGCGAGTACATCACTCACCTTCGATTTGCCGACGATATAGTCCTTATGGCAGAATCGCTGGAGGACTTAAGCACTATGCTCAATGACCTCAATAGTGCCTCCCAACGGATAGGTCTTAAGATGAACATGGACAAAACAAAGATCATGTTCAATGTCCATGTCACACCTATGCCGGTAGTTGTTGGGAGCACTATGCTCGAAGTTGTTGACGAGTACGTTTACCTGGGACAAATAGTCCGACTAGGTAAGTCCAACTTCGACCGAGAGGTCAATCTACGGATTCAACTCGGCTGGGCAGCGTTCGGGAAATTACGACATATCTTTTCGTCAGGTATACCTCAATCTCTAAAAACTAGATTGTACAACCAGTGCGTGTTGCCAGTGATGACTTATGGATCTGAGACGTGGTCCTTCACTGCTGGCCGTATGAGGACGCTTAAGGTCGCTCAGCGAGCTATGGAGAGGGCTATGCTCGGAGTTTCTCTGCGTGATAGACTCAGAAATGAGGATATCCGCAGTAAAACCAGAGTGACCGACATAGCCCAACGGATTAGTAAGCTGAAGTGGCAATGGGCCGGCCATATAGCTCGAAGAACCGATAACCGATGGGGAAGAAAGGTTCTCGAGTGGCAGCCTCGTACCGGTAGGCGTAGTGTAGGGCGACCCCCCACTAGATGGAGTGACGACCTGGTAAGACATGCAGGAAGTCGATGGATGCAGGTGGCTCAGGACCGTGCTTTGTGGCATTACTTGGGGGAGGCCTATGTTCAGCAGTGGACTTGTGAAAGGCTGTAATGATGATGATGATGATGATTACTTTCCGGGAGGAAAACCGGCGACGAGGTTTGCCACCCGTCACGTTCTCTCCCCCGGAGGGGTGAAAAGTGGATTGCAGAGGCCCGTCTGGCTACATTTAATGTATGTGGAGTAAATAATGATAAAATGGATGAAGTATGCGAGGTGATGTATGATAGAGGAATAGATGTGTTATGTGTTAATGAGACGAAACGGAAGGGGAAGGATGTCACTACACATGGCATGTATACCGCATACTGGTCTGGTATAGACGAGCTCGAGCGGGCGTGCCAGGGAGTAGGTATCATCCTATCAGAAAGAATGGTCCAATGTGTGAAAGAGTATGAATGTGTAAGCCCAAGACTGCTATGGATACGATTGAAAGTGGGCTTAAAGAAGTTGTTTGTACTAGGGGTCTACGCCCCAGATATGTCTAAGCCCACTCATATCCGAGAGCAGTTTTGGGAAAAGGTAAGGATAGTATTAATGAAATGTAAGGGAAATGAAAATGTTGTTATGCTAGGAGATTTTAATGGAAGAGTTGGGGTGAGGAGGCTTGGTTATGAAAGGATATTGGGAAAGTTTGGTGATGAAAGTATAAATGAGAATGGTGAAAGCCTCCTCACTGTATGTATGGAAAAGAATCTTTTTGTGACGAATACTTTCTTTCGCCACAAGAGGATTCACATGTATACTTGGGAAAGAGGTGATGATAGAAGAATGATAGATTTCATAATTGTGGATGAATGATTGAGGGGCGCAGTGGTAGATACAAGGGTTTACCGGGAGTCAAACGTAGGAACGGATCATTTTTTGGTCTTATGCTGAATTAATGGTCTATTCCGGCGCTGGCGCAATCGGTCATCTATGTCTACCACTGCGTTACAGCGTATTAGAACAGAAAGATTACAAGATGAAGGTGAGAAAAACAAGTTCAAATGTAGACTGAAAGAAAACACAAGTGGTTTGGATGAATTATGTATGAATGAGTTAGACTTGGAGAATGTATGGCAAAATGTTAAGAAAGGTTTAGTAGATGCAGCTACCGAAGTATGTGGTGTTAGTAAAAGAAAGAATGAAAGGAAAAATAATACGTTATGGTGGGATGATGAGATACGTACGGAAGTTGAAGCAAAGAAGAGAGCATGGCTAGATTTACTAGCAACTAAGGCTGGTAATTCTAGTGGTACGAATGATGATTTTGAAAGAAAAAAGGCAGTCTTTAGACATCTAAATAAGAGAGTAAAAGAAGTAGTTGAAAGGAAAAAGCAAGAAAGAACGGATAAGAATGATAGAAAAATATCGGATAACTTCCAGGCAAAGATTAAAATGTTCTGGAAACTCGTAAGAACTGCCAGGGGACGTTCAAAATAGCCTATAATGAATGCTATAAGAGATGAGAATGGCTATATTCTGAATGATGAAGTTTTGAGTTTAAAAAATGGAAGGAATATTTTGAAAGCATGTTTATGAGTGAGGAGACAACGTATGAACTGAATGAAATAGGAACTCCGAAAGGAGAGGAAGGAGGTAGCGAGATAAATATAGATGAAATAATGAAAGCAATGAAAAGCATGAAAGCAGGTAAGGCTGCCGGATATGATAGAGTTTCACTCGAAATGCTAAGGGCTGGAGAGGAAGTCGTGGCAGGCCTGCTGCACACCTTGTTTAATTTATGATGGGAACTGAAGCGGGTACCGGGAGTTTGGTGCAAAGCCGTGATATTCCCAGTATATAAGGGAAAAGGGTCGCAGCAGGACTGTAAAAACTACCGCGGTATCAGCCTTCTTAGCATCGTGGGAAAACTGTATGCTAAGGTACTAATTGAAAGGGTTATGAAAGAAACCGATGGAAAAATTTGGGATGTGCAAGCGGGATTTAAAAAGGGAATGGGATGTACAGATCAAGTCCTTTCCATGCGCATGATCGCGGAGAAGTTTTTGGCCAAAAACCAAAAGGTTTTTTGTGCGTTCATGGACTTTTAAAAGGCCTATGATAGAGTGGATAGGAATGTGCTATGGCAAACACTGAACTCTTTTGGGTTGAGCGCTGGCTTAATACAGGCACTGGAATCTCTTTATAGGGTTTCTAGTGCTTGTGTTAGGATCAACTGGGTCTACTCGGACTGGTTTGGTATTCATAAAGGTGTCAGTCAGGGCTGTGTGGCTTCCCCGTGGTTGTTCAACCTATTTATGGACAGTTGTTTGCAAAATTTTAAAGTTGAAGAATGCGGATTAAGAATGGGCGAGTTAACCGTCAAATGCCTTTTGTACGCCGATGATCAAGTTATTCTTGCGTCGTCGGCGGCTGAGTTGCAAATGCTGGTTACATTAATGAACAGATCATTAAAAGAAAGGGGTATGAAAGTGAACGCAAGTAAGACGAAAGTTATGGTTTTTGAAAGGTCATCCCTTTCATCAGTAAAACGATATGTGAAATAAGAATAGAAGGGGAGTTGATCAAGCAAGTAGATGAGTTTGTATATTTGGGTTGCGTATTTAGCAGGGATGGGAGATATGATAAGGATATAGAACGACGAGTGAACGCAGGAAACAGAGTAAATGGGGCCCTGCACTCTATTGTGAAGAGTCAAAATGTGTCAAAAAAGGCACGTATGGCAATTCACAACGCTGTGTTGGTCCCTACTTTAACGTATGGTAGTGAAAGTTGGGTGTGGCAGAAGAAGCACGAAAGTAGAATAAATGCAATAGAAATGCGGTCGTTAAGGAGTATGCTAGGGCTGAATCTGAATGACAGGGTGAAAAATTGTGTGATAAGAGAAGAATGTGGTTTGCAAGACGATGTTGTGACCAGGATTAAGAAAGGAATGCTTCGGTGCTTTGTTCATGTGGAAAGAATGAATGAGGAAAGAGTGACAAAGAAAATTTATGTTGCAGAAGTGAATGGCAGAGTCGGAAAGGGACGCCCGAGGCAAAAATTTATCGATCAAATTAGCGATTTATTAAAAACGGGCCAAATTAGGAGTACCCTTAATCAACGAGCATGTATGCGTAGGTGTATGGATGTGAAGAAGGCGAGAGAGGTGTGTCAGGTTCGTGCCAAACGGAAGTCTGTAGTCTCTGCCTACCCCTCTGGGTGACAGGCGTGAGTGTTTATTATGTTTTTTATTGATTATGTAAATAGGAGTAGTTTACACACAGTGATGTATTCAGACAAAATCGGTGTTAATTTGGGTTGTATGATGAGTAATTATTAAATCAAAAAATATCAATAACTACATAAATAATATACAGGAGCATCGTTTACTAGTGTTTTAAATAAAGTTAAACAGTCGCAATTTGACCCTAATACATAGACACTTTACCTAAATGTACATTTAAAAAGATTAGTCTATGCGCATTAACACACTAAAAGACTATGTCAGCCGACAACAATGACAAAATTAATAAATTGACTGTTGAATTAAATTTTTTGCCATTCCTTTATAATTATATTCTGACAAGAGATACTACATATGTATCTCCAAAAAAATCTAATATCGTAATGGCTAAATTACTAGCGTATAATATTAGCATTGTCAAACGTTCAGCAAATAATTTTTAAACATAAATTATGAATTTAACATAGCAAAAACTTGTCAGCAGTCTGTTTGAAACTAACGACGTTGAGATAGACCTACGTATATCAAAGTTTAAACTGCCTTGCAAGCAAAGATTTAAAGTTCAGTTTATTTTTGAATAGCACTTATATAAATGTAATATGTATAATTGAAGAAACAAATTCCTGATTCCAGGCTGGTATTGAGAATTTATTGCAAGAAAAAGCAAATAACTGATTTTGTCCCAACCCGGGATTACGAACCGGGACCTCATGATTAGCAATCACGTTTAAGACTACTATACTAACGAGACATACAAACAATACAAACATATTGACTAATTATTAAATATTTATAAATCAGTATTCATTTTTTTAATCTACAATCAGAGGAAATGCTTAACAAATCCTAAACTGCAAACGGAAGTAACCTAGCTCATCCTTGTGGCCGAAAAGATGTAAGTGAAGCTATAATATAGCCAGTTGTACTTGCTGTTTTGCTTAAATATTCTTGTTTTCTTTTCCGTTCGTCATCTTTAGAAATTTTTGGCCTAATGTGACAATTTTAATGCATATTGAACTCTGGAATTTACTTGACTGGATGGATGTTTACGGTTTACGGGCGACGGTGGTATTTCACTTGCAGGCTGTAGTAGAACCTTTTTTACTAGATGGTAAGTCCTTTACTGACTAGAAGTCCGCTTGGGTCGATCCCTCTCACTACCCCTCTTACCTATATCTGCCGCTAAATAGCAGTGCTTGCACTGATGTATTCTGCTCTGAAGGGTACAGAGAGCCGGTACAATTACAGGCTGTGAAGCATTCCATCTTAGTCCTCAGAGTTGACGTCGAATCGGTAGCCTTCTATGTTTGAAGTTAGCTGCAGGAGTTCGTGAACGGTAGCCACTAATCATCAGTTGGATTGTTATTACATTTGAAACTTCAGTATAAAAAAAAACAATTAGTGGCATAATTAAAAGAAATACTTTGAATAAGAATGACATGTGTAATCATTATTTTATAAAAATATTCTTATATACTATATTCTAGAATATTCGTAATTATATGGAATAAAGTAGCAAAAAACGATCAAACTCCCGGAAAAGTGACATTCATGAAAGTAGACTCTGAATTTCAACCGTCAATAGAACAAAATTTAGGAGAATCATTTAAACTAATAGCTGTGAAAATATTTACATTCTAAATCCAAATCGCTTTGTTCCGTAAGTGGTGCTTTCGAATTTCAAAATTGAAATGATGGCAATGAAAATAATATTAAAAATGAAATTCACCAAAACTCATCACCATACACATATAGAAAATCACCATATATATATATATATATATATATATATATATATATATATATATATATATATATATATATATATATATATATATATATATATATATATATATATATAAAACTTCTTTTGCTTTGCATTTTTTAAATATTAACACTGTAATAAATCGCGAATATTCATAACAACAGAAGTCGTAACTCGGGATAATCTCTCGCAGATTTAAAGAATGCGCTAAAGGTTGCAAGGTTTCATTTCTACCTAGATCAACCAATTTCTCTCGTTCAGAGCCAAAGCTATCAACAATTGAAATATAAAATACAAATGTTTAATTTGAAATGTATGAGAGCTAACGAGATATCAGTATCATCATCAACATCATTACAGTCTAGATGTTACTGCTCACCATCCATTTCAGTTTCCCCCTGTCGCCTCTTACGACACCAACGGCATGATATGTGGTAGTAAATATTCTTACGTCGCCACTCACAATTGTTTGATACGAGTAACTCGTGGATGAACTTTACGCGGGGATCCAACAGCGCTTTGCGGATCCAGTATGATAATGGCTTCAGATTGCTGATGAGGTTTTCCCAGTTTTACAGCGCTTAAGTCGTGTTTGCCCAGGCGCGTACTGACGATTTCTACGCTATTATACGCAAAAATACCACCAAATTCTACACAGAATCTGGACTGTCGCAAAGCAGTACAACTCACCAATTTTTAACTTGCGGTTAGGTACAAATTTCTTTAAATTTAATATAACTTTATGTATTTGTAAACAACTAAATAATTTAAAATATACATTTATAACTATATCGATCCGCTCCGGCTTCGCACGGGTAATTTCTGGGTCTCGACAACAGCGCCAACTACCGCGTCTAATGCTTTGGCCGCACCCGCGTGTATCGTCCCGTAGTTATGCGTGTCGAAGCTTCGTAATTTTTGAAACTAAAAAGCTATCGTGACAAAAGCTGTGGTAATATTAGCGGATTCGATACTTTATCGTGTAATAATCCAAGAGGGCCAATTTTCAAACGTTTAACTATGGACAACGAACTTCTAGTTAAGAATTTCTACTAGTGTGCTAACAAATACATAACGCATTTATAAAATCTAAAAAAAGAAACCTAAAATGTAAAAAGAGGAATTCCAGTACCATTTCATAACTACTCCATTTTTCACATCCACCTGCATGCGTCTGAACTCTGAACTGATTGAAAACCACGGCCGAAAAGATCAATGCTAGTTTGACCATGTAGCGCGATATGTTGACGCGCTAAAACGCTTTGATGTACCGCCACCCGCGCGATAATACCCACACGCACCACGTGCAATACACGCACACGCAGCCCAAATGTTAGCTGACGTCACATCAACCCGTATCATGTCGCTTTGTGGCGATAGATGCAAATGCGGCCCCAGCATAATTGTGAATCTAGATCATCCAGGGGCCAACTCAAACACACAAAAAAGTTTCATCGTCAGCAGTCCAGCCACTTTGGAGGAATTTGAAGGATTTTGAAGGAAGGCACCGCTCTTCCAAATAATACTAAATACTGAGATAAGCCTAGATCTAATGTTGGTGTGTGTGTGTGTGTGTGTGTGTGTGTGTGTGTGTGTGTGTGTGTGTGTGTGTGTGCGTGTGTGTGTGCGGGCGTGCGTGCGTGTGCGTGTGCGTGTGCGTGTGCGCTTGTATGCGTGTGTGCGTATGTGCGCGTGTGCGTGTGTGCGTGTGTGCATATGTGCGTGTGTGCGTGTGTGCGTGTGTGCGTGTGATAGTAGGTGATTCGGTGCGTTCTATCTATTATATTCATGTTTATTTATTTAATAAAAAAATACATATTTAATGGATATACTATTCAATTACTACGTCACGATGTAGAATGTTTTCTGTGCTGTGGTAGTTTAATTTTTTAAAATGATAAATAAGTATTTTTTGCATTCGCGATAGTTGTCGGTGAAAGTTTCATATTTTTTTTTTAATTATTGTAAATTTATATTGATTGGGCACTGTACTGTCTCTCAGCAATTTTAGATTTTATATAAATTTGTTTAATGACATCAAGATTCCCCCGTATAGAATTTTTTTTGGATCATATAGCGAGTCATATGTGTTTTTAAAACTGTGTGTAAAATATATAGCTTCCTAACCGTAAGAACGTCACATCTTAATATATATAAATTACGTGTCTCGTTGTTTGTCTGCGATGGACTCTTAAACTACTAAACCGATTATAATCAAATTGGCACAGTGTGTGCAGTTTGGTCCAACTTGAAAGATTGGATAGTTCTATTGCCCATGAGGACCGACAATTTTTTTGCGAATTTAAGGATTTTTAATAGGACATGATAAAGAGTTGTCAAAAAGGGCAGAACAATGTCTGCCTGGAAAGCTAGTATACTATACAGTTGTTCGGAATGGAATCAAAGAGACTTAAAATACATTACTTTAAGAAGGTATCGTTGTCCTCTTTCTATGTTAAGAAATTTAGTTTTTTCGCTCCTTCCCGTACGGTAATGCAATATACTAAAACTGATTGAGCTAAAGATGTATACATTTGATTTATCAACTTAGTCATAACGTAACGCAGTTTTTTAAATATCCAAATAAGCATACGAATTCTGCCGTTGACGTATTCTATTTGATTAATCCATAAAATATAGTATATATATATATATATATATATATATATATATATATATATATATATATATAGCATATTCTTTGAACTCATTTTTTTTTGTCTCACAATCCGTAACATAGGACTATATGGCCTTTCGCATGTTTGCTCAAGTATTTCCACTACCCGGTTTCCGAAAAATTGCTTTCACCAATTAGGTTCCTCAAAAAAGCCATATTAATACTATTTTAGAGTCCATCTAAGCAAATATATTTTGTGATAGAATTGTCTTACTTTCTATAATAATTTGGCTAGCAGGGTTGTTGCTCCACTTAGTTCAAGTCGCGGCACAGAAATGGTTTTAACAGGAGCGACCCTCATCCTAGCCGTAATGTGTGTTTTATGTCGCAATCTTTCGCCAATACTCTGCAATATACTACAGCCGCGTATGCCCTCACATAAGAATTGCAGAATCCAAGTAATGTTGCTCGATTCTTTTCATTGCTTAAGATATTCACCCAACGTTGAAATCTTATTTTATTGACCTTTTTTAAATCTTCTCTTATGATTATCCGTTTTCTTTTCAGTTCTTTATGTTTTGGTCCCAACCAACTCTTTCTAGCCACAATATTTTATAACAATTACTGGTGCTACCCATCCAAGCAGATTAAAGAGTCTTTGTAAATCTGCCAGTATGGGTCTTTTTGTAGTGGTTGTTGATATAGGTTCAAATTGCAGTTGGTAACAAAATTATCGTCTCCAAGATCGTTCAACAATTATCTTGATTTGTTTGCTGATACGGGTCGCTTGTTCTGTTATGTCAAGTCATCAACGTGAAAGCCTTCACAAATAATTCTGGAAGCTTCAAAATAGTCTCCGACCTCATTATCTCCGAATTTCATTAAAGTTTTGATAGCCAGGTAAGGTGCACACGCTGTACCAAATGTGACAGTTTTCAATATCTGAAATCTTTAACATCCGCTAGCTGGTCACAAGTTCTTCATTCCGCACATTTTCATTATATCACTTGCAAAGCATACCTTATGCAAGCGCCGTCTCATTATTATGCTTCGCATATCTTCCTGCAGTACTGATCCAATCATGAACTCATCATTTAAGGATATGCCATTATCGGCTTTGTACGAAGCGTCAAATATAACTCTGGTTTTAGGTGTCTCCTTGTCTCTTCGAATAACGTCATGATGTAGTAAATGAACAGAACGATGGTTTACTTCATCTTTCCGAACTAAATTGAAGTCACACAATGTATTTTCCCTCGCTGTTTCTTCTATAATTTTCTTCATAGAAAATTTCACACCATTTTTCTTTCTTTGTGTGCTTTTATTTTGAATCTCGATTTATCTCCCAAATTGCTTTTAAGAAACTTTCTGTTGTGATCTGATTGATGCATAACCAATACTGACTCCGATTGTTCTGTTTTATCATCTGTATTTCCGAATAAAATCCAGCTAAGGTTTGTTTTATGAGCGTACGGAGACCCAGGTGAACCTGGATTAATTCACTTTCCACTATACATACGTAACTGTCACGTGACTTAAGGTTCATACATGTCATTCCCATTCATTTTTATAGTTTTATATAATTTTAACGATCGTAAAAGCCATCTTGACTAACCCCACCGATGTGTTTGAGACCCTTTTTCCTTATAACGAGGCATTCCATCTTGAACATCAGAGGTGACATTGTACTTGAAATTTGATTCTGAATCAAGCATAATAGTAGGTGGCTACGGGCCACAGTATTCACTTAACATCTGGTGAACTGTGAGTTTATATATCACCCTTACTTTTATGAAGGAAAAAGCTACAGCCTATAAACATCCCACCGCTGCTGGGCATAGGCCTCCTCTCATTTCTAAGAGGGTTTTAAGGGTAAGGAACAGTCCGCCGCGCTGCCCCAATGAGTGTTGGCAAACTTCATATGTCTTTGAAATATTTTTTCGGTAATTTTATACTTTCGCGATCCTCTCGTTATTTGACTCTAGAAAATCGAAAAATCATTCGATTGCGATCAATTTTTTTAAATCTTCGTTTTATGGCGAACTTAGGAAAAAATATGGAAAATATCTCACCTGAAGATTATATATAGTTTTATGACTTAATGGCACTTCTTCGAATATAATCGTTCATAACTTTTTTGCAAAGCATTAAACGAAGTTTTTTTTTGTTAATCTACACAAAAAACGAACATTTAAAAAATTTTGTTAATTATTTTTTTACCTAACTTAAAGTTTTTATATGGTTTTCTGACTTTAAATGTTATCGACATCAACACCCAGGAGCAGGTCAATAGAACCTAATTTGTAGTAGTTTGAGTTAGTCTCAAGTCTAACCCATATAAATGAGGCCAACTGCCCTTTTTGATTACATAGGAAGGTATTATAGTTGTAAGTTGTTTTGACATAACATAAGTTCTACTTCTAGGTTGTAAGCTTTGCATCTCGACGACGTTCATTTGAACTGCTTGTATTAAGTCTTTTCTGATTGATCTCACACCAATGACCGCACCCCTAATTGGATATCTCCTAGCCTTGAGTAGTTTTGCATCCTTGACTTTCCGGACAGATAGAACTTAGGGGCCTTCAAGAAAAGAGCTTACTCTTTCCAAAAGACTGACAACGTACCTGCAATTCCCCTGCTGATGCGGTCGTTCATGGGAGGCGGTAGTTTCTTACCATCAGATGAGCCGCATGCTCGTTTGCCCCCTGTTCTATAAAAAAACGTTCACTTATGAAGCTAGCTTAGGAACCTTGGTAAATTAATGCTCGCAGTGTGGTCATGTACTCGTAATTGTCTTCACCTCTTACTCTTACAATTGCTGTTGCAAGTAATGCTGTACTTTCTTTGTTAGAGAACTATGTGTAACCACTGTAACGCTTTCTTTCTCTCCTTCATTCTTCTCCATATTTGTATGTAAAGCCATTCCAGGTTGTTTGTTTTGTACGAATTTCCTGTTGTGTTACTTTCACTACTTTCATTTACATTGCTATCCTTTTCCATGAAGAAGGGAATGATAGCACCTTCTGCATAAACAACAGCATGTTGGAATACGACATTACTTTACATAGTGTCCAGGTAAAAAGCAGTTGAAGCACAGGTTATTAGTTTTAATAAATTCACTTCGTTGAAGTTGTGAATATTTTTCGAACACTTTGCTATGTGTGTGATTTTTATTGCAAATTTGACATGTTTTGCAGGTTTAAATTTTTAGGTTTGTTAGGCACAAATTCTTTTGCTGGATGGTATTATTACATCTTCGTTTTGTCGGTTCTGTGAGCTCCAACATGCGAAAACGGCTTTTTAAAAATTTACGAAAAATATCAAGTGACGGAAGACCGTCAGCATCTTGGCAATTATAGTTAACATGTTCTTCCCAGTCTTTATGCGTCTCGGAGTCTAGTTTAGGCACTGTCATAAGCATTATCATAGGATCCCAGTTTTCAATATTTACCTTATGTATTGTTAACGGTCAGCTTCTTTTGTGTAAAAAGTTTTTCATGAGAGCGTTGATAGTTATTCGTTTATTACCATGTCGTATTTTTAATACGTCCCATGTTTATAGTTATAATCTGTTACTTGTACATGTTTTAATATAGACGCCGCTTTCCAGTAAGGCTGGTTTTTAAATAATGCAATTTTTGTATACTATTTAGCGTCTCGTTGGTGTGAGCAAGTGCATTAAACAAGTCATGAAACACCCACACACTTGACATTTTGAACATAGATCAGAATCGGATCACAGCTTAAGAATATACAAATAAAATATTGTTTAAATGGATAAAATTTCATCCCATATTCACCTTAAGAAAAGTGATACAAAGATAATCTACGCCAGCGATGCGCAATAACTCCGAAAAAAAAAAGAAGTGAACTCTAACGACTGAACGCCATGCCTCTCTCACTAAATATATAATTAAAATATTATTCTCGCCAAAAATTTAAAGATTATACGCTGTTTCTAAGTGTCTCGCTGTTTTATTGTGTAAAAGAAAACCCGCCCGCATCGAGCAATAGTAAAACTGCAAGAAATTCTTCTGGCCTGTGAGGTACGCGGTTCTTCCCTGTAAACGAGGAGTGTCTTAATTCCGCGTTTCCATACCTAACCAGAACCTACCTTTAGAAACCAAAATATAATGCATATTTTGGTTTCTAAAATTTCTCATGATTAATAATGTAGTTTGGTGTATGAATAGCATCGTGTGTCTATATCTATGTTAAAAACATTATTAATTGACGATTGAAAATTATTTTAAAACTTGTAACACTATCACGTTCAAACGTGCTTAGTTTAGTTAACACATCATATCGAAAGCTGATATTAATCGTGTAGGAGCTGAGGAGTTCACAAATATTTGCGCAGTAATTTGCCTCGAACGAGTCTATTGCACTTAGCTGCTTACGTAGATTAGAGTTTGCATTGCAATTGCCGCTCTGAACAGTATTAATCAAATGATATCTCAAATATATATTTAAATAATATTAGAATAAAATTAAAAAATATAATAATTAATCTCATGATATTATGATCATTGACATGTTAATCAGGTATTTATTATGCAACTACACATATAATTAATTTAAATTATCATTTGTCATTTTCTCTCGGAAATGCAACGATAAATGATGATAAATATTGCCAAGCAATTCCCAAATAAACAAATTATGAAGATTAGGGCAAATAAAATTTGTTTACGTGATGAGCTCTACTGGAGAACAATCACCCTCTAATAGAATAGCAACGAAAATAACATTTTAAATTTATATAACCTGCTATTTTAAAATGATTGACCTGGATTTGTGATAGGAGAAAATGATTTACATTAACAATGCGATATATTTTAATTTGGTGCGAAAAAGTTAAAGTAAAATGGGGGCTGGGGACTGGCGAACTTAACATGTATTAGAAATATTTTTCTTCTTTCCCCTTTTCCTCACGATGTCTTATTTAACTGCCGAGCATGTCTTAAATCAGTGCTTAAAATTGCAATTAACAATTTCATTGGTGCTGGCAGGAACCGAACCCAGGTTACTTGCTTACTGTGAAATTTACAGCGAACCTTTTGCCCCTGAGCTACCACGGCCTTCAAAAAATATTGCAAAAAATAAAATAGAGAATAAAAAAAACATTAGGTAGCGCTGTGGACGAGTCATAACTATATTTTATATTTCCACTATAAAATGTCCAGATTGTGTTCTAAGTACACGTCATCAAGATACCTATCGAAAAGATTAGACAAAAAAAATGCTAGGCTAGTTTGGAAATAAATTGTAAAAGGTTACAGATGCCAAAATAACAGATCTTTATGATATGGAATACAGATATTGTACTCCAAATATTGACACAATACTTGTTGACGTATCGATATCAAACACGATGCCCAAATATTTTACCCTTCATTTACTTGTAATTTTGTCTCCAATAAATAAATATAATTACATGTATTGACTGAACAAACACAAAACTACAACTCACTAATAATGCTAGCATTTTATTGCGCGTGTTTCAGCCAATTTGTACAAGTGAGTAGAAGCTACAATAATGTGTTTAAAATGATAATTTCGTATACTCACCTAATATTTTTATACCGAAACACGACAGACCTTACTTTTCATATATTAGTAGGTTTTAGACGGCTAGAAACGCATTTGCAATACCCCTGGTGTTGCAGTTGTTCATGGGCGGTGGTAATCACTTACCATCAGGTAAGGCCGTATGCTCGTTTGCCCTCTCTTCTATAAAAAAAGCTCGCTCGCTCGCTCGTATAAAATCTCGGGCACGGCTTGTATAACATATAAATTTTCTCGTGATTTTTTCATAGTAGTAGGTAGTGGTGGAATCATAAAAAATATTGGTAATCAGTCAAAATCAAATGTGACCGCTTCCGACATACACAATTTACGATCTCATCGTTCGCATCAGTCTGTTCATGTTAATTTCAATTCCCGTTTCTCGAGTGAGTGACTATACGCGTGCGTATGCCAGCCATATTTTTCGGCTTTATTTGCTTTGCATAATATTTTCCTTTTAATGCTCTGTACAATGAAGCTCGTGCGTGTTGGACAAATTACATACCATTAATGTGTACTTAAATTCGTATTTTTGAAAAGGAAAATACATGATTTAAACAATTGAATCAAACTTTTTTATATACATACATAATACATACATAAACACTCACGCCTGTCACCTAGAGGGGTAGGCAGAGACTACAGACTTCCATTTGGCACGATCCTGACACACCTCTCTCGCCTCCTTCACATCCATACACCTCCGCATACATGCTCGTCGGTTAAGGGTACTCCTAATTTGGCCCGTTTTTTTTTAAATTTTTCGCTATGTGTTTTATTTTTCTACTGGAGTGTAGTGGTGAGATTCCATTAACTTACTTCATCTTGTAAGTGTCGTAAGCGACCAATGAAGAAAAAAATGCCAGAAAAGTCTTATGACTTCCGATAGCCGGACTTAAAATACTTAGATAATAATAAATACGGCGATGGGCGGCAGCACTAACTATCAGGTACTTCAATCGTAAGTAAATCTGATAAGACTCCGAGAGATTAAAAAAAATCCATTCAACAACGGAAAAGGTCCAGTTTTTAATAGAATAAGGGTGACAAACGAACACACAGTCCACCTGATGGTAAGTGGATGTTGTGACCTTCAAACACCTACATTTATCTTAAGAATCAAAAGATGCGTTGTTAGGCCGGAAAGTGGGAATATAGAGAATCGAAGACCCATTTAGCTGGAGCTGCTTGTCTTCAGTTCTCTACACTTGCCATACGAAACGTAGTAGCTTTAAGCTGCTACTTTATGCTGATATTTTGTGAAAGCGTGATCCTACACCAGCTTAATCGACCTATTTGTGCAACAATTATACACTATAAACTACCATTACAGCAGTACACTAAAATAAGAAGGAGAAAGCCTCAATAAATAGCGCAATCATATGCGCAGTAAATGGCTCCTGAAACGTTCGTTGACCCAAGACGCAGTAGAATAAATAAAAAAGTAAAACGATTATCTAGGTGGTAGAGCCATACTGCATCTATATTATAGTTGCAGCACAAATAAATGAGCTTGACCAGGAAAATGACCATACCTGTCACAGAATACCAGCGTAAAATAATAGCTTAATGCTGCTGTGTTTTATATGGTAATTGTAGAGAACCGAAGAATCTTTTACTGGAAACGAGGCATTCCGTCTTATTCCTCGGGGGTGACAACGCATCAGTCTTAATCGAGAATAGACGTAGATGTCTATGGGCTACAGCACCTACTTACCATAACGTGAGTACTGTATATTCGTTTGTCAACCTTATTCAATAAAAATGTCTCACTGGATTAATTGCTGGTTTTTCTCAGTACAAAGGACAAATTTGACGAATCAGTGATACAAAGTAATAGTATATTTCATTACGAGTGCAGAAAGCCTGTTTCAAGTAATGCTGTACGCAAAGTACAACAAAGAGTTCCGACAAGTTGCAATGACGGTTCCGCACATGTACTGAACAACTATTTTTAATAAAGTTGCGAAAAAATGAAGCAATTTAATAAAGTAATAAAAATACAATAATCTCAAATAACCTGGGTATTCATTTATATACACGTTGTTCCTTATTTCCAGCATACTTTTTTGTCTTCGAAAACCTCGACCATAACGTAGAAGGTTTTAAGTTTGCTGAGAGTTTGGAGAAGTATGCCAACATAACATTTTCTGAATAACTGTTTGCTTTTTTCTCTTCTCTCCAAGCAATAAATTCGTCGTATGTAGATATGTAGCGACTTTTGACTTTTCCGGTAAAATGTTCTCCAAAGCATTTTGTGAAATTATACAGAGTTCCGGTGGTGTTAATTCAAATAAAATATCGTCGAAATTACTCATTTTGTTCAACAAACAACTAAACTCACAAAGAACATTTTCGGAAAATGGCGCTAACCGTAAAATAATATAAGCAGAGATTTTTTTTGTTTTCTTTACCCATTCTGGGTAGGCAAAGGGAACTATGTCCATACAGCCAAGCCTTCAGTAGAATTTTTTTATTAATATGAAATGAAAATGAAATTTAATGAGATGAAATGCAATGAAACCTAACCTAACTCATTGAATCAAATCATTAAATCGGATATTGAAAGAAATTAGTAGCATCTTTTTTGGAAATATTTGTACGAATCATAAAAACTTCTATGAATTTTTTTACTTTTATTCAAAATTCTGAGAAACAATGATCGATAACTTACGAGAACTATTATTACCAAGTCTCAAAATGAGAGAGTTTTATCAATGAAGGTACGATGAAACAACAGGTAGGTGTTTATTCAATATATATTAAAATTTATTTTAAGAGATCTATGCTCACTTTCTTTGTGTGATAGAATTGGTAATGATTATCCACAGTAGAATTAGAGCAACTGACATAGCACAACCGATCAGTAAGCTAAAGTAGCAATGGAACTTACAAATCTATAGATGCACATGGTTTAGGACTGCTTTGTAGCATTCCATGTAGCTAATACTTGAAAACAAGATTGTATAACTAGTGCGTGCAGTCGATGGAGAAAATTTTTTTCTCGAGTAGTAACCTTGTACCATTTGCCACTCAAGACCACCCCACCTCCTACAAATGAAGTAATGATCTGGCAAGTTATACAGGAAATTGATGGGTGCGGGTGGCTCAAGACTTGTTAATGGCTGTACGATGATATTAAACTCCTTGAGAGTGGTACGTGTAGTTGAACAGTCTAGAAAAAAATAGCTTAGAGGAAAACCCACAAAAATCAAAATTTATAGTGATAGAGTTAACCCTAATAAACAATAATAAAAATCAAAATATTATATAACATGATTAACGTATAAACACGAGTGTTGAAAATTCAAAATAAAAGTTTTGAACAAGAAACAGAGGCTGGCAACCAAAGTGTGCTAGTGAACAGCAAATTAAATTCATAATAATTTCCATAAAGTAGTAAAATTTTTTTAGGCGTAACTTTTTAAGCCAAGTACATAAGTATTTATGTTTATAGCTAAGGAAAAATTTTCCAGTCACCAAGTTTTTCTAATCATAATTATGCTGCTGCACTTCTATGTAAATGTCTCTCTAACAAAGAAATTAATATAAAGGGTGAAAAAAAAGATCGTTCACGTTTTTGTTTTAATATACCGAAGCGAGCCCTCATATCTCCTTATCTAAATAATAACAATTGAATGAATATGCAGTCTTTATAATATTTATAAAAAATTACTCTTTTTACAGCGATCCGCTGTTAAAGCCACCCGTCTGCCTAGCGTGGCAACTTTGGCAAATATCCCCCTAAGAGGCAATCTATGACAGATTTCTATTTTTAGTAATGGACTTTAATAGGCTTTAATCTTAACGGTAAAAGTAAAAGACAATATTACAAAATGTATTCTATATCCGTAGCAGCTTAAATTACCTTTAAATTTCAAAGTAAGCGAGGAAGCCAATTTAGATAATAATACTTATAACAGATCGATGTGCCAATGCTTATTTATTAATTCATATCTTTTACTACTTTGTGACATAAGCCGTGAATTCTAATGCGAATATTGGACAAACGCCTAGTAAAGAAAATATTTGTTGGAGAACTATTTGTCGCTTGTAATAAAATGCTTATTATTATATATTAATGCTATTTATTTTATTAATATTTATTTAATTCATAGAAAAGAAAATGGTAAATACAAAAGAAACATTCTTCATAAAAATTAATTAATTCCTTAAACAGGCTTCCTTATTGTATAAGCCATAATGCTCCAAAACTGATAACTAATGGGAAGAAAACTTAAGTGATAGAAAAACCTACTAGATGGAATACGATCTCACAAGACATGCAGGAAGCTGTTGAATTAAAATGTTGGTCCGATACCATCTTATTTGGAAGCTTTGGGAGATCGTTGCGTGATTAACTACAAATGATTTTCCAGCTAAAAATCTATGAAACTTATATGAGCTTCCAATATTTATCATGTGACAATAATTCAAATTAGCAGAATTTTCGGAATTTACGCGGTTTTAACTTTAGGAGTATAATTGTATATACGCAGGCTTTGTTCGACCTTAGTCGAAAAATCCAAGTAGATTTAATTAGTTTTTAAATTTTAATCTCATAGTGTCAGCTAACAATAAAACAAAGGAGATTATAAAAGAGAATGTAAAATTACTCTTTCAAATTAAATTTTCTTTATTCAACATGGATGCGCGTAAAGTCACCAAATTTACGGCGGGGCGAACGATCAAGTGGACTGTATTAGCGTGGTTCAAAAGGAACCAGAACAAAGTGGCAGACGTGGCGCGTGGTGAACTTACTACTACACAAGGCATTGGCTAACATCACGGGAGAAGAGCAACTGCGGATAAAGGAACAACGAAATAAAACAGCTTATAATAAGGATGGGCACTTACCTGGGGGAAGCGGCAAGCGGCCTATTTCTACGGCCATACCTGGGGGAAGAGAACGCAACGCCTCTTCATCATCAAAGAGGTTTTTCTTGGATCCAATGGAGTAACAAGTATAGCTCGTGTTAAGATCGCAACCGGGTCCTATTTGCGGCCTGTTGTACGTATTTGTCCTTTAACTAACCAATAGTTTTCGACTTGCTTTTCTAGGTTAAGTTAGCAGTTTAAATTAGGTCTTAGTAGTAGCTTTAGTTAGTTTTGACGGGAACTCTTCAAGCCGGGGGGGAATGGTTGCACCAGCGCACACCCTTGCATTTTATATTTTTTGATGTTTCTGTTAGTTGGGTTGGCATGATCTCCCTCTCTTCCATTCCTTCCCCGCACGGGCCTGCCTAATATGGGGGAGCTAGATACTGGTGTATGCATATTTGGTCCCCCAATGAGAGGAATACGTTTCCTTTATAGTGTTGCGCACCATAATTAATGCCTGGTATATAATGGGTTGTTATTATTGCCATCTAGTATCAAGTAGCAGAAATAGAAGCGCCAAGATCTTTCTTAAAAATTCACTAGCGCCATCTCTAGTATGGAGTAGCAGAACTAGGAGAGCTTTCTAGAAAATTCGATTTAACTTTCTATATTCTACTCAAACATCTAGATGTTTAAATGTAAAAGGTCCTATATCTCGTATAGCCAGTAAGGACTGCGAACAAGTCAGTATTGAATTGGCAATTCAAACGAAGACTACGGAACGAAATAAAGTGAACTAAAGTGTTAAGTGTGATTAATTATTAGTGTTTAATAAGTTTTAATTGGTGTTCGTTAATTAAAGTGGTAATTTTGGTAATCCAATCGGTAGTTTTTATTGTGACGAAATCTAAGCTCGTAACAATAGCTACCACCATCTCCCTTTTCTACGAGTACTTGCCCGAGCGCGCCTCTCATTACACTAGACTATTCTTCTCCAAATATTGTAAAAATGGATCAAAGTTAGGAAAAAACTGAAAAAAAATCGTGACACTTCTACCACAGAATAAATAATAGTACTACGTATAGAAGTTTCATTCTTTTAATGTTGACTGCTTGCCGACATTTAATAGCCTACATAATTTTTATTAATTAGATAAATCGCGCTCGCAAGCTAAATAAAACTTTATCGCTGCGCGAGAGTGTCCATATTACTTTGCACATTTTCTTCTTCCTACGTTACGGTGATTTTTCCGTTGTTATGGAGGGATGTCAATAAAGAGTAACAAAATACATTGCGAAATATTAATTAGGTTACTTAGGTGAAATACCTATTCTGACTATGATCGACAGACCATATTTTTGCACCTACGTGAGTTCTGCGATGTCTAACGCATGCAACTTGCAAGGCCATTCGTCGGGAATCACGACGCTTGGCTCGGAAGGAAAAGGTAGATAGTGTAAGCAACAAATAAACTTGAAATACGATTCCTAACAGGAATGTAATAGTATTCTACTTAGTTTTGATTTCAGTGTTTTGTGTTATTTTAGCTTAAATATTTTAATACAAAAGGAAAGTTTAAGTACGTAAGTAGATACTTGGATAGTGAAGTAAATTTCCACTAAATTTTGTAATTAAGTTCTTAGATATTAAATAAATTATTACTTAATTCTTTTTTGCTATAAGTGCCTATCTAACAATAAAAATTAAATAAATTCACGTTTCATAACTTTCGAATAAAATCCTTCGGTAATAAAGAATCTGAAATATTTTGTTGGTCATTTAGCGTCTATCCACGCAACAATTATAGTAGGAACGACGTTTTGCCATATTAACATTTATTAAATAATGGGTAGTATACATAATATATAGTTTTTAAAATACATAAAAACTTTTGAATTATTTTATCCTATAATTAAATATACTAAAACTAAACAAAAACTATTTCAACAATATTTACAAAAAGTTATTTAGCGTTAAAAAAACTTTAAAATTCAATCGCCTCCAACGCGCTAGCCCTGATTGTTTCGCACGGGCGCGTCGCGATTTTAGGTAATTATTTCACGTAGGTAGCAAGAGTGATAGAGGCCTGCTTCTACTGTATAAGAACTTTTGTACTCAAATTCATCAAAGTTTAAAAGTTTACAAGTTCACGGCACTGCTGGTACCAAAGGTTGTTGGCTTATGTCCATGATATTTATTGAATTTCTTCGTGATCATGCGGACTTCCTAACGATGTTTTATTTCACGTTCTATGTTTTGATATTATATTTGGAAGTATAATCTGATATCATGATAATAACATTATAATTCTAATAACTTTAAAACCCAATTTTAACTTTAACCTTTTAATTTAATAACCCGGTAAGAGATGCAAGATGTCGATGAAGGCAGGTGGCTCATGGCCGTGCTATGTGACATTCGTGTAGAGAGAATTATGTCCTGCAGAAGACAATTTCTAACGTTTTCTTTTAATTTAGATACTATTTTACAACAAGAAACAAGACCAAAGGATAAGGTGATATTTTATCTTAAAAACGTTACAATGAGGTACTTAAAAACGTTACGTTAAAGATGAGGGTAAAATCTAGTGAATTCAAATGGTAAGATTAAAAGTTTTGTCCAACGGACTTCAATATATAAAAACGTCATTGTCAATTAAATACGCATCATTAGGGATAACTCCTACTAGTCAATTTGATCAAAATTTTATGGGATCACATGTGAAGAACCAGCTTTCAAATAAAAAAGAATCGTCGAAATCGCTTGGCTAAAAATGTACTTAACGCCTTACGATGATTTCTTGTAATTATATAAATGCGTTCTCTACCAGTCAACCTATAAGTAAGCAGAGGATTCTACTTTGGAGGCTATACAATTTATATTCAGTATTCGCGTATTACAATCAGTAGCTTTACTTGATGACGATAAAAATATTTCTGCACCATACCATAATTAGTTTATCGAACATCAACTGAAAGTTGCCGGTCACGTACATCAACGACTATGGAGTAGAATATCATAAATCCGAAACGTGTCTTATTAGAACTCTTCCCTTCAACCAATGTATATCGGTTGCGGCGTAAGCTTAAAAAATGACATGATTAGGGTAAAGGAGATAGCAAATTTTGTAGTGAACTATTTTTTCTTATGTATGTATATATATATATATATATATATATATTCTATATATATATATATATATATATATATATATATATATATATATATATATATATATATATATATATATGGAATGCTTCGGTGGTTTGGTCATGTGGAAAGAATTAATGAGGAAAGAGTGACAAAGCAAATTTATATGGCAGATGTGAACGGCCGAGTCGGGAAGGGGCGCCCTAGGAAAAAGTTTATCGACCAAATTGGCGATATTTTGAAAATGGGCCACGTTAGAAGTAAGTAATTTTTTTATTTTTTTTTATTTTAGTTGTACTTTTGATATCTTTAGAATATAATTGGATGGATTGTTTGTTGTTGCTAATTTAATGATTTAATAATGATTGATTTTGATGTGTTAATTTTGTATAAATATAATTTCTAAGAATAAATAAATTTGCATGTCTCCATTAGAGACTTAGTGTGTATGCATAGTATTTAACAGTATATCATGTAACATACATACTAAGAAGCAAATAAATAAATAAATAAATACCCTTAACCGACGAGCATGTATGCGTAGTGCCAAATGGAAGTCCGTATTCTCTGCCTACCCCTCTGGGTGACAGGCGTGAGTGTTTATGTATTTATGTATATATATATATATATATATATATATATATATATATATATACGCGAAAAGAAATCTTTGGCTGCTACTGAGAATTTTTGACAGAAAATAACTGATTGTGGCCCGACTCAGGATTGGAACCCAGAACCTCATAGTCAGCAATCGCGTTTACGAACGCTAGACATATAAACAATATAAACTTATTACATAAGTATCAAATAATTATAAATCTTTTTTTTTTAAATCTACAATCACAGGACATGCTTAATGAATCCCAAACTGCAAACGGAAGTAACTTAGCTTATCTTTATGGCCCGAAAGATATAAATGGAGCAATAAAATAGTGAAATGTACTCGTGTTTTGCCTTAAAATTCTTGTCCTTTTTTGTTCGTGTTCCTTAGACAATGTTTGATTAATGTGACTGATGTTTTTTTCTACCCAAGCAGTTCAAACACAGCCTGTGTAGGAACTAATTTTTATTCGGCGATAGAAGTTGTCTGCCGAGAAGTTGGCCCGGTTAGGATGTACGAACCTCGCACCTATTTTTGCCACCAAATAGCAGTACTTGAACTGCTGCGTTCCGGGTGTAACAGATATAGAGAGCCAGTACGTGAGGCATTTCAACTTAGTTCTCGCAGGGAACAACGAATCTATAACCTCCTTTCTATGATGTTGGTAGCAGGTGCCCATGAGCTGGCCAGGTAATACCCGTATACCATCAGGTGGACTGTTTGTCTGTTTCTTGCTTAGTTAAGAAAAGGTAGTAGTATAGTTACGGGCTGTGTTGCATTCAAACTTGATCTCAGAGGCGAGATTAGATGGTGACCAACGACTATGTAGTCAACCTGATGGTAAGTGGATACTGTGCCCTATATATTATCCTCGTTTCAAAACAGAAATGCAGACGCGTCGTTATCCCTTAAAACTATAATAGAATCCCTCTATCTAGCAGAAAGAAAATCGATTCTTTACACTTACCATATGAAACACAGTAACTTTGAGCTCGTATTCTGTGAAATCTGTGGTCCTTATCTACATGTTTCTATTTAAAAAAAAAACACAGTTATAAAGACTAAAAATTACTGCAACAAGAATTACTTGCAATATATATTAAATAGAAAATATTATTTTCTTCTCTACTTTAAAATATTATACGAAATGGAATAAGCTAGGAAAAATAATCAAACTCTCCAAGAAGGACGTTAATAAAAGCAAACTCTGAACTTCAACGTCCAACGGAACAAAATGTAGGAGAATCGTTTAAAGTAATAGCTGTGAAAATATTTACATTCTAAATTCAAATCGCTCTATTTCGTAAGTGGGCCCAAAGTGATGCTTTCGAATGTCGAAATTGAAATGATGGCAATGGAAATATTATTAAAACTGAAATTCACCGAAATTATCTCTCTGTGGAAAAAGTATTTGACTTTGCATTTTTTAAATATTTAGACTAATAAATCACGAATATTTATAACAATAAAAGTCGTAGCTCGGTGAATAAGCTCTCGTAAATTTAAAAAACCAGCTAAAGGTGACAAGACCTCCTTTCTTTGAAATAATACTGGTTTTTGCGGATTTTATCGCGTATATTTAACTATAAATACCCGACGTTTCGAGCGCTTTACAGCACTCATGGTCACCGGGAGGACTGAGATGTCCAACGTCCAAATGTCATAGTTAACAGCGGATACCATAGATAAAAATTTAACTTTTGTTCCGATCTACACAGTATGAACTTATGGTATCTTGAAGTCTTGAATTTGTATGCTTGGGTTGAGATTTAATTTTATTTATTATAGGATCCCAAGCAGATGGTAGCACCCAGCTATCTTCTCTATTGAAATTAAGATGTTTTTTGATTTCAATAGCGTCGCGAATCTTTCTTGGAAGGAATCGGTTTTCTTTAGCGAGGATTTGCGGTCTATCAAATCTGATGTAGTGACGGGGGCGATCCTGCACGTGTTCACAGACTGCAGACTTCCCGGAGCGTCGATTCTTTACATCAGCTATATGTTCTTTAATGCGGGTTTTAATTGATGTTTTAGTTTGTCCTATGTAGGAAAGATCCCCGCTCAGGGGACATACAAAAGCACACATAAAGGATTCCTACCATTTTGTCAGCGAGATTAAAGAACTACATCTGACAGAAAATGAAACTATGGTCAGTTTTGATGTGCAGTCATTGTTTACATGCTTACCTGTTGAAGACTGCATCTCAATTGTAACTAGAAGGCTGGAAGAAAACAAAATACCCGTAGAATATGCTCACTTACTCAGACACTGCCTCACATCTGGCTACCTATTGTGGAAGGAGGAGTTCTACAAGCAAGTAGATGGTGTTGCGATGGGCTTACCTGTATCTCCAATTGTCACCGACATATTCATGGAAGACTTTGAGGAGAAATCCCTGCTTACTTCTCCCATAAATCCAAGATTCTACAAGCGGTACGTAGACGACACTTTCACAATTCTTCCTTTAGATAAAGTAACTGCATTTTTAGACCATCTCATCTCTATAAATTCTAAAATACGGTTCACAATGGAGTTAGAGGCAAACAAATCTTTAGCTTTTCTAGATGTGTTAGTAATTCGGAATCCTGATAACACCTTGAGCTATACTGTGTATAGAAAAAGACCCACACAGATAGATCTTTAAACGGTGATTCTCACCACCATCCTTCACAGTTAGCTACCGTGGGTAAATCTTTGTTTCAGAGAGCACGAGGGATCTGTGATAGTAAACACCTGGCTGCCGAGCTCCACCACGTCAAGCAAGTTTTGCTTGACAACAAGCTTCGGGGGAGTCACTGACAAGATCGGCTACATCTTTAAGCGCGCTTTCGTCAAAACATACTTCAAGCCGCCGAAGAAGATTGGTCATTTTTTACCATCAGTCAAGTGTAACGTCCCTTTGCAAGATGCAGGAGTGTACAAGCTTGATTGTGAGTGTAGTCTCTCCTACATAGAACAAACTAAAACATCAATTAAAAACCACATTAAAGAACATATAGCTGATGTGAAGAATCGACGTTCCGGGAAGTCTGCAGTCTGTGAACACGTACATGATCGCCCCCGTCACTACATCAGATTTGATAGACCACAAATCCTCGCTAAAGAACACCGATTCCTTCGAAGGATGATTCGCGAGGCTATTGAAATCAAAAAACATCCTAATTTCAATGGAGAAGGTGGCTGGGTGCTACCATCTGCTTGAGATCCTATAATCATCATCATTACAGCCCTTCACAAGTCCACTGCTGAACATAGGCCTCCCCCAAGTAATGCCACAAAGCACGGTCCTGAGCTACCTGCATCCATCGAATTCCTGCATATCTTACCAGGTCGTCACTCCATCTAGTGGGGGGTCGCCCTACACTACGCCTACCGGTACGAGGCTGCCACTCGAGAACCTTTCTTTCCCATCGGTTATCGGTTCTTCGAGCTATATGGCCGGCCCATTGCCACTTCAGCTTACTAATCCGTTGGGCTATGTCGGTCACTCTAGTTTTACTGCAGATATCCTCATTTCTGAGTCTATCACGCAGAGAAACTCCGAACATAGCCCTTTCCATAGCTCGCTGAGTGACCTTGAGCGTCCTCATACGTCCATCAGTGAAGGACCACGTCTCAGATCCGTAAGTCATCACTGGCAACACACACTGGTTGTACAATCTAGTTTTTAGAAATTGAGGTATACCTGACGAGAAGATATGTCGTATTTTCCCGTACGCTGCCCAGCCGAGTTGAATCCGTCGATTGACCTCTCGGTCGAAGTTGGACTTACCTAGTCGGACTATTTGTCCCAGGTAAACGTACTCGTCAACAACTTCGTGCATAGTGCTCCCAACAACTACCGGCATAGGTGTGACATGGACATTAAACATGATCTTTGTTTTGTCCATGTTCATCTTAAGACCTATTCGTTGGGAGGCACTATTGAGGTCATTGAGCATAGTGCTTAAGTCCTCCAGCGATTCTGCCATAAGGACTATATCGTCGGCAAATCGAAGGTGAGTGATGTACTCGACATTGATGTTAATACCGTATCTTTTCCAGTCTAGTAGCTTGAAAACGTCTTCCAAAGCAGCAGTGAAGAGTTTCGGGGATATAACGTCACCCTGTCTTACACCTCTCTGCAGTTGGATAGGTTTCGAGCTCTGGTTCTGTACTCGGATAGCCATCGTAGCCCTACTGTACAAATACTTCAGCACTTCGATATACCGACAGTCAACTTGGCACCGCTGAAGGGACTGCAGCACCGCCCAAATTTCGACGGAATCAAAGGTTTTCTCATAGTTCACATATGTCAGGCAAAGTGGCAAATTGTACTCTTCAGTCTTCTGTACAATCTGCCGCAGGGTATGTATGTGGTCTATGGTACTGAAGCCTTTTCGGAAACCGGCTTGTTCGGGAGGCTGGAAGTCGTCGAGTCTGCGTGCGAGACGATTCGTAATGACTCTCGAAAACAGCACGTAGACGCGGCTCAGAAGGGAAATCGGTCTCTAGTTCTTCAAGAGAGCGTTGTCGCCTTTCTTAAAGAACAAGACCACCGCACTTCTGCTCCACGCCTCTGGAGTAGTACCACCATGGAGGACGGAATTGAAGAGCTTCTAAGGACTTCAAGTACCGGTGTTCCACCCGCTTTCAGAAGCTCCGCTGTAATTCCATCCTCGCCTGGGGCCCTGCCGTTTTTAAGGTGCTGGAGAGCCATTCTAATCTCGCTTAGACTGACGTCCGGGATATCATCGGAATAGTGTCGGATAAGACTTGCTCTTGGATCGTTACTCACATTGGCGTGTGGCTCCAACGATGATGTGTACAGCTGCTCATAGTATCTCTCAATCTCACTTAAAATCTCAGGTGTCCCGGAAACGATGTTGCCACACTCAGTCTTCAGCTTTGACAGTTGGCTCTTACGGGCAGACAGATCTCTGGCAAAGACTTTGGAGCCTTTGTTCCGCTCGTTCGCTTCTTTAATACGAGCAGTATTAAAGTTGCGTAAGTCTCGCCGCATGCATTTGGAGATCTGTCTGTTCAGTTGCCTGTATGCTGTCAAATCTGTTGACGATTGCAGCCTCATCTCCCGTCTAACAGCCATGAGATTAAGAGTGTGATCGGAGAGTTTTTGTGTTCTTCTGCGGTGGGTCTTGCAGAACTTAGCTCCGACCGCATGGACAGTTTCCACGAGCTTGTCATTCATATCGTCCACTGCATTGCTCTCCAACTTAACGTTTAGGTTCAGTGTGCCTCTAACCATTCGGTGATCGCTGCCAGTTTTCACCCTCGCGATCACTGAGACATCACTGAACAGTTGGCGTCTGGTCGTCATAATGAAGTCATTTTTTGTCGAACCGTCGGGGCTCGACCAGGTCCACTTACTGTATCTGTACTGTACGGGGCCGCTTCTGGAAGAAAGAGTTCATCATAAAGAGTCCCTCTTTCTCCATAAATTCGGCCAGCTGCTGGCCCCTTCGGTTCCGTTGCCCTACTCCAAATTTCCCTAACTTCAGCTCACCGATTTCTCTTGCGCCTAGTTTTGCGTTCAAGTCTCCAATCAACACCGTGTAGTGGGTTTTGGAGGAATTCATGGCTTTGGAAATATCCTCATTTATTTCCTCCACCTCCTCATCGGGATGTGCCGAGGTTGGTGCGTAAACCTGTATGACCTTCAGCAAATACTGTTTGGTGATTCTGAGTATCAGGTACGCGACCCTCGTCGACACACTTCCAATCTTTACAACGTTGTTGACGAGAGACTTGTGGACGATAAATCCGACACCTCCTTGGGACAGATGGTCGCCCTCCCGGTGATAGAACAAGTTGCCGGATTCGAGAATCACCGTGTCCTCCCCCTCTCTTTGGACCTCGGATAATCCTATAATACTCCAGCGCAACTTGTCTATCTCTTCTTCCAGCTCCAGGATCTTCTCGTCAGTCCGCAGTGTGCGTGCGTTAAATGTGGCCCGGTAGAGTCGTCGTAGGTGGCAACCGAACCTCCACCGGAGATTCTTAGCACCCCCTGCCCCGCCGTTACCATGGTTGGATCCGTTAGCCGTGTAGTGGCGGTTAAGAATATCCACTACTCCATATCTTCCCGTGGGTGTCGTAAAAGGCGACAGAGGGAAACAGGCAGGAGATGGGCAGCAGCATCTTCCTGATAACAGCAACTGTACCACAAAAAAAACTGCGGTTGCCAACCCGCTCGCCAAGCTTGGCAACTATGGAAATATACCCCCCATGATCCTATAATAAATAAAATTAAATCCCAACCCAAGCATACAACTGCAAGACTTCAAGATACCATATGTTCATACCGTGTAGATCGGAACAAAAGTTAAATTTTTATCTATTGTAACCGCTGTTAACTATGACGTTTGGACGTTGAACATCTTAGTCCTCCCCGTGACCATGGGTGCTGTAAAGCGCTCGAAACGTCGGGTATTTATAGTTAAACATACGCGATAAAATCCGTAAAAACTAGTATTATTTCAATGTGCAGTGTTCGCGTAAATATAAGAAATCATTAAGACCTCTTTTCTACCTAGACGTTTTTCAGATAACTTTTACCTCAATCATATAGTGATATTATGGTTGTAGCCACGAATGAGTGGGGTTGACCTCGGTAACACCACGCTCTCACAGAATGCCGGCGCAAAATATCGGCTTAATGATGCTGTCTTTTGTACTATGGGTATAAAGATCTGGGGTCCTTTTATACTAGAAACGAGACAATTAATGTTTCAATCAACGATACTAAATCGATGATAGATGTAGATATCTATGGGCCACAGCATCCACTTACCATCAGGTGTATTGCGTGCTCGTTTGTCACCCTTATTATAAAATTATCATAGTTATATCGTTAGGAACCAATGCTATCAACAGTGGAGGTATGAAACATAATGTTTAATTTTAAAAGTTTGAGAGCTATTGAGATATCACAATCATCATCATCATTATAAACTATCAAGTTCACTGCTGCGCATAGGCCTTCCCTCAAAGATTTACTTTTGCTATAGCTGCCACGCATTGTATGTGGATTAGCAAGTATTTTTATTATTTTCAGTTGTTCTCTGTTGTGGCCCATTTCCAATTTCAGTTCCCCCGGTCGATCCATACGACATCCACGGGATGATAATATACGGTAGTGAATATTTTTATATATAAAAAATATAAATAGTCGTACTGTCAAATGTTTAGTACGAGTAACCTGTGGTTTAACTTTACGCGAGGATCCACTAGCGTTCTCTAACTCTAGTATGATAATGTCTTCAGGTTGCTGATCTAGTTGCCCCAGTTTTGAAACCGTTGGGCTATGTGCGTCACTCGGGTTCTGCTGCGGATGTCCCAATTTATAGCCTCTAAGTTTATTACGCAGAGAATCTCCGAGAAATATATACCCTCGGTTGAATTTTGACTTACCTAGTCGGACTATTTGTGCCAAGTAAACATATTTGACAACAACTTCGAGTTTAGTGCTCCCAACAACTACCGGCGTAGATAGATTTGACGTGGATGGTCTTTGTTTTGTTCACGTTGACCTTAGACCTTTCCTTTGGGAGAAACTATTGAGGTCATTGTGCATAGTGCTAAGGTTCATCAGCAGTTACACCATAAGGACTATATCGTCGGAAAATCGAAGGAGAGTGATAAACTTTCAATTGATGTTAGTACCGTATCATTTCCACTCCAGTATCTTGAAACCGTTCGCAACATAAAAACGTCCTCCAGGCAGCGCTGAAGAGTTTCGGGCACATTACGTCACCCTGTCCTACACCTCTCTGCAGGTTTTGTACTCTGGTTCTGTACTCGGATCGGCCCACAAACCACCCAGCCCGCACCTAAATTTACCGTTTTTTAGATGAACTACTGGTTACCTTTTTAACTTGTTAACTACTAGTAAATAACTTTTAGATTAACTACTTAAGGTTAGAATTGAAAAAGTTTTCGTATTTTAAAATAAAATATGTAAAAAAAATTCACAATTCATTTTAGTTTTATTTGTTTTCTAGAAAATTTTAATATATTTGAGCCTCTAATAAGCAACGAACTCCACCAATCGAAATCTGAAACACAGGTGCTTCAATTTAAAATGTCTGAGATCCATTATACATAAATGATATAAAGTAATTCATTTTTGTTGTGGTTTAAAGTATTTGGGGTTAAAGTAATTCATTCATTTAGAGTTGAAAATACCCTTGCGGTTTTCTTCATTTTTTTACATTAATTTAAAATAAAACTTAATGCAAATTATACTGATATCGTCTTTTCTCATTTAGGTCATTTATTCTGGGAAGACCAGCAAGAGTTCCAGACGAGTTGGCTATATAAGACGGTATAAGTCCAAAACTCGAATATATATCTCAAATAATTGAAAACCAATGGGGAGGAAAACTTTTTGAGTGGCAACCTATATATGCAGGATATGCAGGAATGCAGGAATGCAATCTAGGCTGGTGGTTTGGGACAGTGCTATTATAGGCCTCCCCACTTTCAGCAGTGGACTTTAGAAGGTCTGTAATGATAATGAAGATGAAGTACAAAGCTGGAAATAGACTTCTGTGGTGGGGAGGTTTTGCCTTAATCGTAACGTTTCGTCGGTGGATTGAACGTTATACAAACCGTCTCACAAATTTGATGCTGCTAGTCGCTGGTCTACGTATTATATTTGACATAAACAAGATTGTTATGACGCTATCTAGTGTTATGTATTTTTCTTACTTCTGCGAGTAGGAGTTCTAAAGAATTGCAGCATGAATGGTCAAGGATTTTCCAACGAAATTCGTGAAATATTGTGGGATACGAGCGATAGACGAGCAATGCAGAGTTCTACCATGTAATATTGGTAAAGTAGAGAAATTTGATACACTCAACAACATTAGGGGTTCATTCCACTATCAGGTGGTGTGGGCCATATACACATTAATTTACCGTCAATTAAGAATTAAAATGCAGATGCGTTGACATCCCTGAGGCTAAGATTGACTGTCTACAGATAGCGCGCGAGTTGAATGCAGAGCTCAGGAATGCGATAGTGCTGTGACCTAATTAGAATTAATGATGACAATATGTCGATAAAATTCAACATTGTTTTAAGTTTAACGTTTTAAGTTTAGAAAAAACAAGGTATTAATTATCACACATTTTTATTATTTTACACATCAAAATCAATAAAAAAAATTATAATTTATGCAGCATCAGATTCTGAAATGGCAGACTTGGTTGAATCGGTGTCACTATCCTCACCATCGCTGACCTCAATTACGAATCGATCTATGGTATCTTCCATTAATCCACCTCTTTGCCAATAATTTTCTTCTAAAATTATGACGTGATCGTCGAAGCTACGCCAATCTTCCTCTGTGACCTGAGAGATAGCCAGCTCCGTAACTTCTTTTAACCTTTTTAGGGATAAATCAGATGTAACATTGTGATGCCTTACAATTTTTTTACTTTTGCCCAATCCAACTCAATAGGTTTGAGGTCGCACATGTACAGTGGTAGTCTTACTACGATATGGCCTGATGAATTCTGATGAATTCATCGATTTTGAAAGATTTTTCCGTAGGTTTATGTAACTGAACCAAGTGAAAGAGCTGATCTTTTCTCATAGTAAGTGAAGCTTCGATATTGTTCTTGGTTAACCTTTCCAACATTACTGATTTGGTGCTGGACTTTGTTGGGACTTTATTTTCTTGTACACTATGATACGGTGCGTTGTCTATCACAACAACGCTGGTTTGTGGTAGATTAGGGATTAGCATATCAGTGGCCCACTTCTCAAAATTAACACTGTTCATCTGTCCTCGATAATCACCTGACGTATTACCAGCCTTAAAAAGTAACTTTGCATCATTTAAAAACCCTCCTCTCGATCCTGCGTAGACAAGAATGAGCCTGTACGTGGAGCTTGTATCCGTATACACGGCGTCGATCATTTCATTTCTCCAGCATTTTTTAAATGTGAGGTTGTTGTCTACCCATGTTTCATCGAGAAAAAAATATTTCGATCTTCTTGCCTATATTGACGAATTTTCCGCAAATAAATTGACCGTGCATATGACACAGCTGGCCTCTCCACCAAAATTCTACGTTTATTATGACATTTAAGCCATCTATATCCCATGTCTTTTAACAATTTTCTTAAACTCGTCATTCCCCATGGAAACACGATTTTTTCTCTAATAGCTGCGACGAGTTTAATGCAGGTCAGAACAATTTTTTTGGTTAAATTAAATTATTCAATAATTCTGTGTATAAAGCATCTCGATCAAAAATATTGACGTTTAAATTTGTCCTTGTTACAATGTCTTTTCTTTTTAGAAGGCGAACAAAGAGGCCCTTTTTTGGCTTCATATTGAATTGCAGACAATGTTCTCTTCGAAAGTCCAGTGTAACGGCTTGCGCGATCGTAAGCATTATATAATGTGAATGTTAAATTGTCGTTCTGCCTTTCTTTAACACACATGTCTAGAACATTTTTCGCCATTTCCCGTGCTTGGCGATGAATAAAAACTCGTTTTTTTGTAACAGAAGTTGACGTACACGGATCAGACATCATTAAAAACTTGCAACTTTATATTAACACGATAACACAGTAAGCGTATGATAGTTGTCAAGGATAGCACAGCACAGCACTACACTGCAGGCGCGCGAGACGCGGCGTACGGACGGCGGGGGGAGATGCTCCCGCTCTTCACCTCAGGCCCCGACGGCATTCAACTCGCGCGCTATCTGTAGTTTCCAGTAACAGGGGTCTACAGTTCTCTACACTCGCCATACGAAACGCAGCAACATTAAACTGCAACTTTGCGCTGGTATTGTGTGAGAGCATGGTCCTTTTTTACGCTCGCCTAGACTTTCAATTAGAATTATTTATAATTTACATTGATTAAAACAATATTCTATAAAATTATTTTCAGCTGATAAATATGAATTCGGGTCATACAAGTATCGGTTGCAATTACTCATAATAATGAGGTAACTAATTAATGCATAACCTGCTATATAATTCGCATAATACTGTAGTGTCTAGAAATCAAAGACCACGTTCTGATTTTGTAAGTACACAAACGAAACGCCCACTTTTTACATACTTTTATTCAAATTTCTGAGAAACAGTGATCGATAACTCATTGAGACATACATGAAACAGCTTTATGAAAATGAAGGCACGATAAACCAACAGATAGGTATTTATTCAATACGTATTAAAATTTTCTTTAAAAAAGTCTATGCTCGGAACCTCAGAAATCGGAGTAGGCGCCATTTAAAGGTATTCTTAATATTTTAGAGCCGTTGCTACCGTGCTTATTTTATTTATCAAACCGACTATTAACACAGAGGTGTTTGCAGTAATCCGACTCTGTATTACGGTAAATTTATCCATCGTGAAATAATCAAGATCGATTTGTTTTATAACTTCCCAAAAAAGGAAGAAAAGTAGCTTCGCATATCTCAAAAACTAATAATGATATTGAAGTTGGGCTGTTCCTATTAGATGCACTATTCTGATTATAGAAGCTCAAATAGGTTTTTGACAGTGATGTGTCATAGCTGATAATATTTTTAAGGTCTAAAGAAATAATAAAGCAGCATGCCATCAGCATATACTTGAAATTTGGAATACTTAACGCTTAAGGCGTAGGCGGCATTAGCACTACACGAAAGAAATATTATTACTGGGCCCAGTAATGAGAGCTGTGTACAACCTTGACTGTCAAACTTACCTTTGAAAATCGTTCAGTATTTGTTTAAGATTTTATTTGAAATCTGTAGTCAGATATATCTCAAAACTTAAAAACAAGAATTTTGCGTATGTTACCGATGGGTAACAAAGGTTCTCGAGTAGCAACATTGTACCAGTTACCACTCGAGAACCCCTCCCCTTCCAAAGGAAGTAACATCCTGGCAAGATATGCAGGTAGTCGACGGATTCAGGTGGCTCAGGACCGTGTTTGTGGCATTCCTTGGAGGATGCCTGTGTTCAGTAGTGGCCTTGTGAAGGGCTGTAATGATGATTATTTGAACTCCTTAGGAGTGGCAAGTATAGTTAAATGGCCTAGTAGAAACAGCTGCGTGGTAAATCCACAAAAATCCAAATGTATAGTGATAGGAATAAAACCAAAATAATATATCGTATGACTAACGTGTTAGCGTGACATTAGTGTTGAAATTTCGGAATAAACGTATTGAACAAGAAACAGAGTCAAAACGCAAGGCCTGCTAATAAACAGTAAATAAAAATTCTACAATAAATTAAAGTCCTTAACAATGTAAAAATTGTGTTTTTAGGCTTAAAATTTTAAACCAAATACGTTATGTTTAAGAGTACGATTTCTATCGTGGCACCAGTTCTGCAGAAACAGCTCGAAGGATTAATGATGTATACGGCGCTGGTGTCGCAAAAGAAAGCACGTACGTTTTCGGTTTCAACGTTTTCGTTCTGGAAATTTCGACCTTCAGAACCAACCCCGTGGATGGCCGGAGACCAAAGTGGAAAATGAAAAATAAGAGGCTATTGTGGAAGCAAATCTATCACAAAGCACTTCAGAGATAGCTGTAGGCTTCGGGGTAAGTGATAAAACTGTATTAATCCACTTGAAGCAAATCAGGAAAGTAAAAAAAACTTAAACGATGGGTACCTCATGAATTGAGTGAATCGAACTTGCAAACATGCGTCGACTGCTGTGTTATTTTGCTCAACCGACACAAAAATGAAGGGATTTTAAATCAAATCATTACTTGTGATAAAAAATGGATACTCTACGATAATAGCAAGCGCTCGTTACAGTGGCTGAACCTTGGAGACCCAGCCAAATCCTGCCCTAAACAAAAATTGACTTAGAAAAAGTTATTAAGCTTTCTAAAATCTGGCCAAACATTTACGGCAGATATCTATTGCCAGCAACTGCAAACCATGAAGGAAAAACTAGCTGCTAAACAACCGAGATTGGTTAATCGCTCTAGGCTACTGCTGCTTCACGAAACGCAAGACCACACACAGCACAACAAAAAAAAAACAATAAGTAAGATGAGATATAATTGGAATGTCTGCGACATCCACCGTACTAGACCTTGCTCCAACAAGGAAAAAAATTCAACTCCGATGCAGCAGTCCAAGCCGACTTCAGAGAGTTTATTGATCCTCACCCCCATAGTTTTTTAGTAAAGGGATCAATGAACTACCTATCACTTGGAAAAAGTGCATAGATAACTTTGATAAATTAAATATGTTTTACTTGGAAAAGGCTTATGACAGAGTGGACAGGAATGTGTTATGGCAAACACTGAACTCATATGGGTTGAGCGCTGGTTTGATACAGGCATTGAGGTCTCTTTATAGGGATTCTAGTGCTTGTGTCAGGATCAATGGGGTCTACTCGGACTGGTTTGGCATCCGAAAAGGTGTCAGACAGGGCTGTGTGGCTTCCCCTTGGCTGTTCAACCTACTTATGGACAGGTGTTTGCAAACTTTGAAAGATGAAGAATGTGGGTTAAGAATGGGCTAGTTAACCATCAAATGCCTTTTGTATGCCGATGATCAAGTCATATTTGCGTCATCGGCGGCTGAGTTGCAAATGATGGTTACATTAATGAACCAGGCATTAAAAGAAAGGGGTATGAAAGTTAACGCAAGTAAGACGAAAGTAATGGTTTTTGAAAGAGAGGAAAGCAAAACGGTATGTGAAATAAGAATAGAAGGATAGTTAATTGACCAAGTGGATGAGTTTGTGTATTTGGGATGTGTATTCAGCAGGGATGATAGATATGATAAGGATATAGAACGACGAGTAAATGCGGGGAATAGAGTGAATGGGGCACTACACTCTATTGTGAACAACCGGAATGTATCAAAAAAGGCACGTATGGTAATTCATAATGCTGTGTTAGTCCCCACTTTAATGTATGGTAGTGAAAGCTGGGTGTGGCAGAAGAAGCCAGAAAGTAGAATAAATGCTGTAGAAATGCGGTCTTTAAGGAGTATGCTAGGGTTGAATCTGAATGACAGGGTGAGAAATTGCGTGATAAGAGATAAATGTGGTATGCAAGATGATGTTATGACCAGGATTAAGAAAGGAATGCTTCGGTGGTTTGGTCACGTAGAAAGAATGAATGAGGAAAGAGTGACAAAGCAAATTTAAAAGGCAGATGTGTGAGATGTGTGTCGGGAAGGGGCGTCCTAGAAAAAAGTTTATCGACCAAAATTGGCGATATTTTGAAAATGGGCCATGTTAAAAGTACCCCTAACCGACGAGCATGTATGCGTAGATATATGGATGTAAAGGAGGCGAAAGAGGTATGTCAGGATCGTGTCAAATGGAAGTCCGTAGTCTCTGCCTACCACTCTGGGTGATAGGCGTGAGTGTTTATGTATGTATGTATGTAAATATATTTAAAAAAAAATATTGACTTTATATTAACCCCCCCCCCCCCGTACAAAACGCCACTTTCATACGTAAGGACCTATTATACCTTAGGCTATATATTCTGGAGTCATCTATTTTTTTAAGCTTATTAACGCTGAAGCAGTTTTGGGCTAGTGTCTTTTTGAAATAAAACTAATTTTACGGATTTTGTCGCGTTTATTTTTAACTTTTTCGTTTCCCAAAGTTTCATAGGACAAACAAAAAGATCCACAAAAACCCGTTTGAAAGAACGTATCTCTGATGTTATGCTCCGACGCTCCAGGGAGCCTGCAGTATGTCAACATGTTCAGGAACGTCCCAACCAATAAATCGGATTTGACAGACTACAAATCCTCGCAAAAGTACTTCGATTCCTACCAAGGATGCTTCGCAAGGCTGTGGAAATAAAATAAAAACGTCCTACACCACACCACAGTATCTTTGTAACAAGTAATACTTCTTAAAAATGCAGGTCATTTGGTATGTTCGAAACACAGTGTATTTCGTGATAGTTTCCTTTATTCTGCGACGAAATGCTGGAACCACATAACATTATCGATTAGAAATCTTACTTATATTGGTTTATTAAAAATAAATGTATTTACACAACATTGAAGTATATAAGTACATATAAAAATTTACGGCTTGATGGATTTTATCCTCAATATTTTAACCAGCTTTGTTTATAATGAAAATAAAAATGAAAAAATTTTACAATGACAAAATTGTATAAAAATTGTATAAAAACCTGTATAAATCTCACGTTGAAAGTTTCAATATTTTTTGATTTTAAATAGTGTTAAATTATTCTTCACAGACTAAAATTCCATACGTGCTAAGATTTTATATGAAATGAAAATCGATTTAAATTATAAAACTCGAAAATATTACACGGACTTACAATATAAATTAATGTATGCAAATATTTTGAAATCGCCTTGTTGTGGAATTAATTTTTCACAATAGGTTTATCTTGTAAAATCAATTCCATAATAAACCCTAAATCTCTGGCACAATACACCAGCATATTGTGGTCCTATAACTGCCTTATAATTGGAACATGCGGTCGACATTCTCGAACATATGTGAAGTGAGCATGTGAGGGAATTTAATCAAACAATGTCACCTGCTTCTCGGCTATTACAAGGCATAAATCCGTTCTTAATATTATCCTGTATAAATACAGTATGTTTATTAAAAAATGAAAATCTTAGACTCGTCTAAGATTTTATTTTTATATTTTGAGATGTCAAGCCTCAAAGCTCTTAACAATAACTAGTATCCAGAAACTTTTATCCTTCTAATTACTCCTACAAATGCCAATTGTGTGGAAATAGTGTTTATTAGTGGCTGCCGTGGTTCCGTGTGTAAGAAAAGAGAATCCCTCACCCGTGGCGACCATAAGAAAAGCCAAAAAGATCTTACGACTTCCGCCAGATAACGTTATAACCATTACATCGGGAGAATACGCTGTTATAGTACTTAGTATATTATATTGCAGACCACCCCAGAAACCATGCTTAGTAGTAGACACCAATTGAGTGGCCTCGACCCCAGAATGCAGACACAGATTTCTAATCCTTGTTCGTGAAATATGGTAGAGGATCGCATCATAGGGATTAAAGTCAGTTGAAACCTAAGTCAGTCGCGTTTGGGCATTTTTTTTATAGAAGAGGGGGCAAACGAGCATGTGGCTTACCTGATCTTAAGTGACTACCGCCGCCCATGATCAACCGCAACACCAGGGGAATTGCAGGTGCGTTGCCGGCCCTTTAGAAAGGAGTAAGCTCTTTTCTTGAAGGTCCCCAGGTCATATCGGTCCGGAAAAATCGCTGGTGGTAAATTATTCCACAGATAGGTTGTACGTGGAAGAAAACTCCTTTTGAAACGTACAGTGGTGGACCGCCAAGTATCCAGATGGTGTGGATGGTATCGGGACGTTTGCCGCGTAATGCGTTCACGAAATTTGGCGGCTTGGATTAATCCGAACAATTCCTCAGAGCACTCTCCATGGTATATGTGAAAGAAAATGCAAAGGGATGCAACATCTCTTCGCAGTGCCAGTGAATCGAGCCGATTGGAAAGCACTCGGTCACTCGAGCTGGTACTGGGGAGCCCAAGCCCAGAGATGGGAACAATATTCCATGTGTGGCTGAACCTGCGCCTTGTAAAGTTGCAGGCGGTGTGCCGGCATGAAATACTGTCCCGCTCTGCTGAGCACGCCAAGCTTTTGAGAGGCTAATTTGGCCTTCCCTTCCAAGTGACCACGAAACTGCACGTCACTCGATATATCGACGCCGAGGATTCCGATACTGGCTTAGGTAACAAGAGGAGTGCCTTGAAACTGAGGAGATACGACAAGGGGGTTCTTTTTAGCGGTTAACGCGCAAACTTGTGTCTTCTGGGGGTTAAACTGGACTAGATTTAGTCGCCCCAATCCGAGACTCTGTCCACCAGAGACTCGACTTCAGACACAAGTTTGTCCCGGCACTCAGAGACGTTTTCCCGAGAAATATTGGCTCGGCCGGTGTAAACAGTATCACCAGTGCTGTCATCTGCATAGCAATGAATGTTACGGGTTTGTAACATATCATTGATATGCAGAAGAAACAGCGTTGGCGATAGCACGCAGCCCTGTGGAACACCAGCATTAATAGGCTTGCAATCGGAGCTTGCACCGCCTACAACGACCTTGATGCTCCGATCTGCAGGAAAACTGGTGATCCAATCGCACAATTTCTCGGGAAGCCCATAGGAAGGGAGCTTCGAAAGAAGCGCTTTGTGCCAAACCCGATCGAAGGCCTTCGCAATGTCCAAACTAATGGCCAATGCCTCCCCCTTGGACTCTACTGCCCCCGCCCATCTGTGAGTTAGGTAGAACAGAAGATCACCAGCTGACCGACCATGGCGAAAATCAAGGTACCTCATGAGCTGGCAGTTTACAATGGACTCCATTGTTTTGGAGAACAAGGAGGTGATGGCGATAGGCCGGTAGTTGGACGGGTCTGAGCGGTCGCCTTTTTTAGGGATCGGGTGGACGAAAGCCGTCTTCCATGATTTTGGGCCTACGCCTAGGGAGTAGAAGTACCGGAAAAGACGCGTTAAACCGGTGCCAACTCTCGAGCACACGTCCTCAGCACAATTGGGGGGATTCCGTCAGGTCCACTAGACTTGTGGATGTCCAGGGAGAGAAGTGCTTTGCGAACCGAGCGCTGAGTGAACTGCACTTCCGGCATGGAGCACTCGCACCACGGGATAGTCGGCGGCGTACTCCCCCCGTCATCGATAGTCGAGTTAGATGCAAAGAAAGAGCCTAGAAGATCGGCTTTCTCCTTTGCGGTATGGGCCAGTGAGTTGTCCTCCCTGTGCAGAGATGGAAGAGATGGCTGACAAAAATTCCCCTGGACAGCCTTGGCGAGAGACCAGAATGCACGGGTTCCAGAAGGAAGGCGAACTAGTTTCTCGCCAATTCTGCCTATGTGCTCTGACTTTGCATTGGCAATGAAATCTTTTGAAGGACCTAGAGGCGGAATTATACTTCTTTTTTAGAGCGCTGGTGTTTACATCTCGGGACGCTGATGCATCAGCCCAGGCTTGGTAGCACTCCTGCTTATAGCATGATGCTATTTTACAGGAGCGACCAAACCATGGTTGAGATTTGCCTCCAATGGGCACCACAGAGGTAGGAATAAAAAGTTCCATACCCTGAAGTACCACATCAGTGACAGAATCCGCAACAACGTTGGGATCGTCCGGCGAGAAGCAAACCCGTCCCCAAGGGTAGGATGCAAAGAAAGACCGCATCCCATCCCGATCGGCTGACCTATAGTGCCAAACACGGCAGCAGCCTGCAGAATGCAACCGCGATTTCAGCGTGAGTGGCACCACACTCCGGACAAAACAATGGTCCGAGGAGCCTAAAGGGGCGTCGATGGAAATCTGATATCCGTCCGGGTGTGAGGTCAGCAGAAGCTCCAACAGGGAAGGTGCATGATCCTCCACATCTGGAATCCGCGTAGGCGAAGTAACCAGTTGTGTCAGACCATATGCCAAGGCAAAATCATGAACAGATCTCCCCGCATGATCGGTTAAATGTGAACCAAGCCATTCGGCGTGATGGGCGTTAAAGTCGCCGAGGATCACGATTTCTGCGGAGGGGATCTGCTGTAGCAACTAATCTACAGCCATTTGGACGTGGTCGAAGAGTCGGTCTGTTTCGGCATTACCGCTATGGGACCCAAGGATGGACAGGGCCGAACCTTCAAGTCTGCCAAAGCGTCGAGAACAGATGCCCTCTCTGACGTAAACGCAAACTTCAGCCCGAGGCACAACGGCGTTTAGGTTAGAGTGAAGTCCCCTGATATTGCAGAAATTCACGGACAGCGTGGCAGGGGTTGCCTTGGTCTTGTTGCTCCGTTTGCCCCGAGCAGTTGTAGTCTTGAGCGGAATTTGCCCTTCCCCCCCAGAATACGCGTGGCAGCCTGAGCACCCACGCTCAGAAGTGGAGAAACATGTTCGTGGATGCTCAGCGAGGGATTCTCCAGGGGTGCTGGTACCCTCCTGGGGTAGTCTATCATTTAATTCCGCTACCATGTTGATGGGTGGGGGGAGATTTCGGCCTCCGGCCACCTGCACTCACCAGACGAAACGCGGAAGCAGAGCTTCCACTTCACGCCGGTATTCTGTGAGGTCGTGGTACCACCCCGGTTTGAGCCGGCCCATACCTGCGACAGCAAAGCTGCCGCGTGGCTCTACCACTGTGAATACCCTGTGAATGCCACCCTTTCTTTAATATTATTGTTATTCATAATCTTATAAACGTGATTTCATTCGCCAAATTCTTTTTTAAAAATCATTTCATTAGTCTGAGCTGAACAGCACGTAAATTCGTGATCTTGTGCCTAATCTCTCTCCGATGGAATTAACGGTTCCATCTCATCAGCATAATGAGTAAATTAATATAGAGTGCACCTGTGCTACACATGTACTCGGTTACTATAATACTGTCCTACGCAAATGGCTGCCATGAATGAAATTTGGTCTTGAGGACGTTATTACAACGGTAGAGACTCATGTTAAATGGAATTAAAGGATATGGGACGTTTACATACATTCTTGGGCCAGGCGTTAACAAGATAAAAGTTGGACCATTTGAAAGGTTACACATAAACAATTCAAAGCTGAAAATCTAGCAAGATTTGTCAATCTTGGTGCTGAGTTACGAAAGATGAAATAAAAGATAGATTTAGTATTATCTACACTATAACAGTATTGAATTTTAATTATTAGGTATTATTGGGTAAGTGTTTTCTTTTGCAATATTGTTTACATATTAATAATACATATTAATAAATATAACACACAATACGTATGAACCCAAAATGAAGGTTAACGCATACTTACTTCGCTCGTATTGGGCAGCTCAAATAACATTACTATATAACTAACTGTTCCATTGCAGGACACTAGCTTCCTTGTAATCTTAGTAGTAAATGAACAGTCAACTAAGCTGATATAACTTACCTTAGAGTACACTCACGCAAGCAGGGTTTACTCGTATTCTCACAAATCTCGCCTTAATATTTAAAGCGAGCTTAGAGCGAGATATTTTTATTGTCTTCAATTATTATAAAAATATCTTCACGATAGGTGATACTATATGTATGTTACCGTGCCTAAAAAGGTACCACAAAATTGTCTTAATATGTTTCTTTATGATAGATGCTTGTCGTTATGCATCAATAAACATAAAGTTTCATGGTGTCAATATCCAATCCAGGCTTGTGCCATATTTTAAAGTAATAAGGCGGGATCAGTGGTATAGGCAAGATACACGATGTAGTACAATAACGTAGCAACGGTCATTAAAAAAAACAGGACTAATATGCAAAATCATCAAATGGTGAAAGGATCGATTAACTTAAGTCGAAAATGGAAACGACAACTGGCGAGTCACTAGTAAAGTGAAGAGTAGGTATGTCGATCTGTTATCGATTAATTTAAAAATCGATTATCTGAAAGTAAGGAGTGGACTTTTTAGACCAACCCGAAACACCGAAACAATTCAAAAACTCAACCAATCGGATCGATTCACCTATAAGTAGAAGCTACTTTAACTAAAATAATGTATGCTGTTTTTATTCAAGATCTCTGTTAGTATTTGAATGAATTTCGATTCGACGACTCCGTGGCGCAGTGGCTTAAGCAATGAGTGGCTGCGCTGGGGGTCGCGGGTTCGAACCCGCACGAGACACGTATTTGTATGGCCTACAAATAGTTGTTTCGGGTCTGGATGTTTGTCCTTGTGCAATTTATGTTTCTAAACTGCCCCCACGATACAAGAGAAAATCTTAGTGTAGAGTAACGTTTAAAAAAAATTAAACGTATCTATACTTAATAATTTTTACAAAGTTAAATTAATAATAAAATAACAGATTATATTGCGCTCATTTCAAATCGATACAAAAATCGGTCTAGTAGAGGACAATTCGACGTGCCGAGGAAATAGTTTTAAACCGTAGACAGAGAAACCTATAGACTAGCCTATAGAGTATATATAATATATCTAGACCTATAGACTAGACTGACTAGCGTGGACTCGAGTGAGAAATGACGATTACGTAGTTTTAGGTTATACAATAATCTTTATGATATTTAAACATATTTAGATAAAAATTTTAATTGTTCTATGAACTGAACTGAACAAGATTTATTTATTTATTTATTTATTATTTATTTGGAAAACTTACAGCTAATTTACAAAAATAATATAATTATAACAAAAATGAAGGCCATTTACAAGTTTTCACTTATATACTACTTTATAATAAACAAGATTGTGTCAAAACAGATATGTACAAGTATAATATGGCAAGTAACAGTACACTATCGAGAAGAAAAGAAATTGTTAGAAAGTGATCGCCTAAGTTGGGGAACGCTGGAATGAAACAAGTCAATATCCACGTTGTGAATATGTGCTGTAGCATTAAAAGATTTGCATGATCGAATAATAAAAGAGTTTTGTCTATAATTACTTTTCACGTATGGTACCGATAAAAGTGTAGGTTTCCGCAAGTTAGATGATGAGGTACGTAAACCTATTTTACCCAGTAATTCAGGGCAATCAACAACACAATTAACAATTTTAGAAAGGAAAGAGAGATCTGCAATATTTCTTCGCTCATACAAAGGTAAGATATGAAATTTTTTACATCGAAGAGTATAGTTAGGTATAAACTTTTTTGATTTATATTGAAGAAAACGCAAAAATCTTTTTTGTATGCGCTCTATCCTATCAACATATACATTATATTTAGGATTCCAAATTTCAGAGGCATATTCTAAGTGGCTGCGTACAAAAGCGCAATAAAGAATTTTGAAAGTTTTTGTGCTTTTAAAATCTGCCGATAATCTTAATATAAAACCTAGCGCTTTGTTAGCCTTTGTAACAATATTATCAACGTGATTATCAAACAGCAATTTTGAGTCAAAAGTAACACCAAGATCTTTGATAGTGCTGGTTCTATTTAGAGCAGTATGGTGTAATTTATAATTATATATTATAGGATTAGGTTTACGAGTAAATGAGCAGATAAAACATTTAGAAACGTTTAGATCAAGTTTATTGTTTAAACAATACACTTCTAAATTATTGAGATCCTTTTGAAGGCTAGAACAACATTCCAAATCTGTAATAGGACATAAGATTTTCAAATCGTCAGCGTAAAGAATAATCTTGGAACTTTTAAAACACGTATCGATATCATTGATAAAAATTAAGAAGAGCAAAGGACCTAATATGGATCCTTGCGGTACGCCAGACGATATATGGATTGTAGAGGAACGATATCCACCAAGGACGACAGATTGACTTCGGTTTCTGATATATGACGTAAACCATCTGAATAAATCACCTCTGATACCCATTGAAAGGAGTTTACGTAAAAGAATTAAATGATCAATTCTGTCGAATGCTTTGCAGTAGTCTGTATATACTACGTCAACTTGTGCTGGTTTGGACATAATGCTTGTTAGATAGTCGGAACAAATAATAAGGTTTGACACGGTGGATCTGTTTTTTAAGAAACCATGTTGATTTTCACTAAATGTGTGACGAAGAGAAGAGTACATCTGGTTGTAAATTATTTTTTCAAGCACTTTAGCAAATAGACAGAGCTTAGAAATGGGACGATAATTTTGTACCTCATCCTTAGGTCCTTTTTTATGTACTGGAGTAATAAACACATTTTTCCAAATATTTGGAAAAATGCCCTCCTTTAAAGAACGGCGGTACAGGATGCTCAGAGGCAAAGTAAGGGAGCCCGCACAGCGTATGATGAAGATCGCCGGGATACCGTCTGGTCCAGCTGATTTGTGCGGGTCGATAGTCTTTAAAAGTCTGAATACCTCGGCTTCTTTCACTTCGATGGAATTGATATCGACAGGAGATTGATCAATTTTCGTGTCAATAATATTAAAGTTGGTTGTGTCAGAATCGTGAAGAAAGTTAGACTTGAAAAACTGATTAAAGAAATCACAAATTACTTCACCTTTGCTTGAAGAATATTGACCAAATTTCATACTAGAAGGGTATGAATTTGGAGATTTTTTACTCTTGACAAAGTTCCAGAAGGCTTTCGGTGATTTGCTTATGTTATTTTCTATATTGCGAATGTAAGCTTCGTACATACTTTTTTCAAGAACCTTACCACGTTCCCTTAATAAAATAAAAGAATCAAGATCGGAAGTGTTTCTATATTTCTTATACTTAGAGTGGTACTTCATTTTTTCTTTTAAGATTTTAATCAGGGGGGTTTTATACCAAGGAGGAAATCTGGAAGCTGGTTTAACAGTTTTGCAAGGGACATGTGCATTGATTAACGTTTTTAACTTATCATACAATAAGAGTACAGCCTCCTCTAAAGTACCAATTCTAAGACAGTTGGACCAGTCCGTACTATCAAGTTGTTGGCATATTTTAGTGTAGTCTACTAAATTATACAGGAATTTAGTTCTGGTTTGCGGTGAAAGCATATGCTGGTGGTTGAAATCAACAGATATACATAATGCCACGTGATGATGATCTTCCGAAACCAAAGGGTCTAGACATTTATGTACATCTATAAAGTTATTGCAGAAAATTAAATCCAGAATTCTGTTGTTACAGTTTAGTTGACTATTATACTGAGATAAGGAACATAAATTGAGAGTATCAAAAAAGTCCGACTGAATGGGACCTTGAATATTAGAGGGGTATTGAGATTGCCCATCGTCAGCTGGCTGCCATATTATATTCGGCAAATTAAAATCGCCTAAAATTAAAAAACCGTCTGTCAAATTATTTAACACAGTCTCATTTAATTTAGTGTAGAAACATTTTAATTGCTGTAATAAAGAATTACCTAAGTTTTGATAGCACATATAAACAACACAAATATTTAATTTGTAACACATATTAGTCGATGCACGCTTTAGGGCCAGAGTAATCCATATATCCTCCGCTGATGAACGCCATTCACTACGTTCAAAAACTATAAGCTCTCGTCGAACAGCAATAAGAACTCCACCCCCCATACTTTGACCTGTATCAGAATAATTCCTATCACGCCTCCAAACTAAGTATCGGTTATCAAATAATTCAGTGTCGTTGAAGTCCTCATTGAGCCACGTTTCCGTTAAGCATATTAAGTCGTAATTATTCATAACGATATTCCTATATAAAGTTGCTACTTTAGTCCGTAAGCCCCGGACGTTTTGGTAGTATATATTATATTTCTTGAGGTAAATATTTCCGCAACAGGATAAATACTAAACTAACTTGATAAGTAATGGTAGCAACTACAAATAATTTACGTTGAGGCATATTAGAAAATAATTTCCTATTAATTAGTAAAATGCATAAATATTTCGTGATATACGCGTACAAGTGAGACACAAAAGTATAAGCAATGGCGCGCAAGCAGTGAAGTAGGTATTTTTGTGGAGTAACAACAATTATTCTCCTACATTCCAAAAATAACGCGAAAATATGACATGTATATATCTTACAGTAAATGATTCACCAATATTAAGCTCACAAAACCCCTTTTTTCACTTAAACCAACTTGTAAATTCCATAGATCGCTACGAACTGTCGAAGTTGTTTTGCTAAACAAAAAAAAAACCCCGGCACGGAGAAAGGGACAAACAATCACACCGCTCTATCTCATTTCTATGCAAGACGTTTGCATAAATCTATCTTTTTCGTATGCGACTGCGAAAGAAGGCGTCAATTTGTCTATAGGTTTCTCTGTCTACGTTTTGAACTAAGGTTTTGAAGTTTCTACTGTCAAGTTTCAAAATGAAAAGAGTCCAAGGAGCAGAAGTTTCTCAGAGACGTTTAGTATAGATGATGTATTAGATCTGCAACTTTAAACCAAGTCAAGCTTAAGTTGCTAAATCGGTTATATAATGTAAGGCAATTATGTTATATGAATCACAATCTGAACCAGCGATATTTTGTGTTTGCACCCTTCGTTAGGCTACTGTTGCTTGTTTCTAAATATGTGTGGTGTGGTGTTTTTTAAAAGAATAGTCTAGAATCTAGGTAAAACACTACCTACCGTTATATCAATTTCTGTCATTAACAGCTGTGGCTCCACTGTTGTGTTTCGGTGTAAAGGATATTAAGAGTCGGTAAAGTAGCAGACTAAAAGGCATTCCATCTAACCTCAGAGGACATTGTATCTTTTTCTTCCTTATGGGCTCGTTAATATCCACAGCTGGACATAGGAATCTACCGTAGAAGAAATTATACAGAATTAATACGCTTGACGGGTGGACTAAGGGTCAGTTCACACAGATACGCGACAATGCTTGAAGAGGCCAGTGGTTTTGCATCGCGCAGCGCGCCACCGCGAGACGCATTGCGACGAAACGAGGTGCATCGTGAACTAGCTGGTAGCGCACCGCTCTTGCACGCTATGCCTACCGACGAGGCGCCGCTGCGTCGTGATGATATCAATAGCATATATATCATTGTGTATAGTAAATAAAGTTAAATTTTGAATCACCTTAAAATCATCATCTTAAAAAGTGCACACCGCGCCGCGTTCCGTTTCGTCTCGGTGTGAAGGGTCATAGTACCACGGCACTTTTGCACTTCTAAGGCTTTAACGATTTAACATTATCTAGATTTAAAAAATTACCTAAATTTTGTTTTTTAAAAGTTATGTTTTTGAACTCTTTAAACTTTTAAAAATTAAGTATAACTGTTTTTGTAATAGCGGTTATAAAATAAAGAACCAATGGTCTCTAAACGTGTGTGTACAATATTTTACCGCGTAGGTTTTTATTGACTTGTTACAAAATCAACAGAGATCAACTAAATAGTGATTCCATTTAACTATTTTTTTTTAATTTATTGTAAAAGAACCAACAGCATTTTGTAACATTATAAAATTAGTAAGTATTTACATTTTCTACTGCCAATTACAGGTTCTTACTTTATAAAAAAAAAACAAATCTTCTAACGTATCGCTACAACTTTACTTTTGTTTATACAACCTAAATTTTTTTTTATGTTGCGCTTTATTCTGTGACTAAAATATTAATACAACGTTGACAAATCGAACCTTTATATACATAAACTCGTATTATATGTATAACATATAAAACTTTTTTATATGTATAATTTATTTGAGTTATTATTTTATGCATATTATTTAAGTTAGAGCCATACTGCAGCTTTATTGTAGTTGTAGCACGAATGGGTCGGTTCGACCTGGCAAGGACCCCGCTTTAAAATAGCAGCTCAACGCTGCTGTGATTTGTATGGTGACACTTTTCACTGAAAACGAGGCATTCTATCTTAGACATCAGGGATGACGATGCTTCTGAATTTTTATTATTAATCCAGGATAGATGTAACTCATCTATCTTCGATGCATATGGGCAACGGCAATTGCTGCAATCACTTACCACCGGATGGATTGTAGTAGTAGTAGTAGTAGTAGTAGTAGTATATACTTTATTGTACACCACACATATACAACGAATGAATACATTACAGAGTAAACTTAATATATACGTATGTACAATAAGGCGGTCTTATCGCTAAAGAGCGATCTCTTCCAGACAATCTTTGGGCTAAGGAGAAACTGGAATTAAGAACAGTAGGAGGTGGTGCGTTTTATGTTACACTTACATTCTAATATCTAAATAAACTAAACTATATTTTGTTAAAACACCACAATAATACATACAAAAATAATAATAAAATACACATACATATTAATAATTAGGTATATATATATATATATATATATATATATATATATATATATATATATATACATATATATATATATATATATATATATATATATATATATATATATATATATATATATATATATATATATATATATATATAATAAATACAAAACAAAGAGTAAAGAAAAGAACAGAGAATAACTATCTGTTGCTAGAATTGGTTATCAATAACCACAAATTGTTAGGTAATGCTTCTTGACGTCACTTTTAAAACTTTCCAAAGTTTGTGCACGTTGAATTGTATTGTGTACTTTTTTTTTCACCATTATCCTTTAAAAAATGTTATAAAGCGGTAGTTTTTAGAACAATTCGCTTATTTGGCTAATTTAACGAAATGCGTTTGGTGACCGACGACAGTGTACATGTTCGATGTTACTAAACTTTTGTTTGTATGAAATATTTTCTGGCTGAAGTGCAGTGACTCTGACAAATCAATACAGCGATGCTTTTATCGCTTTGCAACTTAGGTTCAAGCATTCTCAGTTATTGTGGTTTTCGCAGTTGTCAACCGAACGTAACTCTTGTTCTTCAAACTATAAACGTGTACCTATGGGGAAAAGTACATTTATAACACGTTTTTATTAGCTTTGCGTGTCTGTATTTACTATATATCTATCTATGTAACGAAATGTTATTTTCACCAACTTGTAGACGGCCTATTTGACTTAAAAATTTGCATTTATGTCAAAGACCGATGGCATTACAACAATTTAATAAGCATGCCCTAGTATCTTGATAAGATAATAATTTTCAGGAAATAAAATAATTATCAGAATTGTCACATCTCGTCATCGTGACCAATGCGTGTTGTTCAAGTTATTTTATACTCTTATATTATAATAAAATACTTTCATATTTTTATGAAATTAATATCTATAGAATTCGGAAACATTTTAAATACCCAACGAAAAGCATAATTTTAATAAAGCAGTTGATGGTGACATAAGTAAAAGTATTTGAATGAGGTTAATTGGATTTTAACTAAAGTCAACGAAATGGTTAAAGCAGTTTAGGAGGTTTTGCATAGTCTTATTAAGAACTATATTCCGATGGATAAGAAAACAAACCTACGTTATCCCTCTTGGTTCAATAATACTTTGATAAAATCATTTAATGAGAAAAATAAAATAAGAAAATGCTATAAAATATATGACAATCACATGGATGAAACTGATAAATATTATTAATATTTAATTCACAACCATGCGCTTAATTAAATACAATGATGTATCTTAGCTGGATTGAAGAGCACCTCCCGCCCTCCCTCAAATGCGTGCACTAATCCCGTCACCCCTAGTCCCAGCACCACTACTCCCAACACCACTACTCCCGGCACCACTACTCCCAACACCACTATTTCATGAAAGACACACCATCGAAGATAATACGACACATGTTTCGCCTCTACACGAGGCATCCTCAGGTGATGTGGATCACATTTCATCATAAACGACATTTAGAAACAATACAACCGTAAAATTTCTTCAAATATGTAATAATGAAGCAATCGTTGGTAATCCGAATATATAAAAAATTACATTTATTGTAAACCTATTTCTTTACTTTAAAAGTAATAAATAATATTAATTGAAAAATACCGTTAAAGCCTATAACATCCACTGCTACTGCACTGTATTTATTTTATTTATATAATATACACGAATATTGTTACACTCATGATTTATTTTTTATTTATTTATTTATTTAAGCTTTATTTGCACACATAAAAGAAATGTACAAAACGGCGGACTTAATGCCTAAAGGCATTCTCTACCAGTCTACCTTTGGTTTGTGCAGAGAATCTAGTGATGGGTGCAAAACTCATAATTAAAAAAAATTAAAGGTTTAAGGAAAAAATACAAAATTATAATATAATGATATTAGATACAATACACATACATATACATTTACATTACTACTTACATGCAAACAATAGTATTTTATACATATACACAAATACCCACAATTAATACATACACAATAAATAAATATGATATTTTTATATTATACATACTTGAGAATATAACAGTTTCCGAAGTTTTTAAATTTTTATTATTATCCGAAACTACTACTGCTTCGTTAAGTAATATTCCCAGAGTAAAAGTTTAAAGATAGGTTTAGTTTTTGCTTCTTTTATATTTCTGGGTAACATGTTCCAGAGTCTTACTGCATTTGAAGTGAAAGAATTGTAAGAGAAGCCCGTGCGACAGAAAGGAACATGAAGAGTTAGATTTTCCGCGGAACGGAGACATCGGTTGTGAGAATCGCCCTGAAACTGAAATTTGCATTTCAGATATGCAGGGACAAGCGGATCGTGTAAAATAGAGAATAGCATAGAAAGGATTCTAAAAGATCTACGAAGTGGAAGAGGCAGCTATTTGAGCTGAGAACGGAATGAAGAAACGTGATCGAATTTACGTAAGCCAAAGATAAAACGAATACAATTATTGAGAAGACGATCCAGTTTGCTAAGAAGTTCTTGAGAGGCATCAGCATAGCATACATCTGCATAATCTAGTATTGGTAATGCGAGCGTTTGAACCAACATTACCTTTGTTCTCACTGGAAGAAAATTCTTGAGTCGATACAGACAACGCAAGGTGTTGATAACTTTTTTGCTTACTTCCGTGATTGGCCGCAAGTCAACTTAGACTGCTGTCAATGATAAGTCCTAGATTTTTCACAGTAGCTAAATAAGGTATGATGGGAGCATTATTAAAATTTACAGGTGGCAGTGAATTAAAATCCAATGTAGATAAGCGACGGCTTCTTCCAACTATAATTGCCTGGCACTTGGTAGGGTTAACAGTAATACCGAATTTGCTAGACCAATCAGAGATACGAGTGAGGTCAGAGTTTAGCTCAGTGATCGCATCTTCGATAACGTCAACATCAGACTGAGCATATATTTGTAAGTCATCGGCATAGAGATGGTACGTGCAGCGAATGTGAGATGTAATGAGATTTATAAAAATTGAAAACAAAAGAGGTGAGAGAATTCCGCCTTGAGAAACGCCAGCAACCAGCGTGGACCAGTCAGAAATAACTGGACCCACGCGAACAGCCTGCTGACGTCCCTGAAGATAGGATGCGAACCATTCCCGCGCTGATGAGGAGAAACCAATGTGAGAAAGTATTGTTAGAAGGACAAACAACAGCATTAAAAGCGTTTGAGAAATCTATTAAAACTAACACAATTAATTTTGACTCCTCCATACCTATACGTAAATTTAAATCAAAAATATTAAACACAATTTTAGAATTATTTGCTTCATATGTTAGATAAAATGAACGGCATCTCTATCTTGAAACTTTAATAATGCCACGGAATGAAAAGTAATATTCGTTCATTTTATTCGCAAAACAATCTTGTTAGAAACATTGTTTCAATATACATACATATTATCCATAAATGTTTTATTAAATATCAAGTATTTTGTTTATAAAATTGCTCATTTTTAACTTCAAGTCTTTTTATAGAATAAGAGTGACAAACGAGAGCACCGTCCACCTGATGGTAAGTGGATCCCGTGGTCCGTAGGCATCTACATCTATCTTCAATTAAATAAAAAAATTCTGGTGATTTCTCATCTCTGAGAATTTAGATGGAGAGCCCCATTTCCGATAAAAATATTTTCCGGTTCTCTACACTCGTTGTACGAAACGCAGCAGCATCAAGCTGCTATTTAAAGCTGGTAATCTGAGAGATCGTAGTCCTGGTTCAGTCACGCCGAAGTAAAACCATGTAAAATTTGAAGTATTTATAAAATTTGTAGCTTTTCCTCGCATTTAATTTAGGGTTTTAATTTTTTGCGAGAAAGATTATTTTTCTTAAATAAAAGTAGCTTGAGTTATTCGTTTAGGAGATAAGCTGGAACAAACAGACAAACAGACGGAAAAAAATTAAAAAAGTATGTTTTTGTTATAAGTAGGCAACATACGTTCATATAAATTTAGTACAAAGATGTTGTTTTGACATTACAAACAGACACTTCAATTTCATTTATTTGTATACGTTAAAATTTCATGTTTAACTTCATAATATAGTGTGTTAGAGCTATATTACCGACTGATTGCCACTTCAATTTAGGGATCCGCTAATATATGTCAATTATTTTTCCTCTTCTGAGGGACCAAGTTTTATTTCCGTAACTCGTACCGGCAAGCGCAGTGTTGGACGCCCTATTGAAGCACACAAGTAGTCGACAAATGTAAGTGGTGTGTGAGTGCCATTAGGGGAAGCCTATGTGCAGCATTAGAATTTTATAGGCTGTAATGGATCGACAAGTGGAGCTCTTAATGAGATTAAGCCGCTATTTATGTTTTATACATATATTCTATGCATATAAGTACGGGTGTATTATGTTCGATGCAATCATTACAGAATGCTTTTCGATGTTCATTACGAAATATTGGGTTAATAATAATAATAATAATCATTTATTGACAGACAACAAAGGCCCGTAAAAAAGAAACATAATTACTTATAATCAACAAACATAAAAAATTGAAATAAACTGAAATACAAAATAAATATAAATTAAATATATGCCATCAAACAAATTAAAACTTACATCTTAACATACTAGACCAATATTTAAATATTTCACTACAAATTTGTGTTAAAATTAGTATAATCGTTTTTCCAGATTTGAGAAGATTACATCTAAATCTGGCCACACGATGTCTTATCAAAGCATCGAGCGTCGGTACGCGAGCCTCAGCGAACATTGTAGATGCACAGCAGTACCTCGGAAAACGAAATAATATTCGGAGCGAATCGTTATATTGAACCTTAAAAATTCGATAGTTTTCCTTTTTAAATTTAGTCCAGAGATGCGGTGTGTAAAGCGATTGACAATAGGTTTTAAATAGTAATATTTTAGCATCTCGCTCGCATTTATCAAATTTCCTGCCAATCATATTTGCACGTACAGCAGGGGACCGCCTTTCTCTGTCCATGTCCTGATCATCCTTCAGGTCACTCGATACGATATGTCCTAAATATCGAAAGCTCGTCACAAACTTCAAATTTTTGCCGTTCAGGTATAATGGTAAACAGGCATCTTTACTATGCACTCCAAAGACCATTGCCACAGACTTGTCTGCATTATAAACTAAATCGTGGCTTGCTGCGTATCTCTCACAAATAGAAATTAACTTCCTTAAGGCTCCCATTGAGGGGCTCAATAAAACCATATCGTCTGCGTAACTAAGGTTGTTTACACATTTCCCACCTACATGACAGCCGATACCCGTTTCATTGAGCTCCTCAATTAGAGCATTAATGTAAAGGTTAAACAGCAGAGGAGAAGTCAGCCCACCCTGCCTAACCCCCTTAGTCAGTACAAACTCGTCTGAAAGCTAGCCATCCCAGTTCACTACATTAACCTTCGTATTATACCAATTAATAAGGATTCTAATTATGTCGGAAGGAACACCCACCAGTTTTAACTTATCCCACAGGATGCTATAGTTTACCCTATCGAAGGCGCGACTCAAGTCCAAAAAACAAGCGTATACTTTTGTTCTTCGTGACACGTAATACGTTACTATTTGTTTTAAGGAAAAAATTGCCAACTCAGTAGAGCTACCTTTTTTAAAACCAAACTGAGCGTCAGTTATAAAAATAAATTTCGATAAAATATCCAGAATAATAGACTCAAAGAGTTTCGCACAGGTTGTAGCGATTGAGATAGGCCTATAATTGGAACTGATCGTATCGCTAACGGTTTTACTTTTGACAATAGGGCTAACCACGCATTTTATTAGGTCAGGAGGCAAAAATGATTGTTTTAAACATGCGTTAATAAAAACCGAGAGAAACACCACAACCCAGGGTCCACCGCAACGTAAATGTTCTACAGAAATGTGGTCATGACCACACGCTTTACCAAGGTGCATCTTTTTAAAGGCATTATACACCATACTCTCATCAATATGAGTATATGAAAAAACAAGCATATCAAGTGTATCTATCGCAGAAGGGCCGCCACTAGAATAGCAGTCATTCAACAAAAAGTTCTGTTTAAAATTATTAGCTATCTGTTTTTTATCGCTAACAACATCCACGCAGACCGGAACTCCAACCCTTATGTTGCATAGTTTTAATGTATATTGCCAAAATTTAGAAAAGATTTTGTCTATACATGCGTTACTTATCCGCTCCAATAAAAATTTTTTTCATTTTTCTGGCCTTTAAGCGACCTTTAAATATAGACCTACTTTGCTTCATCATATCATAGAGAGAACCAGAGCTGGGAGCCCCCGCCCTGATCCACCTCGATAAGTTTACTTTAGCATCCACATACGCTGATTTTACTACATCATTCCAGCCGGCGTGCCTTTACGTTTACGCGATGTTACTCCATACCCTACCTGACTTACGTGGATTTTAATAGCGGATGTATGAAGACTTTTGATAAATTTCTTATAAATTCTAACGACAAAACCTTTGTGTGAGTCGCAAGTACAGCCATCGCACGAGAAAATTAAGCGCAGATAGTCCCAATTAAATTCTGATATGAGATAACTACACCACCACTCATACGCTTTAATCTCATCCCCACTTCTTTTACCCCAAGAAATAAGGTTCCTAGATTTAACGTGATTAACCACACTTCTCTCAACAGGAATTATGTTAAAATTAAATTCGAATGCGTCAGGCCAGTGGTCCGACCAAAATACATCATTTATTACATATACTCTTGATAACGCCGACCACGCGACCCGAGTTACGATGCAATGATCAAGCCAGCTCTTGGTGCCATGAGCATAACTAACGTATGTAAAAATATTTTCAAAATCTTTAAAAAATTTAAGGTCTGCGCAAATCAAATCATTTTCTGAACAAAATTTTATTAATTCGTTGCTAAATAACGTGTTAATATTCGCATTATAGTCTCCTAAGACAATAGCCACATTTATGAAATGATTTTCTAATAAACTTTTGATTATACATAAAATATTTGTAAATTCAGGTAAATTTTCAAGATTGTTTTGAGGCATATAAACAGAAAAATACATATGACAATTCCCATTAATATGCGATTTTATAGCACAACTTCGCGAATCGTTACAATTTACTAAGTCAACATTATTAAATAACGCAGTTCTCCACAAGAGGGCCACACCTCCATATGGTCTCCCTTTTAATATTCCGGATGAAGAATCGACCGCAGAGGTACCATGTGAAGAGAATTCGGTATCAATTGTTGACAAAAAAGATAGCTCATGGGGAAGCAGCCAGGTTTCTTGACCACCACATCAAACTCTTTACACAGTTCTCTAACGTGATCAACACTTCTCTTAATTGACTAACAATTAAAACTAACGAACTTCATGTCTTACGGAATTACTTTGCCAGAAATGTCTAAACACTATGCCTACAGGCCAGAAGTCCTCATTCATAAAAATATGTTTTCTGTCAAAATTAATCCTTACCTTAAAAGAAGCAAAGTTAGTCACTTTAAAAGGTTCAATACGTTTAACACTTATCGCTTGTTCACCTTTACACTTAATATACTCCTCAAGCTTATCAGTAGTCGTTGAAACGTCTAAACGTGATACATATAAGTAAAGAGATCTCGGAGCAGCTCGGATAAGCGAATCTTCTAGTGGTTGCACGGCCGCCCTACCCTGCCTATTCCTATTTTTCTTTTTATAAGACACGGGCACAAACCCTTCGTCCTTATTTGTTGTCAGATTAACCTTTTTTTGGCTACGTAATGGTGCAGACGTATTTATGTCGTTAGTTATCGTATCGTCAGTCTCGCCTAACACTGTTACCGTACTCGTACTTGTAGTTGCAGACGGACGTTCAATACGCATACGTACGTCCTCTCTCGACACACTTCTCTTTGCTACAAAAGCCGAGGTCGAGCGCGGATGCGATTGCGGTGCACTCTCAGCGCTCCTCCCTCTCTCCCCTCCAAAAGTGCGTATTAACACTGGTGATCGGTCGTTTCTTATTTGAGTTTCAATAGAAACAAAGCTACTATTTTTATCTTTACTACCTTCTTTTTCTAATTTATTATCACGAGTATGTTGTTGTTCTAAATCTTTACGTAGGTTCTTCAAATCTGATTGCGTAGCCAATACGTTTTTAATGTTCAATAATTCTTGTTTTAACAGAACTATGTCCTTTAAAAGACTAGTTACATCAACGTGATCAAATGTTACGGGTGGGAGCCTATTGAGGTTCTACGCCACAAACACTGGAGGGCTAGAAGGCTCCGTTTCTTTAAGAATTTTTATGATATCCTAAAGAAGCCTTTTGTTTTTCCCCTTCCCTTTACGTGTCACGTCGAGTTATTGAAGAATCTAACAGAAGCGCCTTTGCACGATCAATTTCTTCCTTCGTAAAATTCCGCGGTTACCATAGATTAAAATTTAACTTTTGTTCCGATCTACACAGTATGAGCTTATGGTATCTTGAAGCCCTGAAGTTGTATGCTTGGGTTGGGATTTAATTTTATTTATTATAGGATCCCAAGCTGATGGTAGCACCAAGCCATCTTCTCTATTGAAATTAGGATGTTTTTTGATTTCAATAGCCTCGCGAATCATCCTTGGAAGGAATCGATGTTCTTTAGAGAGGATTAGTGGTCTATCAAATCTGATGTAGTGACGGGGGCGACCCTGTACTTGTTCACAGACTGCAGACTTCCCGGAGCGTCGATTCTTCACATCAGCTATACTTTCTTTAACGCGGGTTTTGATTGATCTTTTAGTTTGTCCTATCTATCACTTTGACCACATTCACAAGCACATTCAGGCTTGTACACTCCTGCATCTTGCAGAGGGACGTTACACTTGACTGATGGTAAAAACTGACAAATCTTCTTCGGCGGCTTGAAGTATATTTTGATGGAAGCGCGCTTCAAGATGTAGCCAATTTTGTCAGTGACTCCTCTAACATATGGCAGTACAGCAGGTGCACGCTCGACAGAGGCCGGCTTCACTCGTTCACTGTGACGCAAGCGCGGGACCCGAAGCATTTTGTCATGCAAAACTTGCTTGACATGGTGGAACTCGGCAGTCAGGTGCCTATTGTCACAGATCCTTCGTGCTCTCCGAAACAAAGATTTACCCACGGTAGCTAACTGTGAAGGATGGTGGTGAGAATCACCGTTTAACGTCGGGTATTTAAAAAGTCAAATACACGCGATAAAATCCGTAAAAAGTAGTATCATTTCAATTTATAGAAATTGTTGAGAACGTTAAAAACTTCAAACAAGTTATGGTACTCTTAGTTATCTTAATGATACAATCAATGTAGGCAGTCTCAACTATAATAGGCCAATATATTTTCTGTATATATTCAGTACAAGTTCTGCCTTAACTTTTTAGGCCATCGTTTATTACAGATTCGGCTAGAGCCAGATATAATATATATATATATATATATATATATATATATATATATATATATATATATATGTATATTCAAATTCTTATACGGTAGTTTATACTTAAGTATACTTAATTTTTCATAGCGAATCAAGTTTTGCCATACAGTTGAGGTCCCCGATTAAAGTTATGTCTTAAGAGTCCTACGCACATAGCGTGTGTACCTTAACTAATTCTAGTGAGTTTCAATTGCAATTTTGATAGTTTGGTCACTGTAATTAATGTAATGTGTTGATGGGCCAAGACTCTGAGGGTGACATTAAGGTGAGTGAATGTACATGATTTTGATTTTGTGATAATTTAGAGTCAATTAAACGTCATGAGCCTCATTTGTACAATTGATCAAAATAATTTTCTATTATGCTTTGTGTTGCGTTGGGGTCACGTTCTGCCACAATAAGGCGGATATCGTCAACCATTTGGTACAAAGAGCTGTACTATAATATCATATGCATATCGTTTACGTAAATTAGATATTCAGCGGGTGCAATTTTTGAATCCATTTAAATTACTCTCAAGTTTAAACTACAGTTGCTTTCAAAACTGCCTCGTAGACAATATGCACACTGTTATTAAGTGTTGAAAAACGTAAAAATCTATTTCGAAGTACGAAATTTATTTAGACCATAATCTTATAATCATACCAACTCACAAAAACCTATAAGTAATAGTGTACTATGCATAGAGGAGTAACTTATTTAATTAATTATTTTTGTAACGCATTGTTATCTTTATTCAAAATTAAAAAAAATTGGATTTAGTAATAAAGTGCATGTTATTAATTTATATTTTAATTTGCTAATGAAATTCTTAAAATTAAACAGAATCTTTATCTTTATAACAAAAGTCTTTTTTATTTCGCTTGCAAATTAATAGCCTTTATAATATTTCATATAAGTATATTGGACATAGTTAATACAAACACAAAAAAATGTAATTTGTATATTTAATCTTTTCATTTACCGACAGGTGTCAATGTTCACTGTTTATCTACTACTAGCTTATTACCCACGGCTTCGCTCGCGTGTGCTTTAATTGAGGAATATCATTAATACTGCTCCGTACCAAAATCAGCAAAGTTGGATCACTTGTAGAGTCGCCTCGTTGTTTGTGTCACTGTTTGTTTGTCACAGGTTTTTTTAAGCTATTGCATAGCTTCTATCGCCGGCCTTGAGTGCGGGAAAATCCAGAAATTTCGTAACGAAAAATACCTCACGCTCTCCGACGGGCACGGAGGTGTGACTTGAAGGCCGTGCATTGTCTAACGATCGTCTAACGTCGTTTCTTTTCCTCAGTCTTTGTTGTCTTTGTCGAAGAGTTTTGAAATTTTGAATATGAATGAACAAAGTGCATTTATTAAGGCTGCTCTCTCGCAAAAAGCTTAAAAAAGCGTGCAGATGAACCAACTTTTCGTCGACACTTACAGAGAAATTACATATGAAAAAAATAGCTAGTAATCTACATGATCTGATACGTAATTTGGTTTAGCCATAATTTTTCTATCGGTGTCACATAATAAATAAAAAAATACCCAAATCACCTCCAAATCGTTGAGATGAAACCACTTTACTCCTTCATTGTTTATCAAAGGAATATAAAAAAAATATCTACTGCTTTGCAATACAAAATAAAATAATTTGGATTGGTTACTTTTTAGAAATATGTATTATTTTTATGATAATAAATTAAAAATGCGTCCCGATTAAATACTGCGTCTATATCACCCCCGCATTCGTCCACGAATTCAGTGCGGGGCGCATCGTGTTGCTAGGTGGCCGTACGCCGCGTTGCGAGAGCTCAGCACTACGAAATAAAATCGTAAAATATTACTGCAAAAATTTAATTTTGTTAATAGTGGAGTAGGTTTTTTTCTGATTCTTGTTTAATAATAGTGTTTTATAGTTTTATTAATTGTACAGTTTTATTAATGTTTAAGTTTAGTTTGTGAAACATGGGGAATAAGCAGAAACGATTGAAGAGAGGTCTAAAAAATATTACAAACAAAAGGGTATACATTTATCAAGGTAAGTTTTAAGTTTTATCTACATATTTCATAATATTAGACAGGTGCTGTTTATAAAATACCTATATTACTGTGATTTCGCCACTCTGTGACGAGACAAAGCGCGGCAAACGCAAGTGGCGGCAAGGCGCGGGTCGCGTCGTCGCATGCTGGTAGCGCATGTCTGAGAAATTAAAAAATATATATTTCGAAGAAATGTGAAGTTCGTCAACACGCATTGAGGCAGCGTGGCGGACATTTCCTTGCCTTAAAACCCTCTCAGAAATTAGAGGAGGCCTGTGCCCAGCAGTGGGACGTATATAGGCTGTAACTTTACTTTTTTTTACTTTTATAAATATGTTATTTTACCGACGAAAATTTTAAAGAAAAATAAAAAATAAGCAACCGACAACCTCCTAGGTCCCTAGGTGACTTGCGAGATGTTAGTGTAACAAAACAAAACGGCCCAGAAAAACAGACTTTCCAACTGATAGCTAAATCAGCACGCAACAATTTCATTGGTGCCAGTGGGGTTCGAACCCGGGTTGCTCCCGTACTGTGATACCTATAACGAGCGCTAACCATGTGAGCTACCACGGCTCTCAACGACATCGTCTTAACGCAATTCCTTTGTATAGTGCGACGTTGCCACTCTTATTAGTTATTCCGCTTCGTAATATTTTATTTATAGGTGATATTTTTTTTGTTTATGTAGGTATTCGATAGATTCCTCTAGTCTGTTTTTTTCGCAGGAGACAAAAATAACAGATCTTTATTAGATTCGTTTAGCCCAAATAATACAGTTTTTATGATTCTGGTTCAGATTAGATTTAATTTTAGTCACTTAAGTTTCGTATATTGTTCAAAATAATGAAATAAATCCTCAGAATCTGCAGTTACGAATAAAAGCAGTATCATTTTAGTCTCCGGCGAAAAAAAAGATATATATCATGATTAATTTATCAACTAGTTATTCGTTTACAAAATATGAAAAAATATCTAGGATTCCCCAGCCGTGATACATTACAGATTGACTATATTATCATTTATTTTACTATTGTAAATAAGTACTAATTGTAGATATTGACAGGTTTAATAGAAGTTCATTTTCTTATATTGTGACTAATAACCTAATATGACCTTGGGAAGAAACTCATTTTAATATAAGGTTTTACTGCAATGACTGCCAATGGGTTGTTAATTTCTACAATAGACCGTAGCGTATTGTTGCTGACATGAATAACTCCGAAATTATAATTTATTTACTTGATCGTGTTGAGTTTTTGTGCTCTCACTGCGAGTTCACTTTTTATGATCACTATCTTAAGGAAGAATAAATGAATATCTTCATGGGTTTCTTTCACTTTTATTGTTTAACACCCTATGTATATTAAAATAATCAACCCACTCAAAGGTCATCCACAGAGGTTTTTATTGGGTGCCGTAAATGTAACAATATACAAAGTGGATAGGTATACATTAATCAGATAGGGAGAAAAGATGTTAAATAATTCTAATACTAAATTATTTATTTAATTAAGTACACCAACAATAGGTATACACCGCATGCTTCAAGTTATTAAAAAGTTACTAAGTAGTTATAAATACGTAAGATACAAAATCTTAGGACAGAACAAAGTAATATTATGTGTGTAAAACAAGGACTTACACCTATTTTTGTTGTTGACTGGCCTTGTTGACTGGCCTGTTGGTCTAGTGGTTAGTAACCCTGACTGCTATGCCGGAGGCCGTGGGTTCGATTCCCACCCAGGACTAATGTTTGTGTGATGAGCACGATCATTTGTTCTGTGTCTGGGTGTAATTTATCTATAATATTTATGTATTTAGAAATATATAAGTATGTTTATCAGTTGTCTAGTACCCATAACACAAGCTCTGCTTAGCTTGGGACTAGATGGCGTTGTGTGTGATAATTGTGGGATATTATTATTATTATTATTATTATTATTTATGAACAAACATAGATTATATAAATAAAGCAGCATATTGACTTATCCGGCATCAGTAGTCTCTCAGAACATGTTACATAATACTATCCAAACGTCAACGCAAACGGCATGTTGAATGGCACTAGTGATTAAATTTCTCTTACCAGTGCCATCACCATGTATGGTGCGTTTACCATTTTTAGATGGGTTTTTGTTATTAATGGGATTTTTGTGTTTAAAGAACACATTTAATTACGCCTTTTCTTCTGTAATCCAGAAAAATATTAAGTGGCACCCAGGTGATGTTTTTAAAATTTAAGTAGCAATGAATGGGTTAAAACTGATAGGGTCATTATAAAATGTTGTTAGGTTAGCTAATTACGTAATAACTTAAAACAGAAGGACCCTTAAGTAGGGACTGAATAATTAACCGACTTGGTATTACATGGATCTCACAACTTTTTACGGTAGAAGAACTGAGTTGCGAGACTTGTTTTTTTTTACAAGTTATGTTTTTAATTGCATCTCATTTCTTTTTGCATATAAGATAGTCCTACTTTTTACCTTTCCGGTACCTTCTAATTCTTGAGTACCAACAACGTACCCATGTACCTACACCTGTAATACATATACAAGTACACTGATTCATTCACTGCAAACGTAACTTTGTAATTCTGTATATTTACATGGGATTACAAAGTTATTTATGCAGTTAGTGTATCTAGAAAACTGGACAGAAATTAACAAATATTTAAGTTTTTTCTTGATTTATACACTAAACACTAATTGTATTCTAAGTTTGAAGCTTCTATATCTGCTAGAAGTGCCTTAGAGTTTTGATGATCGGTCAGTCAGTGAGTGACAAAATTAAGAAACTTTGACTAGACACAATTCTTAAACTACTCGTTCAAATTGAATGAAATTTGAAATATACCATGTTTATACAATGCTTACTCGGTTACTGAAAATTCAGGCTTCTAGTTTAATTGACAACGAAGTTATAGGGGTTCGAAAATGGCCTGAACTGCTTCGAGAAAAGATGGTACGGCCGTGCTGCTTTTTTGCTCGACTTGGCGGGGGCACTGCCGTGCCCCCAGATAACAATGATATCGGTACGTCAGTCACCTCAGTCCCCCGTTATTATGGGTGCTGGAAAGTACTCGAAACGTCGGGAATTAAAAATAAAAATAATAAAAAGTAAAATTAAACGCGATAAAATCCATAAAAGTAGTTTTAATCAATGTCATCAAAGGTTTAAAAACATTGAATTTTATATAACAGCATTAGCATGTAGAAACTCGTCAACACTATAATAAAATTTTTCGAGTAGGAACTTTTTAAATGTATAAATACATACTATATAACATATTTTTAAATCAATAGGTAATCTATTAAATAGAAGTACTGAATGATAATGAGAAGTTGATTGTCTAGTCATGACCATACGAGGGATGATTCTACTATAAAAGTCTTTTCTTCTGGTGTTTTCCCTTTTGGGTTTTTGGTCTATACCACCAAATAACCTTTGCAAATTGTGTAAGTAAGACCAATATATACAGACATGGAGCGGTCAAGATTCCAAGTCCTTTGAAATGTATGCGACATGATTCTTGTTGTTTTATCCGTACCATGGTTCTGATTGCCCTTTTTTGCAAAACAATGGATTTGTGTACATTATATTTAAAGCTCTATAGCAAGTATCCTTCTTACAAGCGAGGACTATATTCAACTGTGGACTTTGATAGGCTGTAACGATGTTGATGATGATGATGGTGGTGGAATTCTAAGCAACAAACAGTCAGTATATAACTACTTTTTTGATATTCGCTATGGCATATCCACGAAAAACAATGTAATAGTCTTCATAAAGAAATCTATGTTTATATTTAAAGGTCTCCCGGATAGAAAAAGGTTTTAAAAAAATATCTAAGAAATATGTCAATGTTAGTTAATTCAAATCATGTTATAAGTATTAGAAATTATTAAAATAATATTAGAGTTTAAAAACACTTAAACAACACGCATTGATCATAAGTGATCTTAGTGAGAATACTAGGTCATATTCATGAAATGATTTTGCACTCCTCTCCATGTGTGCTCATTTGTTAGCGTGTTAAAATTAACGAAATTATACTTCTCCAAATAAACAATCTTCATACATTTTCACTGTGGAGGGATATTATTATATATACTTATATCGTAATCTTGCTATGACTGATACTAGTTGCTTAGCCTCGTAATGTTTGCCATTACCATTAGATGCATTTATGTAAGCTTATGCTAAGTCCGCTTAACGACGTCACAGCTGTATGCATACGACCTAACTAGATGTTAGCTTTAAGCTATTCACCTATGAAAACTGCCATAGATTTTCTTTATATAAATGTATATTATAGTATAGTGTAGTGGCGTTTTAAGAATATCCACTCCCTTCTACCGTACCCGTGGGTGTAGTTAGAGGTGACAGAGGTAAAACAAAATAGGAAATGGGCAGCAGCATCTTCCTGATAATAACTCAAAATAATGTGACGCGCCTCGGTACCTTGCGCGTGTTTTCTTGAATATTTTGGATATTTCGGTGCTAATTTATATTTATAGGCGCTGCAAGATGCGATCGGGGAAGTATTGAATTTGGCGAGACAAGCGAAGCTTCGGAGTGAAATAAAGTGAATCAGTGTGATTAATTTTTAATGTTTTAAGTTTTAATTAGTGTAAAGAAAATTAAAGTGTTAATTTAGGTAATTCTATCGGCAATTTTTATTGTCACGAACCTCAAGCTCGTAACAATTGGTGTCAGAAGGGGGATAAAATCATGCCGATTTTACCTAAGGAGGAAACGGAACGTTGACTGCGGGTACGGACGTACCCGCAGTCAACGTCATCCAGAGAAAATCGCAGCTGTTAAGGATTGGCCGGTTCTAAGAGACAAGACGCAGCTTAGAGCATTTCCATTTGCATCGTCTCCTGACTGATAAATGTGTGTAATTCTGTTATTTATTTATTAATTTTAATTTTAATTTAATTTCAATATATTATTTTATATACTGACATTACTGCCTATTTACATTGACTAGATTTATTATTTTAAAATTGTTATTTTGTATTGACATTGATTTACTTATTGCTTAATTTTGGAGACTGATTTTAAATTCTTTGATTTTACTGGATATGGGTGTAATTCGCCTGAATAAAGATGATTAATAATAATAATAATAATAATTTTTGGGTTTGTGCTCCTATTACCGGCGATTTGTGAAGAACTTTGCAGATATAGCCAAACCTCTGCATAAGCTAACCAAGGAGAAGCGACATTTCTACTGGGATGAAAGTTGCAATATCGCATTCCAGGAGCTCAAGGACCGTCTGTGCAAAACACCTATTTTGGGATACCCTGATGCAAGCAAAGAATTTATAGTTGACACAGACGCAAGTGATATAGGACTTGGCAGTGTGTTGTCTCAACGGAATGGTGACCAAGAGGTCGTGATAGCGTACCTCAGCAAGTCGTTGTCAAAACCAGAAAGGAACTATTGTGTCACAAGACGCGAATTGCTAGCTGTGGTAAAGTCGTTGCAGCATTTTAGCAAATATCTTCTGGGGCGATAATTTCACTTACGAACTGACCATGCTGCACTAAAATGGCTATTGCAGTTTAAAAATCCAGAAGGACAAGTTGTGAGGTGGATTGAACTACTGCAGGAATACGACTTTGAGATCGAACATCGCAGCGGGAAATCTCATGGCAACGCAGATGCATTGTCAAGAAGACCTTGTCCTGAAGATTGCAAGCATTGTACTAGGCAAGAGAGTAAGGAAATGGTATCCGTGAGGATGCTCAGGGCAGACCACCTCAGCAACTAGTGGAAGGACAGCTCTCAACGTGCACAGCAGGAAGATCCGGACATCAAGCCGATCCTGGAATGGATGAAGGCCAGTGCTCCCAAGCCCAAGTGGAGCGACGTCTCAGCGATGAGTTCAACTACTAAAAGCTATTGGGCCCAGTGGGACAGCTTGCTGCTTCAGGATGGAGTTCTGTGTCCTAAATGGGAAAATGTTCGGGGAGACAGCTGTCATTTACAAATGGTTATCCCTAAAGCTAAAGTACCGGATGTTCTACAGCTGTACCATAATGATTATTCAGGAGGCCATCTAGGAGTTAAACGAACTCTACTGAAGATCCGAGAACGGTTTTACAGGGTCTACTGTCGAAACGATGTCGAGGACTGGTGTCGCAAATGTACAAGTTGTGCGGCGGTAAAGGGACCTCAGACTCGTAGTAGAGGTGCATTGAAGTTGTACAATGTTGGTGCACCATGGAAGAGAATAGCCATTGACGTGGCGGGGCCGTTTCCGGAGAGTGAAAGCGGTAACAAGTATTTCATGGTTGTGATGGGTTACTTCACTAAGTGGCCAGAAGTCTTCGCCATTCCAAATCAAGAAGCTTCAACAGTTATAGATAAACTAGATCATGAAGTTTTCTGTCGTTTTGGAGTACCTTTAGAGATTCACAGCGATCAAGGAAGGAATTTTGAATCTCAAATATTCCAGGAAACTTGCCGAGTTATGGGTACTCATAAAACAAGAATGAATTATTATCACCCGCGATCTGATGGAATGGTAGAACGATTTAATCAGACATTGGAGAGGTACCTAGCAAAAGTTGTAGACAATCGGCAACGAGATTGGGACAAGCACATACAACCGTTTTTGTTGTCATATCGAAGCGCTGTTCACGAAAGTACAGCAGTGACACCAGCTTTTGCAAACTTTGGAAGAGAATTACGGCTGCCTGCAGACCTGACCACCGGGATACCACCTGATGCTCCGCGTAGTATAACCGGTTATGCAAATGACTTGCGGAACAAAATGAATGACATTTATGAGCACGTCAGACAATCGGGCCAGCAAATGTCTGAAAAGATGAAAACCCGGTACGACCGCAAAATGAACAACAAAGGGTTCGAAGAAGGTTCACTTGTGTGGTTGCACAATCCTGTCCGCAGCAAAGGGAAATCTCCTAAGCTTCAAGCTAAATGGGACGGCCCATACCGGATTGTGACCAGGATCAACGATGTAACCTACCGGATACAGAAAGGCGCAAAAGGGACTCCTAAGATCGTCCATGTGGATCGCCTAGCGCGTTATTATGGGGCCGATAATGCTCGGGACGAGCATGTCTTAGGAGGGGGCAGTGTTACGCGCCTTAGTCGACGGCACTAGCACCATCTAGTGTCGAACCGAAGAACTAATCTTCTAGAAGTTGAAACTCGAACTCTCGGTACTTTGCGCGTGTTTTCTTGAATATTTTGGATATTTCGGTGCTAATTTATATTTATAGGCGCTGCAAGATGCGATCGGGGATGTATTGAATTTGGCGAGGCAAGCGAAGCTTCGGAGCGAAATAAAGTGAATCAGTGTGATTAATTTTTAGTGTTTTAAGTTTTAATTTCTGTAAAGAAAATTAAAGTGTTAATTTAGGTAATTCTATCGGCAATTTTTATTGTCACGAACTTCAAGATCGTAACAATAATAAAAAAACTACAGTTGATACCCTGCCTGCGAAGCCAGGCAAATATAGCAAACATTTAACTATGAAGAAATCTATGCAGAAACCTATGTTCAACTTTTATGGACTTTAATAGATGTTCTAAAACTTAAATCAAAGTTACAGTCGTTCGTAAAACTGCTGGGTACAGACATCCTCTCGTTTCTGAGAAGGTTATGGAGCACGTTACACGCCGAGTTGATCAAGCATGATTGATGGATTTTACATGTCCTCGTAATAACTTATTTCTCAAACACGTAGATTTTCTCATTACGTTTTCCTTCACCGCCGCGCACGTGGTATATCACCACTTGGAACTGAAACTAAACTTGGTCCGCATCAATAACAGCTGGGATTGTCGGGATGTTTTTAATGAAACTTTATTGAGAAACGAACTTACTATCAATCTGATGGAAAGTGGCGACTGAATTCCACAGAACTGGAGTCCACACTGTTTGTCAGAAGTGCGTTGTTTGTTACCTCTGACAACAAAAAGGGAATGCGTCACAACGTGTATTATTTTTAATTCTAATACTAGCTATACACGTCAGACCGGAACACAGCAGCAGGCTTTACGTGCTTTTGTGTATTTTTACGTGGTAGAGCCACTCTGCAGCTTTATATTATACATACAGTACGAATGGCTCGACCGGGTTGAACGACGCTGTCACAAAATACTAGCGTTAAATAGTAAAATAATGCTGTTATGTTTCATTCTGTGGGTGTACAGAACCGTAGAACCTTTTCTTTAGTAACGAGATATTACAATAATTGTAATATCTTTCTAAATATTACAATACAATAAACTAATAAACAATACTGTATGTGGGTAATGATTAAGTCTCTACTCTAATACTATAGGATTTAGTTGATATTATAGGTCCCATTGTTGCAAAACTCATAAATCTATCGTTCACACACAGTACGTTTCTCGAAAAACTAAAAACATCCATTGTGAGACCGCCCTATAAAAAGGTGATCATCACGAATTAACCCGTTACGGACCTATTACACTCATACGATTTTTTTTGTAGCGTGTATCAGTGTATCCGCGTGCCTGTCTCTGGCATTATAGCTCCTGAACGGAAGAATGTGTGTCGGTGAATTGAGGCGCAGGGTGTGTACGGATACGGTACGGGTAGGAGTTTTGTTATTGTGAGGCACAGCTCAGCCTTTCCTCCGTAGCTAAAAGTCTTGATTGCCTATCAGAACCGTGGGAGTCGGGATAGTTGGTGCTTCCGAGTACTCGTTTCTAGCATCATGGCCTTAGCGTTTCGGACTCGAAAGGGTACGTTGAGCCCAGATTAAAAAAATGTAAGTTAGGATATAATTTTCATATATAAATTTCATGTGACTTTTGAATATTTAGTAAGAATTTCTTGTAGTTTTGTTAAAAAAAAGTCGATTGAAGTTTACATTACTTCATGTGCTGATTACCAAGTGGTCAGAAGGTGTCAGTGGTACGAAGCCGAGGCGTATCGTTAGTTATGAAATAAATTAAAATAAATACAAAAATTAAAAACCGCCAACACAGACTGAGGCAGCGCTTACTTACTCTAAATCGCTTTTAGTTTATACACTTTCTTACCCTAAAACGCTATTAGAAATGGTGGGCTTTACTTTATACTTTATTAATTCCTTTACCTCATATTTTTGTTTATTATATACAATAAAGTTAAAATCATTATTGTTATTATAAAATGACATTACCTATAAAAAATTACGGATTTAGTCTTTTTAATACCCGAGTTTCGAGTGCTTTGCAGTACCCTTGGTAACAGGGCATGGTGGGGGGAGGTGTATCCCCTCGCAAAAATTTAAATACACATATAAACATTCTTGGCTTGAATTTACCAAATGTATTGTTCAATTTTTTGTCAGCGTCTCCAAGGAATATTGAACTTATAATGCATTCATTTAACTCATGAAGAGAAACAGGCCATGAAACAAGTTGTGGTGTCGGTTTTAATGATTTCCGTAGATAGAGATAATTGCGTTCCTCGCTACGCTGCGCCTATTATTCATGAAAATGAGAAGAAACTTTTGTTTCACGTTATACAACTGCATTTGATGAATTGCTTTTGTAGCTAAAAGGGCGGTAACAGAGGGAATATTAGGGTTTCCTAAAATGCGCTCTAAATCGTCATTTTTGTTATTTTAATCGTTGTTTATTTTTATAACGTCTAAGTAAATTATTCTATTTTTCTTATTTTTACCTACCTATATATATATATATATATATATATATATATATATATATATATATATATATATATATATATATATATATATATATGTATATTTATAGATTTCTTACATAACTTTATGGTATTCTTTGCGATTGCTATTCAGAACTATGTGCTCGTTAATCCACCTTTATTAATTAAAAAGACGAAAAAGTAGATATGCGCGTAGTGTCCGTCGCAGTTTCATCTCCGGTCAAAGCAATCTCATTTCGAAACTATTGGGGTAAAAGAAAATGAAAACGAAATTTTTTAGTTTTAAAAACGAAATTTTAATTTCTTATGTCAAAGAAATAAATATGGTTACTGTAGCCGCTTTTACTCCAGCAAATGTAGCAAAGCAAGCATAGATCTAATTTAAACTTATCTAAAACACCTTCAAACACTTAGTGAATTTAAGATTTGGTACATTATTAACTTAGATAGATAGATAGATAGATAGATAACTTATTATCTTAAAAGTGATTAACATGCTGTTAACAAAAAAACGCTACGATGTATACCATCTTATTTAAATGGTGCATATCTTCTTCATTTCAAAGTCCTAGCACAATGTTTACAAATTTCACATATCATTATCTTATTAATCTCCTAATTTCCCACCTTTCCCTCAAAAAGAATGGAACGCAATGCATCTTACGAAGATAATTATTTACGCCAGCGCCACGCGATAACTTCAAAAACAAGAGTTATTTTATTATTATTTTAAATAATTTTCTAAAATTATGTGTTAGAAACTTTTCCAATTATGTAAAGTTAGATGTTTTCAAATTCCGACTTTGTAAGAAAGAAACATTATGAATGTAGATAACATCTGGAACGACCTTAGACAAATTCTCATACTTTGTCGAAAAGAGTGATGTATTTGGATTTTTATTTTAACTGTGCCAACACTGATATTACTGTGTAACGGTGGTTTGGCTTATTTCAAAGTAATGAAAAGTCAAAACTTTCATTAGCCTTCAACATTCATTTTCTTGTTGGTATGTGCTAAATGAACGTTCATTTTTAAAACACCACCCCGATATATGTTCTTCCTCTAAACCGGAATTAAACCTAAAATTTATACTCTATGGTATAATATTTATAACATTAACAATAATAAGCAGTGATCCAGATTTTGATACATATGTCTGGATTTCTTATTATCTGTATATACAAATAAAATTAATGTCTGTAATAAAACAAAAATAACGGACGAAAATTAAAAATAATTGTCCGTCTGTCTGTCCACGTTATAATCTTCGGAATGTCTGAACCATTGAAGTAATATGTACTTACGTACTATAACAGTTATCTTAAACAAAAAATGTGCGCTACTCCGTGATCGCGTGGTTGTTTTTTTTATTATAGGATAAACATAGAGTGACGGCTCAATATTATTATTAATAATTAAATTCAATATAAAGGGGCGTCAAAAATAGTTTTAAAACATATATATTAAGCAATAAAGTTAAATTAATAAACATAAAGTTAATATATTTCAGACATTATCCCAATAACATAGCAAATTAAAGGCAAAATTATTGTTTCTCATAATAAGTAAATTTATTATAAAAAACTTGTAAAAATATTTAAAATAAAATAAATAATAGAAATACAAGTCAAAAATATTATAAAATTAAGTTAAATAACGTTTATAAGATAATTAGAAAATTTGTTAAAAATTGTTTAAGTCATGGGAGGTGTTCGTGTATAAAAGAAAATTTTTCTAAGTTGTGGAAGGAGTTCACGTATAGATGAAATTTTCTAAGTTGTTGAAGGAGTTCATGTATTAAAGAAAATTTTCCTAAGTTATGGAAGGTCTTCACGTATAGACGTCTTGTATGGATGAGGTGCCGGAGATACATACCTGCAGTTGTACATATATATGGGGTGGTCGGGAGCCTGACTGCCTGAAGTACTGTAGCACAATGACTAGTCCTATATTAGGGACTTATGATATTAAACTCAATGATACAAAAGCAATACTATAGAAGGTCTCCATGATGAATTTGCATTACAATAGTAGGGTCGTGGGTTCGAACCCTATATATGAATGACTTATGAAAGTAAGGTCTATGATTCAAAAGCAATACTATAGAAGGTCTCCATGATGAATTTGCATTACAATAGTAGGGTCGTGGGTTCGAACCCTATATATGAATGACTTATGAAAGTAAGATCTATGATTCAAAAGCAATACTATAGAAGGTCTCTGTGATTAATAAGCATTACAATAGTAGGGTCGTGGGTTCGAATCCTATATATGAATGACTTATGAAAGTAAGGTCTATGATTCAAAAGCAATACTATAGAAGGTCTCTATGATTAATATGCATTACAATAGTAGGGTCATGGGTTCGAATCCTATATATATACATGACTTATGAAAGTAAGGTCTATGATACAAAAGCAATATTATAGGAGGTCTCCTATATGCATAAGCATTGTATGGGGTGGTCGGGTGACTGACTGCTCCTAGTACTGTAGCAAAATGACTAGTCCTTATTAGGGACTTGAAAAGGAATATTATGGTGGCGTGTGTGCTGCTTCACGAGCAATTGGTCCGAGGTAAGCTTGGACTCGCTAACCGATGTGTCCTAGACATATCATCTTAGTGCCGGTGGTAAGCGGGTTTGTTGTAGCAATACGGCTTTCCCGTGGACATCGCACACCCATACCGTTTGTGGGCGGCGTAGTAGCGCATAGCGAAGCGTCGTCTATATTTCGGATTGGGATGATGAGTGTCTTTGGTAGCACTTTTAAGTGTAACGGGCATACTCAACTTCATGTCTTAGTGCATTAGCGCTATGATACGTGAAGTTTTGTTCATTGACGTCTTAGTAGCGTGCTACTATGATACGTTAGTGATATTTTTCATATAACAACAATACCAACTTTGTTGCCAAAGTCGATAGGAGTCATGTGGGTGTGTTGTGAGGGGGCGCCATCCGTATGATAGTTGCATTGATGCTTACTGCTACTTGCGGTATTGCGTCTTGTGATGGATCTGCGGGTGTGCTGCGCCTGATTCGACGCTCTCCTGTTGTTCTGGTCGATGGAGGTATACAATTAACATCTTAGTGCTGATGGTAAGCGGGTTTGTTGTAGCAATACGGCTTTCCCGTGGACATTGCACACCCATACCATTTGTGGGCGATGTCGTTGCGCATAGCAATGTGTCGTCTATCTTTTGGATGGGGATGATGAGTGTGTTTGGTAGCACTTTTAAGTGTTACAGGCATACTCAACTTCATGTCTTAGTGCATTAGCGCTATGATACGTGGAGTTTTGTTCATTGACGTCTTAGTAGCGTGCTACTATGATACGTTAGTGACATTTTTTATATAACAACAATACTAACTTTGTTGCCAAAGTCGATAGGAGTCATGTGGGTGTGTTGTGAGGGTGCGCCGCCCGTATGATAGTTGCATTGATGCTTACTGCTACTTGCGGTATTGCGTCTTGTGATGGATCTGCGGGTGTGCTGCGCCTGATTCGACGCTCTCTTGTGGTTCTGGTCGATGGAGGTATACAATTAACATCTTAGTGTCGGTGGTAAGCGGGTTTGTTGTAGCAATACGGCTTTCCCGTGGACATCGCACACCCATACCGTTTGTGGGCGGCGTAGTAGCGCATAGCGATGCGTCGTCTATATTTCGGATTGGGATGATGAGTGTGTTTGGTAGCACTTTTAAGTGTAACAGGCATACTCAACTTCATGTCTTAGTGCATTAGCGCTATGATACGTGGAGTTTTGTTCATTGACGTCTTAGTAGCGTGCTACTATGATACGTTAGTGACATTTTTTATATAACAACAATACTAACTTTGTTGCCAAAGTCGATAGGAGTCATGTGGGTGTGTTGTGAGGGTGCGCCGCCCGTATGATAGTTGCATTGATGCTTACTGCTACTTGCGGTATTGCATCTTGTGATGGATCTGCGGGTGTGCTGCGCCTGATTCGACGCTCTCTTGTGGTTCTGGTCGATGGAGGTATACAATTAACATCTTAGTGTCGGTGGTAAGCGGGTTTGTTGTAGCAATACGGCTTTCCCGTTGACATCGCACACCCATACCGTTTGTGGGCGGCGTAGTAGCGCATAGCGATGCGTCGTCTATATTTCGGATTGGGATGATGAGTGTGTTTGGTAGCACTTTTAAGTGTAACAGGCATACTCAACTTCATGTCTTAGTGCATTAGCGCTATGATACGTGGAGTTTTGTTCATTGACGTCTTAGTAGCGTGCTACTATGATACGTTAGTGATATTTTTTATATAACAACAATACTAACTTTGTTGCCAAAGTCGATAGGAGTCATGTGGGTGTGTTGTGAGGGTGCGCCGCCCGTATGATAGTTGCATTGATGCTTACTGCTACTTGTGGTATTGCGTCTTGTGATGGATCTGCGGGTGTGCTGCGCCTGATTCGACGCATTCCTGTTGTTCTGGTCGATGGAGGTATACGGGTGGTGATGTCTGCTGGGATGTATGGGGGACCTTGGAATGGTGTAAGCCGACGATAGTTGTATTGATGCTTGTTGCGTTCTGCAGCATTGCGTCTCTGCGATGGTTGTTTGGTGGGACGCTATTCTCAATGGCGCTCTCTGCGTCTTGGGTTGACTCACACCTAAGTAGCTTTGCCCAAGTCGGGTCCCTTCATTGCGGGGCTGCAGACTGTCTGCCCTCCACGATGTTTTATATAACAACATAATATTATATCTCTGTAACTTTCCCACCTTTGAATGATTGAAGGCAACTTGTTGGTGGGTGAGACAAACATGATCGAAAATGCATTTACTCAACGTCAGTGACACAAACCCTTTCTGATGGCGAATTATTACTCTTATCTTATAACTGCCTTTTGGCTATATCTGCCGTTGTTTTGGTTGGTGGAGCATATGTGTCGACCTCATGCGGGTGGTAGCTGGCGGGAGGATCTGAGGAGACTCTCAAGGCTGCGGCCGAAAGCCGCACAATGTGGGACCCCATTCCCTTGAGGTGAGCAGTAGTCTCATGACACGCTCTGCGGCTAGTAGCCGTGCTGATCATGCAATTGGTGGTGATGCCATACACTTACATCACGTCTGCAGGAGCGGCGGTCTGGCAGGTGGTGGCGCTCACGGAGGGTTTACGGCCAGTGTGCCTATTTGCCAAACCGTGTGACGTACATTCACTGTGGCTGGATTCGTTCGTATTCTGTATGGCGTTTACACGCATTGACATGCGCGACTTCGGTCGATGTTTGTGCTTACGCACTAACAAGGGGCCAAGCCTCTTTTACTGGTACGCCAGTTATTTTGCTGTGGACTACGGTCCAGTTCCCGAATTAGCGTTCCCTTCGGGGGGAGTGCATCAAAATGGTTGGCGCTCACCGTGCACGGTAAGTGGTAGAGTGTAACAGTGGTAGAGCCATGCGGCAGCTTTGCTGTTGCACGTATGGGCCGGCTCAAACCGGGGTGGTACCACGACCTCACAGAATACCGGCGTGAAGTGGAAGTTCTGCTTCCGCGTTTCGTCGGTGAGTGCAGGTGGCCGGAGGCCCAAATTCCCCCCCCCCCATCAACATGGTAGCGGAATTAAATAAAGATAGACTACCCCAGGAGGGTACCAGCACCCCTGGAGAATCCCTCGCTGAGCATCCACGACCATGTTTCTCCACTTCTGAGCGTGGGTGCTCAGGCTGCCCCGCGTATTCTGGGGGGGGCGAAATTCCGCTCAAGACTACAACTGCTCGGGGCAAACGGAGCAACAAGACCAAGGCGACCCCTGCCACGCTGTCCGTGAATTTCTGCAATATCAGGGGACTTCACTCTAACCTAAACGCCGTCCACTACCATCTCGAGACGGCGAGGCCGGCTCTGCTCTTTCTGACCGAGACGCAGGTGTCCTCTCCGGCTGATGTTTCGTATCTCTCCTACCCGGGGTACAAACTGGAACACTCCTTTGTGCCTCGGGCTGGAGTTTGCGTTTACGTCAGAGAGGACATCTGTTCTCGACGCCTCGGCAGACTTGAAGGTTCGGACCTGTCCATCCTTTGGCTACGCGTAGACAGCGACGACCATCCGCGCGTCTACGGGTGCCTCTATAGGTCCCACAGCGGTAATGCCGAAACAGACCGACTCTTCGACCACGTCCAAATGGCTGCAGATTCGTTGCTACAGCAGATCCCCTCTGCAGAGATCGTGATCCTCGGCGACTTTAACGCCCATCACGCCGAATGGCTCGGTTCACGTTTAACCGATCATGCGGGGAGATCTGTTCATGATTTTGCCTTGGCATATGGTCTGACACAACTGGTTACTTCGCCTACGCGGATTCCAGATGTGGAGGATCATGCACCTTCCCTGTTGGACCTTCTGCTGACCTCTCACCCGGACGGATATCAGATTTCCGTCGACGCCCCTTTAGGCTCCTCGGACCATTGTCTGGTCCGGAGTGTTGTGCCACTCACGCTGAAATCGCGGTTGCATTCTGCAGGCTGCCGCCGTGTTTGGCACTATAGGTCAGCCGATTGGGATGGGATGCGGTCTTTCTTTGCATCCTACCCTTGGGGGCGGGTTTGCTTCTCGCCGGATGATCCCAACGTTGTTGCGGATTCTGTTACTGATGTGGTACTTCAGGGTATGGAACTTTTTATTCCTTCCTCTGTGGTGCCCATTGGAGGCAAATCTCAGCCATGGTTTGGTCGCTCCTGTAAAATAGCATCATGCTATAAGCAGGAGTGCTACCAAGCCTGGGTTGATGCATCAGCGTCCCGGGATGTAAACACCAGCGCTCTAAAAAAGAAGTATAATTCCGCCTCTAGGTCCTTCAAAAGAGTCATTGCCAAGGCAAAGTCAGAGCACATAGGCAGAATTGGCGAGAGACTAGTTCGCCTTCCTTCTGGAACCCGTGCATTCTGGTCTCTCGCCAAGGCTGTCCAGGGGAATTTCTGTCAGCCATCTCTTCCATCTCTGCACAGGGAGGACGACTCACTGGCCCATACTGCAAAGGAGAAAGCCGATCTTCTAGGCTCCTTCTTTGCGTCTAACTCGACTCTCGATGACGGGGGGAGTACGCCGCCGACCATCCCGCGGTGTGAGTGCTCCATGCCGGAAGTGCAGTTCACACAGCGCTCGGTTCGCAAAGCACTCCTCTCCCTGGACATCCACAAGTCGAGTGGGCCTGACGGAATCCCCCCAATTGTGCTGAGGACGTGTGCTCCAGAGTTGGCACCGGTTTTAACGCGTCTTTTCCGGTACTCCTACTCCCTAGGCGTAGTCCCAAAATCATGGAAGACTGCTTTCGTCCACCCGATCCCTAAAAAAGGCGACCGCTCAGACCCGTCCAACTACCGGCCAATCGCCATCACCTCCTTGTTCTCCAAAACAATGGAGTCCATTGTAAACTGCCAGCTCATGAGGTACCTTGAGGATCACCAGCTGATTAGTGACCGCCAATACGGTTTTCGCCGTGGTCGGTCAGCTGGTGATCTTCTGGTCTACCTCACTCACAGATGGGCGGAGGCAGTAGAGTTCAAGGGGGAGGCATTGGCCGTTAGTTTGGACATTGCGAAGGCCTTCGATCGGGTTTGGCACAAAGCGCTTCTTTCGAAGCTCCCTTCCTATGGGCTTCCCGAGAAATTGTGCGATTGGATCACCAGCTTTCTTGCAGATCGGAGCATCAAGGTCGTTGTAGACGGTGCAAGCTCCGATTGCAAGCCTATTAATGCTGGTGTTCCACAGGGCTGCGTGCTATCGCCAACGCTGTTTCTTCTGCATATCAATGATATGTTGCATACCCGTAACATTCATTGCTATGCAGATGACAGCACTGGTGATGCTCTTTACACCGGCCGAGCCAATATTTCTCGGGAAAACGTCTCCGAGTGCCGGGACAAACTTGTGTCTGAAGTCGAGTCTTTGCTGAACAGAGTCTCGGATTGGGGACGACTAAATCTAGTCCAGTTTAACCCCCAGAAGACACAAGTTTGCGCGTTAACCGCTAAAAAGAACCCCTTTGTCGTATCCCCTCAGTTTCAAGGCACTCCCCTTGTTGCCTCAGCCAGTATCGGAATCCTCGGCGTCGACATATCGAGTGACGTGCAGTTTCGTGGTCACTTGGAAGGGAAGGCCAAATTGGCCTCTAAAAAGCTTGGCGTGCTCAGCAGAGCGGGGCAGTATTTCATGCCGGCACACCGCCTGCAACTTTACAAGGCGCAGGTTCGACCGCACATGGAATACTGTTCCCATCTCTGGGCTGGGGCTCCCCAGTACCAGCTCCTTCCACTTGACCGCATCCAGCGCAGAGCGGCTCGAATCGTCGACGACCGAGTGCTTTCCGATCGGCTCGATTCACTGGCGTTGCGAAGAGATGTTGCATCTCTTTGCGTATTTTATCGCATCTATCACGGGGAGTGCTCTGAGGAATTGTTCGGATTAATCCCAGCCGCCAAATTTCGTGAACGCACGACACGGCAAACGTCCCGATACCATCCACACCATCTGGATGCTTGGCGGTCCACCACTGTACGTTTCACAAGGAGCTTTCTTCCACGTACAACCTCTCTGTGGAATAGTTTATCACCGGCGATTTTTCCGGACCGATACGACCTGGGGACCTTCAAGAAAAGAGCTTACTCCTTTCTAAAGGGCCGGCAACGCACCCGCAATTCTCCTGGTGTTGCGGTTGATCATGGGCGGCGGTAGTCACTTAACATCAGGTGAGCCGCATGCTCGTTTGCCCCCTCTTCTATAAAAAAAAAAAAAAAAAAAAAAACGGCGTGTGTGGGGCCGTGTACCTCCCCTACATTTTTTTTAAATAAATGTAGGAGAGCGAAGCCCTCGTATCGGGTATTTTTTTTGTATAAATATATTGTGAGCCTTTTCCAAGCGGGAAGGGATAAATGATAATAAATTAATAATGTAAACCTGATACAAGTGGAATAGAGACGTTTATGTTCTTAACCTTTTTCGAGCCCTGTCTTTGTGAACGGGGTTCACTTAGCTTATAAGGCACTACCAACAGCTTTCAATTGCTCTAGTGAATATTCATTCTTCCAAAAGACACCTAAAAGAACTAAGTTACAAACAAACACAACGTAAATAAGGGTCCTAACTAAGACGATCACGCCAAAAGATTACAAACGGCCTATTATTAAACCTTTAGAGAGATCATTTAGAAAGATCTAAACATAGTTTATTAATCCTGGTCACATATATATATAATGTTATCGAAAAGGTGAAATTTTTAATATTATAAAACATTTATTATATAGAGAGGGGGGGATCGTTACAATAGGTAGAATGACCCGTAGGTAATAGTAGATTGTATTTTTGAATAGGTAAATTATATCGAGAACAATATTTAAATTTTGTCATTTATTTTGTATATTATATTTACTTATTTAAATTTACAATCTAAATATTTTAAAAGGCATCTAAGTCAAATATAAAAAACGTAATAAATCTATGTTTAACAAAACCTTTTAACATAACATTTAAATTACAAATATATTTATTTGAATTAGAATAAAAGTCGTTCATAAATGCTGGGCACGCGAGAGTTAAAAATGGACGAATTTATACCACTTTGATTTTGATGTGGAAATCTAAAAATAAAATAAAAGAATAATAAACAGATTTAAACATCAAAAAATTTGCTAAATTATAATAACTTATATGTGTGTCTACAAAAAAATGTGTATGATAATATATTCGTCCTATACTTAAGTACCCACAGAAATGTCGCATCTGAACATATAAATTTTATAATCTATATTCTATGATACAAGATGGCATCTTAGAAATAATTTGTTTAATTATTAGTACATAATACGTTTTTAATGATTAAGTATCTTATTAACCGATGCAAAGTAATTACTTGGTTTTTACCGACATTTCTTGAATTATTTGTGCAATATCTAAGTACATACGACGGCATATTTGTATCAAGAGATTTGTTTTAAAATCTACACAACACGTGACAACTCTATAAGCGCCTAGCGAGTGACTAATTAAAGTGCGGTGTATGCACCGCAGTTAAGTGGTACAGAGTAGCTGAATGCAGTGTCGCCTCTAGTACGTAGTACATAAGAGCTCAATGGTTTGAACCAATTGTCATGAAACTTTACAAAAAATAAACAGATAGAAAGGAAAAGCCATTAGGGATCTAGGCTATATTTAACACGTTTAAAAATAACTAAGTACTTATTGATAAAATAAATGGTCTTTAAATATCTTAAGTATAAATAACGCCACAACAAGGGTTATAGTATGTTATAATACTTATAATATTATATCCCAATCTGTTTTGTGACATATATTGTGTATTCATTTTAATTTATCATTTTTTTCCTTTTAATTGCTACTCCTACGACAAACTCTCACCACTCCATGGGGCATAGAGAATGCCTTAGGCATTAAGGCCGTCCTTAGCATCCTTTTTTTATAAAGGGACGTTATAAGGATTTAAAAATAAAATAAAAATAAAAAAGACCAAAGAGTATATCAGTACATTTTAATATCGACGATTACTTTCGCTGTCCAAGTACCACCGGCAGTTTCGCCACGCTCGCTGGAACGATGTAATAGAATCGCGTCTTTTACAAGATTCAAACTTGTTTTTATATTTTAAATATTACTTATAACTGTGTTTCTTATACTGAGTGATGAAAATTAGAGATTGAAGTTATACTTCTAACCAGTTATTCCTTCTCAGTACCCATTGAACTCATTAAATTTTTATTCTTAACTGAGTATGATTTAAGTGAACTGTAAATCTTTCTACAATAGACCATTAAATTGAATACAGCCATAATATCGTCTAAAACAAGTTACAGATTATACAAAAGCAATACAATTTATTTCATCTACGTTTCTTGCTAAAATATTTAAATGGAATTAATTCCATCGCTATTTTGTCAAAGTTAGAATAGAGCGATGAAATTTGAGAAATGTAATAAGCATCACGCTCATCTTAGTACCTAGTAGGACAAAATGGCTTCATTTAATTAATTTAGAGTGTTAACAAATACCAATGATCTAAGATAATACTTTTTAGGTCATATTATACACCTGGTAGAGCAATTCGGGGCATTACATCTTAGTCCTCAGGGGTGACAGCGCTTACGCGTTTTAATTCCAAGGATAGTCATGACCATAGGCCACAACATCTACTTTTTTATAGTGTAATCTAGAGTGGTGGAGCCACGCGGCAGCTTTGATGTTGAACGTATGGGCCGGCTCAAACCGGGGTGGTACCACAACCTCACAGAAAACCGGCGTGAAGTGGAAGCTCTGCTTCCGCGTTTCGTCTGGTGAGTGCAGGTGGCCGGAGGCCCAAATCCGCGCCCCCCCCCCCCCATCAACATGGTATCGGAATTAATTGATGATAGACTACCCCAGGAGGGTACCAGCACCCCTGGAGAATCCCTCGCTGAGCATCCACGACCATGTTTCTCCACTTCTGAGCGTGGGTGCTCAGGATGCCCCGCGTATTCTGGGGGGGGGGGGAATTCCGCTCAAGACTACAAATGCTCGGGGCAAACGGAGCAACAAGACCAAGGCGACCCCTACCACGCTATCCGTAAATTTCTGCAATATCAGAGGACTTCACTCTAACCTAAACGCCGTCCACTACCATCTCGAGACGGTGAGGCCAGCTCTGCTCTTTCTGACCGAGACGCAGGTCCGGCTGATCTCTCGTATCTCTCCTACACGGGGTACAAACTGGAACACTCCTTTGTGCCTCGGGCTGGAGTTAACGTCAGAGAGGACATCTGTTCTCGACACATCGGCAGGTTTGAAGGTTCGGACCTGTGTATCCTTTGGCTACGCGTAGACAGCGACGACCATCCGCGCGTCTACGGGTGCCTCTATAGGTCCCACAGCGGTAATGCTGAAACAGACCGACTCATCGACCACGTACAAATGGCTACAGATTCGTTGCTACAGCAGATCCCCTCCGTAGTGATCGTGATCCTCGGCAACTCCCGACCTCAGTTTGCTTCTTGCCGGACGATCTCAACGTTGTTGTGGATTTTGTCGCTGATTTGGTACTTCAGGGTACGAAACCTTTTATCCCTTCTTCTGTGGTGCCTATTGCAGGCAAATCTCAGCCATGGTTTGGTCGCTCTTGTAAAATCTATATCAGTTATAAGCTGGAGTGCTACCAAGCCTGGGCTGACGCATCAGCGTCCCGGGATGTAAACACCAGCGCTCTAAAAAAGAAGTATAATTCCGCCTCTAGATCCTGCAAAAGAGTCATTGGCAAGGCGAAGTCAGAGCACATAGGCAGAATTGGCGAGGAACTAGTTCGCCTTCCTTCTGGAACCCGTGCATTCTGGTCTCCCGCCAAGGCTGTAAGGGGGAATTTCTGTCAGCCATCTCTTCCATCTCTGCACAAGGAGGACGACTCACTGGCCCATACAGCAAAGAAGGAAGCCGATCAGATAGGCTCCTTCCTTGCGTCCAACTTGACTCTCGATGACGGGGGGAGCACGTCGCCAACCATCTCGCGGTGTGAGTGCTCCATACCGGAAGTGCAGTTCACACAGCGCTCAGTTCGCAAACAACTCCTCTCCCTGGACATCCACAAGTCAAGTGGGCCTGACAGAATCCCTCCAATTGTGCTGAGGACGTGTAATCTAGAGTTGGCACCGGTTTTAACGCGTCTTTTCCGGTACTCCTACTTCCTAGGCGTAGTCCCACAATCATGGAAGACGGATTTCGTTCACCCAATCCCTAAAAGAGGCGACCGCTCAGTCCCGTCCAACTACCGGCCTATCGCCATCACATCCTTGTTCTCCAAAACAATGGAGTCCATTTTAAACTGCCGGCATATGAGGTACCTTGAGGATCACCTGCTGATTAGTGACCGCCAATACGGTTTTCGTCGTGGTTGGTCAGCTGGTGATCTTCCGGTCTACCTAACTCACATCACTCACATTGCGACGGCCTTCGATCGCATTTGGCACAAAGAGCTTTTTACGAAGCTCCCTTCCTATGGGCTTCCAGAGAAATTGTGCGACTGGATCACCAGCTTTCTTGCAGATCGGAGCATCAAGGTCGTTGTAGACGATGCAAGCTTCGATTGCAAGCCTTTTAATGCTGGTGTTCCACAAGGCTGCGTGCTATCGCCAACGCTGTTTCTTCTGCATATCAATGATATGTTACAAATCCGTAACATTCATATGCAGATGACAGCACTGGTGATGCTCTTTACACCGACCGGGCCAATATTTCTCGGGAAAACGTATCCGAGTACCGAGACAAACTTGCGTCTGAAGTCGAGTCTTTGTTAAACAGAGTCTTGGATCGGGGGCGACTAAATCTAGTCCAGTTTAACCCCCAGAAGACACAAGTTTGTGCGTTAACCACTAAAAGGAACCCCTTTGTCGTATCGGAATCCTGGGCGTCGACATATCGAGTGACGTGCAGTTTCGTGGTCACTTGGAAGAGAACACCAAATTGGCCTCTAAAAAGCTTGGCGTGCTCAGCAGAGCGGGACAGTATTTCATGCCGGCACACCGCCTGCAAATTTACAAGGCGCAGGTTCGACTGCACATGGAATACTGTTCCCATCTCTGGGCTAGGGCTCCCCAGTACCAGCTCCTTCCACTTGACCGCATCCAGTGCAGAGCGGCTCGAATCGTCGACGACTGAGTGCTTTCTGATAGGCTCGATTCACTGGCGCTGCGAAGAGATGTTGCATCTCTTTGCATTTTCTTCCGCATATACCATGGAGAGTGCTCTGAGGAATTGTTCGGATTAATCCCAGCCGCCAAATTTCGAGAACGCAATACGCGGCAAACGTCCCGATACCATCCACACCATCTGGATGCTTGGCGGTCCACCACTGTACGTTTTAAAAGGAGTTTTCTTCCGCATACAACCTCTCTGTGGAATATTTCACCACCGGCGATTTTTCCAGACTGATACGACCTGGGGACCTTCAAGAAAAGAGCTTACTCCTTTCTAAAGGGCCGGCAACGTACCTGCAATTCCCCTGGTGTTGCGGTTGATCATGGGCGGCGGTAGTCACTTAACAGCAGGTGAGCCGCATGCACGTTTGCCCCCTCTTCTATAAAAAAAATCTACTTAACATCAGATAGGCTGTATATTCGTTTGTCATCCTCGTTCTATAAAGAAATTGTTATTGTTACAATCTTTTTTGAGCCCTCTGCTAAACGTAGGTTTAAACGCAACTAAAAGCCACAAAGTACAGTCTTTTTGCCACCTGTATCTATTAATTCCTCCTGTTGTGTTGCTCCCACACTATTTAAGTAGTAAGAATTTACCACTCAAGAATTCTTCTCAACCATCAGTTTTCGCTTCAGCAAGCTCTACTGCTCACTCATTATTAAGACACTGCGCCACGGAGCCGTATGAATTCCTAATGAATTGTCTCATAAGTGGACCTGGTCGAGCCCCGACGGTTCGACAAAAAATGAGATTGACTTCATTATGACGACCAGACGCCAACTGTTCAGTGATGTCTCAGTGATCGCAAGGGTGAAAACTGGCAGCGATCAACGAATGGTTAGAGGCACACTGAACCTAAACGTTAAGTTGGAGAGGTCTCGTCTAATGAAGTCAACGCTCCGTCCCCCTCGTGCTCTAATCCAGAATCCCGAAACCTTTCAGCTCGAGTTACGTAACCGCTTCCAGTGCCTAGAAGATTGCAATGCAGTGGACGATATGAACGACAAGCTCGTGGAAACTGTCCATGCGGTCGGAGCTAAGTTCTGCAAGACCCGCCGCAGAAGAACACAAAAACTCTCCGATCACACTCTTAATCTCATGGCTGTTAGACGGGAGATGAGGCTGCAATCGTCAACAGATTTGACAGCATACAGGCAACTGAACAGACAGATCTCCAAGTGCATGCGGCGAGACTTACGCAACTTTAATACTTCTCGTATTAAAGAAGCGATCGAGCGGAACCAGGGCTCCAAAGTCTTTGCCAGAGATCTGTCTGCCAGAAGGAGCCAACTGTCAAAGCTGAAGACTGAGTGTGGCAACATCGTTTCCGGGACACCTGAGATTTTGAGTGAGATTGAGAGGTTCTATGGGCAGCTGTACACATCATCGTTGGAGCCACACGCAAGTGTGAGTAACGATCCAAGAGCAAGTCTTATCCGACACTATTCCGATGATATCCCGGACGTCAGTCTAAGCGAGATTAGAATGGCTCTCCAGCACCTTAAAAACGGCAGGGCCCCAGGCGAGGATGGAATTACAGCGGAGCTTCTGAAAGCGGGTGGAACACCGGTACTTGTAGTCCTTCAGAAGCTCTTCAATTCCGTCCTCCATGGTAGCACTACTCCAGAGGCGTGGAGCAGAAGTGCGGTGGTCTTGTTCTTTAAGAAAGGCGACAACGCTCTCTTAAAGAACTACAGACCGATTTCTCTTCTGAGCCGCGTCTACGTGCTGTTTTCGAGAGTCATTACGAATCGTCTCGCACGCAGACTTGACGACTTCCAGCCTCCCGAACAAGCCGGTTTCCGAAAAGGCTTCAGTACCATAGACCACATACATACCCTGCGGCAGATTGTACAGAAGACTGAAGAGTACAATCTGCCACTTTGCCTGGCGTATGTGGACTATGAGAAAGCCTTTGATTCCGTCGAAATTTGGGCGGTGCTACAGTCCCTTCAGCGGTGCCAACTTGACTGTCGGTATATCGAAGTGCTGAAGTGTTTGTACAGTAGGGCTACGATGGCTATCCGAGTACAGAACCAGAGCTCGAGACCTATCCAACTGCAGAGAGGTGTAAGACAGGGTGACGTTATATCCCCGAAACTCTTCAACGCTGCATTGGAAGACGTTTTCAAGCTACTGGACTGGAAAGGATACGGTATTGACATCGATGGCGAGTACATCACTCACCTTCGATTTGCCGACGATATAGTCCTTATGGCAGAATCGCTGGAGGACTTAAGCACTATGCTCAATGACCTCAATAGTGCCTCCCAACGGATAGGTCTTAAGATGAACATGGACAAAACAAAGATCATGTTCAATGTCCATGTCACACCTATGCCGGTAGTTGTTGGGAGCACTATGCTCGAAGTTGTTGACGAGTACGTTTACCTGGGACAAATAGTCCGACTAGGTAAGTCCAACTTCGACCGAGAGGTCAATCGACGGATTCAACTCGGCTGGGCAGCGTTCGGGAAATTACGACATATCTTTTCGTCAGGTATACCTCAATCTCTAAAAACTAGATTGTACAACCAGTGCGTGTTGCCAGTGATGACTTATGGATCTGAGACGTGGTCCTTCACTGCTGGCCGTATGAGGACGCTTAAGGTCGCTCAGCGAGCTATGGAGAGGGCTATGCTCGGAGTTTCTCTGCGTGATAGACTCAGAAATGAGGATATCCGCAGTAAAACCAGAGTGACCGACATAGCCCAACGGATTAGTAAGCTGAAGTGGCAATGGGCCGGCCATATAGCTCGAAGAACCGATAACCGATGGGGAAGAAAGGTTCTCGAGTGGCAGCCTCGTACCGGTAGGCGTAGTGTAGGGCGACCCCCCACTAGATGGAGTGACGACCTGGTAAGACATGCAGGAAGTCGATGGATGCAGGTGGCTCAGGACCGTGCTTTGTGGCATTACTTGGGGGAGGCCTATGTTCAGCAGTGGACTTGTGAAAGGCTGTAATGATGATGATGATGAATTCCACTCCCGCGGACTAAGATAGTTCGTTTCCAGTAAAAGGTTTTTCCGGCTCTTTACACCCACCATACCAAACACAGTAGCAGCAACGACCTACTATTTCACGCCGGTATTTCGTGATAGCGCAATCCTGCTCCAGTTGAACCAATCCATTCAGGCTACAACCACAATATAGCTGCAACATGGCTCTACCACGCACTTATGTTTAGTTAAAGCATTTTATACTTTCGTTTTTCTATTATAATCTTTATATTCCCCAAATGCCATATCTTCTAGTTTAATTACCCGACACGTTCGTATGGAATACAAACATTAGAGATATAAGAAAAGACATTCGATGTTTCAAATATCGGATTCGATGCGTTTGAGTGAAAGAAAATACTTTTGTTACATCTAAAAAATACACGCTGTCTTGTAATGAATCGTCTTGTATTACGTTAAGTTGTAACTGTTTCTTGTCCCAATAAAATGAAACAAAAAGCAAATGTGTGCAAACATGCTTATGTATTTTATCTCACTCCTTAAGGCTAAATGCTATAGTTGGATATGTTTGTCTTTTTAGTGTCGTTTTTCCTTTCATCGTGTTTCAAATGACTACTACTCTAAAGAAGCTTTTACTTCAAAAAATTTAAAAAAACATTTAAAAACTTTCAAAAACAAATTTATTCTCCTTCTGCGTACCGGTATTCTATTGCATGGATATTCTTACACTGCCAGTACACTGTTAAAAATATAACGTAACATTCTCTATATCTAACGAATGTAATTGCAAGCACTTATGTTCAAGGGGTATACGAAATTTAGTTGCGTTTTACTTCTTGCTCCAGGTATCCAAATGTGGACGTGCCTCGAATAAGTGTATTGCTATCGGACGTTTTCTTTCCTGTTCACAGTCCGGCAACGTTTCGCTCAATCAGAATGCGTGATTAAGAAAATAGGTTTTTTTTGAAATCACGAACCGTTAATATTGGTCTATTTTGCTTTGTTTTATATTTCTACTACGTGGATTATATTAGTATTAAGCTAATAAAGTAATGTATTAAATGCATTTAGTCTTATACAATTTAGTTTCTTTTTTGCGCTGTGATAGTTTATTTACTCTAACAGCCTATTAAAGTCCACTGCTGAACATAGACGTGCCCCTATGTGATTGCCACAAAGAGGGGATTTTTGACATAGTTGCCACGCTTAACAAGCGGGTTGGCGAAAGCAGTTTCTTATTTTTAGTCATTATTAGTTGTATCGCCTCTTACGATAACCACAGTATGATATGGGGTGGTGGTTATTCATACACCGCCACCACACGGTACACTGGACCAGCGCGACGGACTTGTTGCTTCATAACTCTCTTGGACATAACAGGAGGCCTGAGCCCAGCTGTGGGACGTATAGGTGTTAACTGAGTACCAACCGTGCATTTTTTTTCTAAATCGAGGCTAAGTAGGAGATGTCTATTGGCCAATGGATTGACGTTATACTATTGAGCAGTTGTTGGACATATTTCTGTTAGCACAAAAACTTTTATATTACTAGTAAGTTAAAAGCACCTAAGGAAATTGAACAAAAAAAAAAATAAATGAATTAAAATTAGTAACATAAAACTTAAATACACAAAATTATAAAAAAAACATAATAAAAAACTAATGTTGAACACTTAAATTATTATGTAGTTCTACTCCCCGCGGCATTGTGCCAAGAATGCAGGCTGAATAGTGTTACGCCGCCCTTGAACCAGAAAAAACCAGCCCTCTTATGATCGGAAGTGATCACCCAGTCGTTAACATTTCATTTACAAACCACCACACTAATGAATAGTCTTTCATTCGAATTACGTTTGAACGAAGTAATCGAATGATTAGATTAGCAACATTAATCAATGTTACCTTTCAAATACCGTAACAGATAAGGATATTTCATTATAAATTTGTTCACCGACAATCCCTTTCGCGTTGGATCCGTATCACATTAAACTTCCAGTAGTCGGTATGAAAATGTAGTTTGTTCGTATGCGACGCAAATTTCGTTTTCCTTAATATAACTTTATCAATTAGTCAAAAGTCAAGCGAAAATTACTAAATGAAAATTATAATCTAAATAATCTATCTAAAAATTACATTTAGTAATTAATTAAATACAATAATTTCTACATTATATCTTTAAACTTGGCATTAAAATCTATATTTTTAATATAAATTGATAAAACATTTATTTTATTTAGTTATTTTTATAAGAATTTATTTCATTATTATAACAATTTAATAGGCAATATTTATTATAATTATGTCGAAGGAATATAGAAATTGGGTCATTCATATGTTTGCTTGCATTTTAAAAATAAATTGTGTGTGTTCGCCTTTCGATGTAAGCTGTTATTGCTTTGGAACGCATCCACACGGGGTTTGGCGGAGCGACTCGAGTATAGCAGCACGACATTTGATCATCTTTTTTACTGATACCGAGGCATTGACCATGGCGGAGTAACAAAATCCACTACTACCTCTCATCGTCCCGTGAGAGTGTCATTAGAGGCCACAGAAGGATGCAAACTATGAAATGTGCAACAGCATCTTCCTGATAACAAACAGAAAATAAAAAACGCCGTTCGTTAACCCGCTTGCTAAGTTTAGAGCTATAGCAAATCCTATACTATTAAACGAGCAATTCTTGTATATATATAAATATATAATCGGGATCTCGGAAACGGCTCCAACGATTTTCATAAAATTTAGTGTCCAGGGAGTTTCGGGGATAATAAATCGATCTAGTTAGGATTTATTTTTAGAAAATGTCTTTTTGTCCGTGTTTTTAGGCAATGAAAAACTGCTACAATATCGTTTGAATAAGAAGGTAAATTTTGACAGATTGTCAATGATTATAAATAGCTTAATTGGTATAATGAGCGGTCACAGAATCGTAAAACCCCGGTTCGAGCCCAGACCGACCGACCAACTTTTTTAATTTTTATTCAAGTTCCTTTCTTTTTTGAGAAAATCTATTTTTTCGAGCCCTTTTTTTAGTATTTTTTAAAAACACGAAAATTTTAAGTACACTAATTGCAAACATGATTTTTTTTTCAAATAACCAGTTCAGTTTTTCTATTATGTCGCTAAGATCAAAAAATATTATTCATATTTCATCAAAATGTAATTTGTATCTAAATATAATTTCCAAAACACGCGAATTAAAAAAAACCGAGCGAAAAATACCGAGCAAAGCTCGGTCAACCGGGTACTATATTCATCATGAGGCAATCTACGGTTAGGCCAACCTACAGCAGTGATCTTTGATGTAAGCGGTAATGAATTAATATTTGAATGAACGAGCCATTACGTCTTAGTCATCAGAGTGAGTTCACACAGCGCGTTGCTTTGCGGTGCGTCGCCGCAACGTAAATATTTTGACGCATTGCCGGCACACTGGCGCTGCGTCATCGCAGCGTTGCTACAACGCTGTCGTAACGTTCCGTCGTCGCAGCGGCGACGCACAGTTGCAAAATCACAAGACAGTATTGGATCTGTCCCTTAATTTCATTAAGAAATACTGATGGACAGTTTTTTTTTGTTAGCATATCTTAACAGTTCCTACATTACTACTAATGCCAAATCGAAACAATCCTTGATTCTGCGATGTATTGTGATCTCTGAGTACGCTGTAGGTGGTAGGACACCTCTTATGCCTAGGATTCCGTTTGGGGAAGCTACTAACCTCTTATAAACTTACTACCGCGTACTACCGCTACTGCCAAGCAGCAGTCCTTACACTGCCGCATTCCGATCTAAAGGTAATAGAGAGCCTGAATAGTTACATGCTGTGAGGTAATCTATACGCAGCATTGACAAACCACCTGCAGCCTCCCTTGTTTGTAATTGATTGCAGGTGCCCATGGACAAAAGTGGCTACTTAACATTAGTCTGTAGGTTATTTTTCACTTTAATTAAAAACGTACGTTATTTGAATAGTATGTGCGGTCGTCGGGAGCGTGTTGTACGGTTATTAACGTACTAGTTACTTATACCTGACGGTCCCGTAAATGACTCATAGAAGGTGCCAAAGGTGCCTATCGGGGTCATTAATTAAAATCTCACTCATGTTGTCCATGTCACTAATGTTGTATTCAGAAATCACAATTTACAGATTAGGATATTTGCTATCGGCGATACAATATACTTCCTACCTGTTAGTAGCCTAGCGTGTGCAGTGACAGGGAATGACTGTCGTTCGCTGCCGAGCGTCTCCGGACACAAGTGCAAAGTTTCAATTAAGCACAATGTATGTAACTACTGTATTCCTACTAGTTTAAAAGGAATTTTGCCACTGCAGAGGCCAGATATCTTCTTATTTCTTAGTGGATTATATACAAAATAGTCCGCTGTGCTATTACAGTGCGTGTTTCTGAGCTGAAAATTATATTCAAAATGGTAAAATAATGTGTAAACTATAATAGTTGTTATGACTCCATTTTCTGCCGCTAAATTGTAGTGCTTGCACAGCCGTATTCCGGTCAGAATATACAGCCAGCATAATAATAGGCTGTGAGGCATTCCGTCTTATTTCTAAAACTCTACTCTACAGGTGACAACGCATCTGTAGTCGCCTTTGCTTAAAGTTGGCTATGAACTTCAATAGCCACTTATCGTCAGGTGGACTGGAAGTTAGTTTGACACTTAAGTTTAAGAAAAAGCAAGTCATTCACTTTTAGTTTTACAACTTATCTATTTCATAGTTTTTGTAAGAAATTTTATCTGTGTCAAATAAAGCTACTCAAATAGCGGGAACAACATTTTCTATCTCACAATAGATTAAATCGAAGCCATTTTACACGGAGACTGGTTTTGCTTTTAAGCGGGTTAGCGTCAACAACTTCCTCCTTCACTAGAAATCTTTTTCCTTTATCTGTTGGTTTATGTTCTGTATCTCTTCCTGTTAAAAGTAAATAATTTATAAACATGAGAGGTGTTTAAACCCAGATGTTCTTTTATTATAGAACGACGATAAACGAGCTTGAAACGAGAACAGTCATCCTGATGGTTAGTGAATGCTGAGGCTCACAGAGACCTTCATACTTTCAATTCATTGGGGGTAACAACGAATGAAATTGCGTTGTCACCACCGATGAATAAGATGGAATGCCCCATCACCATAGGAAACACAGCAATAATAAGCTGCAATTTCTTGCTGATATTTTATGACAGTGTGGTTTATCCCCGGTTAAGCCAACGTGCTACAATCATAATATAGATAAATGCGAGAGAATTTTTTCTTCTATTAATATAAAATCACAAACAATACAGTTTTTAAATTTAATCAATGTCAGTATAAAAGTATTTTTGCACATATATATGCATAATTACGTCATTTCCTAAATAAGTACGTGGTTTCCTAAATAATGACTTCATTTCCTAAACAAGGTAATAACGGCGTTATGTGGGAGCTACAACTTTCTACTTTCTAGCATCGTTTTTTCTACCCTACGATCTTATCTACCTTTCTAAGAGTTAAGATCCGTAAAGAGGATTACACAAATGAACAAAAATGATGGACACAGCTTAAAGGATAAGTTAGCTAAAGTAAGTAAAGTAAGTTGTAGCTAAAGTAAGTAAAGTTATTTTTGTAGTAGCTAGTGGTCGTAAACACGATTGTTAATTATAAGATCCCGGTCTTGAATCCGGGTTCGGGCCAAAATGAGTTATTTGATTTTTTCTGTCAAAAAATATCAGTAGATATCAACCCGGTATTTGCCAGTGTTTCACTCGCGTACGTAAAGACATTAATTCTTAGCCTGATCTCTCTCCGATAGTGGTGTATTTCCTTCTTATCTGACTAAGAAAGTTAGGGCATAGAAAATGCATCTGTACTTGCGCATTAACTCGGGCAGTACAATCCTGTCCCGCGTAGATGGCTAACTTCTTGAGACCGACTACCGTAACCGAAATTCGGTCTGGAGGATATTAAGCTAAAGTGATAGTAAGCTGGCTAAGTAGAGTTCGATGAAGCGAAAACTGATGGATAAGAATGATTCTTAAGTGGTAATTCTTACCGACAAGTACAGTGTTTATCTGTGCAGTGCGAGAGCAACACAACAGGAGGAATTAATAGATACAGGTGGCTAAAGGACTGTATATCGTTGTTTGTTGTGTTACTCATCAAAAAAAATTGCATAACTTTCTGCTTGTCCTGTCGCATCGAAGAATCCACTAAACGGAATTAGGTTCGGTAAATATTAAGAGAGAAGGGTATTAAAAATATTGAATGTCTGTAAACAAGTTGAACTGAGAATCTATTCATATTTTATCTGGAATTAGTTAGCTTATGCCTTTAGTCCCAGTTCCCAATTCCTACTTAGAAAAGCCATCTACGCACGACAGGATAATGGTGAGGAATATATGAGCGCATAAGGTGCAATAGAGTACTGCACACAAAAAGACCAGCAATGCAGTCAAAATAACATAAATATATACTCGTATGTATATGTATGTATATATATATATATATATATATATATATATATATATATATATATATATATATATATATATATCGTAAGTTTACACTGCTTCCTCGATAAAGGACAAAATCTTAGGGTAGGGGTAACGTTTCTTAAAAAAAATAAAAATATTAGGATGACTATTGAGTGAGTTCAGCGGTGGACTTTAATAGGCTGTAATGAATGGATGGATGTAATATTACACTACAGGGTTGGACTCCTTTCCGCCTAGAAGTGAGACAGAAAAGTAGTGCAATTAATTAATAATAACTAAAAATTTTTGGCGTAGGGAATTGACGACCCATCGCCCGCTGACTTAACAGTTAAGTGACAAAACTGCTACGTCAACGCAGTCAGTCAGCGCCTTGCGAGAGGTGTGAGCACCGTGCCTCGGCATAATTTAGGGTGCAAAGGCCCATTTGTGCTTATGGCTACACACGATACGGTGCCGGGCCGGGGCGTCTTCGCCGGGGCGCGTCTGGTGCCGGCGCTGGACGCGGCAGCATGCGGACCGCCAGCCGAGCGCGAGGAGGTGCATGGTCACCTAGCAGCCCTCCGCATCCATCATCTCCAACAGAAGGCTTGGTGTCGGCTGGGTCTTCTCGGACTCAACAAGCGGCACCCGCCGCTGGTGGAGCACGTCGCATGCGTTGGTCACAAGCAATGAACGCAAACGCACTGCGGGCGTACTTTAGGTCAAAAGGGGAATAAACTGGATATTTGGCGTATCGGGCTAGGATGCATCGTCTTTTTGCTGAGCTGGAGCCATCTTTAACCGTCACGGAGCAAAACCTGGCAGACCGAGTTCGGTATATCTTGCGCTCAAATATATTTTACGTCGCCGAACTCGAACGGCTACGACGTGAGGCTGTTCCCTCATCGGATGAAAAAGCTACGGCTGAGAATGCGGCGCCACAAATTGTAGAGCAACCTGCAAACGTGGATACCGCCGTGAATACCCCAGTTGTAGTTGATTCAAACGATGATGGAACAGTCGCCCAGGAACTGGAATTAGAGCATATGAGGAGTACATTGGAAGAGGCGATTGTGGAAACGCGCAGTACGCCTCTCGAAAATCGACTGCGACTTCCCCGCTTAGCTCTAAGCAAGCGGAATTGGGCTGTCGTGAGGGCTCTGAACCCAATGCTGGTGACCTATTTGGAAGCCAGCCGGGATCTTTGCAAGACGGACTCAATTTTTTTTGGCGTCGCGCCGGCAGTCTGCCGTATCATAGGCGCCAAGTTTTCCACGGCTGGACGCGCTACTGGCCAAAGTAGCGCTATCCAACATGGAGAAGAAGAATTGAGGAACGTATCGCAAAGGCTAGAGCTCTCATCGGCATACTTATATGATTCAGATCAGGCAAAAACAGGCCAAGAATTGTGCGCACCGTCAGTATGGCGTTTGCTGAGACCAATGTCGGTTTGTCCCAGCCAGATATAATGCAAAAACTGACGGAGCGCATAGATGATCTGAAGCAAAGAATCGCTGCTTGAGGAAAGCGGATTTGGCGATATACTGAGAGGTCGACACGGTTTAACCAGAATCGTCTCTTCCAGAGTGATCAGAAGAGGCTCTATGAATCATTGGAGCGACCAATGGTAAGTGGAACGGGCCCTGCACTGAATCAGGCCGACACTGTAGCATTCTGGCGCGGCCTGTGGTCAGAGCCCGTAAACCACAGCAAGGGCCCTTGGACGGAAGTTGTTGCGAGTCAGTGTGCGAGTATAACGCCCATGGACCCCGTCACTATAACACCAGATGACGTAGCTGAGGTGGTCCGTAGGGCCCCGAACTGGAAAAGTCCGGGACTCGACGGGCTGCATCACTACTGGTTGAAGGGGTTCGTGGTATGTCACACTGTGCTCGCCCGACAGTTTCAAGAGGCTCTCAACCAGAAGTTGCTCCCAAGCCTCTTTACTACTAGGATCACCCATTTGGTTCCTAAAGACCAGGGTACAGACACAGACCCGTGCAAATACCGCCCCATCACGTGTCTACCGACCATATACAAGACACTAACATCCATTTTGAGCGCGAGAATCACTCGTCACATGGACTCAAATCAGGTGATGTAGCGCGCTCAAAAGGATGTCGGGGTGATGGTCGTGGAACCATGAAACCACTCCTCTTTGCCGCGGTCATAGGCAAAGTGGTGAAACGCAACAATCGGAACTTTTCCGCCGCCTGGATAGACTACAGAAAGGCATTCGACTCGGTGCCCCATACATGGCTAAAGAGAGTCCTCGAGCTGTACAAGGTAGACTGTACAGTTAGAGACTTCCTCGAGCAGTGTATGGGGCAGTGAAGTACGATTCTTTATCATCTGGGCGAGCGGATGATGGCTGCGGATAACCACATAAGGATAAGAAGGGGTATCTTCCAGGGCGATTATCTGAGTCCAATCTGGTTCTGCCTCTCTCTGAACCCTCTCAGTACTTTACTGGAAGGCTTCGGAAGAGGATTTCAGCAACGGAAAGAAGGGACAAAAGTGACCTACCTTTTCTATATGGATGACCTCAAGTTATTCGCCTCCAGTCGCTCCCATCTTATGGAATTGCTAAACATCGCTTGTGAATTTTGCAATTCCATTGGAATGGAGCTGGGGATGGATAAGTGTGCGGTCCTCCATGTTGAAGGGGGAAGGATTGCCAACTCGGAGGGCATAGACTTATCTATACCCGTCAACTTAAGAACCCTTTCCGAGGCTGAAACATACCGATACCTGGGTATGTCACAGAACATCGGTATCAATGAGGCTGGAATGAAACAGTCAGTTTGCGACGTGTTTTATGCACACTTTACCAAAGTGCTTAACAGCCTTTTGTCCGGTGTGAATAAGGCACACGCGTATAACGGCTGGGTCATGCCTGTCCTCATGTATTCCTTTGGCATACTCAGGTGGACTCAGACTGAGCTTAGCGCCCTGAATAGAAAAGTCCGCACTTCCATGACGTCCCATAGGACATCCGAGATCGTCGGTAATGAGGCTGTACTTGCCGCGAAAACATGGTCGGCGTGGCTTCTTGAGCGCACTCACCATGCATAATCGCGAAGTGTGCGGCCTCCGTGATTACTTTCTGGCGAGATCGGATGATCCATTCTATAAGGACGTCATTTGTTGTGATAAAGGACTTACCCCTCTATCCTTAGCCAACGAGCAACGGCAAGACCCGGCAATGCAGAGCATTTCCAATCGGGAGACCGTATGGAAGGAGAAGGATATCCACGGGAAGTTCTACAAAGCTCTACATGAGCCTTTCGTAGACACAGTAGTCTCCCTCCACTGGCTACGCTTTGATGATCTCTTCGGGGAAACCGAGGGTTTTGTCTGTGCAATACAGGATCAGTTTATTAACACCTACAACTATCGGAGATAAATCCTAAAGGATGGCACCGTCGATATCTGTCGAGATTGTCGCCATTCCGGTGAGTCACTTAGGCATGTTATCTCCGGTTTTTCGGCGCTTTCTAACTCTGAGTACTTGCACAACCTAGTAGCCGGAATTCTTCACCAGGAGCTTGCTCTGAAATACGGTCTCGTGGATCGGAAATTGCCGCATTACAAGTACTTGCCGGAAGCCGTGCCCGAAAATGATCGCGCCAGGCTCTATTGGGACCGGGCCATCATCACAGACAGGACTATTCTTTCGAATAAGCCTGATATTGTGCTGATGGACCAGACACAGTCAAGGATATTTTTGGTCGACATTACCATTCCGTATGACGAGAACCTCGTGAAAGCCAAAACAGATAAGCAAACAAAATATCTGGACCTAGCTCATGAGGTGACCGACATGTGGGGTGGTCTGCCGACCGAAATTATTCCTGTAGTCGTCTTTGCAAACGGGCTAATCCCAGTTAGCCTCTAGGGTCATCTGAGGTGGCTGGGACATTGTGATGGACCGCTCCAGGCTCAAATGCAGAAGGCGATGCTCCTCGATACCGCCCGCATCGTCCGCCGGTTTCTTTCCCTTTCCCCCTAACCCTTGGCCGTTTGGTCTCCCCTGCCGAGGGCCTCGATCTGCTTGGGCATTTATTTATATATGTATTTTTATATTTATTTTATGTTATTGATATTTATATATATTTATCTTTTCATTTTCATTTATAATTATATATTTATAGAACCCAACCAGATGAGAAAACTATATTGATACCCTCCAATAAAATTGTATTTCATTATTCAGTATGGGTGTACTTATATCACCGCTTTTTTCACCGCCAAACTGCCGGCTTGGGAGGCATTCCATCTCTTAGTCTTCAGAAGTGACACTGAATCTGTAACCGTCTTTGTTTGAATTTGGTAACAGGTGTTCTCGGGCTGCAGCAGACACTTACCATCAAGTGAGTGGGAAGTTCGTTTGTCAATTTAATTTAAAAAAAAAACTAGTTTGATCCCACGGCTTTGCTTGCGAGGACTTCGCTTTACCAACATCATTAGCGTTCCATGTCAAGTTCGGGAACACCATGTTGTCTGGCAATGTGTTTGTCTGTCTGTCATAAACAGTGTTTTCATAGACTTTATAGTATTATGTTCACTCCTTGAAAAAAAATTCTGTGCAAATAAAGCATTCTTTAATAAAAGCATATTACATTTTATACGTGGTAGGGCCACGCCGGAACTATATTACAGTTGTCGCTTAAATGGGTCAGCTCAACCGGGGAAGAAATACATTATTGTAGAATACCAGCGTAAAATAGCACACTAATGCAGCTGTGTTTTATATGTTGAGTGTAGAGAACCGAAGACCATTTTTACTGGAAACAAGGCATTTTACCTTCGTCGTCAGGGGTTGGCGATCACCGCGCACGGCGTGTGTAATAAATGTGGGAGAGTGAAACCCTTGTATTGGGTATTTTATTTATAAGTATATTGTGAGCCTTTTCCAAGCGGGAAAGAATAAATAATAATAAATTAATAATGTAAACCTGATGCAAGTGGAATAGGGAAGTTTTTATGTTCTTAAGCTTTCTGGAGCCCTGTTTTCGTGAACGGGATTCACTTAGCTTATTAGGCACTACCGACAGCTATCAATTGCTCTAGTGAACATTAATTCTTCCAAAAGACACCTAAAAGAACTAAGTTACTAAACAAACACAACATAAGTAAGGGTCCTAACTAAGACGATTACACCAAAAATATTACAAACGGCCTATTATTAAACATTTAGAAAGAAAAAGAAAAAAAAGACAAAAGAAAGGGGAATGAAAGTGAACGCAAGTAAGACGAAAGTGATGGTTTTTGAAAGAGATGAAAGCAAAACGGTATGTGAAATAAGAATAGAAGGAGAGTTAATTGAGCAAGTGGATGAGTTCGTATATTTGGGATGTGTATTCAGCAGGGATGGGAGATATGATAAGGACATTGAACGACGAGTGAATGCAGGAAATAAAGTAAATGGGGCTCTACACTCTATTGTGAAAAGTCAGAATGTGTCAAAAAAGGCACGTATGGCAATTCACAGTGCTGTATTAGTCCCTACTTTAACGTATGGTAGTGAAAGTTGGGTGTGGCAGAAGAAGCACGAGAGTAGAATAAATGCGGTAGAAATGCGGTCGCTAAGGAGTATGTTAGGGCTGAATCTGAGTGACAGGGTGAGAAACTGTGTGATAAAAGAAGAGTGTGGTTTACAAGATGATGCGGTGACCAGGATTAAGAAAGGAATGCTTCGGTGGTTTGGTCATGTAGAAAGAATGAATGCGGAAAGACTGACAAAGCAAATATATGTTGCAGAAGTGAATGGAAAAGTCGGAAAGGGACGTCCTAGGCGGAAGTTTGTCGACCAAATTGGCGATATACTAAAAATGGGCCAAATTAAGAGTACCCTTAACCGACGAGCATGTATGCGTAGGTATATGAATGTGGAAGAGGCGAGAAAGGTATGTCAGGATCGTGCTAAATGGAAGTCTGTAGTCTCTGCCTACCCCTCTGGGTGACAGGCGTGAGTGTTTATGTTATGTTATGTTTTTAGAAAGATCATTTAAAGATCCAAACATATTTTATTTATCCTGGTCACATATATGTAATTTTTAATATAATGGGGAAAATAATTTTATTTTTTTTTAAATAGAGGGGCGGATGGTGAGTATAGCGTTATAATTACATTCAAAAAAACCGCTGTCCCGTCGTACAGTACATCAAAATCTTTTAAAATATTTATATGCGAATATTGGTGTTGTTTTAATAGCCATTTTTTATCCTACATTTTCTACCTTTTTTATGTAGCTGGATTAAATTTACCGCTAAATAGGCATAGGATAGAAGCACATTTTCCATTTTAAAAAATGTAATTCACTTTTTGGATTTCTTACTGTAATAGCACTTCTTCGTCGTTCTGTTCCAAACAAGTAAATGATCGATCGTAACGACCAATCGTTTCGTGTATAAGCTTAAAGCTTTGGGATAGCTCTTCATCTGTCAATCAAATATTAGAGGGTCAAAAGGGAGCTGCTTCATCGAAGCCATTTTGACAGTTGACATTGTAGTAAATATTTTAGTCGATTTTAGTATTGTGTAGTGTAGTTAGTTTTTTTTAGTTGATTTTTTGAAGTGTTCCTAATAATTACTAAAGCTTGTTTGCATTTTTTTTTAAATATATTAGTTATAGTATACGACTTTGTGTTTTTGCCCCGGTTACCCTCACGTATAGTTATCGGCACGAGTCGTGAGCACACTTTTTATTGGTCGATATGACGCTGACAACGCTGACGCTCAACGTGATTACCTCGTCAGTCGATGCTCGTCGACTATTGGGTTGCCACGTATCTTTCGGCTATCGTACACTCAAGAGCAATTTTGGTGACGACTTTTTAATTAGTTTATTTTTGGTGCTTTAGTTACCCTTTGTTTTTAATTGTTTTTGTTATTTCTTGTTGTTAATTGTTTTCGTTGTTATAATTTGAGTGTTAAAATTTCGATCTAAATATGCAGATAAGAAAGAATTCGGTGTTATATAGACAATACCGACAAATAGTTACTAGTAAATTTAGTAACATGAAAAAAATAGGAATTGCAAAAAACATGATAGACATTTAGAAATAGACTGCCGAGGCCACTTATGCCTCAGATGCTTCTATATATATAATTCCAAGAACAGTAAAGGCAATTTATTTATATGGACCAGTCATATGTTGATTCGTCCCATTCGACGTCGAAGGCGAGACGAGTCAACCAAAGGGTTATTCACATGCATGAGATATATTGAACGCAAGATAAAAGCCTACTCAATAAATATGTATATAGCTGATTGAGTAAGCTTTTATCTTGAGTTTATATATATATATATACCCCAGGCTTGACAGCATATATTAGAAAAGAAGGAAGAACTTCATATTAACATAATGATAGATTACCATCTCTCTGCTAGATATGCAAATAGCTCTATTAGCAGCTTCAAGATGGGAGATATATTGTAAAATTATCGTTCATGGTAGACAGTATACAATCAGCAGAAGGAAATTCGTAACTAATAGCAAAACAAAGATTCGTGCAACTAAAAAGAAGCTTTCGAAAATCACCAGACCTGAAAAATGTAATACTTACTTCTCTTAACCAGGTTTGAGATGGAACTCGCCGTTACGTCCTAGTGTGCCGCCATTTCAACAATGGCTGTTTAATGAGATGCACAGTTTTTTAACTCTCTTAGGTCTCAAATCGTCTCTTACTCAACTCACCGGTGCTCAAAATTTGTAGCTTTCATTGCACGATCGTACAATTATTTCTCGTACGACCATTATTAAGCATTTTTTGTGCATGCGTGATCACTTTAATAAGACTTTAATTAGAACACTCACTTTGATAGAATGTGTGTGTTTAATCTCGTCGTGCGATGAAAGAACATAGTTTGCTCGTACGATCGTTGCCGATAAAGACGACGCGTAATTGGCAACAATCACAAAATTGTTTCAAAAAGACTCTTAAGTCCTTTTGGTAGGCGGTATCTTGTTACTATGACATATTTTTATATATATACAATGTTGTACGTCAACGATATGCATTTTGTGATTTAGTGAGCCAGTCGCGCAATATGCTCGCAGACAACAAAACGTCTATATTTATTTAAAACTTCCTTGCAAACCTTTTAATCAAATTTGAGTCTTCATACAATCAACACATGACTTCGATACTCAAGTTGTTCTCCAGTAACAGGATCATTAACAGGCGCACCAACATTTATACATATAAAACCTAGCGATTCGGTTCCGGCTCCGCTGCGGTGATTTCTGGATTTCGACAACTGCTCCACCTGCCGGGTCCAATCATGAATAGAAATTATCCAGGGACCTATTCAAACACACACAAAAAATATATTACCGAAATACTCGTATCTTATAAAGTGGATGCGATTTATCATAATTTATTCTGTCAATTTTTAATGCAATTAATAATCGGAGTTACAGTGGTAAGTGGACATGGAGCCATGGACACCTGCGAATGACTTCAAACAAACAAAGAAGGCCAAGGGTGCGTGTGACCTCTAAAGACTTGGTGCAATGCCTCACAAATTGTTATTATAACGGCTACCCATACCCTTCATACTGGTATACATTAATGTACACGTTGCTGTTTGGCAATTGAAACAGCTAAGAAAATATTATTTACCCAAACATAACATAGCATAAACAATCACGTCTGTCACCCAGAGGGGTAAACAGAGACTACAGATGTCAATTTGTCACTGACTGACACCTATCTCGCCTCCTTTACACCTACGTAATTACGCGTACATGCATATTCAAAAATAACAAAAACAAAAGTCAATTTCAATCGTAATTACCACTTAAATCACTCTTCAAATGTATTTGTAATACTAATTACTAACGTACATGCATTACAACAAAACGATCCATTGAGCATGAATGTTAAAACCAAATAATTTTGAAAACTAAATATAGTTATCAAAATATTATTTAAAATATATGACTTTATACATATAAAATAACATTGAAGTCGCTTATTGCTTAATATCAACTTGTTAGGTGACAAAAACAATTATTTTATACATTTGCCATGTAGGGGTCCGTAAAGAAACCCATTTACCCTTATCGTCCCGTGGGTGTCCCAAGCGGCAACAAAAGAAAACTGAAACAAAACATAGACAGCAGCACGTTTCTTATATAAAAAAAGTTTGGTGCCGGTGTAAGAACATCCACTACCCCTTATATTGTCCCGTGCAACGGAGGGAAATTAAAACAAGAAATAAGAAGCAGTATATTCCTAAAAATATAGTAATAGATACAATCTTGTGGATATCTATGGTTAACGCCTACGTTTAGCAGTGAACTTTAATGGGTTGTAACGGATGGGTAAAGTTGTTTCTCCTAATAACAATTAATAATATAAAAAAATCTGCAAATGCTAACCTGCCAACCAAACGTGACAACGATGGAAAATACCCTATGAAGCAATTTATTTTGAAGGCTTTCATTTAGCAGTAAGCGTTTGATAGGATGTAATGAATTATGAACACTATTCATATATTTACATATATACATTTTAAAGGAAATTTATTTTAAACGAGATATTAGAGTGCTTGCTGACATTTTCATTAATTACGGTCTGCTAAGCTTATCCAGGTACTCAAATACCTACTTGTCCTTCATTCATGCCCTTTTAGTTATTTCTGTACATTAAATTTGCAATGCCAATGCTACAACTTCTAATTCATCATTAACCATCACACGTACCCACAAATCATAGCTGGACATAGTCCACATCCAAGGAATACCACAAAGCATGATCCTGAGCTATCTGCATCCAGCGACATCCTGCATCTCTTATTAAGTCATCACTCCATCTAGTGGGAAGCCGCCCTACGCTTCGCCGAGGCTGCCACTTGTTAAATAATTAATACGTATGCATTGAAGTAATATGTACTTACGTACTTGAACAGTTATCTCAAACAAAAAATGTGTACTAGTACTACACTAGTATTTTGTGTTCGCGCGGTTGGACTAGCTGAATGCAGTGTCGCCTCTAGTACGTAGTACATAATAGCTCAATGTGCGTATGCTATGCGTAATTTTAAACGGTTGGTGGACTCAGCAACTATATTATAACTAATGGCACGAATAGGTTAGTTTATTTGGGGAAGGACCGCGTTATCTCATAATACGAGCCTAAAACATCAATATAATGTTTCAGTGTTTCCTTTGGTATTTTAACGTGAACCGGAGGCCTCTTTACAATGGCAACGAAGCATTCCATATAAATTCTCAGAGGTAACAAGGTGTTTGGCAATCTAATTTTTAATCGAAGATACATGTAAATGTCCACGAGGCACTGCATATACTTACCATCAGGTGTACTGTTTGTCTGTATTGTCATATCAAGATATAAAAAAAATCTCATGTAAGCTATTTTTATATATATATATATATATATATATATATATATACATAAATATATATATACATATATATATATATATATATATATATATATATATATATATATATATATATATATATATATATATATATATATATTTAAAACGTTTAATTAACGTAAAACGTAAAACGTTATTTAATTACGTAAAACGTTTAATTGCAAAATTAAAAAAAAATGTCACAAAAGTTAAACCCTTTTTAAGATTACAGCCGACCTCAAGGAAATACAAACATTAACATAATTTGCACAAAATATCTTCTAAAGTTAGTGGTAGGGCAAAAAACATTGAACTCTATATGTTAATTTTCTAATCCTATTGCTTAAGCTAAGGACAACATCACGAGCAAGTAACAAATACTCGTAGAAAGACGTCTAAATAGTTACCTTAAAAATTTAACTTTTCTTTTTCCTAACTTACAAATTATTTCGTAATTATTTTCTTTCTTTTTTAAAAACTTAGTGACATAGAATAAAATTAGTGGGTGGTCAGGTGGTGATTACCAGTAAAAAGAAATACAATTAAAATGAGTGTTTAAATATAAAGAGTATGTCTAAACCTGTTGTCATTTCTGTTGGCGATCGTTATTAAATTAATAAATAAACTTTTTGAAATTGGGTGAAATTTTTTCAACAAATTTAAATGAAAACTCCCCTAAAGTATAACCTGTTTACTGTTACAGCCTATAATATTATACATAAGGGAATATTTAAAAAAAGTCGCCATGCTTCGCATTCGCTTTAGCAACCACAGATTTTTTTAAAGCTTTTAGCTGTATTAGGAAGTCGCTGCTGCCCATCTCCGGGTTAGTATCCCTATGTCGCCCCTTACGACACCCACGGGAAGATACGTGGTAGAGGATAGCCCTACAGCTCCACTACTCGGTTATCATAAATAACCTATTTATCAAAAATAATCACTTAAATCTCTTCATAAATGACGAAGATACCGCGATATACTTAACAAAAGAGCATACAACGGAATATGAAATCTCCTTATTTTAGAACGGCACTAAAAGAAACAGTATCTTATTAGTTTATTTTAGAATTGCCTGCAAATTTCCCGTTACTACTGATTACGTCAAAAAAAAAATCTTCTACGTTTAGTTCGCTTCGTAAATTTAACGTTTGCTGTTGCTAATGCCGGTTCCCAACTGTACGCTAAGTAGGTAACTCTTCGTTTATAATCCCTTTATCTTGTTCAAAATACGAGTGTGTTTCAGGCCTTATTCCTACAAACTACGTGCATGGGATATTGCTACCATATTATAGGCTGGTGCAATAAAATGCCAAATAGCGGTTTTGAAATCAATGGAAAGGCGTGCCAAGAGGCTTTTTAGTGACATCAATATGGTTAGAACCAATCTTATCCGTCAAGAGCGAAGTCGTAAAATGGCCAGACTTTCGGATTTTTACAGGATACTTTTCCAAGACTATGCGCTAGAATTGCATAACTTAATTCCTCCCTCTCCATTCCATCATCAGACCATCAAACGGTTATCAAACTAATTCTATATAAGAAAACAATGGGAAAGTCCTATGTTCAGCAATGGATTTTATAGGCTGGAATGCCTTTACCGGTACAGCATATTAAAGTACACTGCTGAACCCGGATATATGCCATAGTTGCCACGTTTCGTAAGTGGGTTGGCACCCGAAATGAGATGGCCAAAATGTGCCCCAAGCTGAAAATAATACTATTGCTGTTAACCCTTCGTCTGTTGCACGCTCGTATCCCCGGTGGATGTCAAGATGGCCGCTTGTGGCCGATACTGTGGACCCGCCGGGAAACGAGCGCAGACCAGTAAGACACATTTCGCGCTATTTTTAACCGTTGAAATATTTCTCTCTCCTTTTATCATATACTAAAATGAGTTAATGAATAATAAGGAGTAGATGGGCTAGCAATAATCACACCTTTTTACAATAGAGCTCTGTAATATGAGACCCATTTTATGACTCACAGAGCGATAGTACTTTGTACCTAAGTTTGAAAACATGTGCTGTGTAAAAATATTGTATGGCACTTGTAAATTTTATGCATTTAATTAGTTTATTATATTATAAGCCGTAAATAAAAATAAAAAGAAAGACCAAATATCTTATTTGTTTTATTTTGTAAAGAAAAATATAAACTTTTAGACGTTGCCATATTTAGATAGAAGACTGCAGCTGCAGTTTAGTGTTTTGATAAAGAAAAACAATAGAATAGATAATAGAGAGATATTTAACTCAGAATTATGAACAGTTTCAATTTAAATAGAAGATATTTGAATCTAAAAAAAGGCCAAAACCAAACCTGCGTCTGTGAAGGGTTAATTTAAATAAAATAAAAAAGAATTTTGAATAACTGTTAACATTTCATAGCAGTTGTTGAAAAATAATAAATTTTAAAAGTATTTAAAATGATTTCTCCTATTTGAAGTCACTCTATAGCTCTATATTACTCATATATAAATATAGTACTACTCACACTCTATATTCTATACCTTTAATGTGGCCATATAATACTAAAGATCAGAGTAGGGAAAAAACAATAGCTAAACTCATAAAAATACTTCATTTATGATATATATATATATATATATATATATATATATATATATATATATATATATATATATATATATATATATATATATATATATATATATATATATATATATGAAAACAAGCCTTCAATTAATGAATTAATACATCAAAATAATCAAAATACACTAAAGGATAGGATTTTATTTATTTATTTAATACAGCAACATCTTAAACATGTAGCGTTACATTATAGGATGGTGTAATTTTATTTTAGTACTTGCAACACTGAATCCGTCCGTCAAGCATCAAAACATTCAATGTCATGTGGTGTCAATGTCAGACCCAGACTTGATCTGATTCACGTTTACCGACTTACGCGCCGTTTCTTGGTGTAAGATATAGCACCCGGATGACCGAGCTTTGCTCGGTTTTTTTTTTAAGTTACATTAAGATACAAATTACATGAATAATATTTTTTGATCTTATTCACATAATAGAATAAACTGAACTGGTTATTTGAATGAAAATCATGAGTGCAATAAGTTTAATTAAAATGTTTCTTATTTTTAAAAATTACTGACACTAAATTTTATGAAAATCGTTGGAGCCGTTTCCGAGATTCCGATTGTATATATACAAGAATTGCTCGTTTAAAGGTATAGGATATGTGTACGTTTTTCCTTCGTATTTGTGTTTTATCGTATTTTACATTTATTTAATAAGTGTCATATCCCCACGCGAGTGCTCCACTAATTATAAACGGTGTAATACATAAGTTTAATGATTTCTTAAATTTACGCGAACACTACACATTGAATAAAACTATTATTTACGGATTTTATCGCGTTTAATTACTTTTAATTTATTTTTATTATTATCCCGACGTTTCGGGTGCTTTACAGCGCCCATGGTCACGGGGGGGACTGAGATGTTTGACGTCCCAATGTCATAGTTAGTCCGGCTACCTTCAGTTTTTTAATATTAATTTTTGGTCCGATTTACGCAAAACGAGCTTATAGTATCATGAAGTCTTGCAGTGGTATGCTTGGGTTTGGGTTTAATTTTGTTAATTATAGGATCCCAAGCAGATGGTAGCACCCAACCATCTTCTCTATTGAAATTTGGATGTTTTTTAATTTCAATAGCCTCGCGTATCATCCTTGGTAGGAATCGGTGTTCTTTTGCGAGAATTTGTGGTTTATCAAATCTAATGTAATGGTGGGGACGATCTTGAACATGTTCGCAGACTGCAGACTTCCCAGAGCGTCGGTGCTTCACATCAGCTATATGTTCCTTCACGCGGGTTTTTATAGATCTCTTTGTTTGACCTATGTAAGAGAGACCACATTCACAATCTAGCTTATACACACCTGCATCTTGTAGAGGAATATTACATTTGATGGATGGTAAAAATTGACTAATCTTCTTCAGCGGCTTGTAGTATGTCTTAATGGACGCTCGCTTCAAGATGTAGCCAATCTTGTCCGTGACTCCTCTAACATATGGTAGTAGAGCAGGCGCGCGCTCGACTGTGGCCGGCTTCACTCGTTCACTGTGACGTAGGCGCGGGACCCGAAGCTTGTTGTCTTGCAATACTTGCTTGACGTGCTGAAGCTCCGCGGCCAGATGTTTTCTGTCACAGATCCCTCGTGCTCTCTGAAACAAAGATTTACCCACGGTAGCTAACTGTGAAGGATGATGGTGAGATTCACCATTTAGATATCGGTTGGTATGGGTCTTTTTCCTATACACAGTGTGACCAATAGTGTTATCAGGATTTCGGATGACTAAAACATCTAGGAAAGCTAAAGAATTATTTGCCTCTAACTCCATTGTGAATTGTATTTTAGAGTTTATGGAGTTAAGGTGGTCTAAAAATGCAGTTACTTTGTCAGATGGTAAAATTGTGAAGGTGTCGTCTACGTACCGCTTGTAGAACCTTGGATTTACAGGAGCAGTAAGAAGGGGTTTCTCCTCAAAGTCCTCCATGAATATGTCGGCGACTATGGGAGACACAGGTGAGCCCATCGCCACACCATCTACTTGCTTGTAGAACTCCTCCTTCCACAATAGATAGCCAGATGTGAGGCAATGTTCAAGTAGTATTGCATATTCTTGAGGCATGTTATTTTCTTCTAGCTTCCTAGTTACAATTGAGATGCAGTCCACAATAGGTAGGCATGTAAATAGTGACTGAACATCAAAACTGACCATAGTTTCATTGTTAGCGAGATGTAGGTCTTTTATCTCACTCACAAAATGGTATGAATCCTTTGTGTGTGCTCTGGTATGTCCTCTTTGTGGTGATAGTATTTTTGCTAAGTATTGTGCCAGCTTATAAGTTGGTGAATCGATCTGGCTCACTATGGGACGTAGTGGAGCGTTTGGTTTGTGTATCTTCGGTAACCCATACAACCTCGGTGGTTTGACACATGATGGTATCAGCGAATTCACGTCGAGATTTAATTTTTCGGAGTATTTCTTTATTAAATCGCTAGTTGTTTTAAGCGTGTTGGTTGTAGGGTCTGTTTTGACCTTTTTATATGTACTTTCGTCCGATAAAAGTTGTTGTATTTTAAAATTATATTCCGACGCGTCCATTACTACCGTAGCATTTCCTTTATCCGCGCGGAGAATCGTGAGTTCTGGTCTGTTCCGTAAGTTATTTAGCGCTGTAAATTCGTCTTTAGGAAGGTTTGGTTTCGGCACTGAACTACGACGTAACAAGGACGAAATATCTTGACGTATGGCCTCCAAATCTTCCTTACCGATATTATTCTTAAACAGACAATCCTCAACACTGCAGATAATTTCTTCGTACGGGATTTTTCGCGGAGTTAATGCGAAGTTCATTCCCTTCGCTAATACTTTCATTGTCGGTTCGTCCAGTGTATGTTTTGACAAGTTATAGACAGTGCGTTGTTTATAGTTTGTGTCTATGGTCAACGGTTGTTTATTGTTCTGGCGTTGACTTGGATGTTTGGCATTTGATTTGATCGTTAATTTTTGATATTTTTCTATTTGTTTATTTTTGCATTCATTGTATTGTGATGTTTCTCGTTTGTTTAAAGTTTCGATGCAATTATTAAAATCAAATGTCGTTAAAATTGTCTTTGGTTCAATGGACAAATTGTCTATGGTGTTGTTTACGAAATGTAAATCGAACCGTTTCTGCTGAATCACCGTCCGTAACAACTTTTTACTTGCCTGATTTAAGATCTTAGCGCTTCCTCGAATGTCCTTCTTTGTTGATATTTTGACACACGTAGGAATGAGATTATGGTCTCTGCATCTCTTCAAGAAATTTAAAGATGTTATATATCTTGCGCGCTTGGTTTTAAGATCTTCTAATCGGCGAATTTTATTTGCTATTACCAGTCCGTACTGGTTCACATAATGATTTCTTAAATTTACGCGAACACTACACATTGAATAAAACTATTATTTACGGATTTTATCGCGTTTAATTACTTTTAATTTATTTTTATTATTATCCCGACGTTTCGGGTGCTTTACAGCGCCCATGGTCACGGGGGGGACTGAGATGTTTGACGTCCCAATGTCATAGTTAGTCCGGCTACCTTCAGTTTTTTAATATTAATTTTTGGTCCGATTTACGCAAAACGAGCTTATAGTATCATGAAGTCTTGCAGTGGTATGCTTGGGTTTGGGTTTAATTTTGTTAATTATAGGATCCCAAGCAGATGGTAGCACCCAACCATCTTCTCTATTGAAATTTGGATGTTTTTTAATTTCAATAGCCTCGCGTATCATCCTTGGTAGGAATCGGTGTTCTTTTGCGAGAATTTGTGGTTTATCAAATCTAATGTAATGGTGGGGACGATCTTGAACATGTTCGCAGACTGCAGACTTCCCAGAGCGTCGGTGCTTCACATCAGCTATATGTTCCTTCACGCGGGTTTTTATAGATCTCTTTGTTTGACCTATGTAAGAGAGACCACATTCACAATCTAGCTTATACACACCTGCATCTTGTAGAGGAATATTACATTTGATGGATGGTAAAAATTGACTAATCTTCTTCAGCGGCTTGTAGTATGTCTTAATGGACGCTCGCTTCAAGATGTAGCCAATCTTGTCCGTGACTCCTCTAACATATGGTAGTAGAGCAGGCGCGCGCTCGACTGTGGCCGGCTTCACTCGTTCACTGTGACGTAGGCGCGGGACCCGAAGCTTGTTGTCTTGCAATACTTGCTTGACGTGCTGAAGCTCCGCGGCCAGATGTTTTCTGTCACAGATCCCTCGTGCTCTCTGAAACAAAGATTTACCCACGGTAGCTAACTGTGAAGGATGATGGTGAGATTCACCATTTAGATATCGGTTGGTATGGGTCTTTTTCCTATACACAGTGTGACCAATAGTGTTATCAGGATTTCGGATGACTAAAACATCTAGGAAAGCTAAAGAATTATTTGCCTCTAACTCCATTGTGAATTGTATTTTAGAGTTTATGGAGTTAAGGTGGTCTAAAAATGCAGTTACTTTGTCAGATGGTAAAATTGTGAAGGTGTCGTCTACGTACCGCTTGTAGAACCTTGGATTTACAGGAGCAGTAAGAAGGGGTTTCTCCTCAAAGTCCTCCATGAATATGTCGGCGACTATGGGAGACACAGGTGAGCCCATCGCCACACCATCTACTTGCTTGTAGAACTCCTCCTTCCACAATAGATAGCCAGATGTGAGGCAATGTTCAAGTAGTATTGCATATTCTTGAGGCATGTTATTTTCTTCTAGCTTCCTAGTTACAATTGAGATGCAGTCCACAATAGGTAGGCATGTAAATAGTGACTGAACATCAAAACTGACCATAGTTTCATTGTTAGCGAGATGTAGGTCTTTTATCTCACTCACAAAATGGTATGAATCCTTTGTGTGTGCTCTGGTATGTCCTCTTAGTGGTGATAGTATTTTTGCTAAGTATTGTGCCAGCTTATAAGTTGGTGAATCGATCTGGCTCACTATGGGACGTAGTGGAGCGTTTGGTTTGTGTATCTTCGGTAACCCATACAACCTCGGTGGTTTGACACATGATGGTATCAGCGAATTCACGTCGAGATTTAATTTTTCGGAGTATTTCTTTATTAAATCGCTAGTTGTTTTAAGCGTGTTGGTTGTAGGGTCTGTTTTGACCTTTTTATATGTACTTTCGTCCGATAAAAGTTGTTGTATTTTAAAATTATATTCCGACGCGTCCATTACTACCGTAGCATTTCCTTTATCCGCGCGGAGAATCGTGAGTTCTGGTCTGTTCCGTAAGTTATTTAGCGCTGTAAATTCGTCTTTAGGAAGGTTTGGTTTCGGCACTGAACTACGACGTAACAAGGACGAAATATCTTGACGTATGGCCTCCAAATCTTCCTTACCGATATTATTCTTAAACAGACAATCCTCAACACTGCAGATAATTTCTTCGTACGGGATTTTTCGCGGAGTTAATGCGAAGTTCATTCCCTTCACTAATACTTTCATTGTCGGTTCGTCCAGTGTATGTTTTGACAAGTTATAGACAGTGCGTTGTTTATAGTTTGTGTCTATGGTCAACGGTTGTTTATTGTTCTGGCGTTGACTTGGATGTTTGGCATTTGATTTGATCGTTAATTTTTGATATTTTTCTATTTGTTTATTTTTGCATTCATTGTATTGTGATGTTTCTCGTTTGTTTAAAGTTTCGATGCAATTATTAAAATCAAATGTCGTTAAAATTGTCTTTAGTTCAATGGACAAATTGTCTATGGTGTTGTTTACGAAATGTAAATCGAACCGTTTCTGCTGAATCACCGTCCGTAACAACTTTTTACTTGCCTGATTTAAGATCTTAGCGCTTCCTCGAATGTCCTTCTTTGTTGATATTTTGACACACGTAGGAATGAGATTATGGTCTCTGCATCTCTTCAAGAAATTTAAAGATGTTATATATCTTGCGCGCTTGGTTTTAAGATCTTCTAATCGGCGAATTTTATTTGCTATTACCAGTCCGTACTGGTTCACATAATGATTTCTTAAATTTACGCGAACACTACACATTGAATAAAACTATTATTTACGGATTTTATCGCGTTTAATTACTTTTAATTTATTTTTATTATTATCCCGACGTTTCGGGTGCTTTACAGCGCCCATGGTCACGGGGGGACTGAGATGTTTGACGTCCCAATGTCATAGTTAGTCCGGCTACCTTCAGTTTTTTAATATTAATTTTTGGTCCAATTTACGCAAAACGAGCTTATAGTATCATGAAGTCTTGCAGTGGTATGCTTGGGTTTGGGTTTAATTTTGTTAATTATAGGATCCCAAGCAGATGGTAGCACCCAACCATCTTCTCTATTGAAATTTGGATGTTTTTTAATTTCAATAGCCTCGCGTATCATCCTTGGTAGGAATCGGTGTTCTTTTGCGAGAATTTGTGGTTTATCAAATCTAATGTAATGGTGGGGACGATCTTGAACATGTTCGCAGACTGCAGACTTCCCAGAGCGTCGGTGCTTCACATCAGCTATATGTTCCTTCACGCGGGTTTTTATAGATCTCTTTGTTTGACCTATGTAAGAGAGACCACATTCACAATCTAGCTTATACACACCTGCATCTTGTAGAGGAATATTACATTTGATGGATGGTAAAAATTGACTAATCTTCTTCAGCGGCTTGTAGTATGTCTTAATGGACGCTCGCTTCAAGATGTAGCCAATCTTGTCCGTGACTCCTCTAACATATGGTAGTAGAGCAGGCGCGCGCTCGACTGTGGCCGGCTTCACTCGTTCACTGTGACGTAGGCGCGGGACCCGAAGCTTGTTGTCTTGCAATACTTGCTTGACGTGCTGAAGCTCCGCGGCCAGATGTTTTCTGTCACAGATCCCTCGTGCTCTCTGAAACAAAGATTTACCCACGGTAGTCTAGAAGTCTGCAGTCTGCGAACATGTTCAAGATCGTCCCCACTATTACATTAGATTTGATAAACCACAAATTCTCGCAAAAGAACACCGATTCCTACCAAGGATGATACGCGAGGCTATTGAAATTAAAAAACATCCAAATTTCAATAGAGAAGATGGTTGGGTGCTACCATCTGCTTGGGATCCTATAATTAACAAAATTAAACCCAAACCCAAGCATACCACTGCAAGACTTCATGATACTATAAGCTCGTTTTGCGTAAATCGGACCAAAAATTAATATTAAAAAACTGAAGGTAGCCGGACTAACTATGACATTGGGACGTCAAACATCTCAGTCCCCCCCGTGACCATGGGCGCTGTAAAGCACCCGAAACGTCGGGATAATAATAAAAATAAATTAAAAGTAATTAAACGCGATAAAATCCGTAAATAATAGTTTTATTCAATGTGTAGTGTTCGCGTAAATTTAAGAAATCATTATGTGAACCAGTACGGACTGGTAATAGCAAATAAAATTCGCCGATTAGAAGATCTTAAAACCAAGCGCGCAAGATATATAACATCTTTAAATTTCTTGAAGAGATGCAGAGACCATAATCTCATTCCTACGTGTGTCAAAATATCAACAAAGAAGGACATTCGAGGAAGCGCTAAGATCTTAAATCAGGCAAGTAAAAAGTTGTTACGGACGGTGATTCAGCAGAAACGGTTCGATTTACATTTCGTAAACAACACCATAGACAATTTGTCCATTGAACTAAAGACAATTTTAACGACATTTGATTTTAATAATTGCATCGAAACTTTAAACAAACGAGAAACATCACAATACAATGAATGCAAAAATAAACAAATAGAAAAATATCAAAAATTAACGATCAAATCAAATGCCAAACATCCAAGTCAACGCCAGAACAATAAACAACCGTTGACCATAGACACAAACTATAAACAACGCACTGTCTATAACTTGTCAAAACATACACCATAGATTACTGTATATATACTAGAGACATACACTGGACGAACCGACAATGAAAGTATTAGCGAAGGGAATGAACTTCGCATTAACTCCGCGAAAAATCCCGTACGAAGAAATTATCTGCAGTGTTGAGGATTGTCTGTTTAAGAATAATATCGGTAAGGAAGATTTGGAGGCCATACGTCAAGATATTTCGTCCTTGTTACGTCGTAGTTCAGTGCCGAAACCAAACCTTCCTAAAGACGAATTTACAGCGCTAAATAACTTACGGAACAGACCAGAACTCACGATTCTCCGCGCGGATAAAGGAAATGCTACGGTAGTAATGGACGCGTCGGAATATAATTTTAAAATACAACAACTTTTATCGGACGAAAGTACATATAAAAAGGTCAAAACAGACCCTACAACCAACACGCTTAAAACAACTAGCGATTTAATAAAGAAATACTCCGAAAAATTAAATCTCGACGTGAATTCGCTGATACCATCATGTGTCAAACCACCGAGGTCGTATGGGTTACCGAAGATACACAAACCAAACGCTCCACTACGTCCCATAGTGAGCCAGATCGATTCACCAACTTATAAGCTGGCACAATACTTAGCAAAAATACTATCACCACTAAGAGGACATACCAGAGCACACACAAAGGATTCATACCATTTTGTGAGTGAGATAAAAGACCTACATCTCGCTAACAATGAAACTATGGTCAGTTTTGATGTTCAGTCACTATTTACATGCCTACCTATTGTGGACTGCATCTCAATTGTAACTAGGAAGCTAGAAGAAAATAACATGCCTCAAGAATATGCAATACTACTTGAACATTGCCTCACATCTGGCTATCTATTGTGGAAGGAGGAGTTCTACAAGCAAGTAGATGGTGTGGCGATGGGCTCACCTGTGTCTCCCATAGTCGCCGACATATTCATGGAGGACTTTGAGGAGAAACCCCTTCTTACTGCTCCTGTAAATCCAAGGTTCTACAAGCGGTACGTAGACGACACCTTCACAATTTTACCATCTGACAAAGTAACTGCATTTTTAGACCACCTTAACTCCATAAACTCTAAAATACAATTCACAATGGAGTTAGAGGCAAATAATTCTTTAGCTTTCCTAGATGTTTTAGTCATCCGAAATCCTGATAACACTATTGGTCACACTGTGTATAGGAAAAAGACCCATACCAACCGATATCTAAATGGTGAATCTCACCATCATCCTTCACAGTTAGCTACCGTGGGTAAATCTTTGTTTCAGAGAGCACGAGGGATCTGTGACAGAAAACATCTGGCCGCGGAGCTTCAGCACGTCAAGCAAGTATTGCAAGACAACAAGCTTCGGGTCCCGCGCCTACGTCACAGTGAACGAGTGAAGCCGGCCACAGTCGAGCGCGCGCCTGCTCTACTACCATATGTTAGAGGAGTCACGGACAAGATTGGCTACATCTTGAAGCGAGCGTCCATTAAGACATACTACAAGCCGCTGAAGAAGATTAGTCAATTTTTACCATCCATCAAATGTAATATTCCTCTACAAGATGCAGGTGTGTATAAGCTAGATTGTGAATGTGGTCTCTCTTACATAGGTCAAACAAAGAGATCTATAAAAACCCGCGTGAAGGAACATATAGCTGATGTGAAGCACCGACGCTCTGGGAAGTCTGCAGTCTGCGAACATGTTCAAGATCGTCCCCACCATTACATTAGATTTGATAAACCACAAATTCTCGCAAAAGAACACCGATTCCTACCAAGGATGATACGCGAGGCTATTGAAATTAAAAAACATCCAAATTTCAATAGAGAAGATGGTTGGGTGCTACCATCTGCTTGGGATCCTATAATTAACAAAATTAAACCCAAACCCAAGCATACCACTGCAAGACTTCATGATACTATAAGCTCGTTTTGCGTAAATCGGACCAAAAATTAATATTAAAAAACTGAAGGTAGCCGGACTAACTATGACATTGGGACGTCAAACATCTCAGTCCCCCCCGTGACCATGGGCGCTGTAAAGCACCCGAAACGTCGGGATAATAATAAAAATAAATTAAAAGTAATTAAACGCGATAAAATCCGTAAATAATAGTTTTATTCAATGTGTAGTGTTCGCGTAAATTTAAGAAATCATTATGTGAACCAGTACGGACTGGTAATAGCAAATAAAATTCGCCGATTAGAAGATCTTAAAACCAAGCGCGCAAGATATATAACATCTTTAAATTTCTTGAAGAGATGCAGAGACCATAATCTCATTCCTACGTGTGTCAAAATATCAACAAAGAAGGACATTCGAGGAAGCGCTAAGATCTTAAATCAGGCAAGTAAAAAGTTGTTACGGACGGTGATTCAGCAGAAACGGTTCGATTTACATTTCGTAAACAACACCATAGACAATTTGTCCATTGAACCAAAGACAATTTTAACGACATTTGATTTTAATAATTGCATCGAAACTTTAAACAAACGAGAAACATCACAATACAATGAATGCAAAAATAAACAAATAGAAAAATATCAAAAATTAACGATCAAATCAAATGCCAAACATCCAAGTCAACGCCAGAACAATAAACAACCGTTGACCATAGACACAAACTATAAACAACGCACTGTCTATAACTTGTCAAAACATACACTGGACGAACCGACAATGAAAGTATTAGCGAAGGGAATGAACTTCGCATTAACTCCGCGAAAAATCCCGTACGAAGAAATTATCTGCAGTGTTGAGGATTGTCTGTTTAAGAATAATATCGGTAAGGAAGATTTGGAGGCCATACGTCAAGATATTTCGTCCTTGTTACGTCGTAGTTCAGTGCCGAAACCAAACCTTCCTAAAGACGAATTTACAGCGCTAAATAACTTACGGAACAGACCAGAACTCACGATTCTCCGCGCGGATAAAGGAAATGCTACGGTAGTAATGGACGCGTCGGAATATAATTTTAAAATACAACAACTTTTATCGGACGAAAGTACATATAAAAAGGTCAAAACAGACCCTACAACCAACACGCTTAAAACAACTAGCGATTTAATAAAGAAATACTCCGAAAAATTAAATCTCGACGTGAATTCGCTGATACCATCATGTGTCAAACCACCGAGGTTGTATGGGTTACCGAAGATACACAAACCAAACGCTCCACTACGTCCCATAGTGAGCCAGATCGATTCACCAACTTATAAGCTGGCACAATACTTAGCAAAAATACTATCACCACAAAGAGGACATACCAGAGCACACACAAAGGATTCATACCATTTTGTGAGTGAGATAAAAGACCTACATCTCGCTAACAATGAAACTATGGTCAGTTTTGATGTTCAGTCACTATTTACATGCCTACCTATTGTGGACTGCATCTCAATTGTAACTAGGAAGCTAGAAGAAAATAACATGCCTCAAGAATATGCAATACTACTTGAACATTGCCTCACATCTGGCTATCTATTGTGGAAGGAGGAGTTCTACAAGCAAGTAGATGGTGTGGCGATGGGCTCACCTGTGTCTCCCATAGTCGCCGACATATTCATGGAGGACTTTGAGGAGAAACCCCTTCTTACTGCTCCTGTAAATCCAAGGTTCTACAAGCGGTACGTAGACGACACCTTCACAATTTTACCATCTGACAAAGTAACTGCATTTTTAGACCACCTTAACTCCATAAACTCTAAAATACAATTCACAATGGAGTTAGAGGCAAATAATTCTTTAGCTTTCCTAGATGTTTTAGTCATCCGAAATCCTGATAACACTATTGGTCACACTGTGTATAGGAAAAAGACCCATACCAACCGATATCTAAATGGTGAATCTCACCATCATCCTTCACAGTTAGCTACCGTGGGTAAATCTTTGTTTCAGAGAGCACGAGGGATCTGTGACAGAAAACATCTGGCCGCGGAGCTTCAGCACGTCAAGCAAGTATTGCAAGACAACAAGCTTCGGGTCCCGCGCCTACGTCACAGTGAACGAGTGAAGCCGGCCACAGTCGAGCGCGCGCCTGCTCTACTACCATATGTTAGAGGAGTCACGGACAAGATTGGCTACATCTTGAAGCGAGCGTCCATTAAGACATACTACAAGCCGCTGAAGAAGATTAGTCAATTTTTACCATCCATCAAATGTAATATTCCTCTACAAGATGCAGGTGTGTATAAGCTAGATTGTGAATGTGGTCTCTCTTACATAGGTCAAACAAAGAGATCTATAAAAACCCGCGTGAAGGAACATATAGCTGATGTGAAGCACCGACGCTCTGGGAAGTCTGCAGTCTGCGAACATGTTCAAGATCGTCCCCACCATTACATTAGATTTGATAAACCACAAATTCTCGCAAAAGAACACCGATTCCTACCAAGGATGATACGCGAGGCTATTGAAATTAAAAAACATCCAAATTTCAATAGAGAAGATGGTTGGGTGCTACCATCTGCTTGGGATCCTATAATTAACAAAATTAAACCCAAACCCAAGCATACCACTGCAAGACTTCATGATACTATAAGCTCGTTTTGCGTAAATCGGACCAAAAATTAATATTAAAAAACTGAAGGTAGCCGGACTAACTATGACATTGGGACGTCAAACATCTCAGTCCCCCCCGTGACCATGGGCGCTGTAAAGCACCCGAAACGTCGGGATAATAATAAAAATAAATTAAAAGTAATTAAACGCGATAAAATCCGTAAATAATAGTTTTATTCAATACATAAGTTTAATTATTTTTTATCTAATATATTTCGATCAATTACGTTACAAAAACTAGTTACAAATAATAATTTCAAAGACAAAAAAAAACTGCTGTCCTTGTTTTCTTTAGCTTAACCAGTTAGTACATACGTAATATATACATACATAAACTGTCACCCGGAGGGGTAGGCAGAGACTACAGACTTCCATTTAGCACGATCCTGACACACCTCTCTCGCCTCCTTCACATCATATACATTAACCTACATAACACTCATGAATTGGAACTTTATTAATATCTACATTGTGTAATAATGATAAAAACCGACAGTCAATCAACTTTTTAAAATCCACCATTTTCCGTCCATTTTGTACACTACTGCGTAGCTAGACGCTCTTTTCTAATTCTTTATATAGAAGATCTGTACTTTCAACAGACATAGATTTCATCTCTGAAAAGTCTTGGGCACAGGTTCATAAAATTTTTGGCCATCTCCTTTTTATCCGTTATTAGAAAGATGGTGTTGCGCGTCTCTCAATTCACGTCCCTCTGTCGCCTCTTGTTGTACCCAAGGCATGACATGGGGTAGTGTATGTTCTTACACCGCCACTACACGGTATATTTTATAGACTGTAATTCAGTGGAATGAAATACAATAAAATATGTAGGTAGTAATAAAAACACGTAACCAAATCAAAATGATTTGGTTAGTTATTTTTATTTGATTTGGAAAGTAATTTTATTCAAATCAAATCAAAATTTTAATCAATCAGAATCACAGAAACTATATAAATTAGCAAAAGTAATTAGCAATCACAATATTATACATGAATTAAATTCACTTAGAGCACGTGCGCTACTGACAGCAGTGTCAGGGCTATTTACTGCGAGTGGCGATAAATGCGTGCAACATGACGAGCGGTAATCAACATTTGTGTTGATAATGTGTATTGATTAATTGATTAACAATTCGCAATGAATAAGTTTTAGGTCTTTAATTGCTTTTCTATCTTCGCTGTTCATACAAAGGTCACTGCTGGTCCTAGCTACTTCCTACTCATGTATCGCATGTTTGCCCCGAACATTTAGACCATGTTATGGTTCGATAACAAAAAGGATATCCCATCTGTGGTACTTTACTTGCATGTAATGAGTTTATAGTTTTATAGGTTTTGTAGACACTGCCGGCCTTTCATCTCAGAGGTACATCGTTTAGGACTGTGGCGGCATTAGAGGCTGCTTAATTGAGTAATTGACGCATAAATAAGTCTCGGAGCGACGATTACATATTTGTGACATTTGCGGTAGAGACGATCGGTCCGTAGAGTCAACGTGCGGTGAAGTTTATAAAGGAACCTTATCCTCGCTGGTGATAAGAAGGCTGGTCCTTTTCTGGCTCCAAGGGTAAGTTTAGTTTTTTCGCGAGGAAACACAACCAGCGTTCTTGGCACGATACCAAGGGGAGTAGGACTGTGTGGTAATTAAATTATTAGCTTTTATTTGTGCCTTTTTATTATAGTGTAATTCATTATTATATATATTAGACCTCAAAACTATTTATTTATTTGTACGAGGTAGAGCCATGCTGCAGTTATATTAGTAGTATAGTTGTAGCACGAATGGGTCGGCTCGACTGGATAAGGACCACGCTCTCACAGAATACCAGCGTGAAATGGTAGCTTGATGCTGCTGTGTTTCGTATGGTGAGTGTAGAGAACCGGAGACCCTTTTTACTGAAAATGAGGCATTCCATCTTAGTACGCACGGGTGACAACGCATCTGCATTTTGATTCGTCATTGAAGATGAATGCAGATGTCTATGGGCCACAGCAACCACTTGCCATCAGTAAGTGTGCTCGTTTGTCACCCTATCCTATAAAAGTATAGGTGGTAATCTAGCTACCTTTTCTGGAATGGGGATGAAAACCGATCACATAGTCCACCTGATGGTAGGCGGATGTTTAACCATAAACAACTATCCTGAATTAAGACTCAAAATTAAAATATGTTTTGACCCCTGAGAACTAAAATGGATCTATGGGAGAGGCCTATATTCAGCAGTGGACTTTTATACGCTGTACCGGTATCCGTAAAAATATAATTATTCAAAAATATTTACACCTAAAAATATTTGTCCCGTCCGCGTTTCATTCAGATATATTTCTAAGTCTGTCATGAATATCTTAGTTGCAGTTTAAAATTGTAAGCAAGCAGATTACTTGCAGCACGTGTTTGTTCTATACGAACGGACATAAATTGAAGAACCTCTGATGCTTAGTGCATAGCTGATCAAGAATTATGTGGGAGAATGTAAACATAATGCAAGGTAAACGTGACGTTATACGACGTGCTCCCAGATAAAATAAATGTATGAACAAGCTATTTCCTTTTTATAGTACAGGGGCGGCAAACGAGCACACAGTCTACCTGATGGTAAGTAGATGCTGTGGCCCATATACTTTTATATTTATCCTCAATCAAGAATCAAGATTGTCACGCTTGAAGACTAAGATGGAATGCATCATTTCCAACAACAAATGTCTACAGTTCTCTACACTCACCATACGAGACCATTTTTTATGCTGCACGATCGAGGTATGACCGAGATTTCACAGAATAATCTGTGAAAGCGTGCTCATATCCCGGTCGTGCTGACCCATCCGTACTATACTAGAACATTAATTTAGATGTCATAAAGTTCACGAGAGTCAGACAACAAAATCATCTTAAATTACAGGCGGTAACGAGCGAGTGTTATATTTCATCGTGGTTTAAATAACGCTTCATTGTTTAGTGGAACTTTAGTAGAAAGCTGATGAGAGTGACTTTGACGGTATCGTGGCGCTGTGGCTAAGCAATGAGTTACTTAGGGTTGCGGGTTCGAATTCCGCATTTTTTGTTTGTCCTTGTGCAATGTATGTATATATCTACACGATACAGGAGAAAATCCTAGTGTGGGGGTAACGTTTTCAAAAATAAATAAACAAAAAACATATATATTGGACCTCAAAATGTTTGATAGGTGATGATCTAGCTACTTTTTTTGGAGTGAAGGTGATAAACGATCACACAGTCCACCTGCTGGTAAGTGGATGCGGTGGCTATAATGCCTACAAGTAATTGTTACTGCTCCGAATGATGCTGTAAACAAAAGAGATCGGTAGATATTTTTTAATTAAAATAATTGCTGGCTTATACATTTAACGAGATGTCATATTCTCGGCGCATGACAACTATACTCGAATGATCAAAGTTTTGTGAGAATTATTTCCTTGAACCCAAAAATGCCACTGCTGGCGATGCAGGTTGTGGAAAGGATTTGTTTTAATCATCACGCTTGGTAAACGGACTGCGGACCGAAGTGCCGGACATCACCTTTAACGCTGCCACTGCTGAACATAGGACTCCCCGTAGAATGCCTTATTTCTGTGGTTTTTTTACGTAGTTGCCATGCTTATCGTGCCTACCCGCCTTGGTTAGCAACTGCAATTGTTTTATTTACTATAAAGAAGACTCAGTTTTCCACTTGTTTCAGTTTCTTTTTGTCGCCTCTTACGTAACCCACAGGGTGAAGTGGCGTAGTTGATAATCTTACGACGCCTCTACATATAAAATACTATTCTATGCAAATTTATCACTATGGCTGTAAACAGTTTATATAAATTTGCTGGGGAGTGGAAATAGGGAAGACCATCAAACCGTGACAGTTAATGTAAAATGTAACGCGTAATTTTGATCGATATTGGGGAGGTGCCTGGTCTTTACCTTTACCGTAGTCGTAGCCTATTAAATTCTACTGCTGAACATAGGCCTCCCCCATAGATTGTCTCATAGGGCGGATATTTTTCATATTTGCCACGCTTGGCAAGTGGGTTAGCAATTGCAGTTTTAGTCATTATTAGGAGGATGCTGCCGCCCATCTCCTGATTTGTCTCCCTCTGTCGCCTCGCACGACACCCGCGGGATGACATGGGGGAGTGGATATTCTTATGCCGCCACTACACGGTCTTCATTAACCCCTAAAAATGAGCCTCTTTCATTGAAGTAAGGATTTTCTGTTATTGTCATGCTTAGCAAGTGGACTATCGATCATAGAACTAAACCAAATGTGCACTTTTGATATTGTTCCCAGTCGCCAGTCCAGATATCTTACATCTAATTTTTACAAAAATACAATCTTTCAGGGGCCACAAAAATGTTTCTATTTCCCTACGGTTCTTTTACGATATTTCTCGTGAAGAAATTAGAGTTTTTTTTTTATACAAAATTGAAATCTTGCTCTTCAGATTGAAACCTGCACTGCAAACAGTTTTGTTTGGCAGCTACATAGGCAAGAGGTAGGAACCTGGTGGTACCTGCCCAGGATCTTACGCAGCAAAGACATTCTACCAACCAAGGTTAACTGGACCTAGTCTAGAGTCGGGAACTGAAAATTTTCGTTTATCTATTTACAATACATATTTTAGAATAGATTTTATTTTATTTTATATAGATTACATGTAATTATTATTGACAGTTATTTTTTAGTTTTACCTCTGCTTTGGAAAAGAACCTATGTCCTGAGAAGAATCAAAGATATTTCATTAAATACCTTTAATAGGTTTAAGCATATATGAAAGTGGATTGTCAGAGAGGTAATTCTAAATTACTTATAGATAAAATGGGTGTTAGAGGTAGGAGAAGGTAAGTGCACATACCGTAAAATGCATTTGCGCCGAGTACAAAGGGGTATCTATTGGAGCTTGCATAACCACATTGTCAAGTGCTGTTAAGTTGCGATGCTTGTTAGGATATATCTATGTCATGCATAATACATTACATCAGATATATAGAAAATTATGAAGCAAATATTGGAGGAATATTTATTAAAAGTACCTAGTACAATACGTACCAACCTATTGAGAAGAAAAGTTCTCAAGTGGCAACCTTGTAGCATTAAGCGGAGTGTATGGCCCCCACTAGATGAATTGATAACCTGGTAAGCCATACAGGAAGGCGATGAATGGAGGTGACTCAGGACGTTATTTAGGGCTTTCCTTGAGAGAGGCTTATGTTTAGCAGTGGATTTGTGAAGGGTTTGTTCTGACGATGAAAATTGATAATGACGAAAACTAGTACAATACGTGTGATATGAACGGTTAAAGAAAAATACGTTTAATTCATACATTTGCCATCGAGTGGACTGTATGTTCATTCGCTCCTAGTTTTCAATCGACTTCAAAAAAGAAAGAAGTTCTCAAGTCTACTGTTTTTTTGTGTGTTACATCAGAACTTTTATCTAGGTAAAATGATTTTGATGGTTCTTTTTTTTATTCGAAAGTTGGTGCTTCACTTGTGGTCCCATATTAATTTGATCAAGATCTGACTAGCAGAATTTGATCTATTCTTAATAATGCGTATTTAAATGACTTCGGCTACATTGATGATGTATTCATTCTATTTATATTGAAGGCTGTTGAATTTTTTTTTAATTTTACCACTTTTATTAAGAAACGAAATAGTGGCGTAGCACACTTATGTGAAAATTGTAATAAATTACGGGATTTTAATATGTTTACGTAGAGCGTAAACGTTACACGAGACAGAGTAGGAGGGGGAGGAAGTGAGTAGTAGCAGTAAAATAAGTCAAATGCTTATATCAGGTTTATATTAATAACCAGCAGAAGTAACTAGGGTGAAATAATCTCTAACTGTAGGATTTTATAGGCTCATAGACGTGTTTTGTTTTGGATTTGATTTTGATGTAGATGCTGTGGCCCAGCTTATATGCTGAATCTATCCTCTTTAATTATTAAACTTAAAAATCCGGCAAAGAGCGTGTCGGGCCACGCTCAGTGTAGGGTTCCGTAGTTTCCCGTCCGTCACAATAAGTGTTCCCACTTATGAGTTTAAAGGTGGGTATCCATTACGTTCGCGCTCCAGCAGCGCTCCGCGCTCCAGCAGCGCTCCGCGCTCCAGCAGCGCTCCGCGCTCCTGCAACTGCTCCCGGTAGTGGGTACTGTTGTTTCCATCCATGTTCAAAATGACATATACATAAACACTCACGCCAGTCACCCAGAATGGTAGGCAGAGACTACAGACTTCCATTTGGCACGATCCTGACACACCTCTCTCGCCTCCTTCACATCCATACACCTACGCATACATGCTCGTCGGTTAAGGGTACTCCTAATTTGGCCCGTTTTCAATAAATCGCCAATTTGGTCGATAAATTTTCGCCTAGCACGTCCCTTTCCAACTCTGCAATTCACTTCTGCAACATAAATTTTCTTTGTCACTCTTTCCTCATTCATTCTTTCCACATGACCAAACCACCGAAGCATTCCTTTCCTAATCCTGGTCACAAGATCGTCTTGCAAACCACACTCTTCTCTTATTACACAATTTCTTACCCTGTCGTTCAGATTCAGCCCTAACATACTCCTTAACGACCGCGTTTCTACTGCGTTGATTCTACTCTCGTGCTTCTTCTGCCACACCCAACTTTCACTACCATGCGTTAAAGTAGGGACCAACACAGCATTGGGAATTGCCATACGTGCCTTTTTTGACACATTTTGACTCTTCACAATAGAGTGCAGGGTCCCATTTACTCTATTTCCCGCATTCATTCGTCGTTCTATATCCTTATCATATCTCCCATCCCTGCTAATTACGCAGCCCAAATATACAAACTCATCTACTTGCTCGATCAACTCCCCTCCTATTCTTATTTCAAAAACCATAACCTTCGTCTTAGTTGCGTATAATACTTTCGTTTTTAGTCCAGACACAAATATAAAATTCTATAAAAAAGACAGAGCAACTTCATCAAAGTGACACGTGGAACGCCGGAAGTTCAGAGTGCTTTCTTTTTTTTTTTTTTCTAAAAAACATTGCCAGGTTATGGTTTAAAATAAAAGAGCATATCTTTGTCTTTGATACTAATATCTATTGCATAGTGTCTTTGGTTTTGTTTAAAACGAAAAAATAGTTTTTTCATAGGTAGACATGTTTACATAATTCTGATCTAATTCGATCACTACTTGGCGGGCGTAAGGTTGGTATTGCGCGATCGAAAGTGAGCATGGCTTGGCGTACAGGTTAACTCACCCATTCTCAATCCGCATTCTTCAACTTTCAAATTTTGCAAACAACTGTCCATAAATAGGTTGAACAGCCACGGGGAAGCCACACAGCCCTGTCTGACACATTTATGGATATCAAACCAGTCCGAGTAGACCCCGTTGATCCTAACACAAGCACTAGAGTTCCTATAAAGAGACTCCAATGCCTGTATCAAGCCAGCGCTCAACCCAAATGATTTCAGTGTTAGCCATAGCACATCCCTATCCACTCTGTCATAGGCCTTTTCTAAGTCCATGAACGCAAAAAATCCTTTTGGTTTTTGGCCAAAAACTTCTGCGCGATCATGCGCATGGCAAAGACTTGATCTGTACATCCCATTCCCCTTCTAAATCCCGCTTGCACATCGCAAATTTTTCCATCGGTTTCTTTTATGACCCTTTCAATCAGTACCTTAGCATACAGTTTTCCCACAATGCTAAGAAGGCTGATGCCACGGTAGTTTTTACAGTCCTGCTTCGACCCTTTTCCTTTATATACTGGGACTATCACGGCTTTGCACCAGTCTACCGGTACCCGCTTCAGTTCCCAGCATAAATTAAACAAGGTGTGCAGCAGGCCTGCCACGACTTCCTCTCCAGCCCTCCATTTCGAGTGAAACTCTATCATATCCGGCAGCCTTACCTGCTTTCATGCTTTTCATTGCTTTCATTATTTCATCAATACTTTTCTACTTCACTTAGTACACACGTTGTCTCTTCACTCATTAACACGCTTTCAAAATATTCCTTCTATCTCTTTAAACTCAAAACTATATTCTGAATGATGAATTCAGAATATAGCCATTCTCGTCTCTTATAACATTCATCATAGGCTGTTTTGAATGTACAGTACTGGCAGTACTTAAAAGTTTCCAGAACATTTTAATATTTGCCTGGAAGTTATCCGATATTCTTCTATCATTCTTATCCGTTCTTTCTTGCTTTTTTCTTTCAAATACTTCTTTTACTCTCTTATTAAGATGTCTAAAGACTGCCTTTTTTCTTTCAATATCATCATTCGTACCGCTAGAATTACCAGCCTTTGTTGCTAGTAAATCTAGCCATGCTCTCTTCTTTGCTTCAACTTCCATACGTATCTCATCATCCCACCATAACGTATTACTTTTCCTTTCATTCTTTCTCTTACTAACACCACATACATCGGTAGCTGCATGCACTAAACCTTTCTTTACATTTTGCCATACATTCTCCAAGTCTAACTCCTTCATACATAATTCATCCAAACTACTTATATTTTCTTTCAGTCTACATTTGAACTTGTTTCTCTCACCTTCATCTTGCAGCCTTTCCGTTCTAATACGCTGTAACGCAGTGGTAGACACAGATGACCGATGGCGCCAACGCCTGAACAGACCATTAATTCGGCATAAAACCAAATAATGATCCGTTCCTACGTTAGAACCCCGGTAAACCCTTGTATCTACCACTGCGCCCCTCAATCTTTCATCCACAATTATGAAATCTATCATGCTTCTATCGTCACCTCTTTCCCAAGTATACATGTGAATCCTCTTGTGGCGAAGGCAAGTGTTCGTCACGAAAAGATTCTTTTCCATACATACGGTGAGGTTACTTTCACCATTCTCGTTTATACTTTCATCACCATACGTTCCCAATATCCTTTCATAACCAAGCCTCCTCACCCCAACCCTTCCATTAAAATCTCCTAGCATAATAATATTTTCATTTCCCTTACACTTCATTAACACCATCCTTACCATTTCCCAAAACTGCTCACGGATATAAAAGGGCTTAGACATGTCTGGGACGTAGACCCTAACACAAACAACTTCTTTAAGCCCACTTTCATTCGTATCCATAGCAGTATTGGGCTTACACATTCATACTCTTTCACACATTGGCCCATTCTTTTTGAAAGGGTGATACCTACTCCCTGGCATGCCCGCTCGATCTCGTTTTCACCAGACCAGTATGCGGTATACATGCCATGTGTAGTGACATTCTTTCCCTTCCTTTTAGTCTCATTTACACATAACACATCTATTCCTCTATCATACATCATATCGCATACTTCATCCATTTTATCATTCATTGCCCCACATACATTCAACGTAGCCAGACGGGCCTCTGCACACATGTTCAAAATGATTTTCCTAGAAAGTCCTTATAAACTTCTACTTTTCAGATTTTTTTCATATTTTCTAAACTTATGGTTCAAAAGTCAGAGGGGGGGGGGGGGCATATTGTTTTTACTTTTGGAGCGATCATTTCCAAAATTATTGACATTATCAAAAAATGATTGTAGTAAACCCCTTTTCATTTTTAAATACCTTTTCAACAATATATCAGACGTTAGGGTTGAAATAAAAAAAATTACTTCCCACTTTACATATAACCTAATAAAAAAAAATCCAATTTTTTACCACTTTGTCGGCGTGATTGATACACATATTGGTACCAAATTTCAGTTTTCTAGTGCTAACGGTCACAGAGATTATGCGAGGACGGACAGACGGACAGACAGACATGGCGAAACTATAAGGGTTCCTAGTTGACTACGGAACCCTAAAAAAATAAAAATCTGTATTTTCAATCAATGTTAGAAGACACAGTGTTATTTTTTAAATTCTTTTTAATTTTAATTGTAATTTTGGCTTTAATTCTTATATACAATAATGTCTCGCCACAGACTTCAGAAGATATTAAATTAAGTATTTTATTTTTATTCTAGTAGAATAAGCGATATCATAACTTCATTTTGTAATAATTTCTTATAGAACAAAAAGGATGATAAACGAGCACACGGTTTACCTCGTGGTAAGCAAACAAAAAAAAGTGGTAATAAAAAAATGCAGATACGTTGTCACCTTAAAGAAATGATATTTTTATAGAATAAGGGTAACAAGGGAGCACGCAGTCCACCTGATGGTAAGTGGATGCTGTGGCCCATAGACATCTACATCTATCCTCGATTAAGAATCAAAACGCAGATGCGTTGTAACCCCTGAGGACTAAGACGGAATGCTTCGTTTCCTGTAAATCTTTACGAGTAAAATTTTAGAAAATGCTAATTTATTTACTATTTCGTTGATGTTGTTCCGTACGCCTGTACAAAATTTAATACGGATCGATAAGTCACGTCATCCGCACGTCATTGCTCGAGTCCCAGAGCGCTTTTACTTAGGGATTATAGTAGCTACTAGCTAGATTGTAAGTGTAGTTCTTGAAAACGATGCCTAAAGGTTTCCGGATCTCTACACACACCATACGAAACGCAGCAGTATTAAACTGCTATTTTACGATGGTATTCTGTGAGAGCGTGCTAATTGAGGACGACTTATTTCCGGTAAAAAGGTCTGGAAGAAACTAGAGTTCTCAGCACTCACTATACGAAACAGAGCAGTGTTAATCTGCTATTTTACGCTGGTATTCTGTGAGAGGCTAGGCCCTTGCTCCATTCGAGTTACAACCGTAATGTAGCTACAGAATGCTCAACCATGTAAAAAATTGTTTTAAAATCCGTGAAATTAGTGTCATGTTAAAGCTAATGTCATCTAAATTAAGCATTAAAATTTTCATCACCAATTGTGTCAATCAAACATCTTTGGGTGTTACATAATAATTTCTTAAATTTACGCGAACACTACACATTGAATAAAACTATTATTTACGGATTTTATCGCGTATAATTACTTTAATTTATTTTTATTATTATCCCGACGTTTCGGGTGCTTTACAGCACCCATGGTCACGGTAATCCTAGTGTGGGGGTAACGTTTTCAAAAATAAACAAACAAAAAACATACATATTGGACCTCAAAATGTTTAATAGGTGATGATCTAGCTACCTTTTTGAAGTGAAGGTGTTAAACGATCACACAGTCCACCTGCTGGTAAGTGGATGCGGTGGCTATAAGGCCTACAAGTAATTGTTCCTGCTCCGGATGATGCTGTAAGCAAAAGAGATCCATAGATATTTTTTTATTAAAATAATTGCTGGCTTATACATTTAACGAGATGTCATATTCTCGGCGCATGACAACTGTATCGAATGATCAAAGATATGTGAGAAGTATTTCCTTGGACCCAAAAAACGCCACTGCTGGCGATGCAGGTTGTGGAAAGGATTTGTTTTAATCATCACGCTTGGTAAACGGACTGCGGACCGAAGTGCCGGACATCACCTTTAACGCTACCACTGCTGAACATAGGACTCCCCGTAGAATGCCTTATTTCTGTGGTTTTTTTACGTAGTTGCCATGCTTGTCGTACCTACCCGCCTTGGTTAGCAACTGCAATTGTTTTATTTACTATAAAGAAGACTCAGTTTTCCACATGTTTTCGTTTCTCTTTGTGGCCTCTTACTTAACTCACAGGGTGAAGTGGCGTGGTGGATAATCTTACGACGCCTCTACATATGAAATATTATTCTATGCAAATTTATCACTATGATTGTAAACGGTTTATATATAAATTTGGTGGGGATTGGAAATAAGAAAGACAACAACCCGTGGCAGTTAATGTAAAACGTAATGCAACGTAACGTAATGCGTAATGGTCTTTATTACCGATATCGTGGTCGTAGCCCATCAACATTCTATTGCTGAACATAGGCCTCCCCCATAGATTGCCTCATAGACATAAATATTCCCCATATTTATATGCTCCGTCATCACAATACAATACAATACCCTTTATTGAACACTAAAAAATACAACATAACAAGAAACAAACAGAGAGAAAAACAATAGGCGGTCTTATTGCTATGCAGCAATCTCTTCCAGACAAGCTAAATAGGGAATAAAAATATGTGAAAAGTTAAGTAATGGGTAAAGTGCACTATACATAATATTGTAACCTATAAATATAAAAGAAATTTGATAAACATGCCGGAATTTACTTAATTGACAGATTAGTGATCATCTAAAACGACAGGAATAGATAAAAGGAGGAGGGATGATTTAGAAAGAAAGATAATGTTTTTTAACTTGGTTTTTAAAGGAGTCTATTGTTTGAGCACGTTTTATAGTTGATGGTAAGGAATTCCAAAGCTTAACTCCAAGGACTGAAAAAGATTTACTGTAAAATGTAGAGGAGTGCAAGGGACATAGAAGGGAAAGGTTTTCTAAGGATCGAAGGGAAAGTTTGTGAGAGGAGTTGAGAAATTGGAAACGTTCTTTAAGGTAGGAGGACTTGATATATTAAATAAAACGCAGTAGAGAGCAGAAAGGATATGAGTATTCCGACGAAGACGGATTGGAAGCTACTTGAGCTTAGTGCGGTATTCTGATACATGGTCATATTTACGAAGTTCAAATATGAACCTTATACATAGATTTTGGAGTCGCTCAAGTTTGTTAAGTTGCTCTTCGGTAATGTCTAGATAGCTTATGTCAGCATAATCGAGAATGGGGAGCAGTAAAGATTGGGCAAGCATAATCTTGGTGGAGATGGGTAAGAAGTAATTCATTCTTCGGAGTGAACCATAAGCTGCAAACATTTTACGAGACACTGCGTTGATTTGAGGAGACCAAGAAAGATTAGAATCTATCAAGATTCCCAAGTTTTTCACTACATTCTTATAATAAATTTGAACACCGTTAAATTTTGTAGGGTTTAACTGAGTTTTATTTAATTTGGAGATTATTCTTGAACTACCAATAATAATAGCTTGGGATTTTATCGGATGAACAGTTAACCCATAAGATCGACTCCAGTCAAGAATACATGCTAAGTCCTTGTTTATATCACAAATTGCTTTTGGCAGATCCTCTACGGTTGTTTGTAGATATATCTGGAGATCATCAGCATACAAGTGGTAGGGAGAAGATATTCTGGAGATAATAGAATTTACGAAGAGTGCAAATAAGAGAGGAGATAACACGCCACCTTGTGGAACGCCAGCAACAGTATCAAGCCACGAAGACATTCTGTCTTGTACCCGAACACGTTGGCGACGTCCATATAAGTAACTACGAAACCAGGCAATTGCAGTTGGAGATATGTTAAGAGAACGCAGTACACCAATTAGTATATCATGATTTACATCATTGAAGGCATTGCTGAAATCCAGAAATACCATTACTGTGACTTGGCGGTTATCCATTCCGAAACGTATGTCGTCAGTGATTTTTAATAACGCTGTGGTCGTACTGTGTCCCGGCCTAAATCCGGATTGATATGAATTGAGGATATCATTTCTTGTACAAAATGAATTTAATTGTTGTTAGACAAGACGTTCTAGGAATTTGGACAGAAAAGGAAGAATTGAAATCGGACGATACTGGGAATAACTCGAAGGATTAGCTTTTTTGGGCAAAGGAATGATTTGGGCATATTTTCATTGGGAAGGGAAGGAGGATGTGGATATAGAAAAAAATAGGATAAAGGTGATAATAGGTGTTAATATATCAAGTAAGGGAATAATCATTTTACGACTGATATCATCACTTCCGACAGCGTCAGAATAGATAGAGAGTATGTTTCTCCTAACATCACACTTTGCAAATTGCCTAAACACAAATGGAGGATAGTCAGGAGTGGGTAACGTTGAAAGTTGAGTTGTAGTTGACTTTGCAACATTATCGGTGCAAGAAGCAGAAGAAAAGTGCTGATTAAGCAAATTTAAATCTATATCATTTTGAATCGAGCTTGAATGTGATTTCCCAACTTCAAGAGACTTTAGGAATTTCCAAACATGGCTTGGATCTTCGTTTTGAACAGATTTATGGAAGTGACATCTTGCGATTGATTACGTAGGATCCTGTACTTTTCCCGAATCATGTCATCACTTGTATCATTAATGGATTTCTGTGGAATAGTTTACCACCGGCGATTTTTCCGGACCAATACGACCTGGGGACCTTCAAGAAAAGAGCTTACTACTTTCTAAAGGGCCGGCAACGCACCTGCAATTCCCCTGGTGTTGCGGTTGATCATGAGCGACGGTAGTCACTTAACATCAGGTGAGCCACATGCTCGTTTGCCCCCTCTTCTATAAAAAAAATACAGTGCTGCCATCCTAACTACTTTAGAGGCGTCTTTGACATTCTGGAGCATCCATTTTTCGATTGTTTCTTTTTGAATTATACCCTTAACGTAGGCGATATTTGCCACGCTCGGCAAGTGGGTTGGCAACTGCAGTTTTAGTCGTTATTAGGAAGGCACTGCCGCTCGTCTCCTGATATGTTTTCCTTTGTCGCTTCTTACGACAACTACGGGATGATATGGGGTAGTGGATATTCTTATGCCGCCACTACACGGTCTTCATTAACCCCTAAAAAATGGGCCTCTTTCATTGAAGTAAGGATTTTCTGTTATTGTCATGCTCAGCAGGTGGACTATCGGTCATAGAACTAAACAAAATGTTGCTTTTGACATGGTTCCCAGTCGCCAGTCTGAATATCTTACATGTAATGATTTCTTATATTTACGCGAACACAGCACATTGAAATAAAAACAAACAAAACAAACACTGGATGATGCAACAATTAAGGTTTTATCCAAAGGACTCAATTATGCAATAACTCCAAGCAGATTACCGTACGAAGAAATTATCTGTAGTGTCAAGGACTGTTTATTTAAAAACAATATGCGGAAAGAAAATTTGGAGGCGATACGTCAAGACATTTGGTCTATGTTACGTTGAATGTTCAGTGCCTAAACCGAATCTTCCCAGAGACGAATTTATAGCGTTAAAGAACCTACGCAATAAACCAGAACTTACGATTCCCCGCGCAGATAAGGGAAACGTCACGGTAGTCATGGATACGTCAGATTATAATTCTAAAATACAAGAACTTTTGTCGGATGTAAGTACTTATAAAAAGGTTAAAAACGACCTAACAAATAGCGCACTAAAAACAACTAGTAACCTCATAAAGAAACACTCCAAAAATTAAATCTGGGCGTAAAATGGATAATACCTATGTGCGCCAAATCACCAAAGTTGTATTAGTTACCAAAAACACACAAACCCAATGCTCCATTACGCCCCATAGTGAGACAAATCGATTCACCAACTTACAGATTGGCTCAACACTTAGCGAAAATACTCCCACCGCTCAGGGGACATACAAGAGCACACATAAAGGATTCCTACCATTTTGTCAGCGAGATTAAAGACCTACGTCTGGCAGACAATGAAACTATGGTCAGTTTTGATGTGCAGTCATTGTTTACATGCTTATCTGTTGAAGACTGCATCTGAATTGTAACTAGAAGGCTGGAAGAAAACATCATGCCCGTAGAATATGCAGTATTACTCAGACACTGCCTTACATCTGGCTACCTATTGTGGAACTAGGAGTTCTACAAGCAAGTAGATGGTGTGGCGATGGACTCACTTGTATCTCCCATTGTCGTCGACATATTCGTGGAAGACTTTGAGGAGAAAGCCCTGCTTACTTCTCCCATAAATCCAAGATTCTACAAGCGGTACGTAGATGACACTTTCACAATTCGACCTTTAGATAAAGTAACTGCATTTTTAGACCATCTTAACTCTATAAATTCTAAAATTCCGTTCACAATGGAGTTAGAGGCAAACAATTCCTTAGCTTTTCTAGATGTGTTAGTAATTCGGAAACCTGATAACACCTTGAGCCATACTGTGTATAGAAAAAAGACCCATGCAAATAGATATTTAAACGATAATTTTCACCACCATCCTTCACAGTTAGCTACCGTGGGTAAATCTTTGTTTCAGAGAGCACGAGCGATCACCTGGCTGCTGAGCTCCAACACGTCAAGCAAGTTTTGCATGACAACAAGCTTCGGGTCCCGCGCCTACGTCACAGAGAACGAGTGAAGCCGGCTACAGTCTAGCGTGTACCTGCTGTACTGCCATACGTTAGAGGAGTCACTGACAAGATACACTGGCTACATCTTGAAGCGCGCTTCCATCAAAACATACTTCAAACTGCCGAAGAAGATTGGTCAATTTTTACCATCAGTCAAGTGTAACGTCCCTCTGCAAGATGCAGGAGTGTACAAGCTTGATTGTGAATGTGGTCTCTCCTACAAAGGACAAATTAAAAGATCAATGAAAACCCGCGTCAAAGAACATATAGCTGATATGAAGAATCGACACTCCGGGAAGTCTGCAGTCTGTGAACATGTACAGGATCGCCCCCGTCACTACATCAGATTTGATAGACCACAAATCCTCGCTAAAGAACACCGATTCCTTCCAAGGATGATTCGCGAGGCTATTGAAATCAAAAAACATCCTTATTTCAATAGAGAAGATGGCTGGGTGCTACCATCTGCTTGGGATCCTATAATAAATAAAATTAAATCCCAACCCAAGCATACAACTGCAAGACTTCATGATACCATATGTTCATACTGTGTAGATCGGAACAAAAGTTAAATTTTAATCTATGGTAACCGCGGTTAACTATGACAGCTGGACGTTGAACATCTCAGTCCTTCCCGTGACCATGGGTGCTGTAAAGCTCTCGAAACGTAGGGTATTTAAAAAGTTAAATATACGCGATAAATTCCGTAAAAACTAGTATTATTTCAATCTTACATCTAACTTTTACAAAATGATATATTGCATTATTTCAGAGTCCACAAAGAATTTTTCTATTTTCCCACTGTAAATCTAATGTCATCTAAATTAAGCATTAAATTTTCAACACCAAATGTGTCAATCAAACATCTTTGGTTGTTAATTTTTCTTCAATTTCAAATGGGACCACTTTATATAAAAAATATTAAAAAAAATATTTCAAAAAGGATTATTTGGTTTACAACTGACGAAGATATCACGTCATACCTATAAAATAAATAGAGCAATTAAAAATCCGCTAAGAAGTAGATTATCAGTTACATAAGAAAGGTCTTGAAGTCGGTTAACATACGTTTATTCAAAGTAAATTATAGTGATTTATATTATCAAGCATTCTTGTAATCTCTATTGAATAAAATGTATTCTATTCTATTTAACCTATTTTGTACCCTTTTTATTTGTAGCTTCAGACCAAAAGTGTGAATATAATTGTAAAAAATGATAAAAACTTGATATTACGTACAGTTACTGGCACTGACATGTCATCATCATCATCATCATTACAGCCCTTCACAAGTCCACTGCTGAACATAGGCCTCCCCCAAGTAATGCTACAAAGCACTGTCCTGAGCCACCTGCATCCATCGACTTCCTACATATCTTACCAGGTCGTCACTCCATCTAGTGGGGGGGTCGCCCTACACTACGCCTACCGTACGAGGCTGCCACTCGAGAACCTTTCTTCCCCATCGGTTATCGGTTCTTCGAGCTATAGTGCCGGCCCATTGCCACTTCAGCTTACTAATCCGTTGGGCTATGTCGGTCACTCTGGTTTTAATGCGGATATCCTCATTTCTGAGTCTATCACGCAGAGAAACTCCGAGCATAGCCAGAGAGCTATGCTCGGAGTCTTAAGCGTCCTCATACGGCCAGCAGTGAAGGACCACGTCTCAGATCCGTAAGTCATCACTGGCAACACGCACCGGTTGTACAATCTAGTTTTCAGATATTGAGGTATATCCGTCGAGAAGATGTGTCGTAATTTCCCGAACGCTGCCCAGCTGAGTTGAATCCGTCGATTGACCTCCCGGTCGAAGTTGGACTTACCTAGTCGGACTATTTGTCCCAGGTAAACAGTCAACAACTTCGAGCATAGTGCTCCCAACAACTACCGGCATAGGTGTGACATGGACATTAGTTTTGTCCATGTTCATCTTAAGACCTATCCGTTGGGAGACACCATTGAGGTCATTGAGCATAGTGCTTAGGTCCTCCAGCGATTCTGCCATAAGGACTTTAACGTTGGTTATGCACCATTGACGTTAATACCGTATCCTTTCCAGTCCAGTAGCTTGAAAACGTCTTCCAATGCAGCGGTGAAGAGTTTCGGGGATATAACGTCACCCTGTCTTACACCTCTCTACAGTTGGATAGGTTTCGAACTCCGGTTCTGTACTCGGATAGCCATCGTAGTCCTACTGTACAAACAATTCAGCACTTCGATATACCGACAGTCAACTTGGCACCGCTGAAGGGACTGTAGCACCGCCCAAATTTCGACGGAATCAAAGGCTTTCTCAAAGTCCACATACGCCAGGAAAAGTGGCAGATTGTACTCTTGGGTCTTCTGTACAATCTGCTGCAGGATATGTATGTGGTCTATGGTACTAAAGCCTTTTCGGAAACCGGCTTGTTCGGGAGGCTGGTAGTCGTCGAGTCTGCGTGCGAGACGATTCGTAATGACTCTCGAAAACAGCACGTAGACGCGGCTCAGAAGGGAAATCGGTCTGTAGTTCTTCAACAGAGCGTTGTCGCCTTTCTTAAAGAATAAGACCACCGCACTTCTGCTCCACGCCTCCGGAGTAGTGCCACCATGGTGGACGGAATTGAAGAGCTTTTGAAGGACTTCAAGTACCGGTGTTCCACCCGCTTTCAGGAGCTCCGCTGTAATTCCATCCTCGCCTGGGGCCCTGCCGTTTTTATGGCACTGATATGTGTGCACCTTTAATTAAGTACAAACTTTAGTTACTATAATAACGTTAAACTTAGGTGGCTTCATCTTATTGCTGGCGACTGTACCTAGCTTCATACTCAAGATCAGATGTTGTTGCTTAGCATCAAATCGCGTCCGATAATTTATGTTTATGTTCACATTCGTTAATGTATGTGGATAGTGTTTTTGACTACGTGTGTATTCTTATTATTACATAAAGCTAACATTATTTTGTGTTACATTAAAATTTACCTTTATTATTAACCAAAAGTCAAAACGACTCGTGTATCATTAGTTCACTATTTCCTTAATTTATTTTCGTATTGTTTACGAATTCAAAAAAACTGATTTTATGAATCTTGTTGCAATTAGTTTTAATTAATAAATTATAAGTGTAATTGGTAACAAAAGATTTTATTTTAAAGATGATAAAATTTGTAGTTATATTTTATTAACTAGCTGTGCCCCGCAGCTTCACCCGCGTATGTCAAGCGTCTGAGCCGCGTGACATGACACCTCGAATTTTGGCATAATACATAACGTAAACATAAACACTCACGCCTGTCACCCAGAGGGGTAGGCAGAGACTTCAGACTTCCATTTGGCACGATCCTGACACACCTCTCTCGCCTCCTTCACATCCATACACCTACGCATACATGCTCGTCGGTTAAGGGTACTCCTAATTTGGCCCGTTTTCAATAAATCGCCAATTTGTTCGATAAATTTTCGCCTAGGACGTCCCTTTCCGACTCTGCCATTCACTTTTGCAACATAAATTTTTTTTGTCACTCTTTCCTCATTCATTCTTTCCACATGACCAAACCACCGAAGCATTCCTTTCCTAATCCTGGTCACAAGATCGTCTTGCAAACCACACTCTTCTCTATTACACAATTTCTTACCCTGTCCTAATATATTCCTTAAAGACCCCATTTCTACTGCGTTGATTCTACTCTCGTGCTTCTTCTGCCACACCTAACTTTCACTACCATACGTTAAAGTAGGGACCAACACAGCATTGTAAATTGCCATATTGCCTTTTTTGACATATTTTGACTCTTCACAATAGAGTGCAGGGCCCCATTTACTTTATTTCCCGCATTCACTCGTCGTTCTATATCCATATCATATCTCTCATCCCTGCTAAATGTGCAGCCCAAATATACAATCCCATCTACTTGCTCGATCAACTCCCCTTCTATTCTTATTTGACAAATCGTTTTACTTTCTTCTTTTTCAAAAACCATAACCTTCGTCTTACTTGCGTTCACTTTCATACCCCTTTTTTAATGATCTGTTCATTAATGTAACCATCATTTGCAACACGGCCGCCGACGAGGCAAGAATAACTTAATCATCGGCGTACAAAAGGCATTTGACGGTTAACTCGCCCATTCTTAATCCGCATTCTTCAACTTTCAAATTTTGCAAAAAACTGTCCATAAATAGGTTGAACAGCCACGAGAAAGCCACACAGCTCTGTCTGACACCTTTATGGATGTCAAACCAGTCCGAGTAGACCCCGTTGATCTTAACACAAGCACTAGAGTCCCTATAAAGAGACTCCAATGCCTGTATCAAGCCAGCGCTCAACTCAAATGAGTTCAGTGTTTGCCACAGTACATCCCTATCAACTCTGTCATAGGCCCTTTCCAAGTCCATGAACGCACAAAAAACCTTTTGGTTTTTGGTCAAAAACTTCTCCGCGATCATGCGCATGGTAAAGACTTGATCTGTACAACCCATTCCCTTTCTAAATCCCGCTTGCACATCCCAAATTTTTCCATCAGTTTCTTTCATGACCCTTACAATCAGTACCTTAGCATACAGTTTTCCCACAATGCTAAGAAGGCTGATGCCACGGTAGTTTTTACAGTCCTGCTGCGACCCTTTTCCTTCCTGGAATAATACCTAATAATTATTGTGGCTTATATATTAGAAATAGGCATATGGTATCGCGGACATTTTGAATGGTGTAAAGATCTATATTTTGTAGAACATGTTTTACGTATCACTAGCAATTACACCAGCGCATGCCGATAAACCAGTTCGGGAGCACTTTTTCTTCTAACTTGCTTAACAAAAATCAGTATGTAGCTGGCTGAGAGGTGTAGCGTAATAAATCTGGCTATAATATACAAAAATAATTTCAAATCAATATATAGCTAGCTGAGAGGTGTAGCGTAATATATCTGGCTATAATATACAAAAAGAATTTCAAATCACTATATAGCTAGCTGAGAGGTGTGGCGTAATAATAATAATAATAATAATAATAACTCTTTTATTTCAGACATAGATCCATATAAGTTGTTAGTAATTGTGCACCTAAAACACTAATGTTAGTTTCTTAAATATGAGTAGTCACTTTTCAACAAATCGTTCCAATATTCTAGCATATGCCCGTCACATCTTTCGGCGAACACGTTCATTATACTGTTGCGGCTGCCACGTATTCGAAGAAGTCATCTGTTCGTGTTTCTGCAAACATCCCTGATGCGCTACAAAATCGAGGCAGCCCCAACAGGGCCCTGAAAATGTTATTATATAAAACACGAAGGTCACTGTAAGCGCGCTTTGTATACGTTGTCCATAAGCTGCATGCGTAAAAAGATTGACAATAGGTTTTGAAGAGTTTAATCTTAACTTCCTTGCTGCACCACGCAAACCTACGAATAACATATTTCCACGGATCGACAGTGCCCTTCGCTCCCTCTCGATGTCCATATCATCTTTACAATTTTCAGTTATGTAGTGGCCTAGATATTTAAACTCTTTTACTCTTCCTAGGGCAGTGCCATTAAATTAAATAGGAGGCACATTCTTTGGACACTTTTTTCCAGCTCTAAATACCATAACTGACTTTTCTTAACATTGTATACTAAACCATGTCTAACAGCATAATCCTCACAAACGCGTAACAATTTTCTAAGAGCGCTAACAGACGGGGCCAGCAGCACCATATCGTCGGCGTAACTTAAATTGTTTAAACAAACTCCATCTACATAGCATCCGATATACATGCTGCTCAATTCACCGATTAGGTCATTAATGTACAGGCTGAATAGGTTCGGTGAGCTTAAACCCCCTTGTCTCACCCCATATTCTAGCCTATACGGATCGGAAAACGTATCTGCCCATTTGACATTATTTATTTGATTGTTGTACCAATACTCGAGCATGGCAACAAGTTCAGCAGGTATTCCGGTTTTCCTCAACTTACTCCACAATATTTCATAGGAAACCATATCGAAGGCTTTTGACAAGTCTAGAAAACAGGCATACACGGGTGTTTTTCTGTCCGTGTAGTAATCAACGGTTCGCTTAAGGGCCAAGATGGCACTCTCTGCTGAAAGCCCAGTCCGGAAACCAAATTGAGCATCGTGTAGCTGCAAATATTTTCTTAAATACGTATCAAGTAGACCGTCCAGTACCTTTGCTAATATTGTAGCCAACGATATAGGTCTATAGTTGGTTTTGTCCGAGATGTCCCCAGTTTTATTTTTTAGAATTGGCACCACAATAATCCTCCTTATATTATTAAGTAGATATCTATGTCGTAGGCACAGTGAAAAGAACAAACCCAAAACTCTAGGAAGATGGCCACCAGCATGTTGCAAATGCTCAATGCTAAGATCATCATACCCAGGAGACCTCCCCCTTTTCATGTTCATAATCACTGCACCCACCTGTTTAGCTGTGAAGCGAACCGGGTTTGTGTCGAAGGGGACTTCCGTGTAGGTTTTACCATTTATGGGTCCTAAAGGAGAGTCAACATTAAAATATTGCCTAAAATTTTCAACAATCTCTTTTTTATCATTAGTGTTCCCAATGCTCACAGGAAGACCAGGCCGCACATTTAATTCATTTGTGGATTTCCAAAAATTTTTGAAGTCCTTATTACAATGTTGAGTAGCTATTATGTCCATTTTAATTTGTTCTTCCCGATTCTGGCACCATTTTAACTTAGATTTAAATTGACGTCTGCTCTCACGCATACGATCATACACAATGTCCCCTTTAGGTTTGCCACATTGTAACCAATTATCAAATTGAATCCTGGACTCCCTATGAGCATCTTTTACATATTTATTCCATCCGACTACAGTTTTCTTTTTGGCAGTATTGGCAATACCTTCGTATGTCATAATTGCGGCCTCGCTTAAGGTTTTTACTATAGCCTCATACATCTTATCTAAAGTCTCTTTGTGATCTATACATGTACACATACGATCACAACAATGGCAAAACTCTACCGGTAAATGCATATCTCTAAATTTCGAATTACAATATTCTTTAAAGTTGAGTATTTGATATGGTTTTCTGTTGCCCCATATTATTTTCCTATTCTTAACAATATTTTGAAGTATATTAGACCTCACAATTGCTAGGTCACAAGTAATACTTAAAGGGAAATGATCCGACCAAAAAATACTGTGTAAAATTTCAACACTGCGCACAGTTTGGTAAGCGGCAGTAGTAGTAACACAGTGGTCGAGCCATCTTCTACTACCGTGTGCATCACTTACATATGTAAAAGACTCAGAGTACATAGCGAGTTTGACCGTATCAGCGCATTGCCAACACTGATCCGTACAAAACTTTAATAATTCATCACCAAATAGCTCACCTGGGTGAGCATTGAAATCACCAACAATATAAACTGTTTCTATCGCACAACTTTCGATGATAGCACTAATTCTACCTAAACACTTCGTGAACTCAATTAGGTTTTCATTTTTATCCACTGGCGTATAAATACTGAATACCCATAGTACACTAGGATTTTCACAGTCGATCACTGTCACTAAAGTAAACGCCACCTTACGCCACAAGATCGCAACACCCCCATACGGCCTGCCACGAAGCAAGCCAGCAGACGTATTAACTGCCGACGCGCCGGTGCCCGCGAGTTCATCGCTAATAGTATTCAAAAAAGGAAGATCATCACACAGCAACCACGTCTCTTGCAGCGCTACAATGTCAGCTGACTGACACAGTGACCTCACACATGCCTCAGAACGCTTAATATTCTTGCAGTTATAAGTTATTAATTTGAAATTATTATCCATTATATTCTTTAAACGGTATTAACATAAAAACCTATTTCTCTCTCTTATTCCTTAAATGAACGAATCTTCTGAAAGAGATTCCATCCGGCCACAAATTATCATCCAAAAAAGTGTTGACTCTATGTTTAGACACCAATAATTTGTAACTATTGTACCCTTTATCCTGTTTCATATCAATCTTTTGTAAGCTTACAATTTCATTAGTTTTTTCTCGTATATAATTAATAATGTCCGCTTCGGCGGAGTCTTTATGGACATTAGAGATAAACAAAGGAACTTTTATATCCGCAGCTTTAAACTTTTCAGTGGACTGAACACTTGCTTTTCCTTTGTGCCCTATTAAACGATTTCTATATCTTTTCCTCTGTACCATAATCCACTCGTCCGCTGGTCGATCTATTTTGCATTCTCTTTCATTACGAACCATTTCCGTCATACTAGGTTTGTTTACATTCGGCAATGTGCATTTCTTTGCATTAGCCCCTACTACCGTACTCACTGGTGGCGATCTCAGCGGCGGCGGTGGCGAAACTCGTGTAGGTTTAGCGTCTCGAGACGCTATATTAGACAGCACCGGCACCGTCGTCGCAGCCTCAGTGTTCGAGTGAGCTTGTATCATAGGAGCGCTGGGTTCGTTGTTACTACATTCATATTGTTCATTATACGATAGCGCAGTCGGTCCGCTATCCAACAGATAACCTCCAATTTTTTTTGCTAAAGCTTACATCCAAAAAATTTGTCGGGACACAAATTTGTTTCTTTAATTCTTGTACACGATTATTAACTTCTTCTGTGGTAACATAGGATTCTTTTACGTAAGAAATTTCCGCTTTTAATATTTGTATATCCTTGACCAATTTTGTCACATCTATATGATCGTAGCAAACAGGCGTAATTTATTCAAGTCCCTAGCAACAAATATAGGAAATAATTCTGGATCATTGCCCTTAAAAAATGCAATCATATCTTCTATATCTCGAACATGTTTTCTAGAGCCCTTTCTTACACGTCGACTCGTTGATGACGATGTCACCGAAGAAAATAATAAAATTTTCGCCTTCTCAATATCTTCCGCAGAAAAACCAGTTGAACATATTCTCACAATTTGATCTTCAGTTAACACCTCTAACTTATTCTGCAAGTATGCTAGCACTTCGTTTATAATAATATTACACTCCTTACACTTCACGGCATCCATTTTTGATCTCGTGCGCAACCTGTCGATCGCGCGTTCGCGACGCAACTAATAATACGTACGACGTAATAAATCTTTCTATAATATACGGATTAGTAAGCTGAAGTGGCAATGGGCCGGCCATATAGCTCGAAGAACCGATAAACGATGGGGAAGAAAGGTTCTCGAGTGGCAGCCTCGTACCGGTAGGCGTAGTGTAGGGCGACCCCCCACTAGATGGAGTGACGACCTGGTAAGATATGCAGGAAGTCGATGGATGCAGGTGGCTCAGGACCGTGCTTTGTGGCATTACTTGGGGGAGGCCTATTTTCAGCAGTGGACTTGTGAAGGGCTGTAATGATGATGATGATGATGATAATATACAAAAAGAATTTCAAATCAATATATAGCTAGCTGAGAGGTGTAGCGTAATAAATCTGGCTGTAATATACAAAAAGAATTTCGAATCAATATATAGCTAGCTGAGAGGTGTATCCTAATAAATCTGGCTATAATATACGAAAAGAAATTCAAATCAATATATAGCTAGCTGAGAGGTGTAGCCTAATCAATCTGGCCATAATATACAAAAAGAATTTCAAATCGGATTGGAAGTTCCAGGGATTAGGGTGTTTAAACAAAACAAAAAGCAAACTAAAAAATCTCTTCTGCTTTATTGTATTATAATATAGATTAGACGTTGTTTAATGTGAACATACTGTGGATAATGGTCAGTGTAGTACCTTGTTTGTTGTGTTTATTTATTTTGTTTTTGAAAAAGTTTGATCCTTTGATCAAATTCTACCGATTTAGAGAAACGTATTCCATTTGATATATACGTCATATTATAACACTCCAGACCTCACAGTCTATGATCATTCTAGCCTTGTTATGTCATGGAATGCATTGCTTCTAGGCAGTAGAAATAGATGAGAATATGAAGCCATTCGAATTCCTACGCAGAGAAGTACTACCGCCAAGTTTTCATCACCTAGTAAAGATGGTTTATAAGTTAAAAAGTCTAACAAAAATTATTATTATATTATTTATTTTGTTGAAGTCTTTTGATTTTAACGTCAAGCATCAAAATGGTCAGGCTTACGCCGGAACAAAAGAAGTTCTACAAGGATAACGGGTATATATTAATCAAGAACCCGTTCACAAGAGAATAGCTAAACGGACTGAGTAACGAATATATTTTTTTATTTAAATGTAAAACGTTACCTCCACACTAGGATTTTCTCCTGTATCGTGGGGGCAGTTTACAAACACAAGTTTCACAAGGACAAACATCCAGACCCGGAACAATTACTTGTAGGCCATACATATACTTGTTCCGTGTTTAAGCGCTATAACTCATAGCTACGCCACTGCGCCACGGAGCCGTCATAATATAATATAACATGACAATCTGTTCCAAAGAAAGAATCAAGATAAGACAGAAAGTTCATAGATCGGAAGCGATGATAGTTTCAGAGAAAGCAACATTCCATTTACGGTAAAAAAAAATAATTTATATAGAGTAATGTAAAGTTACAGTTAATATACGTCCTACTTCTGGGCAAAGGTCTCGTCTCATATCTGAGAGGGATTTAATGGGAAATATAACCTCAAGTGGCTTAGCAAGATCCTCCGTTATGCCGAAAATATTGCAGCATTAATTTCGAAATAAATATATGGTAAAGTTGAGGATTCATTTTAAGGACTATGTTAGACGAAAACACGATTCTGTAAAATTTTCTCGATAGAAAAAAATCCAAAGTTACCTCCAAACTGAACAATAAACCGCTATTATTCATAAAATACTTTAAATAAGATCATGAAACTTTGCATACTAACTGAACTAACTATAAAGCAGGGCTTACGTTTTTAATTTTTTTTATATTACCATTATTTTTACTGTAAAAGAAATTACCTAAACTATTGACGTCCTGAAGCTTGGAACAAGCAGGTTATATTCCCCCTTAAGGCGAGCAAATTATTCAATTAAATTCAATGTAATTTATTTAATATTCTGGCTGTGTATATTAGGTTTAAATACAAAAACTATTTTAAAACTAGAAGCAGGAGCACAGCAAATATTTTACATTATTCATATTATTATTACATTTTAATTATAATATTATTTATAAAATTGTTATTATTTAAAAAATGTTACAATAAATTATTAAATTAAATGAATTTAAAAATTAGTAACCGGAATAATGAGATGCTCAAAGATATATTTTTACAAAACAGATACTTTTATAATTTATTTTAAATTTTTATATAAGTAAGTCTTATAAATTTTTATATAAGTAAGTCTATATAAGCCGTGTAGTGGCGGTTAAGAATATCCACTACCCATATCTTCCCGTGGGTGTCGTAAAAGGCGACAGAGGGACACAGGCAGGAGATGGGCAGCAGCATCTTCCTGATAACAGCAACTGTATGACAAAAAAAACTGCGGTTGCCAACCCGCTCGCCAAGCGTGGCAACTATGGCAATATACCCCCCATGAACAATTACACAAATAGACGGCCCCCAGTCCCCGGCGGCCCCGCTATTCCTGGCTACGGTGGCGACCATGGTAACGGCGGGGCAGGGGGTGCTAAGAATCTCCGGTGGAGGTTCGGTTGCCACCTGCGACGACTCGACCTGGCAACATTTAACGCACGCACTCTGAGGACTGAAGAGAAGATCCTGGAGCTGGAAGAAGAGATAAACAAGTTGCGCTGGAATATTATAGGATTATCCGAGGTCCGAAGAGAGGGGGAGGACACGGTGATTCTCGAATCCGGCAACTTGTTCTATCACCGGGAGGGCGACCATCTGTCCCAAGGAGGTGTCGGATTTATCGTCCACAAGTTTCTCGTCAACACCGTTGTAACGATTGGGAGTGTGTCGACGAGGGTCGCGTACCTGATGCTCAGAATCACCAAACGGTATTCGCTGAAGGTCATACAGGTTTACGCACCAACCTCGGCACATCCCGATGAGGAGGTGGAGGAAATGTATGAGGATAATTCCAGAGCCATACATTCCTCCACAACGCACTACACGGTGTTGATGGGAGACTTCAACGCAAAACTAGGCACAAGAGAAAGCGGTGAGCTGAAGGTAGGGAAATTTGGAGTAGGGCAACGGAACCGAAGGGGCCTGCAGCTGGCCGACTTTATGGAGAAAGAGGGACTATTTATGATGAACTCTTTCTTCCAAAAGCGGCCCCACAGGACCTGGTCGAGCCCCGACGGTTCGACAAAAAATGAGATTGACTTCATTATGACGACCAGACGCCAACTGTTCAGTGATGTCTCAGTGATCGCAAGGGTGAAAACTGGCAGCGATCACCGAATGGTTAGAGGCACACTGAACCTAAACGTTAAGTTGGAGAGGTCTCGTCTAATGAAGTCAACGCTCCGTCCCCCTCGTGCTCTAATCCAGAATCCCGAAAACTTTCAGCTCGAGTTACGTAACCGCTTTCAGTGCCTAGAAGATTGCAATTCAGTGGACGATATGAATGACAAGCTCGTGGAAACTGTCCATGCGGTCGGAGCTAAGTTCTGCAAGACCCGCCGCAGAAGAACACAAAAACTCTCCGATCACACTCTTAATCTCATGGCTGTTAGACGGGAGATGAGGCTGCAATCGTCAACAGATTTGACAGCATACAGGCAACTGAACAGACAGATCTCCAAATGCATGCGGCGAGACTTACGCAACTATATTGCTCGTATTAAAGAAGCGATCGAGCGGAAGCAGGGCTCCAAAGTCTTTGCCAGAGATCTGTCTGCCAGTAAGAGCCAACTGTCGAAGCTGAAGACTGAGTGTGGCAGCATCGTTTCCGGGACACCTGAGATTTTGAGTGAGATTGAGAGGTTCTATGGGCAGCTGTACACATCATCGTTGGAGCCACACCCAAGTGTGAGTAACGATCCAAGAGCAAGTCTTATCCGACACTATTCCGATGATATCCCGGACGTCAGTCTGAGCGAGATTAAAATGGCTCTCCAGCACCTTAAAAACGGCAGGGCCCCAGGCGAGGATGGAATTACAGCAGAGCTTCTGAAAGCGGGTGGAACACCGGTACTTGAAGTCCTTCCGAAGCTCTTCAATTCCGTCCGCCATGGTGGCACTACTCCAGAGTCGTGGAGCAGAAGTGCGGTGGTCTTGTTCTTTAAGAAAGGCGACAACGCTCTCTTAAAGAACTACAGACCGATTTCCCTTCTGAGCCGCGTCTACGTGCTGTTTTCGAGAGTCATTACGAATCGTCTTGCACGCAGACTCGACGACTTCCAGCCTCCCGAACAAGCCGGTTTCCGAAAAGGCTTCAGTACCATAGACCACATACATACCCTGCGGCAGATTGTACAGAAGACTGAAGAGTACAATCTGCCACTTTGCCTGGCGTATGTGGACTATGAGAAAGCCTTTGATTCCGTCGAAATTTGGGCGGTGCTACAGTCCTTCAGCGGTGCCAAGTTGACTGTCGGTATATCGAAGTGCTGAAGTGTTTGTACAGTAGGGCTGCGATGGTTATCCGAGTACAGAACCAGAGCTCGAAACCTATCCAACTGCAGAGAGGTGTAAGACAGGGTGACGTTATATCCCCGAAACTCTTCACCGCTGCATTGGAAGACGTTTTCAAGCTACTGGACTGGAAAGGATACGGTATTGACATCAATTGCGAGTACATCACTCACCTTCGATTTGCCGACGATATAGTCCTTATGGCAGATTCGCTGGAGGACTTAAGCACTATGCTCAATGACCTCAATAGTGCCTCCCAACGGATAGGTCTTAAGATGAACATGGACAAAACAAAGATCATGTTCAATGTCCACGTCACACCTATGCCGGTAGTTGTTGGGAGCACTATGCTCGAGGTTGTTGACGAGTACGTTTACCTGGGACAAATAGTCCGACTAGGTAAGTCCAACTTCGACCGAGAGGTCAATCGACGGATTCAACTCGGCTGGGCAGCGTTCGGGAAATTACGACACATCTTCTCGTCAGGTATACCTCAATCTCTAAAAACTAGATTGTACAACCAGTGCGTGTTGCCAGTGATGACTTACGGATCTGAGACGTGGTCCTTCACTGCTGGCCGTATGAGGACGCTCAAGGTCGCTCAGCGAGCTATGGAGAGGGCTATGCTCGGAGTTTCTCTGCGTGATAGACTCAGAAATGAGGATATCCGCAGTAAAACCAGAGTGACCGACATAGCCCAACGGATTAGTAAGCTGAAGTGGCAATGGGCCGGCCATATAGCTCGAAGAACCGATAACCGATGTGGAAGAAAGGTTCTTGAGTGGCAGCCTCACACCGGTAGACGTAGTGTAGGGCGACCCCCCACTAGATGGAGTGACGACCTGGTAAGATATGCAGGAAGTCGATGGATGCAGGTGGCTCAGGACCGTGCTTTGTGGCATTACTTGGGGGAGGCCTATGTTCAGCAGTGGACTTGTGAAGGGCTGTAATGATGATGATGAAGTCTTATAAAGTTTATCATGAGACGTATACGACTTAAATTAATGTACACGATTTCGTTAAAAAACTTTACGTGCTTCTTAGGTGAAAGGAATCGACAACCTGCAGATGCATCATGCCGAATTCGGGAAGGTGCTGTACCACGAGGGACTTTTGGATGCGCTCGAAGACATCATGGAAACGGAAAATATAGCTCTCCACCACACAACGGCTCATTACAAATACCTCCAGAAAAGGGAGCTTCATATCCAATGCATCAGTCAAAAATAAGCAACAATACCTTGATCATATTTTTTTGGACATAGTTCATTACCGGAAACAGTAACATTAACAGCCAATTAAAGTCTGGACATAGGCCCATCCCATAGATTGCGTTATGGGGCCGTAGTTGCCACGCTTGGCAGGCGGGTTGGCATTCATAGCTTTTTTTTGTTAGTCGTTATTACGAAGATGCTGCTGCCAATCTTCTGATTGGTTTTGCTCTGTCACCTCTTATGATACCATTCTTAGATCGCCACTATACGGTAACGCATTCTTATCTTTACCAAATTACACATACATAACATTTCAACTAGAAATTTTAGCAGTGAAGTCGAAAAGATGGACCGGTGGTAGCTCAGTGGTAAACGCTTGTCGTAATTTTCTGCACGATACAAGCTAGTACAAATAAAATTGAAATAACAATTCACATTGCTCGTATATCAATTAATTCAACGCTGAAAGTAAATATCATGAGAAATCCTTTTTTTATAGAATAAGGTGACAAACGAGCACACAGTCCACCTGATGGTAAGTGGTTGCTGCGGCCCATAGACATCTACATCTATCTTCCATTACAAATCAAAATGCAGATGCGTTGTCACCCATGAGGACTGAGATGGAATGCCTCATTTCCAGTAAAAAGGGTCTCCGGTTCTCTACACTCACCATACGAAATACAGCAGCATTAAGCTACTATTTCACGCTGATATTCTGTGAGAGCGTGGTCCCTCCCCGGTCGAGCCGACCCATTCGTGCTACAACTATACTACTAATATAACTGCAGCATGGCTCTACCACGTCTAAAATCCTGCATGTTATATAAATAAATAAACGTCTGAGGAATAAAATATTCTGAGGCCATGGGAAGTCAAAAGGGAAGAGCACTGGAGCAGCGCGATGGACAAATTGTTTTATAATCCTCTTAAAGGAAGCCTCAACTTTACTTTTTTACTTGTGAAAGAAAATAATTCATATTTTAAAAGACGTTTTATTAGAAAAAAAAAGTATTTATATGAAGCATAACATGGAATAATTGAAATTGTAATAAAAATTAAGATTTGGAATTAGAATTGAGTCATGTTGAAATGTGGCTGACTCTATGACGTTCGATTCTACAGCTCAATGGCTAGTTATGATAATTCGGCAACACGATGATAGTCACGATTGCGCCAATCTCTACAATTGTAGGATATAACATAAGATAGTTTAGTGTTAATTAAGTTATTGTTAGTTGATTTTGACTATTTTATATCGTGCGCTAACGAGATTATTATACTGCTATCTATTGGAAGTCATTATATGTATATATATATATATATATATATATATATATATATACATCATAATCATTTTCTAGTCACTCCCATAGTCGTCTCTTATGAAAGCAATTTGAATAAATGGCTTAGAGCACAGTTTCACGGCGCCAGGTAAAATATCAGCTTATTACTACTGTGACTCATATTGTGAGTGTAAAGAATAGGAGACCCTTTTACTGGAAACGAGGCGTTGCATGTTAGTCCTTTATGGTGATAAGGCATCAGTATTTGATACCTAATTGGGGGAAAATGTAGACATCTAAAAGCCACAGATTCCACTTACCATCAGGTGGACTCTGTGCTCGTTTGTCGCCGTTATTCTATAGAAAATAATAGTCAAGCAGTGGACTCATGTCAATGTCATTGTGATCAAGAGGAAAATTTCAACTATTAAAGTTTTTAATATGGAATCTATTTCAAATTAATTACTGTTTCTTAATTACAGGACTACCAATACTTCTCTTATAAGAAAGATTCAATGGTCGCTGCATTCATCAATTTGGACGATTCGTCCCCTGAAAACGGAAGCCTTTTTGTCCACCCAGGCTTACATAAGCTAGGACCACCGGACGATGTTGGTGGACGGGAAACGAAACATTTCTACTATGAAGATCAGGTCAATACTGACGTTAAGTTAATATTCAAATAAAAGTATTTAGTTTGTTGTTTCAAAGTTAAATTATGAAAAAATAAAATAAAAAACTAACTTTCATAATCAATATAAACAAGTTAATATGATAAAATAGATACAATATTTTATAATGGCGAACAAAAGTAAAGTAAAATACTACAAATTGCCCTTTTCTAACATATACTTAGTGTATGCACCATGTAGCGACGGTGAAAGAATATCCACTAACCCATAGCTGGTGTCGTAATAGGCGATAGAAAGAACAAATCAGATGGATAGCAGTGGCTTCCTAATAATAACTAAAATTGAAAAAAAAAACTGCGCTCGCCAAACCGCAAAACCAAATATTCCCCTATGAGGCTATATATGCCTATATTCAGCAATGGACTTTATTAGGTTGTAACGGTACATCTATCTTTTAACAACATTGCCTTTGCTAAATTAATTTATAAAGAAGCACAGTAGTGTTCATTACTGTAATCAGTTATCAAAACAAAATAACGGTAAAATGGAAAAAAGATAAAATTGTTTAACATGCGTTAGCATTCTATTAAAGAGTATATGATTGAAAATAACCCGTGGAAATGCTGTTTCAATTTTTTTTCTTATTTAAATGTATAACATATAATACAAGCTGATACCCGCTCGTTTCGCTGGGTTCACGATAGAATTTTACTGCGGGACCTAGATATAAAATACTAAAATTTTTTTTGATGAGACTCTCGTAAAATTCGTTCTTCGTGAGCGTCTACATTCCGAAATGCGTAACCACTAAACGTGACATAAAATATATCATAATGAGACAATGAGCCAGTGATATTTCGCTTATATATACGATATATAGTAAATATATAATATAAAGATTATAAAAAGAAGCCAAAATGACTTTCAAAAAGTATTCTTGTAATCTAAATTGAATAAAAATTATTCTATTCTATTTTATTATCCCCTTACTATCAAAACTTTTAAACTTTAAACATTTTTAAACATCAAAATTATTTTAATTGATTTCAAATTTTCAGAGTAAATTCCTCCTAGTAGATTATTCTCCTACATTCTAGTTCATGGCAGCACACCCAATCTCTCCACGAGACCAAGACGGCTGCTACTGATCCAGTACACTGACGCTCATGATAAAACAGTAAGCAGTGGAAAAGCTCAATCTTGGTTTGGTACTAAGAGGTGTGAATTTGAACAGAGATGCTACAGTGGCGAATCGTCATGTTGAATAATGAACCTTCAGTCGCTGCTCTCAGAATACTGGTGAGCGTTTTGTTGAGTCTCACGGTCTTCTTTACAATGTAAAGAAGAGCGAGTTAATGGTATTTAAGGCAGACGCAGAACTCTCAATGTTTTTTCAGTGTACCTAAACGAGATAGCTTTACATCGCGTGTCGTCCTTCAAGTATCTCGGTCACATTGTGAACGAGAGACTGAGGGATGACAGTAATATAGAGAGGGAAAGGAGAGCGTTGGCAGTGCGCTGCAATGTGTTAGCCCGCAGATTTTCACGATGTACCACAAAAGTTTAAATAACATGGTTTAAAGCCTTCTGTCAAACAATATACACGTGTAATCTGCGGGTTGATTATACGCGGGGGGCTTTCAGCGCACTTCGAGTACGGTATAACAATGCCTTCAGGGTGGTGTTGGGTCTGTCGCGATTCTGCAGCGCTGTAATATAATGAAAGGTGTCAATGAAGGAGACGTGTGGTTGGTACTAAAACTTTAATTAGACTGCCTCATTATTCTACCTTAACACTAAAGTATATTAACGTGGGAGCACTACACTACAGTGCATCGGGTATGTTTGCGCAAGCGCGCACCGATAGCTTCGAGATGGTGTTGCGCAAACGGGTCGCTTCGCTCATACGCAGAATACGTGGTAGCTCCAACACCATACTGAAGGCTATTAGTGACAAACCAGATTGTCCTGTTATGGGACACTTGGTGACTATGCATTTGCATAAACCTAGTGCCTTAGGCAGGCCTGGTTTGTACTTAAATTAATTATTCCTAATTATTACTAACATAGTTATAAATTTTGTGTACCTAGTAACCATTATGGATGTTATGTCTGAAATAAAGAGATTTAAATTCATGTATTTAAAATGTACGTTTTGTTTACTTACTACACACTATAAATATATTTATATATAAACTCGGAAAAGTCTGTGTATAATATTGCTATAAGGAATCTATATACTGAAGGGAAGGTTATTTGAAAAAAAAAACTTCGTAAAAGTAAAGATCACTAATTTAATTCTTATTTATTTTCATTAAAGTTATCAATTCGAATGTATTTCTGTATGTAATCGTACGATACGCGATATCTTATATCGCTATTATTTTTATAGATATTTGCACGATCCTTATGTAGGTATCGTAGAATTGAAACCCCGACTGTTCAAATATGTGGAAATTATTTTATTGTTTTTATTTTTTAACACTGTTTTTCCTTTATTACTAATAAGTTTTTGATTAAAGAGTACACTTTTACCTTTTACAACAAGTTAATATAAATATAAAACCTGAATTTATCCAATCATCTACTGTTGTTATTTAAATCTAAATGTTAAAATGTGCGGGTTCAATTTCCGATCAGCACTTAAAATTATTTGGTATTTACCACGTGCGGTGATAAAGGAAATCGTATATCAAGATTCAAATATTTAAATAACATGTTATAAAGTCCCTCTCAGAAGTATGAGGAGGATATATTATGAAGGATATGAGGTGAAGCCTGTGGGCAGCAGTGGGACTTAAGGCTATAACGATATACAAACTAGTCAAAACAAATTTCGAAATGTTATGAGTTATAACTAATTACGCTTTTCTTAATGCTTTTAAAACTTAATAAAATATAGATCTCAATAATCTAATTATTATAAGGCGATCATGTGAAACGGTAAATTAAAATGCCTTTAAAGAAGATGGACGCATTTAAAGTTATGCCGAGCTGTCACCAACACACGTTCCTTGAAACGTAATAAACTTTCAGCAGAATAGATGAATTTTCCAGGGACGTATAGTGTTAAATATTGTAAGAATAAATTTACGCATATAAACAAATCATATTTATGTGGTGGTTCTGAAATTGGACACTTGCTTCCGAATGTTGAATTTAAAGTTTATTATGTGCAAAGTACGCCAAGCTTTTTAGAGGTCAATTAGCCCTTCTCTTTTTAAGTGACCACAAAACTAAACGTTAAACGATATATTGACGCCGATGATTACGTTACTGGCTGAAGCAATAAGAGCAGTGCCTTGAAACTGAGGAGATACGACAAAGGGGTTCTTTTTAGTGGAAAACGCGCAAACTTATGTCTTCTGAGGATTAAACTGGACTAGATTTAGTTGCCCCCAATTCGAGACTTTGTTCAATAAAGATTCGACTTCAAACACAAGTTTGTGGTTGTGGCATGGCCGGTGTACAGAGCATCACCAGTGCTGCCATCTGCATAGCAATGAATGTTACCGGTTTGTAACATATCATTGATATGCAGAAAAAACAGCGTCGATGATAATACACAGCCTTGTGAAACGCCAGCATTAATAGGCTTGTAATCGGAGCATGCACCATCTACAACGATCTTGATGCTCCGATCTGCAAGAAAGCTGGTGATCCAATTACAAAATTTCTCGGAAAGCCCTTAGGAAGAGAGATTTGAATGAAGCGCTTTGTAATAAAGATATTAATATTTGATTCGCAACCATCCGCTCAATTAAATGCAATGATGTATCGTACCTGGATTGAAGGCACCTACCCCCCCCCCCCCCTCAACTGCGTGCACTAATCCCGTCACCACTAGTCCCAGCACCACTACTCCCAACACCATTATTCCAAAAAAGACGCAATATCGAAGACAATATGACACGTGTTTCGCCTCTACACGAGGCATCTTCTCTCTTCTCTCGACCCTACGGTGGCTGTCTAAATCCCCCCGCATCCCAATGTATGCTAGGATCATGATCTCTGCGGAGGGGAGCTGCTGTAGCAACGGATCTGTAGCCATTTGGGCGTGGTCAATGAGTCGGTCTGTTTCAGGATTACCGCTATGGTACCTATATAGGCACCCGTAGATGCGCGAATGGTCGTCGCTGTCTACGCGTAGCCAAAGAATGGACAGGTCCGAATATTCAAGACTGCCGAGACGTCAAGAACAGATGTCCTCCCTGACGTATACGCAAACTCTAGCCCGAGGCACATGGAGTATTCCAGTTTGTACCGAGGTACTCGGGTAGAAGAGGTACGAAGCGTCAGTTGGAGAGGACACCTTCGTCTCGGTGAGAAAGAGCAGAGCCGATTTTGCTGTCTCGAGTTGGTAAAGGACGGTGTTAAGGTTCGAGTGAAGTCCCCTGATATTGCAGAAATAAACGGATTGCGTGGTAGGGCCGCCTTGGTCTTGTTACTTAACTTGCTCCAAGCAGTTTTTGTCTTGAGTGGAATTTTGCTCCCCTCCCCCCAAATAATACGCGGTGCAGTCTGAGCACTGACGCTCAGGAGTGGAGTAGCTTGGTTGTGGATGCTCAGCGAGGCATTCTCCAGGGGTACCGCTACCATGTTGATGGGGAGGGGGATTGTAGCCCCGTCCACCTACACTCACCAGACGATACGCGCTGAGCTTCAACTTCATGCCGGTATTCTGTGATGTCGTGGTACTCCCACTGTCTCTACCACTGTTATTTATGAAGTCATATTCATGAATTAACCTTTGGTAACAATTTCGTCTGTCAGTCTGTCTGTTTACACACACGAACAGATAGAAAGCAATGCTACGAGTGATCTAACCTTTATTCGAAAAAATTTGTTTACAAAATGGAAAAAATTATAAAATAAACGGTCATTATTTTCAATTCATTGATGATTTTTGTTTTAATATATTCTTTTTACTTATTATTGGCCAGTGTTTGAACACAATCTCACCTGGTGTTGAGTGGTCATGAAGCCCTAGATTAAGCGAAATTTATAGATTCACATATAGATTTTACAAGTAGACAAGTAGTTTTAGTAGTTTTAGTATTATTAGTAGTATTAGTTTTAGTTGCAAGTAAAAATTTGATTGATTGATTGATTGATTAAATATCAATTTTTATTATCCTCTTATAAATTTAATCACATTTTTCTCAAATTTATGACAAAACCAAATATTTTTTACTTGTAGGAACTTCAATCAAGAAAATAAATGAGAGTAAACATTTAAGTGCAATACTGTGATGATTCTGAAAAAATCTCTTTTGTGCTTGATGAAAATTGTATTACACGGTAGATACTGAGTGCGTATTCTGATTGAAGTGAGGACCCTCAACACTCACATCAGAGAGTAAAGTAATTTAGAACCTAATCATTTATATTTTTTGATCTCTGTCCTTCGAGCACAATTTTTAGACGTGGGAACAAAAAGAAGTCGCTTGGGGCTAGATCTGGTGAGTAAGGTGGCTGGTTAAGTATGTTAAACCGTAATTCGTGGATTTTCGCCATGGCAACCTGAGGTGTGAGACGGCGTGTTATAATGGTGAAACAGGATTTTTTTTCAGCAAATGTGGCCGTTTTTCCGCAAATTCTGCCCTCAATTTGTCAAGTGATGATGCGTAGTATGCTCCTGTGATGGTTTTTCCTTTTAAAAGGTAATCGATTGAGATAACTCCATTGTAGTGTAGTGTAGCCTTCTCGACTATATAAGTTTATTTTAGTTAAGTATGGAATAAGTACAGAATAATTAAAGTCTTAAACTGAGCGGTACGACTTTCCTTTTCTTTGACACCTTTCTTATATTGCATGGTGGTGCACTGAAAGAATACACGCGCACCGTCGGGACCTGTCGTTATAATGAATAATGTCAAATAAATAAAAATTAAGTATCTATAAAGCTGACACAATCTTATACCTGACAAGACAAAAATTAACAATATGACAAAAACGAGAAGAGGCCACAATAATAAATTTATAGAAACTAACAGAAACCTTAAATATTATAGACAAGACAACTACGTTAGAAGACAACTAACAAAGACCGAGGAAAATAAAATGTGGATTATTTTAAATATAATGTACAAAAATCAAGGAAACTCTGGATTATTTTTCAAAGCAAAGAAGCAGTTCAGCAGTTGCAGCGAGCTTCATCTAGAAGGGTATGAAAATTGAGCCGAAAATAACAAAGAATAAGTTAAGATGTAACATCGTCTCAGTGTGATTTTCAATTGTATTTTAATTTGAGATTTATTTTTAATGTTGTTTTTGCTACTATATTTTTTTAAGAAAGTTATATATAAAACGTTTTGTATTTAATATAAGATTATAATTTGAAATTATCTGTCAGTTACTTCGCGATTTAACTAATTTTTCAATATTTTTGTTACTTTATCTAAGAAAAATAATCATAATGCAGTATTATAATTACGTTCCGATTTGATCAACATATTTGTGTATTTGTCACAAGACAATTTTATATTTACTTTTATTCGGTTAATGTTTTATATTACTTTTATTATTGTGTCCTGAATAAAAATACAGTGAAATAGTATAGATGGATTACATTTTATGAACTTAAATTTACCAAAGATTATCGATCACAAACCACCCCACGCCTGATATTTTATCGATTGTTTAGGTCTACCAAGTAAAATAAAATAAATAATTTAATAAAAACTGTCTCTACAAGAATGATAACTTATGATGTTTCTTCAAAATAAAGGAAAATCGAAATAGGATTCATAAAACTTAGTAAATACGGTAGAAATTCCCTTAATTTAGGAAAATATATTCAGTTGATATGTGACTGGTGCACAAAACGAATATATTAGGCGTTTGAATATCGATACCGACATATGTTAACAATTGAATGTAAAGTACGTACAAAGAATTTCACGTAAAATATTTTTGTAAGATTTTATACAATATTGTTTTTGTATATTTAAAAATATTTGAAAAATCCAATAATGCACGCCTAACACTCATTGCCTCATACGCTTATTATGTTAAAAATTAAAATTAAAAGTGTTGAAATTAGTGACAATAATTTTTAAAAGAAAAAAACTGAGAATCTGATCGACTTTCATTAACAACTTTTAAACAGTGTTGAGTACAATAACAAAAATCAATAGGTAGGATCCATTTGAGTACAGGGAATCTTGTTTATTAAGCGAGAAGAGTCACCGACGCACAGAGCAAAGGACGGCAGTCCATATATTTTTTCAATTACATTTATTGTTATGTAATCTAGAGTGAATCAATTAGAAAGTAAAAAAATCTTATAATTCTATTTATGCTGTTGTTGTAACGTTAATAATAATATGGATGTGATGTCTGGCTAAAAGTATAAGAACGATTTAATGTAGCGAAATCGAGGTATGGCCACATATCGAAAGTAGAGCAATCCCTCAGGTTGTGTGGTGTGCAATATTGCTTAAAACTACCTGTGCATGGTGGGGCGACGTATGATAAACTACTACCTTATATCACACCGTGAGTACCGTAAATAGCGAAAGAGTTTAAGACGTTTGGACGTTTTAGAACCATGCAGCAGCTATATATTAGTAATGTAGTTGTAGCAGGAATGGGTTGGCTCGACCGGGGAAGAACCACGCTCTTACAGAATCCAGCGTGAAATAGCAGCTTAAATCAGCTGTTTTTCGTATGATAAGTGTAAAGAATCGAATACCCCTTTTACTGGAAATGAAGCAGTCCATATTAGTCCTTAAGAGTGACAACGTATTCGCATTTTGATTCGTAGTCGAGGCAGTAGGGTAATAATTGTTTCTGGTTTGAATGTTTGTCCCTGTGATGTTTATGTATAAAAACAGCCCCCACGATACAGAAGAAAATCCTAGTGTAGATGTAACCTTTAAAAAAACGAAAGAAATGAAATAGTAGTTAGTGCTTCCCTTCAAATGTTACTTCTTTAATTAACTTTATAGTTTCAAGGTCCAATACGTTACTTCCATTCTTTGTGTGTGATATGATCACATTGTTTCTCGGAGCTGATCGGACGTCTTAAAGCCTTGTTTTGGATACATAGTAACAAAAAAAGAAATAATTTTCAATTTCTGCTTAAAGTACTTCATTGTAGTTGAGTTGAATGGTCATAAACGATATTTTAATTGTCCACTGTAGACAAAATAAGAACTTTAATTTTTATTTTCCTTCTTCATTCGGAATACAGTCTAAAAGCTAGTTCGTTGTAAAATCAAAAACTGAGAACACAACACTGACCTCTATACATACAAGTACTGCACTATTTTTCGTCTTGTTAACTGAAATTGACATAATATGCCAAAGTCTGTTGCCTTATTTAAAAAAAACTGTATTTTGAACTTTTAAACTAAAAAATGAAAGTATTTTATGTTGTTTGATTGCGTATAATTTTAGTAACATAATGAGATTTATTTTTAATAATAATGAGAGTATGCGAAATCTGTTAAACTCGTTACCAAAAGTGAAGTGGTATAACATTCAACAGGTAAGCGAATTTGTAGCTAATATTAAGCAAATTAAAACTTTTTGATAAAAGAGATACTTAAAAATATGTTACTAATCTTAATATCATAATTACCAATATGTTTGGCTGTTTATTACTGAGTTTTGATAAACAATAAAATTTAATAGGATTGTCGAGTTCCTTGTCTATAATACTTATCGATGTTTTTTCCTACCCATATCTGTTAACAAACAAAGTCGCCAACAACAGATAATTATCAAATATTTATTAATTATCAGATTTCCAACTGAACCTAGACTAAAATTTATTTATTTAAACTTACATGTAGCACCTTAAGGCCGAATACGAAGAGAACTGGCGAAAATTAATGTATTTCTCTTGACTAGAACTTTGACCTGAAGTAATTCTAAGCTTTAAAACATTTTTGTAGGTTTGTTCGGGTCCTTCACAATGTCACCGTCATTTTAAAATTTTAAAATAAATGAATATACCAACAAATAAAAAAATGTTAAGAAATGATATATAAAATTATTGTTCTTCCAAAACTCTGTGAATTTTAATTTAGGAAAAATTCTTTTACGTAAAAATGTTTGTATTGTGATTCCAAAGGTACCTGCTATCTTTATTTTCGATACAAAATATTATTTATTAACATAATTCATTTTAATTAAAACACCTAATAATAATATCGTATATTGCCAGATAAAAGTTTGCCGTAATAAATTACCAGGCGCTCGACGTGCGACGTAAGGCAACAACAGTCGATGTGTCTGTAGCGAAAATCGTTAATTTAGTGTTTTTTACGCGTTTAAGTGTCTATAAATGTAAATATGGGTAGGAAAAGAAATAAATGTTACCTAAGTGGTAAAACAAAGAGAGTTTATCGCATGAACGCCGCTCGAATGTTGTATTTTGAGGTTAGTACTTATATTTTTGTAAGGTAATTTTTTGTTTGAGGCTGGCTAATAGGTTGCATTTTTACTCATTTACATTAGCCAAACTGATCATTTATACTTTTCTGGTTTCAAGTGAGAAACACTAAAAACGTAAAATATCAAGACCCAGTCGGAAAAGAATGTACAGAGTAGTGCAAGCACAGAGACCGCAAATAATGTCAGTCAATGTATTGTCCGAAAGTATGGGGTAAGTACATAATTAAGAAAAACCGAAATACTTCGGATGTGAAGTGATTGACCAGTCGGAGTAGTCTTGTGAGAATTTACATACACAGTACCTATCCCCACTATGGGGCAATCACCGACTTTTTAGTTTTTTTTCTTTATTATTTATGCAATTTACATTACGGCATCTTGTAAGATTCACAAGAACAAACATTTTCAGTTATATGAGGTTCTTTACGTACGATGCACCAATTAAGAAAAAAAATCGTTATCAATTCAATAACTTTTCGAACAATATTTTATAACGAATAAAGTACAGAATTTATAATCTATAGGAACTAATATTATAAATAAGAAAAATTTATTTAAGAAGTAAGCTATGCTCTCTTTGTTGTTCATTACTCTGCATCTGAGCTAGCTTAGTCAAATACAATCAAAGCCCGTACGGCTTTGATTATAGGTATTATACATGTCTATATAAACAAAGCGTAGGTACTGGCGGCGCGTGGTTTGCTGCGAAACGAGCAAGGTTATTGGCGTCGTATTCAGCCTTAAGCTAAAGGGTACATAGGGCGGACTCAATGCCATGTGGAATTCTCTGCCAGTCAACCCTGGGTGCCAAGGACAATTTTTGACAGGTGCGAACATTATACATAAATAAAGTACACATATATTAAAATATACATATATAAAAGTACACACATACAAAATACATTAAAATATACACACATATAGCATAAATATACGTACAATTATGGCTTAAAAGCGTTAATATTGTTACGAGCTTGAGGTTCGTGACAGTAAAAATTACCGATAGAATTACCTAAATTAACACTTTAATTCTTTTTATACTAATTAAAGTTAAAAACACTAATAAATTAATCACACTGATTCACTTTATTCCGCTCCAGCTTCCCTTGTCTCGCCAACTTCACTACTTCACCTATCGCATCTTGCAGCGCCTATAAGTATAAATTAGCACCGAAACATCCAGAATATTCAAGTAAACACGCGCAAGGTACCGAGAGTTCGAGTTTCAACTTGTAGAAGTTTAGTTCTTCGGTTCGAGACCAGATGGCGCTGTCGGTTGAAAGATTAGTGATATCATTTTCTGGAAAGCTCCCCTCGCTCTTGTCTCTGGCACTGGAAAGCTCCCCTCGCTCTTGTCTCTGGCACTAGATGGCGCTAGTGCCGTCGACTTAGGAGCGTAACAATATTGTGAATTGGCGTCCGAAACAAAATGATCATGTTTGTTCTAAATATTGCATAGACTAATGTTTTATTAGACATAATTAAGAACCGCACCACTTTATAAAAGTGCAGTACACTGACAATATTTTCTGGTAGTGCCAGTACCAGAAGGTATAAAAGTATTTGATTATTATTTCAAATCTTTTTTTTAACTTCTTCTCATTTTCCCTCAAACTCAAGGGCCAATGTCTAGCTAGCCTAGTGTAGAAAGGTCACCTGATGATTTTTAGACGTTAGATGTATGTTAGTGGGCTACGGCTAGAGGAGATTCCTCTCCCTGTACCGCTGTAGTCGAGGTGGACTTACGACTCCAAGGAAGAGGAGTGTTGTTATAGCGATTGGCGACGCACCATGCTATCTTCCGCGACGTTGTTCATGCTGCCCCACTCGATGCTTCCAAGGGCCACGTTTTTTCCTGGCTCCATTCACATATTGGGCTCCTGGAGTCTGTAATGCAGGTGAAGTTAGAGACCACTTTATATTGCGTATGTGGACTGTAAGAAAGCCTTTGATTCCGTTTAAATTTGTGCGGTGCTGCAGTCTCATCGGCAGTGCGAGGTTGACTGTCAGTATATAGAAGTGCTGAAGTGTTTGTATAGTAGGGCTACTTAGGTTGAAAAGTATAAGGGCTACGATGGATATCCGATTACAGAACCAGTGTTCGAAAACCTATACAACTGCAGGTAGGTGTAAGACAGGATGAAGTAATATCCCCGAAATAATTAACCGCTGCATTGGAAGACATTTTCTAGCTACGGACTGGAAAGGATACGGTATTAACGTCGATGGCGTATAACCAACGTTATAGTCCTTATGGCAGAATTGCTGAAGGACCTAAGCACTATGCTCAATGACCTCAATAGTTTCTCTCAACGGATATGACTTAATATGAACACGGAAAAAACAAGTCATGTGTAATGTCCATGTTACACCTATACCGGTGGTTTTTAAGAGCACTTAGCTGAAGTTGTTGACAAGTATGTTTACCTCGGACAAATAGTCCGACTAGTTAAGTTCAACTTCAAACTAGAGGTCAATTGACGGATTCAACTCGGCTGGGCAGCGTTAGGGGAGATTACAACACATCTTCTCGTCAGGCATATCTCAAATCTAGATTGTACAATCAGTGTGTGTTGCCAGTGATGACCTATGGATCTGAGAGTGGTCCTTCACTGCTGGCCGTATAAGGAAGTTTGAAGTCGCTCTACGAGCTATGAAGAGGGCTATGCTCAGGGTTTTTCCGCCCGATAAACTTAGAAATGAAGATATCCGCAGTAGAACCAGAGTGACCGACATCGCCCAACGGATTAGTAAGCTGAAGTGGCAATGGACCAGCCATATAGCTCGAAGAACCGATAACCGATGGAGAAGAAAGGTTCTCAAGTGGCAGCCTTGTGCCGGCAGATGAAGTGTAGGACGTACCCCTACTAGATGGAGTGACGACCTGGTAAGACATGCAGAAAGTTCATGGATGTAGGTGGCTCAGGACCGTGCTTTGTGGCATTCCTTGGGGGAGGCCTATGTTCAGCAGTAAACTTACGAGAAGCTTGAACGATGATGAATGTTAATGGCGTTATATTAACCTGTACGCTCTGACAGCATGATACATAAATAGAGTGGACGTTACGGGTAGAAGCCATCTACCCAGTCCATTCTATTTATTTAGGTATAGGTCGTGAGTGTTTATGTTATGTATATGTTATGTTATATAGAATTTTTATCGATATATTTTGTCACACTGCCTTATCCAGTTCCGTGGACGTTCACTTCTGCTGTCAGCGCCAAAATGGCGCAAATCAAATTGCCTCAACATGTCACGGTTTATAGCCAGCCCAGCGTACTTGTATATATAGTAGTCAGTGGAACGCAAGCCCATATAAATGTGAAATCTATGAATGAGACTGACATTTTGTCACAACGTTGACGTACTCTGATTATTATGTTTTAAACTTTTATATATATATATATATATATATATATATATATATATATATATATATATATATATATATATATATATATATATATATATATATATATATATATATATATATATATGTGCTATGATATTTAACGACATACGATTTCTTATTCCCTTTTGAGCTTGCTTCCGCAAATAAACTATTGGCAGTCAAGGCCAGGTTAGACAAAAATATCGTATTTAAGACACGATTTTGACAACCGAAAATTGATACCATAAAATACCCATCCACGATATACTCAATTAAATTCGTAACCGAATCAATTTTGAAAATACTTTATTCGAGATAGAATTTTTTTAAATTAACTAATAATTAAGTAACGCAGGGAAAAATTTCACGTTCGAGTTTTCGTTTTTATTAAGCAATAATCGTAAAATATTTTCTAATTAAAGGCGTGTTGTTGCATAAATTTTTATTTATATTCTTTATTTTCTGATAATAAGCAAAAACGTTATAAAAAAGTACCTTTTTGTCTTCTTGTTGGACAAATGTGCATGACATTTCCGCATGCAGCGGAAAATGGAGCGCTAAAAGCCTTTATCGTAGGAAATTCTCGCCTTAAACACTCACTATAAATATTTCAATAACGGTATATAGAATCTATATTGAGAAATCTTAATAATTTGAACCGCAAAATTTCGCAAGGTAGCATTTTACTATAACGCTAATGCTCGCGTTATTCCCGACTTTCTTACAGTCTATATTCATATAAACCTTAACCAACTCCACGATTTTCATACATTTGGCACGGGAGACCACTATTTGATATCATAACGATCACTATGCCACAAGTTTGACTGTAAACGAGCCAAAGACAAAAGGTCTTCCTTTATGTAGCTTTCACCAAACACTAAAATGAACGCATTAACCTATTTCGCAGCGAGAATGTTCAGATAATGTATTAAACACTTCGCTTTATTCGAATTTCCGTTCATATTAAATTTTGCATTGTTAAACGAGAAATATTTATTTGTATCTATGTTTAAGATTCGTTTTTAAAAACTATTTAAGATTATTTTGTTCTTATTATGCTTATTTAGTTACAGCTTTAGTTACGCTTATTTAGTACGTAATATAGTTATACTTCCATTAATTGGAGGTTAATGGCCTTAAATTGGATCTTTTTAACAATTAGTATAGTGAAGTCTTATAGCATTCAAAATACGAAACAGCTGCTAAATACAGTGACCATTTTTTTTTAAGAAAAAAAAACCTAACACTTGAGTGTTTTCTTGTATTCTGGGGGTTCCTGAAGATCCTTTTCTTCAACAAATTGCACAGGGCCACCATTCGGACCCGGAGAAATTCTTTTTACGTAATCTCTACTTCTTTCGTGGGGGATTTGAATCCGCGGCCTCGTAGCACCACAGTCAAATGGTAACTTAGGGCATTTGGTACATCTTACTTGAAGATAGATGTAGGTGTCTATGTACCATAGCAACCACTTAACATCACGTAGTATGTGTGCTCGTTTGTCACCCTTATTATATAACAAATAATGCAAAGTTTTTGTCACTTTTTGCGGACTTCATGTACTGTGTGTACAGTTATAAATAAGCCTAAGGTGTTTTACATTAACTTTATTAAAGATTAGGGAAACATTTTAAGTCAATTTTACACAAACGACGGAGACTACCAACTAAACGAGGTAGAGCCACGCTGCAGCTACATTGTGGTACCATAATTTCACAGAACACCAGCGTAAAACACCTGCTGCTTAATGCTACTGTTTTACGCCAGTAACCGGAAAACCTTCTATCGGAAACGAGACATTCTATTTTAGACCACTCGGGTGAAAATGCATCTGCATTATTATGACTGGCCTGTTGGTCTAGTGGTTAGTAACCCTGACTGCTATGCCGGAGGTCGTGGGTTCGATTCCCACCCAGGACAAATGTTTGTGTGATGAGCACGATCATTTGTTCTGTGTCTGGGTGTAATTTATCTATAATATTTATGTATTTAGAAATATATAAGTATGTTTATCAGTTGTCTAGTACCCATAACACAAGCTCTGCTTAGCTTGGGACTAGATGGCGTTGTGTGTGATAATTGTGGGATATTATTATTATTATTATTATTCTTAATTGATGACAAATATAGATTTGAATGGACGGATTTATTAATGATTAACACATGATGTAACTTCACCAGCGCACAGATACTTGACTCACTTTAAGAAAGTGACGGTAAAAATTGCGGAAGATCGTACTGTATATTTTTTGTATTATATTTTATAGTAGAATTCCTTTTATTTAATAATAAAATTAAAACAAACACAATATAGGAAATATGAAAGTAACAGTTATAACTATAATGCAAACTTATTAACGATTCTAGACGTCTTACATCGAATGGCGCGTTGTCTTAACGCGCCATTCTTGTCTCATCTTGTCTACAAACAAGCATATAATGAGTCGCACATTATGTGTTGAATGCAAATCAGACATCATTAAATTGCATCATGCTGTAATATAACGTAAGCTCTTAGCAATAAATAATGTGGGCAAATCAGAGAGTTTTGCGAAGCTAAAGTTCTACGGTAAAAGTTTTTGTTATGAAAACTGTTCAAAGAAATTTACAGCAGAATTTGTACAGTTACATACGTAAATAATAATGCTCATATCGTTCACCATTAATTTAAATACAGAACAAGTAGTAAAATTATGACGAAATTATGATCTATCGGAATGTATAGCTTGTTTTTGCTTTAGTCGAAAAAAAGCAAAAACATAGGAGAGATCTCCTGGCCCAATATACAAGTTTCTTACTCGCAGAAATAATTTTTGTTCCTTTTTAATAAAAGATAGAACAAACAAGAGTAGTAATATCCTCCAGATCGAATTTCGGTAGCCTCAATGGAGACTATCCATCAGCGCAGGACAGGATTATAGTGCCCAAGTGCATGCACAAGCAAAGGTCCATTCCCTCATTCTCATAGTCCCATGTGGCGATAAACTGACATGACCTGAGAGAGATCAGGCGCAGAACCAACGGTTTTACGTGTTTTCCGAGGCACGAGTGTAAGACATCACCAACTCCCTGACTACGGGCAGCCACTGAGAATATCTATTTATTTAGTTACAAACCAGTGCTTGACAAAATTCTACCTGTTGGTAAGTGGTGATGTAGCCCTAGATGGTTAATCGCAATGTACTCTATCGCACGTAACAAAAGCCTATTCACTCTTTCTGTGAAGGCGCTCAGATTGTATCGGATGGAAAAACTCAATAATCTAACTTGTTTCACTCGATCCGGGATTCAAACCCGGGATCATATAATCAGCAGCCACAAGCGTAGTAATGATCCGTAGAAACCTAGACCCCGCAAGGAACGTTATGTTGGACTCGCACCGAATAAAACCCCATAGTGTTCTAACTTTACCGCATATCGGCAGGGCCACAGCAATGCTTTCGCACACATCCGCGGTCCTACCAGGGCCAGCCACCCCAAGGCGGCCCCGCCTCGGGGGAGTAATTCCCCTTCCCTATTCCCCTTCTTAGGCAAGGTGCTGTAGGAACACAGAGTGCACCTTCCTACACGGTCTGCTACTCCACCTGCGTAATATACCCCTCCAAATACGTTACGCGGAATGGACCAGATGTAGGTACATAGTCAATATACATCTGCCTTGTACTAAGAGACAAAATGAAGATGCGTTGCCCCTGTGAAATAAGATGCCTCGTTATCACTAAAATCCGATTCTCTATACTATATGAAACACAACAACACTAAGCTGCTATTTTATCCTGGTATCTTGTGAGAGTGTAGTCGGGCCAACCTATTCGTGCTGTAATCATAGTATAGCGGCAGCATGGTGTTACTATGTCGGTAAAATTTCACTCCCACCCTCTAATCGGACAGACTTGTAGGCAGATTAGGAGTCTAACCACTTAAAGAACTTTAAGGAATTCTGTCACCAAATTAAATTACTATGGACTACAGCTATTATTTATATGTTCAGTCTAAAGCATCGCACTTACTTAAAGTTTGCTTAAAGTACTTGAGGATCTGAAATATTTTGTTTACAGAGAGTGCTAGAAGTAATTGACAAAGCGGCAATAGTACCGTTCTCTGTACTTGCCAGAGAATAAATTTCACGTCGCGTCTTGGGTAGTTTGGACGAACACAATAACAAAATTGTGTCTTATGGTTGGATTAATTTTTGCAACATTTTGTTTTGTTACATTATGTGATTAATACAAGCAATGTTTTTTGAAAATATTAGAGTAATAAACGAGCACACAGTCTCCCTCATGGTAAATGGTACAGCATTTCTGTCATCATTATCATCATCATTACAGCCCTTCACAAATCCACAGCTAAACATAGGCCTACCCCAAAGAATGCAACAAAGCCACAAAGCACAAGCATCCCGAGCCACCTGACTTCCTGCATGTCTTATCAGGTTGTTACTGTTCACACTTCACCTACCAGTACGAAGCTGCCACTCGAGAAACTTTTTTCCCCATCTGTTGACGGTCCTTCCAGCTATATGGCCAGCCTTTTGTCACTTGAGCTCACTATAGTTTATGGAGCTATGTCCGTCATTCTAGTAGTCTAGTCTATTCTGTAGTTCTACTGAGGATATCCACATTTCTTAATTTATCACACGGAGAATCTCCGAGTACAGACCTCTTCATAGCTCACTGAGCGAACTTGAGCTTCCTCATACGGCCAGCAGTGAAATATCACGTCTCAGATCCAAAGTCCTCACTGGCAAAACGCACTGGCTGTACAGTTTATTTTTACCGGGTTTGAGGTTTACCTGACGAGAAGATGTGGCGTTATTTCCCGAAAGCTACCCACGTAAGTTGAATCGGTCGATTGATCTCTCGGTCGAAGTTGGACTTTTTTCCTTATTGATCTCTTCAGGACTTATCTAGGTGGACTACTTGTCCCAGTTAAGCATACTTGTCAACAACTTTGAACTAAGTGCTCCCAACAACTACCGGAATAGGTGTGCCATGGACGTTACACATGATCTATGTTTTGTTTGTTTATTGGGAGACAATATTAAAATCATTAAGCATAGTGCTTAGGTCCTCCAGTCATTCTACCATAAGGACTGTATCGTCGGCAAATCGAAGGTGAGTGATGTACTCGCTATTGTTGTTAATACCGTATCCTTTCCAGTCCAGTAGCTTGAAAACTTCTTCCAATAAAGCGCTGAAGAGTTTCGGAGATATTACATCAACCTGTACTACACCTCTCTGCAGTTGGGTAGGTTTTACAATCTGGTTCTTTACTCGGATATCCATCGTAACTCTACAGTATAAATATTTCGACACTTCGATAAACCGAGAGTCAACTTGGTATCGCTGAAGGGAATGTAGCACCGCCTAAATTTTAAAGGAATCAAAAGCTTTCTCATAGTCCACATAACTAAGACAAAGTGGCAGATTGTACTCTTCGGTCTTTTGTACAATTTGCCGAAGGGCACGTATTTGGTCTATGTAATGTCTGTCGAACACAGCACTTGGATGAAGGTGAAACGGTCTGTAGTTGCACTTCTATTCCACGAGTCCGGAGTAGTCCGACCATGAAGGATCGAATTGAATAGCTTCTCAAGGACTTCAAGTACCCGTTATCTACCCGCTTTCAGAGATTCCGCTGTGATTCTATCTTTATCTAGGGTTTTGCCGTTTTTAAGATGCTGAATAGTCATTCTAATCTCGCTGTGACTGATTTTCGGGATATTATCGGAACAGTCGCATCGCCGCGTAATGGTGGTTAAGAATATCCACCACCCCATATCTTCCCATGGGTGTCGTAAAAGACGACAGAGCGAAATAGGCAGGAGATGGGCAGCAGCATCTTCCTGATAACAGCAACTGTACAAAAAAAACTGTGGTTGCAAACCCGCTCGCCAAGCGTGGAAACTATGGCAATATAACTCCCATGAAAAATTACAGAAATAGACGGCCCCCAGTCCCCGGCGGCCCCACTATTCCTGGCTACGGTGGCGACCATGGTAATGGCGGGGCAGGGGGTGCTAAGAATCTCCGGTGGAGGTTCGGTTGCCACCTACGACGACTCGACCGGCAATATTTAACGCACACACCCTGGGGACTGACGAGAAGATCCTGGAGCTGGAAGAAGAGATAGAAAAGTTGCGCTGGAATATTATAGGATTATCCGAGGTCCGAAGAGAGGGGGAGGACACGGTCATTCTCGAAACCGGCAACTTGTTCTATCACCGACAGGGCGACAATCTGTCCCAAGGAGGTGTTGGATTTATCGTCCACAAGTCTCTTGTTAACAACTTTTTAAAGATTGGGAGTGTATCGCCGAGGGTTGCGTACCTTGTACTCAGAATCACCAAACGGTATTCGCTGAAGGTCATACAGGTTTACGCGCCAACGTCGGAAAATCCCGATGAGGAGGTGGAGATAATGTATGAGGACATTTCTAGAGCCATGCATTCCTCCAAAACTCACTATACGGTGTTAATGGGAAACTTCAATACAAAACTGGGCACAAGAAAGAACGGTGAGCTGAAAGTAGCGAAAATTTGGGAAGCGGCCCCACAGAAAGTGGATCTGGTCGAGCCCCGGCGGTTCAACAAAAAACGAGATTGAGTTCATTATGACGACCAGACGCTAACTGTTCAGTGATATCTCAGTGATTGCGAAGGGTGATGAAGGGTGAAAACTGGCAGCAATCACCGAATGGTTAGAGGCACACTGAACCTGATCGTTAAGTTGGAGAGATCTCGTCTAATGAAGTCAACGCTCCGTCCCCTCGTGCTCTAATTCAGAATCCCGAAACCTTTCAGCTCGAGTTACGTAACCGCTTTCAGTGCCTAGAAGATTGCAATGCCCACTGCGTTATATGAGCCTACTATATGCACGATGCATTATATGCACGATATGAATGACAAGCTCGTGGAAACTCTCAGACAAATAGTCCGACTAGGTAAGTCCAACTTCGACCGAGAGGTCAATTGACGGATTCAACTCGGCTGGGCAGCGTTCGGGAAATTACGACACATCTTCTCGTAAGGTATACCTCAATCTCTGAAAACTAGATTGTACAACCAATGCGTGTTGCCAGTGATGACTTACGGATCTGAGAAGTGGTCCTTCACTGCTGGCCGCATGAGGACGCTCAAGGTCGCTCAACGAGCTACGGAGAGAATTTCTCTGCGTGATAGACTCAGAAATGAGGATATCCGCAGTAAAACCAGGGTGACCGACATAGCCCAATGGATTAGTAAGCTGAAATGGCAATGTTCCGGCTATATAGTTCGAAGAGCCGATAACCTATGGGGAAGAAAGGTTCTCGAGTGGCAGCCTTGTAGGCCGTTAGTAACCGGTAGGCGTAGTCTAGGGCGACCCCCCACTAGATGGAGTGACGACCTGGTAAGACAGGCAGGAAGTCAATGGATGCAGTTGGCTCAGGACCGTGCTTTGTGGCATTACTTGGGGGAGGCCTATGTTCAGCAATGGACTTGTGAAGGGCTGTAATGATGATGATGATGATGATCGGAACGGTGTCGGATGAAGCTTGCTCTTGGACCGTTACTCACATTTGCGTGTGGTTTCAACGATAACATGTACAGTTGATTATAGAACCTCTCAATCTCACTCGAAATTTTAGGTGTCTGGTTTTATAGAACTTAGCTCCAACCGCTTAGACAGTTTCCACAAGCTTGTCATTTATATAGTCAACTGTATTGCAGTCTTCTAGGAATTGAAAACGGTTGAAAACGGATTTTGGATTAGATCACAAGGATTACGGAGCGTTGACTTCATTTAACCAGACATCTGCTACTAAATTTTTTGGTACGGTGTGTCTTTAACCATTCGGTGATCGCTGCCCAGTATTTTCTTTTGCGATCACTGAGACATTACTGAACATTTGCCATCTAGTCGTCATGATGAAGCCAATGTTATTATTTGTCGAATCGTCTGTGCTCAACCAGGTCCATTTTCTCTAGGGCCGCTTCCGGAAGAAAGATTTCATAATGTTACGAGCTTGAGGTTCATGACAATAAAAAATTGCCGATAGAATTACCTAAATTAACACTTTAATTTACTTTACACAAATTTAAGTTAAAAACACTAATAATTAAACACACTAATTCACTTAATTCCGCTCCGAAGCTTCGCTTGTGTCGCCGAGTTCAACTCTGCCTCGATCGCATCTCGCAGCGCCTATTTATTTAAATTAGCAAAGAAGCGTCCCGAATATTCAAGTAAATGCGCGCAAAGGGACGAGTGTGCGAGTATAGATTTTCTAGAAACTTAGTTCTTCGGATGGCGCTGTCGGTTGAGAGATTTGTGATGTCATTTTCTGCAACGCTTTACTCGCTCTCGTTCCTGACACTAGATGGCGCTAGTATATCGTCGACTTGAGCGCGTAACAATAATAAAGAGCCCCTTATTCTTCATGAAGTTGGCCAGCTGCTGGCCTCTTGGGTTCCGTTTCCCTATTCCGAATTTCCCTACTTTCAGCTTACCGTTATTTCTTGTGCCCAGTTTTACATTGAAGTCACCCATTAACACCGTAGAGTTGGTTTTGTAGAAATGTATTGCTTTAGAGATATCCTCTTTCATTTTATCCACCTACTCATCGAAAACTCGTCTGTCTGTAAAATTTCAATAACTACCATTTATTGCGCGGAGGGGTTATTTGAATCACCGTTTTAAAATTTTTGTTTGTCTGTGTGTCTTTCTGTCGAGGCTAATGTGTAATGCCAGGAGCGATCTTAGCTATATTTTATCATAATAAAGTTATCCGTAACTAGAGTAACCGGCATAGCCTAATGTATCAAAAAGCTGAAGTGGCAATAGGCCGGATATATAACTCAAAGAGCCTACAACCGATAGTGAATAAGGTTTTTGAGTGGCAGCCCCGTAACTGTAAGCGCAGTACCCTTCTAGATGTTTCCGCTTAGTAAGACATGCAGGAAGTTGATGGACATAAGTGTTATGTATAATTCCTTGAGGGAGACCTGTTACGCATATGATTTGTGTGAATAGAAGAGTTGTAATGATGATGATGGTGACTTTACTTACTTAGCTTTTTCTGAAAAATGTATTTTACAAATCTAATGCAAGATATGTAATGCGATATCCTCTGTTTTAAAGATCTTTAAAAATATCAACTTCCCCGATTACCTCCGAAACTAAATCAATTAGGTCGAAAATTCGAATTTTTAACCTCGCGTCTGCATCTGCACAATTTAAAGCAACGCCAAATTACAATGATTTGTGTAAAACACTCTCAGATTTCGATTGGATGCAATTGGCATGAAAACTAAAAGTTAATGAGCAATATGGATGCCAAAAAAATAAAGGTGATCATCATAGAGATTCACGACAAACAAATATTTGCCTTTTTCAACACAATTCGGTGATCTTTTCACATTTTTTGTCGGGTTCTACATTGGAAAACTGCAGCAAATGTATATTGGAAATTGGGTATAACCTGACATATAACTTAAAAGAAAGAACTAGAAAAATGTACTTTTTACATTTTAATTATACCAAAAAAATGTAAAACTAAGACTCCTAAGCTTTGAATATCAAGAAGCGACTACAGGATATGACAGAAGGATCTTGTGGCTTTTTATAGTAGAGGGGGCAAGCAAGAATGCGGCTCATCTGATGGAAAGTGACTACCACCGCCCATGAACACTTGCAACACCAAGGAAATTGCTGGTACGTTGCCGGCCTCTTAAAAAGGAGTAGGCTCTTTTCTTAAAGGTTCCTAAGTCGTATCGGTCTGGAAAAATCTCCGCTCGTAGTCGGTTTCACAACTAAGTTGTGTGGGGAAGAAATCTTTTTTAAATCAATCAAAAAAAATTTAAATCAAAAATACAGCAACAACGCCGGGATCATATGGAGAAGCTCACTTGCCCCCATGGGTAGAAAGCCAAAAAAAAGATTGCATCCCATCCCAATCTGCTAACCTATAGTTCCAAGCACGGTGCCAACCTGCAGAACGCAACCATGATGAGAACGTAAGTGACACCGTACTCCAGATCAGACAATGGTCTGAGGAGCCAAGGGGGGCGTGGACGGAGACCTGACATCCATCCAGATGAGAGGTCAGCAGAAGGTCCAACGGGGAACGATCATCCATATCTGTGATCCCAAGCATCACGATCTCTGCGGAAGGGAACTGTTGTAGCACGGAGTCTGCAGCCATTTGGACGCGGTCGATGAGATCGGCATTACAACTATGAGACCTATAGAGGCAACCGTAGACGCGATGATGGTCTTCGCTGTCACGCGCAGCCATATAATAGACAGGTCCTTACCTTTAAGAATGCCGAGACGTCGAAAACAGATGTCCTCTCTGAAGTCCACACAAACTCCAGCAGGGACACAAGGAGTGTTTTAATTTATACTCCGGGTAAGAGAGATACAAAGTATCAGCAGGAGATGACATCTGCGTCTCGGTTAGAAACAGCATGGCTCGTTTCGCCGTTTCCAGATCGTTAAGGTTTTAATGACGTCCTCTAATGTTTCAGATATTCAAGGACACCGTGGCAGATGGTTCCTATGTCATATTTCCGTATGCCCGTACAACTTTAGTCTCAAGCGGAATTCCGCCCCTCTTCCACCGGCCACCTGCATTCACCAGACGAAATGCAGAAGCACAGCTTCTACTTCACGCTGGTCTTCAGTGAGGTTGTGGTTTTGCAGTGGTTCGAGCCGTCCGTGGGTGCAACTCAAAGCTGCTGCATGGCTCTACCGCTGTTAATTTTTTTTTAATTGTTAAGGTTGTGTTTCTTACCCGATTGCCAAGGAAGGGTTTTGTTTTTCGCGCGTATCTTGTATTTATGTACATTTGTTTGTGCAAAAAAAATCTTGTTTTAGTCTTTTTAGTGCTTTACTTTTAAATGGCAACTTAACATCTATAAAATGAGTTACACACGACTTTTTTCTGGGCGGTGCTACTTAGAAATGTGAAATATATGATAGATTTTATAGCAGGGGAAGTTAATTCGTAAAAAGTAACAAATAAATTACTCCAGTCCTACTAGCGAAATCTGTAGAAAGTAGGAATAGCCTCCATTGTAGCTAAAAGTACTCACAAAATTAGTTCTTTTACGAGCCTGTCAGCTTTACGATTACCGTTTGTCATTACTTTCATTAATGATACGTGATTCATTCTATTAAGGTGGAATTGTAACGGCAGAGTACGCGATAATACTCAATGCAAGTAACAAAGGATCTCAATTGCGCTCTCCTTCACAAGTACCGGAGTGTGAAGATAAGAACAAAATAAATGAACAACGATTATTTCTTACCTATTCGTTCCAAGACGTGGCGATTTGCAGTAAATCCATAATTTGCTACATCGCTTTACTCCTTTCATATGGGTATAATATTCATCTACTAGAACTATTTGTGTAAATCCTCTTTCATTATTGCTTTTTAAAGTTCTGCTGGGTACGAAATTCGGCTGGAATCTCCGTATTCATGAGGCTTGCCGTGCCAATTTGCGATCGCTGTGGCAGATATCTTGCACCTTTGATGCTGATTCCCGTCATCGTACTGGATATCCCATTACCGCCATCTGTTTTAAGACAGGAGTTTTTTATGCTCTTTCCCGTAGTCGTCTTTTACTACATATTGTAAAAAACAACTACAAGCGACCTTCCCTGGTTTAATGGGTAGAATCTATTAATGTAGCGTTATTTGGATATAAGATAATCAACCTCTATTTATTTTAACAATTTCTTGTTCTATCAAAAAATATCAAAGTTTTTTAGATAAAATATAGCCTCGCTCACCAAGCATTGTTATCCATCTTTTCGTGACCTTTCGCATCTTTCTCGCTGCTTTGCTTTCGCCGATTTGAATACATTATAACAGTAAGTCAACGAAATGTTTACAGTGCTATCTATCTCAAGCCATCTTATTGGCATACCCGTTACCTCTTACGCCACCTGCGAGATAAAATTAGCTGTTGGTGGTAGGCCACGACACGACAACAATTTGTTTAATGAAGGCTAAATAAACTTTAAATTTCAACATTATTTTTCGTTATATAAATTATTACTACCACCCTTCCCCTGTAATAATTTGCATTGAAGCCACAGATTCAATGTAAATTTAAATGTAAAGCAAACAGTCCAGCGGCATTTAAATAGAGATATTGTAAAACAAACATTTGTCCCAGAGACAGAGCGAAGATGGTCCAAGGAAAAACCTAATGATTTCTTATATTTACGCGAACACTACACAGTGAAATAATACTAGTTTTTACGGAATTTATCGCCTATATTTAACTTTTTAAATACCCGACGTTTCAAGAGCTTTACAGCACCCATGATCACGGGTGGGACTGAGACGTTCAACGTCCAGATGTCATAGTTAACCGCGGTTGCGATAGATTACTTCACTTTGTATTTATTGAAATCGCCATGATTTCAATATGAGAGCTTTTAATGCTAACAATTCACGAGTAGATCATGCACTGTTTTCGTCGTCACGTATAAAGCTACCATTTTAGTATAACCTTACAGAAGACGCCAAATTAAATCCTTTTCTACTAAAGGCAGGCACAGTATAATCTATTTGATCGGATTTTCTTTTCCACAGTAAATATCCTTAAGACATGTATTGTTTACATCAGTATCTTCCGTGATTGATACAAATATTTGGATTCATTGTTGATTATCTCTGAAAATATATTTATCGTCTTCCAGGTAAACACCTTAGAGGATATTGTAATATTTTCCTTTTTCTCCATTTTTATCCCTTGGTGCCTAATGTGTTTTGTGTCTTTAATATTTGTCTACGTAAAAGCTATCTGCTTTAAACTAGACTCTTTATAGACCATTATTTTAAAAGTTATATGTTGAAAGGTAATCTAAAAATTATTAAGATTTCTTATATTTCCGCGAACATTACATATTTTAGAAACTAAATTAAATTTACACTTTTTCTGATTGTATCATGTTTAACTAACTTATTCTTATCCGTAAGTGGTAGAGGCTTGCTGCCGCTATGTTATGGCTGCAGCACGAGTGGGTCGGCTTGACCGGAGTAGGATCACATTCTCACAGACTACCAGCGTCAAATAGCAGCTTGATACTGTTTGTTTTGTAAGGTGAGTGTGGAGAACCGGAAACCCTTTTTTACTTATTCTGGTAACGAGACATATCATTCTGTACTTAGAGGTGACAACGCATCTGTATTTTAATTCTTAATCAAGAAAGAATGCCTATGAGCCGCAGCATCCACTTACCATCAGATGGACTGTGTGCCTGTTTGTCACCCTTATTGTATAAAAATGATAATAATATATTAATTAAAAAATTAAATACTGCTGCGGTTCTCTACCCATCTGCCAAGTGTGGCGACTATGACAAATATGCTTCTTGTCAGGCAATCTAATTGTAAGGCATATGTTCAGCTGTAGACTGTGATAGGGTGTTACGGGATAGCCGTGTATTCATATTGATATTAATTGGTGTAAAGTTACTTACGTAAAAATAACACGTTACTATTGTTCATTATCATATTTATTATCGTATTTACACGTTACCTTAGTTACGTCTGGAATACTAGAGTGTCGTATAGTAATCCACTTTACGTCCCTTGAGCGAATAAATTTACTTTTTATTTTGTTGTAGATCACTGTTATGAATACTAATTTGTTGAGAGTGAGGATTTTAAAATTTCTCTATCATATGGAATCGATTGCATCCAGTACACTTACCCCAGTGATAAAACAAGGGATTGGGAGAGGGCCAAGACTTAAAAAAAAGATAAAGTTCATGAAAGAAAGAACAGTCAATCTTAATCAAATCAAATCCGTAGTTTCTGTCTACCCTTCTGTATAGCATGCAGAATATTATATTATGTTATGGTCTAACAGTTATTTACTCTTAAGGGGTTGATTTTCAAAAATTCTTTCTTAGTGACTGCCTACGTCATATAAAACAAATACTGTCCAAATGTTAGATTTCTACGTCTAGTGGCTTAGGCTGTGCGTTAATAGATAAGTCAGTCACTCTGGACATTCTATTTTATGTAAATTTAAACGAAGTAAATGTAACTTTTAAAAATATTTTCCCTTCATTCTATCACTGATGCTGTCGAAAAAAGATAAGAAGTGAAACAAAGATATGTCACACTCTACTTAGTCTAAACGCTAGCTGTAGCGGTAGCGATAAACGGTGGCGGCTTTTGTCGAAGATTTATTTTTCTTTTTATTTAAGGCAATATTGAAGTATTAACATCCATTGCATCCATGCATCCATTAAAGCCTACAGTCAGTAAGTATAGTCCACGTAGATTGTCTTTTGGGTAGGATATTTTATATTTGCCACGCTTGGGATTGGCAACCACAGTATTTTGTTATTTTGAGTTGTCACACCATATTCTATTTTAGTTTTCCACTCACGGGACGATATAGGGACGTTGATATTCTTGCACAGCCACTGCATGGTGATATAAATATATATAAACTATTATATGCAAAATCTTTTGGAGAAGGATTCAGGCATTTTACTGCTTTCATTGATCCAAGGTAAGCCGACTTTCCATCTGCCTTCAACCAGGGTCGCTGTCCGTTCCAGATGTGACCACGCTTGGTAATCCTCTTTGTTTTGTCGTGGCCGTAGTGACACCCCTAACGAATCTAAGTTAATGGGTTGACGTAACTCATCATGCGCTGTTCCACCTGAGCTGCTCCTGACCTCACCAAAACGTAAATTAATGTGACCTGTGATCTCCGAAGCCAAATGAGCAGGTACACTTCCGTGCACACACAAACTGAGCGGAGTGAGGGTCACACTTGGTTCGCTGGCCTTACCTAAAATTACATTTAAAGGCAATAATAACTTAAAATTATCCTGGCCTATCAACAATTCAGATGCGGAAGAAACATTACAAAGTTCATCTTTAATATTACAAAGGTGCTTAAATTGATTGCAATGAACTCTGCCTCTGCTCTGTTCATGACCAACTCGGACAGTTGTGCTGTTCAGGTTACCTCAACCTTGGGAACTTCTGACCACTGTCCGGTGAAATCTGTGTTGATATTTTCCCCACCTAACTACGATTTGCAAGGTATGCAGCGAAGCGAGCTTTTTTTGCAGCTTATCCTTGGCGACAGGTCTGCTTCTCGTCTGAAGATCCGTCAGGCTGCGCAGATGCCATTACTGATGTGATTTGTCAAATACTCCATGCATTGCATACCCTTTGCTGACGTGTTTATTGGTGGTAAAGCTAGGCCATGATTCAACGCCAGGTGCGCTTGTGCTGAAAATAACAAGCATATGACATACTTATCCTGGGCTGTTGTTCGTGACCGCAAAGCTTCGGATGTAGGCTATAAGAAGAGGGCTTTTAACCGAGTCGAAAAGTCATACTAAAAGTCATTACAGCAAGTCAGTTTCAATTGAATTAAACGCATCGGTGCAAAGCTCTCTCCTAAACTAGGTAAGAACCTGTATGTAAGGATTCAGCACCTTCTCCCATGTTTCTTGGTCTAATGAATTTATACTAAGACAATTTTCAAGCCTCCAAAGAGTGTGAGAGTTAGCGTGTATGCGTCATGTTATTCGGAATATGTATATTACATAAATACTTCACCTACATCAGTAGTTTTTCAGTATCCTTATAGTCTAATATTACTAGCCAGTTTATTGTTTTAGTTTGATATTCGCGAAGTGATATTGGATAGAAATTTAGAATTTTATCAACTTTTTTATAAATTTATCAAGAAAGAAAACTTCCGTTTTGTCCTGCTAATGCAGTATGGCATCTTATGGGATTAATAATTTTAGTAACTGTATGCTTGTTACATGATTTATATAGGTCATAAAGGTTAGACACATGGTGTTGGTGAAGATGTTATATATAAATAACTGCCTTACCGTGAGAACTTGACACATCTCATAAAGGTATTGGTGGCGAAACTATAAGGCTTAAATGTCGTTGTTTTGAGAGGAACGTTGAGCTCTCTCAAGGTGTATGATGTGTGTTATACATGCGCCTCCCCATACTCCGATGCAGTAGCTAATAATAGATGGAACAAGTGCATAATATACAATTCGAAGAAATTCTGGATCGGCAATATGCCTAAGATTCTTAAACACCCATGTTATTTCCCGACTCGTGATGCAGTCATGTCTATATGTGGTTTCCAAGATAGTTTCTCACCTAATAGTACTCGAAGATTCTTCATTGTAGGTTTTTTACTTATAGGTTGACATGTACATTGATGGTTTGTAAAAAAAATTTCATGCGTGAATACGACTATCCACGTTCTCTTGTTTTATTCGAAAATTAATAAACCGTACGTATGAGGTTTTGGATACATTTATGGTCAGTAGATTATGTTTAAGCCATAAGTTAGCCCTATGCAGTCCCATTTCAGCATTTTGTTGAACTTCGTCTCAGGTTTTCCTACGAAATACGAAAGCTGTGTCATCTGCATATGTGAAAATCTTGCCTTCATATAGTGATATTTGACACAGATCGTTTATATCATACAAGAAATAGGCTGGGAGTGAGCACACTGCCTTGTAGGACCCCATAGTTTACAGTTACGTCTGAGCTGATGTATTTGTTTATTTTAACTTGTTGCTGACTACGCATCAGAAAATCCTTTTGAATTAAAGTGTAATGAGAGCTCTTTTAAAAACCTTGGGTAAAACACCTTGTTTAAAATACAATTTAACGATGATGGTAAAAAACTATGATGTGTTTTATTATTCTAAGGAACTTATTTGATATAGATTCCGAGCCAGCAGCAATATCATTTTTAAGATTCATGATCAAGACTTCAATTTCGCTTTCATCTGGTGGTAGTAGAGCCATCTACTCTCTATTACGGGACATTTTATAATCATTTCTGCTGTCTGGGGAAATGCTTATAGATTGTGAAATAATGTGTACCGCCAGTAGTTTTGCAACGTTTTTAAAATATCTATTAACATGGTCAACAGCATCACAGGTAACCCCTGAAAATTTTGCAGATTATCTGCAAAGGTTTCCTGTTTATTAGAACTCGTAATAGATATAATAGCGGACCACGTTTTTTAATCGTTCTTGCATTTTCTTAAATGATTTTTCATAAGTTCGTTTTATTCTTCCAAGCAACCCGTTACATAAGTTTCTATTACGTTTATAAGTTATAACAAGTATTTGGTTATCTGAATCTTTCTTCAGATTTTTATGTAACTTATCTCGGTGGCGGATACATCGGAGTAATCCGAGGGTTATCCATGGCTTTAGTATTTTTTGCGCCCAGACACGGTAATACTCGTGAAATTAGATTTATTGCACGTGATAATTTATCAACAAATAGAGTTGCAGACTCTTCTGCGTCAGTTATGGGGGAAATGAAAAGGAAATCTTTTGATTCTAGTTGCTTAATAGCCACCGCAAAATCAGTTTTTGTAATTTGATTGCGTTTTAATTGCTTCTGTTTATAGGATATACATAGGAGAAGAAATATATATTGCATAATAATAAAATATAATATATATATTGCTTAATGTCTATGTTAACATCTCTAATCATGATAACAGTTTTACTTTTACAGGGACGAAGTAGACTGTGAACAGTGTTCGAAAATTTTCTATTCAATAAATGGAGGGTGAGTTGTATACGGCCAAGATAACGGTGTCATTGCCAATTGACAGAAGTAAAAAGTTTGCATCTATTGGGTCTGGTTCTTCTACCATATATTTTTTTTCATGCTTTTCGTATAATGGGCCACGTTAGAAGTACCCTTAACCGACGAGCATGTATGCGTAGATATATGGATGTAAAAGAGGCGAAAGAGGTATGTAAGGATCGTGCCCAATGGAAGTCCGTAGTCTCTGCCTACCCCTCTGGGTGACAGGCGTGAGTGTTTATGTTTTATGTTTTTTTCTTTTCGTATATGACAATACCATCCTTTTGGTTGAGGCTCTTCTTAGAGAAATAACATGAATAATTATTCATAGCCGGTTTGTTCTTAGTCAGCCAGCATTATGTTAAAATGATAACATCAGGTTCATATGTAAGCATGTAACTGTGCAATAAACCCATTTACGTTTTTATGAATACTACGAATATTTTGGGAAATAATAATTGGTGATTGAGAATTATGTTAAATTAATTTGCAGCATGTTTCGACGTCTCACTAGTAAGACTTGCCACTGAGAGATTGTCAAGATCCTGAAATATATTATTTAATTGAAGTCATCTGAAATCGTAATTACATTGTCACATATTGCAGGTATAAGACCACGATTATGGAGCGTATATTGAATGCCCACCTCATGGCATACCTAGAGATTTCCTCAATGACCACAAGAAAGGGTTTCGCTAAAATCGAAACACTGAGGACCTTCTAGGGTATGCCACTCACATATAGGGTTAAGCCCTTGAGAAATGTGGGGAAGCACTTGTTGTTTTCCTTGATATGAAGGCCTTTGATAGGGATTGGCACGCTGCTTTTTGGGCAAGTTTCCAGCTTACGGCTTATCTCCGGGCATGATTAACTGGCTGAAGTATTTTCTGAGTGAATGATCTCTCCGATTCGTCATGTTCGATGGCTGCTCGTCCAGTCCTATCACGATAAATGCCGCAATTTCTCAGGGGTCCGCTCTCTCAGCAACTATTTTCCTGTTGCATATTAGTGATCAGCCTATTTTCTGTATCTGTGGGTGTGCAGACAACAGCGCAGTTGTAGAAAGGCACCAGCCGAATGCTCGGGCCAGTCGAGATCAAATCCAGTGCAAAAAATTAACTATGGTTGAGGGTGCGAATATCTCACTGCAGGCAGTCTTTAGGGGTTGAATTTTCTCCAAAGCAGCCGCAAGGAAACTAGATGTCCTTGCAAGGGTTTGGCAGTAATTTAACCCAGAGCGGTTTTTTACCTTACGAGTATATAAAGTTCCTTACTTCTTACCTTATGTCAAATTCGGTCGTGGATGGAGTACTGCTGTCACAATTGGGCAGATGCTACAAAATGCCACCTAGCAGTGATCATCTTGTTAGCCTCGATCACAGGCAAAGAGTAGCTAGCCTCTCAGTACTCTATAGCATGCATTTCGGTAAGTGTGCATAGCAATTACACGCGGATTGAATATATATATATATATATATATATATATATATATATATATATATATATATATATATATATATATATATATATACACATACATATATATATACATACGCACATATGTATACACACATAAGTTTTCTTGAAATTTCTCTATGAGAACCTCTCGGCTTTAGGTTGTAAATAGCTCTCATGGCCGCCTTCTGCAAAACAAAAATAGTTCCTAATTCAGCCACATTTCCCCCAGCAAAATCCCATAAGATATTATGCCCTGGAAATCACTGAAATATACTAATCATGCTGTCTCGACACTAATGAGACTTCTTATATTTTTACAGCATAAGCTGCAGAGCTTAGTAGTCTGCTTGCTCGTTACGCTATATGGGGCCCCACTGAAGGGTGTGATTCCAAGAAAAACAGGGCTCACTTCTTCCCCTTTTAAAAACTCATTGGTGTTGAGATTTTTGACATTTGTTGTTGTAAAATTAATATATTTAGTTTCATTACGGTTTAAATGTAGATTATTTTTAACCACAAACCGATGTACTAGTTTTGATAAAGCATTATTCGCTTAGTCACATTTAAATGATTGACGTTTAATTTAAAAAATCAACGGAGTATCATCAGCAAATAATACTACTTCATGATTATCCCCTACAAAGGAAGGTAAGTCTATATTATATACACTAAAAATAGGAATAGGTCAAGAATTGAACCTTGAAGTACACCCATTAATACAGGCGACCCGGAAGAACTTTTACCATTAATAATAACTTTCTGCGTTCTTTTACTTAAATATGAAATATAATAAGTTTAAGCGCTGTGTTCTTAGCACCACAGTACTATAGCTTCCTGAATAATTACTCATGGTGAACACAGTCGAAGACTTGGAAAAGTTACAAAAAAAACTCAGAGAATCCCTTAAATTCTCCAATGCACAAAAATTTGTTTTATAGGCGGCTTCGGTTGTAAAACCAAATTGATTTTCGTAAAGCAATTCTACAATGCTGATCTAAAATAATTTTTGTAAAATTTTGCTCAATGGTCGACAGAAATTGGTCTGGCGAAAAATTTGCGGGGTTTTTAGTATTACCATTTAAAAAAGGTATGAATTTACTATGTTTAATTCAATCGGGAAACACACTAAGCAATGTTTCGGCGACATAAGGAGAAAAATCTAACCATCTTGTTTTCAAAAAAAGAACATCAGTAAAAGGTTTCTTAAAAGCCGTAGCAACTTCTTGATCGGATTAAGTTAAATTATTGTTAATATTCACTCGAAAATCCGAGTTGGGAAGTTTGACCTTGCCAGTTTCTTTGTTTTTCTAAATCTAATACTTATTAAGATTTCATTAACATATTTATTTCCATTCAAAAATTCTATATTATATTATGCTTCGTATCCCGCACGAAACAATTATTTAGAAGTTGGAATAAAAATCATAATATTTAGGTACTATGGTAGAAATTCGCTGAATCTTGTAAAGTATATTAAGTTGCTATGCGGCTGCCACACAAAATGAATATATTAGGCGTTTGAATATCGATGCCGACATATGTTAGCAATCGAATGTAAAATACGTACAAAGGATCTCACATAAAATATTTTTGTGAGATTTTATACAATACTATCTCTGCATATTCAAAAATATTACATAATTTAAAACTAACTTGTGTGGAGGGGCAGCGTGGCATAAAAGACTACTTCTCCTATACCATGAGTGCTGTAAAAGGCGACCGAATTAATGTGGTGCCTGCCAAGCATTTCATACTTACTTATGAAATAATTTTTGGGGTAGCCCTATGCTCAGCAGAAAATAATTTATACCATCCCTCGCCGTGTAAGGGTGATGTAGGAGAATCCACTACTCTGTATTATTGCATGAGTGCCGTACGAGTCAACGGAGTGAAACTGGTGATGATATACAATTGAAAAAACTGATGATAAACAAGTGATGGGCAGCAGCATCTTATAATAGCAAATAGATCACAATAAAAACTGTAAATAATAAAAAAATAGGTTTAGAAAAAAAAACAAATTATCAACTAGAATATCGTTTGAAAAGGTGCATTAAAATTTTCATCTCCTATTTATCCGTCTCCAGGCACGAAAATTTTTCTTTTCTTTTATAAAATAGGGGCGAAAAGCATACAGTATACCTGATGGTAAATGGAAGATATATCCCTAGAATCTACATTGTTCTTGATTTGAATCAAAATGCATATGGGTTGTCACCCTGAGGACAGCCGTGTAACGCTTTACACTTCAGTAATCGGTAAGAGGCTAACAGTGAGATGTATGGGATAGTATTTAGTATTTTTCTAAACTTAGTTCTATCTTCTTCAAATTAACTTTTGGTACTACGCTAATACTTCTATACACACCATATATGTAAGCGCAGTAATAGAATTATTATTTAGTTTTAATTTGACACCTTCTTGGCGCAGTTGTTAAGCAACGAATTGTAACGCTAAACGCCGCAGGTACGAATCCTACAAATAAAGTGGTTTGGATGTTTTTATAGTGAAATTTATGCATGTATACTGCCCCAACGATACAAAAAAATCCTAGTGTTATGTTGGACGTTATGTTTAAAAAAAGAGAAAGAAATGAAATCGTAGTTAGTGCTTCTCTTCGATTGTATGTATATTTTTAATGTTACTTCTTAATTTAACTTTAAAGTCTCAAGGTCGGTACGTTACTTCCATTATTTGAGTGTGATACGATCGAATTGTTTCTCGGAGCCCATCGAAAGTCTGTTTCAGACACAGAGTAATAAAAAAAGAAACTTTTTTCAATTAACGCTTAAAGCTTTATTAAGTACTCGTAAGAACTTAAGGTCACAAGCGAAATTTTAATTTGTCACGTGGCAAAATAATAAGTTAACAGTCCAATAGCCAGGTCAACGTATAATCACAAACTGAGAACACAAGTATCAAAGAACACGATGTCCGCATCGCACAAGAGATAGAAAAGACCCCAATATATTATCTATGGATGAGACTGATATTTTGGTCACCACGTGAACATACTCTATGTTCCTTATCCGTGAACGATGATATGCGATTTGTAATTCCCTTTTCAGCTAGCATCCTGGTAAACTGCTGGTGGTCAAGGCCACGTTATACAAAACTTTAGTATTTCAGACACGCTTTTGACGCCCTAAAATTGATACTATTTGAAATGATAAATATTCCGAGAAAAAAGATATACGCATACATTAAATACTCAACTAAATTCATAACCGAAACGGTTTTAAAAAATACTTTACATTAATCGTGTTAAAAAAGTTATAATTAATTAACGCCGGAGAAAAATTCGACGTTCCAGTTTTCGTCTTTTTAAGCGATAACCGCAAAATATTTTTTTATATATTATTAAATTTTTATTATTTTTTTATATATTATTATCGAATTAATTTTAAGCAAAAATGTTTTAAATAAAGTACCTTTCTGTCTACCAAATATCTAATATGCATGCAGCGGAGAAGTGAGAACTAAAAGCCTTTAACGTACGAAATTTTTACAAACAAATCATTCATTCAACAAAAAATTCTAACACTCACTATGAATTATAATGGGTAGAAAGCCAAAAAAAGATTGCATACCATCCCAATCAGCGAACCTATAGTTCCAAACACGGTGCCAACCTGCAAAACGCAACCACGATGAGAACATAAGTGACACCGTACTCCAGATCAGACAATGGTCTGAGGAGCCAAGAGGGGCATCGACGGAGACCTGATATCCGTCCAGATGAGAGGTCAGCAGAAGGTCCAACAGGGAAGGACCATCTACATCTGGGATCCCAAGCATTACGATCTCTGCGGAAGGGAACTGTTGTAGCACGAAGTCTGCAGCCATTTGGACGTGGTCGATGAGGTCGGCATTACAGCTATGAGACCTATAGAGGCAACTGTAGACGCGATGATGGTCTTCGCTGTCACGCGCAGCCATATGATGGACAGGTCCTTACCTTTAAGAATGCCGAGGCGTCAAAAATAGATGTCCTCTCTGACGTCCACTCAAACTCCAGCAGGGACACAAGGAGTGTTTTAATTTATACTCCGGGCAGGAGACATCTGCGTCTCGGTTAGAAACAGAATGGCCATTTTCGCCGTTTCCAGATCGTTAAGGTTTTATGAAGTCCTCTAATGTTTCGGATATTCAAGTACACCGTGGCAGATGGTTCCTATGTCATATTTCTGTATGCCCGTGCGGCTTTAGTCTCGAGCGGAATTCCGCCCCCCTTCCACCGGCCATCTGCATTCACTAGACGAAATGCAGAAGCAGAGCTTCTACTTCACGCTGGTCTTCAGTATCTTGTGTTTATGTAAATTTTTTTCGTACATATAGAGCAATGCAGGCGGGAGCGAATTGCAAATTATAAACCGAGAGAAATTTATTGAATTCCGTTTACTACTTAACTTAATATGCGTATTTATCTGGCTTTCAGCTCATAATATAGTCTGTTAATCCGAAGTAGACTTAAATTTGTTTATAGTTTAATTTTATAGTTACGCGGTAGAGCCATGTTGCAGCTGTATTAGTAGTATAGTTGTAGCATGAATAAGTCGGCTCGCCAGAGAAAGGACCATGCTCTCACAGAATACCAGCGTAAGATAGCAGCTAAATGCTGCTGTATTTCGTATGGTGTGTGTAGAGAACCGGAGACATCACGAGTGACAACTCATCTGCATTTTAATTTGTTACCGATAATGGATGTAAATGTCTATGGGCCACAACAACTACTTGCCATCAGGTGTACTGTGTGGTCGTTTGTCAGCTACCTATAAAAAATCTTATTTTGGTCTTTTTAGTGGTTTACTTTTAAATGGCAACTTAACAACTATAAAATGAGTTACACACGACTTTTTCTGGGCGGTGCTACTTAGAAATGTGGTGAAATATATGATAGATTTTATAGCAGGGGAAGTTAATTCGTAAAAAGTAACAAATAAATTACTCCAGTCCTATTAGCGACATCTGTAGAAAGTAGGAATAGCCTCCATTGTAGTTAAAAATACCCACAAATCTAGTTCTTTTACGAGCCTGTCAGCTTTACGATTACCGTTTGTCATTTCTTTCATTAATGATACGTGATTCATTCTATTATGGTGGCATTGTAACGGTAGAGTACGCGATAACACTCAATGCAAGTAACAAAGGATCTCAATTGCGCTCTCCTTCACAAGTACCGGAGTGTGAAGATAAGAACAAAATAAATGAACAACGATTATTTCTTACCTACTCGTTCTAAGACGTGGCGATTTGCAGTAAATCCATAATTTGCTACATCGCTTTACTCCTATCATATGGGTATAATATTCATCTACTAGAACTATTTGTGTAAATCCTCTTTCATTATTGCTTTTTAAAGTTCTGCTGGGTACGAAATTCAGCTGGAATCTCCGTATTCATGAGGCTTGCCAGGCCAATTTGCGATCGCTGTGGCAGATATCTTTCACATTTGATGCTGATTCCCGTCATCGTATTGGATATTCTATTACTGCCATCTGTTTTAAGACAGGAGTTTTTTATGTTCTTTCCCGTAGTCGTCTTTTACTACATGTTGCAAAAATTACAATACAAGCGACCTACTCTGGTTTAATGGGCAGAATCTATTAATGTAGCGTTATTTGGATATAAGATAATCAACCACTATTTGTTTTAACAATTTCTTGTTCTATCAAAAAATATCAAAGTTTTTAGATAAAATATAGCCTCGCTCACCAAGCATTGTTATCTATCTTTTCGTGACCTTTCGCATCTTTCTCGCTGCTTTGCTTTCGCCGATTTGAATACATTATAACAGTAAGTCAACGAAATTTTTTAAGTCAAGTTTACAGTGCTATCTATCTCAAGCCATTTTACTGGCATACCCGTTACCTCTTACGCCACCTAAGAGATAAAATTAGCTATTGGTGATAGGCCACGACACGACAACAATTTGTTTAATGAAGGCTAAATAAACTTTAAATTTCAATATTATTTTTCGTTATATAAATTATTGCTACCACCCTTACCCTGTAATCATTTGCATTGGAGCCACAGATTCAATGTAAATTTAAATGTAAAGCAAACAGTCCAGCGGCATTTAAATAAGGATATTGTAAAACAAACATTTGTCCTAGAGACAGAGCGAAGATGGTCCAAGGAAAAACCTTCTTTTCAATATACTTTTTTTACGAAATAAAGGTGACAAACGAGTACACAGTTTACTTAGAGAATTTTACATTAAATATGCCTGCCCATAATAGCAAATTTATGGACAGGTCGTTTAGTATCCAAGTAGTCCGTCTATGGAATGCCCTACCTCTGTCAGTGAGACGCGCCCAGTCTTTACCTGTATGACTTGTGAAACTTGTTCACAGTCACTATCTTAATCGTTGAGTTCGTGCCATCTATATATGTAGTATACTTACATTCGTATTTGTATTTATTTGTTGTTTATTTCTTATCATATTATATAAAATATGGATATATTTATAAATATTGTTTCTGCATCACCAAACCACACAATTTACTTCTTTTTGCGATCCTGTCCATCCAAAGGTTGTCTGTAAGAAATCGCTTTTAGCGATAAGACCGCCCACTGTGACACTTTTTTCTTCTTCTTTCGTTTATGTATTGATTTGGTGTACAATAAATAATTATCTATCTATCTATCTATCTATCTAATGTTCCTTCTGCACCTGCATTGTTGATAGGCCAGGATAATTGTAAGTTATTATTGCCTTTAAATGTAATTTTAGGTAAGGCTAACGAACCGTGTGCGACCCTCATTCCGCTCAGTTGGTATGTGCACGGAAGTGTACCTGCTCATTTGGCTTCGGAGATCACAGATCACATTAATTTACATATTGGTGGGGTTTTGGGAGCAGCTCAGGTGGAACAGCGTACGATGAGCTACGTCAACCCATTAACTTAGATTCGTTAGGGGTGTCACTACGGCCACGACAAAACAAAGAGGATTACCAAGCGTGGTCACATCTGGAATGGACAGCGACCCTGGTTGAAGGCAGATGGAAAGTCGGCTTACCTTGGATCAATGAAATCAGTAAAATGCCTGAATCCTTCTCCAAAAGATTTTCCATATAATAGTTTATATACACTTATATCACCGTGCAGTGGCTGTGCAAGAATATCAACGACCCTATATCGTCCCGTGAGTGGAAAACTAAAATAGAATATGGTGTGACAACTCAAACTAATAAAATACTGTGATTGCCAATCCCAAACGTTGTGCAAATATAAAAAATCCTACCTAAAAGACAATCTACGTGGACTATACTTACTGACTGTAGGCTTTAATGGATGCATGGATGCAATGGATGTTAATACTTCAATATTGCTTTAATTAAAAAGAAAAATAAATCTTTGAAAAACTAAATTGCTACCGTTTATCGCTACCGCTACAGCTGGCGTTTAGACTAAGTAAAGTGTGACATATTTTTGTGTCTGTAAAAAAAGGGTTAATCGTAGTTTATATATTCACCACTTATCTTTTTTTACCGGCATCAGTGATAAAATGAAGGGAAAATATTTTTTAAAGTTGCATTTGTTTCGTTGAAATTTATATTAATTAGAATGTTCAGAGTGACTGACTTATCTATCAACGCATAACCTAATCCACTAGACGTCGAAATCTAACATTTGGGCAGTATCTGTTTTATATGACGTAGACATCCACTAAGAAATAATTTTTGAAAATCAACCCCGTAAGAGTAAATTACTGTTAGACCATAACATAATATAACATTCTGCATGCTATACAGAAGGGTAGACTGAAACTATGGATTTGATTAAGATCTGACTGTTCTTTGTTTCTTGAATTTTATCTTTTTCTTTTTTTAGTCCTGGCCCTCTTCCACTGCCTTGCTTTATCACTAAGATAAGTGTACTGGATGTAATCGATTTCCTATGATAGAGAAATTCTAAAATCCTCACTCTCAACAAATAAGTGTGCAAAACAGTGATCTACAACAAAATGAAAAGTAAATTTATTCGCTCAAGGGATGTAAAGCGGATTACTCTCCGACACTCCAGTATTCAAGACGTAACTAAAGTAGCGTGTAAGGGAAACAAAAATAACGTGTTAATTTGACGTAAGCAACTTTACACCAAACAATATCAATATGAGTACAAGAAAATACCATAACAGCCTATCACAGTCCACTGCTGAACTAATGCCTTCCAATTAGATGGCCTAATGAGGACGATATTTGCCATAGTTGCCACACTTACGGTAGAGAACCGCAGTATTTAATTTTTTAGTTGTTATATTATTACCATTTTTATATAATAAGGGTGACAAACGAGCACACAGTCCACCTGACGGTAAGTAGATGCTGTGGTTCCTAGACAGCTACATCTATTCTTTTAATTAAGAATCAAAATGCAGATGCGTTGTCACGTCTAAGTACAAAATGGTATGTCCCGTTACCAGAATAAGTAAAAAAGGGTCTCCGGTTCTCTACACTAACCATACAAAACAAAGCAGTATCAAGCTGCTATTTGACGCTGGCAGTCTGTGAGAATGTGATCCTACTCCGGTCAAGCTGACCCACTCGTGCTGCAGCCATAACATAGCGGCAGCACGGCAAACGGCAAATATTAAAATATACGAAAAACATTAGGCACCAAGAGATAAAAAATGAGGATTCAAAGGAAAATATTGCAATACCCTCTAAGGTGTTTACCTCGAAGATGATAAATATATTTTCAGAGATAATCAACAATGAATCCAAATATTTGTATCGATCACGGAAGTTACTGATGTAAACAATACATGTATTAAGGATATTTACTGTGGAAAAGAAAATCCGATCAAATAGATCATACCGTGCCTGCCTTTAGTAGAAAAGGATTTAATTTGGCGTCGTCTGTAAGGTTATACTAAAATGGTAGCTTTATACATGACGACGAAAACAGTGCATGATCTACTCGTGAATTGTTTGCATTAAAAGCTCTCATATTGAAATCATGGCGATTTCTATAAATGCAAAGTGAAGTACATAAAAAAAATTATAGCATCAGGTGTTACTTTTCTGAAATCTATTATATTAAAGATGTAAAAAATTAATATGGCTAAGATACACGTAATAAAATAAAATGATGTGTCTTACCTTTTGAAAAGGACCTCCCACCCTTCCTTAATTGCGTGCACTATCACTACTCCCAACACCACAAACTAAGAAAGCCACACCATCGTCGATAATACCGCACGTGTTTCGCCTCTAAACAGAACATCTTCAGGTGAAGTAGACCGTACGGTTGCTAAGTCACGGACTAGTGGTCGCGAGATAAGTGGTGCCGGGGATAGTGCACGCAATTGAGAAAGGACGGGGTTGTTCTTAATACTAGGTAAAACACATCATTTTATTTTACATCACGGATCTTAGATAATTATCTTTTAACGTCTTCTCTTAAAAAGATATTTTTATTTACCTATCATCAGTCAGCAGTCTATATACGAGTAGTATTACGATTGCAGCACAAATGGGTCGAATCGATCGGAGTAGAACTACGCTCTCACAGAATACCAGCGTAAAATAGTAGCTTAATGATGCTGTGTTTCGTATGATAAGTGCAGAGAACCGGAGTAATATTTACTGGAAACGAGACATTCCATTTTAGTCCTCAGGGGTGACAACACGTCTGCATTTTGATTCATAATTGAGGATAAATGAAGATATCTATTAGCCACAGCATCCCTTTACTCTCAAAACTTTCGAATGGGAATAGTGAAGGAATTCAAAACGATCGTTAAGATAAGAAGGATAGGAAGGATTAAAGAGAACATTGTAATGAAGTGACAGAATATGAGTATTCCGGCGAATTCGGATAGGAAGTCACTTGAGCTTATTACGAAAATAAGATACGTGATCATATTTGCGCATACCAAATATGAATCTTATACAAAATTTTTGAAGACGCTCAAGTTTATCAAGTTTCTTCTCAGTGAGATCAAGATAGCTGACATCTGCATAGTCCACAATTGGGAGAAGAAGAGATTGAGCAAGCGCAATTTTAGTGGCAGTAGGTAGAAAGTTCATTAATCTGTTCAACGATCGGGCAGCTGCAAAAAGTTTACGACTACCCTCCTGTATTTGAGGACCCCATGATAGGTTCCTGTCATTATAAATTCCCAAGTCCTTGACTTTTTCACTAACAGGGATAAAATTTCCATTAAAAACAACTTGAGGTGCTTGAGATATGTTAGATTTTCCAATTATATACGAACTTCCGATGATAATTACCTGAGCCTTTAGGGGGTTAATCTTCAAGTCATATGTTTTTGCCCAATCTGATATTTGCCTCAATATCACTATTTATGTTGCTAATAGCTATATCTAATTCACTAGGAGAAACATGAGTATATATTTGAGGAACATTACAAAGATCATCTTTAATATTACAAAGGTGCTTAAATTGATTGCAACGAACTGCCTCTGCTCTGCTCAGGACCGATCCGGAAAGTTGCACTGTTCAGGTTACCTCAACCTTGGGAACTTCTGACCACTGTCTGGTGAAATCTGTGTTGAAACATTCCTCACCTAATTATGATTTGCAAGGTATGCGGCGAATATCGCCATATTCGCCGCGAATATGGCGATGCAAGTTAGGATGTGAAGCGATATTTCTGTGCATTTTATCCTTGGCGACAGGTCTGCTTCTCGTCTGAAGATCCATCCGGCTGCGCAGATGCCATTATTGATGTGATACGTCAAGCGATGGAGTATTTCATCCCCTTTACTGACGTGCTCATTGGTGGTAAAGCTAGGCCGTGATTCAACGCCGCGTGCGCTTGTGCTGAAAAGAACAAGCATATGACGTACTTATCGTAGGCTGTTGCTTGAGACCGCAAAACTTCGGATGTTGGATATAAGAAGAGAGCTTTTTATCGAGCCGCAATGTTATACAAAAAGTCATTACAGAAAGTCAGTTTCGATCGAATTAAACGCATCGGTACAAAGCTCTCTGTCAAACCATCTAGCAGTAGATCTTTTTATTCTCTCGCCAAAGCAGTCGAGATATATTTCTGCCGGTCTACACTGCCTCTGTTTGTAAAGTCAAACGGCTCCCTAGTCCATGCCGCTAAGAAGAAAATGATCTAATTTGCTTCTTATATTACTTGAAATTCGCGCTAGACAATAGCAACAACTTACCAAGTCAAATACCTCACTGCAGTATCTCTATGTCAGAGATCTGTATGCCGACAAGGAGTTTCTTAATATCTTGCCAAGTCTAGATGTGAACAAAGCTATAGAATCTGGTGGTATACCGGCCATAGTTCTAAAGATCTGATTAGTCTCCTGTGTCGACGCACTTGTTTCGCTTCTCATTCAGGACTGAAATAGTGCTGAAATCTCGAAAGCTAGCCAATGTGCACCCTGTGCCTAAAAAGGATGGTATGCCGGCTATAGTTCTAAAGGTCTGATTAGTCTCATGTGTTGACGCACTTGTTTCGCTTCTCATTCAGGACTGAAATAGTGCTGAAATATTGAAAGCTAGCCAATGTGCACCCTGTGCCTAAAAAGGGCAGCAATGCCGTCAGATAATTTCAGTTACCTCCATAGTTTGTAAGATTTTTATAATAACAATAATAATAATAAAAAAAAGCTAAATGAAAGTTATATACACTTGTAACTATTAAAACAATGCCATATATTATGTGTTTCTTAAATTAATTAATAAATAATCCACAGCTTGACATTTGCCAATAAGAGCACGCATAGCTGATCAGCTATGTATGGCCGCTATAATAGCCGTGTTCAGGCGGCGCTATATAATCAAGAATCTACAGCTATATTATTGTTTCAGCACGACTCTGACAAGACAAGGACCAGCTTTCACTGAATACCAACGTGAAATAGCAGCTTAATGTTGCTGTGTTTCGTATAGTGAGGATAGAAAAAATCGGAGACCCATTTAACTAGTAAAGGCATTGAGTCCTGAAAGGTGAAAACGTATCTACACTTTAATTATTAATTCAGCATAGGTGTCAAAGGACTACAGCATCCAGTTGAAATGTATATATACTGACGTTGTAATTATAATATGTTGATAAATTTTAAGTCTACCAAGTAAAACATTAAGAACTTTAAAAGAACTGCATCTAAAATAATGATGATTTAATAAGTTTCTTCAAAATAAAGAAGAAATAAAGTTCATAGCTGGAGGAATGTAATATGTATGCTTTGAAAAATGTCGAATAATTTGTCATTTCACCTTAAACGCAATGCACGATATATATGTCATTGGAATAAAAATCATAATACTTAAGTACTATGGTAGAAATTCGCTGAATCTTGTAAAGTATATTAAGTTGCTATGCGGCTGGCACACAAAACGAATATATTAGGCGTTTGAATATCGATGCCGACATATGTGGCAATCGAATGTAAAATACGTACAAAGGATTTCACATAAAATATTTTTGTGAGATTTTGTACAATACTATATATGTTTATTTAAAAATATTAAATAATTTAAAACTACCTTTGCGTGTAGAGGCGGCGTGGTGTAAGAGACTACTTCTCCATATTATATCTTGAGTGCTGTAAAAGGCGACGGAGTGAAGTGGCGCCTGCCAAGCATTTCACATATCCACTTATGAAATAATTTTTGGGGGAAGCCTATACTCAGCAGAACATAATTTATACCATCCCTCGCCGTGTAGGAGTGACGTAGCAGAATCCACTACTCTGTATTATTGCATGAGTGCCGTAAGAGCGAACTGAGTGAAACTGGTGATGATATACAATTGAAAAAAACTGATGATAAACAGGTAATGGGCAGCAACATCTTCCTAATAGTAAATAGGTCATAACAAAAACTGTTAATAATAAAAAATAGATTAAAAATTGATTGACACTGACTATGAGTTTTAAAATAGCGTATAGATTTTTAAAGAGAAATGTTAATAATTAGAACACCAGAGACCACTATTTGATAGCATAACGATCTCCATGCCACAAATTTGACTGTATAAGTAGCCAAAGACAAAAGGTCTTTCTTTATGTAGCTTTCACCGAACACTAAAATGAACGCATTAACCTATTTCGCACCGAGAAATTTCAGCTAATGTATTAAATATTTCACTTTATTCGAATTTCCGTTCATATTAAATTACGAGCGAGAAATATTTGTTTGTATATATGAGATTCGTTTCTTAAAAATCACTAAAGATTCTTTTGTCTTTCATTATCCTTATATTAAGTATGTAGCATGGTTATAATTCCATAAACTGGAGGTTAATGTTCTTTAATGAATCTTCTTAACAGTTAGTATAGTGAACTCTTTACAGCATCTAAAACACGAAATAGCCGCAAAAATATTCTGTAACTGTTTTCTAATTAGACACACCTACGAACCTAGTACTTGGTTGTTGTCTTGTATCGTGGAGGCATTTTTTCTTTCATAAGTGGCACAGGGGCAACCATCCGTACGTGGAGCAATTCTTTTTACGTTATCTCTACTTCTTTCGTATGAGGTTTGATCCTCGGCCCACAGCGCTACACCCACACGCTTAGCTACCAAGCTGTTATCTTGGTACTTCTTCATCGTAGATAGGTAAGGTAAGGGTGTATAGGACACAGTAAACACTTACTATTACGAAGACTGTGTGCTTGCGTATCGCCCTTAATTTATAAAAAACAAGGCAGTCACTTGTTTGCAGACTTCAGCTGCAGACATGTTGCAGGCTGAATAAAGACAACGAATTTAAGTCAATTTTATTTAAAAGATTAGAGACTACCAACTATAATGGCCTGACACTTTTTTGGACTAAACTCAATAAAAAATTACTTTGACTAACTTACGCTCAAAATTGTAATTGAATATTTTATGCATGTCATTGATCCATGATGTAACTTTGGCAGCCCACAGATCATACGAGCAGCAAGTGAGATATGTTAATGTGTTAATGACGTTAAAATCGACATAAAAGGCTCCGTGATGCAGTGGCTTAGCAATAAGTTACACCATTTTGATTGAATACCGCACGGAAAAAGTATCTGTATGGCCTACAAAGCCAAGCCTAGGTCAAACCAAGGTCCCGCCTGGCTTCCAAAAAGAGGTCACCAGCATTTGGTTTAGAGCCTTCCCGACAACCCGATTTCGCATTCTTAGGGCTATGCTAGGAAGTCACAGTCGATTTTCGAGAGGCGTACTGCCATAATGTAAAGATTCCGGGTCTTACAACTACAATAAAAGAAATATTGAAATCAAAGTTATAACAACAGTTAGAACTTGTTAAAAATTCTAAATGTCGAATATCAAAGGCGCATTGTCTTATCACACTCTTCAATGAAAGCTTGTCGACAAGCAAGAATATAATGAGAAGTTGTATCAGCTAGCTGTCATAAAACGTAAACTACTAGCATTAAATAACGGAGACTAGTTGGAGAGTTTTGGCAAACTAAACCAAGATCTATGGTAAAAGTTTTTATTATGAAACCTTTTCAGAGAACTTTGTGCCAGCATTTACGTAATTTCGCGCGTCTATAATAGAATATTAAACAGTCACATCATTATATTGCTCATATCATTCTTATTAATTTAAATACAGACCAAGTAGTGATATTATAATCTATCCAGAATGTTTTGCTTGTTTTTGTTTTAGTCGAAACGAAACTAACCAATAAGAGAGTTCTCCTGGTCTAATTTATAAGTCTCCTAAACGCAGATAAATTCTTGTTCCATTTTAATAAAAGACGAATCAAAAAACAGTAGTATCGGTCCATAGACATCTACATCTGTCTTGTACAAAGAGTCGAAATGTAAATTCGTTGTCCCCCTGAGAACTAACATACCTCATTACTAGTAAAAGGTATTCAATTCTCTTCACTATATGAAATACAACAATTTACATTAAGCTGTTCTTCTTCCCTGGTATATTGTGAGAGTGTAGTCAAGAGTGCTGAAATTTTAGTATAGCGGCATCATGATTTTATTACTTCGGGATCGGTTCCCCTCCTACCCTGTAAAGGACGTGTGGATATGAAACATTTTGTTACAGAGAGTGCTTGAAGTAATTGACAAAGCAACAATAGCACCGCTCTCTGTACTTGCCAGAGGATGCATTTCACGTAGCGTGTTTGATAGTTTGAACGAACACAATGACACAATGGTGCTTACCGTTGAATTAATCTGTGTAAGTTATGTGTGTAAGTCTTGCTTTGTAGATGTGATTAATTGCAAGAAATATTTTTTAAAGTATAAGAGGGACGAATAAGCATACCATCTACCTGATGGTAAATGGGTGTAGAGCAAGGGTATTGCAGTGGGGCTAGAGTAGCCAAAGTAGTTCAAGGGATAAAAAGATGAAGTGGCAAATGGCCGGCCATTAAAAAGTTAATAATAATAATATAGCTGGAGGAGCTAAAACAAGTTATGCGTTTTATAAGTTATTCAAAAACAATTAGGTCGAAAATTAGAAATTTTAACCTTACGTCTGTATTTGGGTTACCGCAATTTATAGGAACGCTAAATTACAATCGTCTACGTAAAACACTCTCCAATTCCCAAGTTTTTAGAGATAATTGACATTTGGAACACATTGAAGAATTGGCATTTGGGGACTGCCTGAAGTGACAGATTCGAACGCTCGACCATATTCTCTCTTTCGGACTGGATTTGAACAGCTGTAACCTTTTCATAACTATACTGTCGTCAGCATATTCAATATCAGATATCAAGATTCAGCAGATCATTAATATACAGCAGAAAAGAGTTGTGGAGAGAACGGTCATCTGTAGAACTCCAACGCTTACCGTGACAGCACTAGACGAGCAGCCATCAATAACGACTCGGAGAGATCGTTAACTCAGAAAGTCCTTCACTCAGTTAATCATGCCAAGAGATAAGCCGCAAGCTGGAAGATTGCTCAAGAGGCAAGCGTGCCAAACCCTGTCAAAGGCCTTCGAGACATCAAGAGAAACAGCAAGTGCTTTCCCACTGTTCTCAAGGCCTCCGTCTCATATATGTGTGACACTAGTGTATATCACACTAGTGTAGTAAGGTGCTCAGTTGATCAATTTCGGCTAATCCTGTACTGGCGGTGGTTTAGTAGATCATTCTTCTCTAGGTATGGAATAAGGTGGGCTTTCAATATACGCTCCATAATTTTAAAGAGTATGGATGTAATTGAAATTGCCCGACAGTGGGCAGGATCGCCGCGGCTGCTCTTTTTACGCACAGGCTGCATATTGGCTGGCTTTCAAGATTTGGGCACAATTCCAGTCCCGAATGAGAAGCAAAACAAGCACGTCAACACAGAAAACAACTCAGGCGCACAGATCTTTAGAACTGCAAATGATATACCATCAGGTCCACTAGATTTGTTCATGTCTATACCTCGCAAGGTTTTAAGAACTTTCTTATTGGTGATACGGACCTCTGACATAGAGATAACGCAGTGAGGTAATTGAGGTGGTATGTTGGTGCTATTGTTCAGACACGAAGTGCAAGCAATAAGCGCTTTCTCCTTAGTCGCATGCGCCAGTGAGCCGTCTAGGTTTGCCAGCAGAGGCAGTATAAACAGAAGTTTTGTGCTGACTTGTATCATCATATTCGCTGCATATCTTGGAAATCGTAGTTAGGTGGGGAATATACCGACACAGATTCCACCAGACAATGGTCAGAAGCTACCAAGGGTGAGGTTACCTGAAAAGAATACCTGTCCAGATCTATGGTCAGCAGAATATCGATGCAGTTGGTTGTATGCCCATCCACATCGGATAGGTAACTAGTCGCTTGTTACTTATCCGATAAATAAGTTGCTGGTTGTTCCAGCGCTAAGGCGAAATTCTACGCATCTCGGCCAAATTTCTTTGAAACAAAAAGTCCCGCTAGGTTTCTTGTTGGTTATTCCCAGGAAGAAAGTTAAGTTAAGTTTTAAGTTTTTATTTCCGAACAAGTGGTAGAGTAAGAAATAACTTTCTATAGGAATAACATGTGATCTACATTGAATAAAAAATTATTATATTCTATGGATTGTGAAGAAACGAGAGTATTTCTAACTTTACAGACTATATATAACTATAGCGATGAATTAAAAAATTAATAGTAAATTTTAATGTATGGTAACCGCGGTTAACTATGACATCTGGACGTTGAATATCTCAGTCTCCCCCGTAACTATGGGTGCTGTAAAGTGCTCGAAACGTCGGGTATATAAAAAAGTTAATATATGCGATAAAATCCGTAAAAACTAGTATTATGTAAATTTATTAAGACAATTGAAAGCTGTTGCTAGAAGGGGATGTTAAGTTGGGAACAGCACCTTTCTCCACAGAAAAATAACTGGCGAACCAGTAAAAGAGAGGTAGGCCCTCTATAAATGCGTAAGTACTAACATCGACTGAAGTTGCGCATGTCAATGTGTGTAAATGCCATGCAGACTACGATCAAATCTAGCCACAATGAATATACGTCACACGGTTTAGACAACAAGTCGAATAATAGGCACACTGGCCATAAAAATCCCTCCGTGATTGCGCAGCTTTCGGCCGCGGCCTTGAGAGTCTCCTCAGAGTCTCCCTCCAGCTACCACTCACATGGGGTCGAAAACATGCTCCACCAACCAATACAATGGCAGATATAGCGAAAAAACAGTCATAAGGTAATAGTAATAATTCGCTATCAGAAGGGGTAAGTGTGACTGACGTTAAGTATATGCATTTTTCGATCATGTTTGTCTCACCCACCAACAAGTTGCCTTCAATCATTCAAAGGCGGGAAATTTACATAAATATATTATCATGTTACATATATTAAATATATTACCAAAATGTACGCGGTCTACGAACAAAAACACTTATCTTGTTTAGGAACGTATGTTTAAATTCGTATGATATTATTATATTTACCGAAACGTGGTTGGTCGATAGTATACATAACGGTGAATTATTTGATGGCCGATATTTAGTATGGAGACGGGATCGCAATTACTGTAGCACTTCACAAACGCGTGGGGGTGGTGTGCTAATCGCTGTGAGGAATGATCTTTCGGTAGTGGAGAGGGGTGACTGGCGTAGTTCAGCGGAAGATATCTGGGTCTCTATTTTACTAAAAAGGTCCAGACCGCAAGTGACATATAATATAAAAATTTGTGCGCTTTACCTGTGTAAAGAAAATATCGGTAACTTATATAATACCCAATTGCAAAATTTCACACAAAATATTAATACCATAATTATGTCAAATTCGTGCGATAAATTCATAATCGTAGGTGATTTCAATTTTGGTAGTCAAGTAGATTGGAATGTTTGTAGCGATAATTGTGAGTTATTACCTACCAATTATTCCTGTCAATATATTTCTGATTTTCTCAACTCTGCTTACACCTGCAGCTTATCTCAATATAATTGTATACGTAACTTAAATGGAAGACTTGGTTTTCTCTAATGACACTGTAGATGTTAAGGAATGTTATGAACCGTTAGCAATGCCCACAGATATGCACCATAAACCTTTGATTATAAAGGCTGACTTTGTTGAAATACACAAATTAGTTGATAAGAAGAAAAACACTTATCTTTTTCACAAAGGTGACTACACGGCTATCAGCTCAGCTCTTGACTAGATAAACTGGTATGAGCTTTTGGGAAATGACTCTCTAGACAATGTTGTTAATCTTTTTTATAATAAATTATACGAACTTAGGGACCAGTTTATTCCCATAAAATCCACTAGACGTTCGTCACACCCTCCATGGTATAATTCTGCGTTACTAAAGGTCTTAAAAGAAAACACTAGACGTTCGTCACACCCTCCATGGTATAATTCTGCGTTACTAAAGGTCTTAAAAGAAAAACACGGGTATCATCACAAGTTTAAACTTTATGGTAATTTATCCGACTACCAATCTTTTGCATTATTACGCAAAAGGGCTAACCAGTTAGAGCGGGACTGCTTTGAATCCTATATTGATAAAGTCGAGTCTTCCATAACTAGTAACCCAAAAATTTTCTGGTCTTTTATAAAAAGTAGGAATAATGCATCTGCTACTCCTAATGTAATGTATTACGAAGAATCTTCTGCGAATACTGGTGAAGGAATTAGTAATTTGTTCGCTAAATATTTTAGTACTACGTTCGTTAAACCAGAATTGGAAATTTCGGATCCTAAATTATTTCCTACGACTGATTATAATATTAACCGTATTAGCTCAATACACATCTCAGAAAAATGTATCTTAAAGCTATTACAAGGCCTCGATATCTCTAAATCTGGTGGCCCCGACCACATACCACCAATATTTATCATAAATTATGCGGAAAGCTTAGTCAAACCCATTAGTATAATCTTTAAGCGGTCTTTAACAGAAGGAATTGTTCCACAAGTTTGGAAATCTGCCTTCATAACACCGGTATTCAAAAAAGGCGATAAGTCAAATGTCGGAAATTATCGTCCTATTTCAAAGTTATGCTTATTCTCTAAGGTTCTTGAACGAATCGTTTATAATGTAGTCTATTATGCAGTACAAAACTGTTTGGGTGAAGAACAACATGGGTTTCTTCGAAAGCGTTCAACCACTTCTAATCTCATTTCGGCCTATAAATTCATCACTAAAGGCATGGAGCAGCGTGCACAGGTAGACGTAATTTACACAGATTATAGCAAGTGTTTTGATGGTATTAATCATCGCGTCCTTTTACAAAAGCGGGAATACACGGTGACTTGTATAGATGGTTTTGTTCGTATGTAGAGAATCGGTCACAGGCTGTGGTTTTGCGTGGTTACATCTCTGGTTGGTGTACAATTCCATCTGGTGTTCCTCAGGGTTCATTACTTGGCCCCCTCTTATTCGCAATATTTATTGCTTATATTAAGTCATGTTCTAAAAATTCTCTTATTCTTCTTTACGCCGATGACATGAAAATTCTTAAAACTATTCATAATCTAACAGAAGTTACACAACTTCAAAAAGACCTAAACAGGTTTTCTGATTACTGTAAACTGAATAAGCTTCAGTTGAATATCTCCAAATGTTCTCATATAACATTCACACGACAGAGATCTAGAATTGGATTTGGTTATACTCTTAATAATCAGACTATTAGCATGGTAAATCATATTCATGATCTCAGCGTAATATTTGATAGTAAATTGGTATTCGACAAACACATTGAATATACTGTCAACAAAGCATCCAAGGCTCTTGGTTTCATTTTAAGAACTTCAAACTGCTTCCGCTCTCTTAAAGCTATTAAGATTTTATATTGCTCATATGTGCGTAGCCATTTAGAATATGCGTCCCAAGTATGGAACCCACAATATAAAGTTTACATAGCTCGTATTGAAAGTATACAGAAAAAAATTATGAGATACCTCGACTTTAAGGCACAAAACCACTCAGCCAATTATCTTGAAAGATGTAGGAGATATCATCTTTTGCCGTTAGAATAAAGACGTAAAGTCAATGATATTTGTTTCCTGGTTAATATAGTAAATGGATCTATTGATTCTCCTGAGCTACTTAGTCACATAATGATTCGGACCGATTTAATGAGATTTAGACAACGACCCTTGCTATATATACCTCTTGCTTCAACGAATTATAGAAAAAATTCCTTCTTTCTGCGTAGCGCAATGGAATTTAATAAGCTTTCATCTGCTGTAGATATTAACCTATTTTCCACTAGTTCTAAATCTGTAAAAAAAGTGATGAACAGAGAATTTTTCACTCGCAGCTGCGACTAGCATGACTCAAGTTGCTCATTGACTCATTTTTTACTGGTTAATGTTTTTGCATTTTTTTGTTATTGTTTTTGTAATAGTTTAAGTATTCCCTAAAGTATTTTTAAATTTGTATAAAGTTGGAAGAAAGTAATATGTGGAGGCTTGTAATTAGCAATTTTTATCACCATTTTGTAACTTTACGAAGATATTAGTCTGTAAGCCTTCCTAAAAGAAATAAATAAATAAATAAATAAATATATAAATAAATAAATAAATAAATAAATAAATAAATAAATAAATAAATAAATAAATAAATAAATAAATAAATAAATAAATAAATAAATAAATAAATAAATAAATAAATAAATGTTGTTTTATAAAACATCCTGGAGTTCAGAAAGTCTGCAGTCTCGTTATAGATTGACCAGACTTTGGCAACAAAATTTGTATTGTTGTTAACTAATAATAGCACCAACGTATTCAGTAGCACGCTACTAAGACTCCAATAGCCAAAAATTAACGTTTCATATACTCAGACGAGTTTTTGTTTCGTCTGAGGTTTCATAGAGCTATTACACTAAGACATTGAGCTGAATATGCTTATAACCCTTAAAAGTACAACTAAATACGTGTTAGGTTATTAAGTATTGTTAGATTATTAAGTATAAATATTCTCTTTTTGTGACAAGTTTCTAAACGATTAATTGTCATTAGCATGTTCTTTTATAATCTACATAATGCTATTACCTATATAAAAAAAGTTGAGCCTCTTTGAGAATAATAAAAATAACTTCTTTACTAATAATAAATATTTTAGAAGTAATTATATTCACATAATTAATCACTCAAATAAAAAAGTACTTATGTTTCAAATATTATTGTAACTAGGGAACTAGCGAGCCGGTATGGCGGCATTAGACTGAATAAGTAACGAAGACTGATTTGTTAAAATTGATTAAATAATTAAAAAGACATTCAGACCTATTCATTTTATACACTTTCATCCCAATCCGAAAGAAAGCTGACGTATTATAACGCTATGCGCTAAAACGCCGCACGCAGGTTGTGCGATGTCCTCGGGCAAATCACATTGCTACAACAAATCCGCTTACCACCGCCACTAAGGTGATATGCCTAGGACATTTACATATTTGAGTATACATTCTTTGTTTCATAGACCTTACCATCATAAGTCCCTAATATAGGAGTATATATTGAGCTACAGTACTACTGTCCTACTACTGTAAAACTTTGGTAGTCAGCCACTTGAACACCTTGAAACTGACCACACCGAAATAGAGAAAAACATACGATGCAGTTATTATTAACACAGCAAAACCCAAAGGAATGCATATGTAACCATCGCATAATATAACAAATGCAAAATTGTATTAGGATTGTAGGTCACTCATACAAAAACTTATTACACTTACATACACTTAATAACTTAACTACACTACGCCAAAATGTGCATGTAGAGTTATAGAATTTGTAAAACATTTCAAATACTTAGGCGTAATAATAGATAGAAATATGAACTGGGGTAGCCATATAGAACAGGTATGTATTTTATTAAGAGGTATTTTAAGTAAATTTAATTTTTTAGAGAATGTTACATCTAAAACTGTACTGCATGTTGCTTGTAATGCACTTGTTGAGGCAGCGATGCAATATGGATTACTGACATATAGTAGGACTTTTAAAACATATTTAGATAAATAGAAGCAAGCTCAAAAGCTAAAATTAAATTTAGGAATACGTAAGTCACTAAATAAGTTTTGAGATGCTCGAAATTTCAAAATTAGAACTCCATAAGCCGATTATACAATACTAAAAAAGTTCTATTTATTTTCCTGCAACGCTTCGATCGATCTTCGATCTTAACCGTGACATTTCCGCGCTGTGATTTTATTATGACTTTAAATTAGGTTTAACCGAACAACTAAGTTTACAACGGTCACAATCAGCATTAGGGGACACAGCTTCATCACGTGCAACAATATTTAGGTGGTTTGCTGACTTCAAAAGGAATAAAATTAACCTTAACCCTAGAAGCCTTATCTACGTCTGCGAGGCCTACACGTAATCGGAAACTGTCTATCTCTTTATAACGGATGAAGTTGGCGATTTGTGCGACTTAACCAACTCAGTGGCCCTTTATAGATTGCTGATAGTGCCCGTATCGCTAAGGTAAGTGCCGCCGATTTTGACTTATTGACATGTAGTACGCCTGGGAGGCGTATGTTTAGGCTTTGTGTAACTTTTAACTTAGATTGTTTGATTACGCTATTGTTAGTTTTTTGGGTTTTTGCGGTTATATTGACGTTGTTTTAGATAAAATATGTCACGATCAAAACCGCTAAACAATGCTGATGTTTTGGCGATCTTAGACGAAGAAAATCATAGTTTTCTGAGAGGTTCAGCGTCAGAAGAGTAGGATCATCAAGCAAGATGATGTTTAAAGTGAAGACGAGAACGATTATGTTACTGACGAGATCTTCTCTTTACGATCTGCTTCCACTGAGGAAACTGTCTCAACAACTGCTGCAGCAGCTCACCGATCTACTCATCATACTCCTGCTCATTTTCTACGTATAAGTCTTGGGTTTTGACAGATCAAGACTTATACGTCGTGTCTCCGGAAATACACTTCGCGGTTAGAACGAATGTTTGGTCGACTACCAAGGGAAAATCATCTCAGAGAACTTCAGCTATGAATATGATAAAGAACATTAAAAAAAACCTAAATAAAAGAAAGTTCATGAAGCAGCTCAACACAGATTTGGCCAAGACTTGAATGGAGATGAGACTTGAAGCGCCGACTTTGAAAAGATCTTTACGAGAAAACATAAGCCATATTCTCGTAAAATCTACTGATCAAGTAAAGAAGTTCAGAAGGGAGTACTTGAGACCAAAAACCGTAAATGCTGCACTTTTTGCTCTTACAAAAAAGAAAACGCCTAAATTAGTGTGTTTTATGTATAAAAGGTCAGTATGTTGGGAGCACAAAGTTTATGTGTGTGTAGACAGCTAAGCTTTAAGCTAGTCTGTAAAAGTCTGATTTAATTTAACAATTGTGTTAAGAAAAAGTCATGGAATAGTAAGAACATAAAAGATAGTTAAAAAGAATAATGCTACTGTTGATTAATCAGAAGTTACTTTTTTTGTACGAATATAAGCAGATTGTTTTATTTTGTTGTAATATAAATAGCTGTGATTAGAGTCTTCATTAATGAATCTGTGTTTTATTGCTAGAATAAATGCCTATCCTACGGGTCTTTAAAAAAATCTTTTAAAAAATTGCAAATAATTATACTTTAGCCCAGAAATGGTTATTTATATTTGCACGCCTCTGAGGCGTATGGTAAGGCTTTATATTACACTTAGATTTACAGACACAGGACAGTTATCGACAAAACTGCAAAGACCTCGCAACGTCGGCAAAATGATGGTGGCTAGTTTTTTTTCGCAGAGCGGACATTTGTCAACGTCAATGCTGGAAAATTGTAGGTCATTCAATCCCGAATGGTATACTACAGCTGCATTATTCAAAGCTTTTCAAGCTGTGCGGGAGAGAAGACCAATGACCGGGCTTCGGATAATCATGCTGCATCACGATAACGCCTCTTCATATACCTCCTTTAGAACAAAAGCATTTCTTGAAGAATCTGGTGTTGAAATTCTAAGTCACTTACCCTTTTTGTTCCCGAGAGTCAAAGAAAAAATAAAAGGCAAGTTTTTTCATAGCGCCGAAGAAGCTGTGGCTGCCTACAAAGAAACGATTTCCGACCTGTCAGATCAAGACTGGAAAAAGTTTGTTTAGTTGAAGAACTTTATATAGAGCATGATGCAGAATATTTTGAAAAGACGTAAAATAAATATTAATTGTATCTAGATTACTTTTTGTATATCTCAAAACTTATTGAGTGTCCTACGTAATTATGAGCAGCTCTTCCAGTTCCGTCACGGAGCCGCATTGACACAAAAATTTGTGTCACGCAAACTTAATTTTAAATGAAAGAAAATAAAAATAAATTGCACATATGTAGCTCTAATAAAGTATAAAAATCAATTAAGAGGAGGAAGCACGCTAAATATCATGCAAAATGTTTTATTTCAAACTTACTTTAGAATTGTGCACATTTTTATAGAAAGCTCAAAATAATATTGTTTTCAAGTTTTAAGATATACGTGACGAGAAGTTGCGTGTTAATCTCCCGAACGTTGCCCAGCCGAGTTTGATCCGTCAATTGACTCTCGATCGAAGTTTGACTTGCCTTGTTGGACAATTTATCCTAAGTAAACATACTCGTTAACAACTTCAACTAATACATGCTTAATGTGTGATAAATTGGATAAATTCGTTTATGCACTAAGACAAAAGTCTAACCAATTTAACAAGTAAAGAAGCTGCTATAACAGCTTATCATGGATGTGTAGCGTCCGTGTTACGCTATCGTTTATTGATCTGGGGCAATTCAACGGTTTTTAATAGAGCATTCCTCATCCAAAAGAAATGTGTACGGGCGATTTGTGGATGTGGACCTTTTGATTCTTGTAAACCACTTTTCAAACAGTTAAAACTTATGACACTGTGTTGCATGTACGTATATGAAATTGTAACGTTTGTAAAGAAATATCAACATTTATTTCAAAGATGTATTGATAATTATATAGATAAAACATTTCCGCATAGATATAACAAGACTAAATTTACGAAAATGTAAAACTGTCTTTTATCAGAAGAGTTGTCCCAATATGTGTATAAAATATATAATAAAATCCCCAGTGATATTCGAAAACTTCCATTTAACTTTTTTCAAAAAACATTGAAGCAATGGCTTATTCAGAATTGTTTTATTCCTTAGATGAATTTTATTGTTATAGAGCAAAGTGATATTTCATATAATCTTGACTTGACTTGATAACGTTCACGTGTACACCTTAATTTGACGATATTTTTTATTTTATTCATTTGTTTTGGCATTAAGACTGGATCGAATTTTGTATTATTTCTTGATTATTGTTCACGTCTATGTATATGTGTGTTATTTATCTTGTGATATTTTATTGTTAGGTTTGTCACGAAATTTTAATAAACCATAGATATTCATAGAACTGTAGCACTAGACTGACAATTATAAAATTACATATTTTCATACCAATGGCGAAATATGATTATGTTAGCACAATCCTTACTTCTCTCTATTCTCGATTATGCGGACGCAAGTTATCTCGATTTAATTGAAGACCAACTGAACAAACTTGAGCGAATTCAAAATATTGCAATTAGGTTCATATTTGGTTTGCACAAATATGATCATGTATCCGAATATCGTTTACAGCTCAAGTGGTTACCCATTTGCTTTCGCCGGAATCTGCAAACTGTATCTCTTTTGTACTGTGTGTTGTTCAATCCTTTGACTCCAAGCTACTTGAAGGAAAACTTTAAGTTTCTTGGCCATGATCGACCTGATAGAGTTCTTCGGTCAGCCGGCGAACTAATTCTAGAACCATGTTCATTTCGAACAAAATTTATGAAATATTCTTTTACGAGCCAAGCCATAAGGTTATGGAATGAATTCCCACTCCAAATTCGACGTGCGCAAACTTTGGAAAGTGACGTCAAGAACCATTACCTAACACTTTGTGGTTATTTATAACCAATTCTAGCAACAGATAGTTATTCTGTGTTTTTCTTTTCCTCTTTGTTTTGTATTTATTTATTTATTTATTATCTATGTATATATATATATATATATATATATATATATATATATATATATATATATATATATATATATATATATATATATATATATATATATGTGTGTGTATGTATGTGTATATATTTGTATATATATACCTATTTATTAATATTATGTATGTTTATTTTATTATTATTTTTTATGTATTGTTGTGATATTTTAACAAAATATAGTTTAGTTTATTTAGATATTGGAATGTAAGTGTAACATAAAACGCACCACCTCCTACTGTTCTTAATTCCAGTTTCTCCTTAGCCCAAAGGTAGTCTGGAAGAGATCGCTCTTTAGCGAAAAGACCGCCTTATTGTACATACGTATATTATATTAAGTTTTCTCTGTAATGTATTTATTCGTGGTATATGTGTGGTGTACAATAAAGTATATAATATTACTACTATGATTGTACCATAATGATTTCTTATATTTACGCGAAAACTGTACATTGATTAAAACTACTTTTACGGATTTTTTCGCGTTTTATTTATTTTATTTTTAATACCCGACGTTTCGGGTGCTTTCCAGCACCCATGGTCACGCGGGACTGAGGTGACTGACGTCCCGATGTCAAAGTGAACCCGGAGTACCTTCAGCTTTTTTAATTATTGTCTTTGGTCTGATCTACGCAGAATGAACTAACTGTGGTTTGAAGTCTTACAGTGGTATGCTTGGATTTAGTTTTAATTTTATTAATTATAGGATCCCAAGCAGGTGGTAATACCAAGCCTCCTTCTCTATTGAAATTAGGATGTTTTTGAATTTCAATAGCCTCACGTATCATCCTTGGTAGGAATCGGTGTTCTTTCGCGAGGATTTGTGGTCTATCAAATCTGATGTAATGGTTGGGGCCATCTAGGATATGATCGCAAACAGCAGACTTCCCGGAACGTTGATGCTTCACGTCAGCTATGTGTTCTTTTACGCGGGTTCTAATTGACCTCTTTGTTTGCCCTATATATGAGAGACCACAATCACAATCAAGCTTGTACACTCCTGCATCTTGTAGAGGAATATGACACTTGATGGATGGTAAGAACTGACTAATCTTCTTCGGCGGCTTGTAGAATGTTCTAATAGAAGCTCGCTTCAAGATGTAGCCAATCTTGTCTGTGACACCTCTGACATAAGGTAGTACACACAGTATGACCTATGGTGTTGTTAGGATTTCGGATGACTAGCACATCTAGGAAAGCTAAGGAATTATTTGCCTCTAACTCCATAGTAAATTGAATTTTAGAGTTTATGGAATTAAGATGTTCTAAAAATGCAGTTACTATGTCTGATGGTAAAATTGTGAAAGTATCGTCAACGTACCGCTTGTAGAACCTTGGGGTGACAGGTGCAGTAAATAGGGCTTTCTCCTCGAAGTCTTCCATGAATATATCGGCGACTTACTTGCTTGTAGAACTCTTCCTTCCACAATAGATAGCCAGATGTAGGGCAATGTCTTGGTAGTTCTGCATATTCTGGTGGCATGTTATTTTCATCTAGTTTCCTAGTTATAATTGAGATGCAGTCTTCAACAGGTACTTGAAGTCCTTCAGAAGCTCTTCAATTCCGTCCTCCATGGTGGCACTACTCCAGAGGCGTGGAGCAGAAGTGCAGTGGTCTTGTTCTTTAAGAAAGGCGACAACGCTCTCTTGAAGAACTACAGACCGATTTCCCTTCTGAGCTGCATCTACGTGCTGTTTTCGAGAGTCATTACGAATCGTCTCGCACGCAGACTCGACGACTTCCAGCCTCCCGAACAAGCTGGTTTCCGAAAAGGCTTCAGTACCATAGACCACATACATACCCTGCGGCAGATTGTACAGAAGACTGAAGAGTATAATTTGCCGCTTTGCCTGGCGTATGTGGACTATGAGAAAGCCTTTGATTCCGTCGAAATTTTGGCGGTGCTGCAGTCCCTTCAGCGGTGCCAAGTTGACTGTCGGTATATCGAAGTGCTGAAGTGTTTGTACAGTAGGGCTACGATGGCTATCCGAGTACAGAACCAGAGCTCGAAACCTATCCAACTGCAGAGAGGTGTAGGACAGGGTGACGTTATATCCCCGAAACTCTTCACCGCTGCTTTGAAAGACGTTTTTAAGCTACTGGACTGGAAAGGATACGGTATTAACATCAATGGCGAGTACATCACTCACCTTCGATTTGCCGACGATATAGTCCTTATGGCAGAATCACTGGAGGACTTAAGCACTATGCTCAATGACCTCAATAGTGCCTCCCAACGGATAGGTCTTAAGATGAACATGGACAAAACAAAGATCATGTTTAATGTCCATGTCACACCTATGCCGGTAGTTGTTGGGAGCACTATGCTCGAAGTTGTTGACGAGTACGTTTACCAGGGACAAATAGTACGATTAGGTAAGTCCAACTTCGAACGAGAGGTCAATCGACGGATTCAACTCGGCTGGGCAGCGTTCGGGAAATTACGACATATCTTCTCGTCAGGTGTACCTCAATCTCTAAAAACTAGATTGTACAACCAGTGCGTGTTGCCAGTGATGACTTGCGGATCTGAGACGTGGTCCTTCACTGCTGGCTATATGAGGACGCTCAAGGTTGCTCAACGAGCTATGGAGAGGGCTATGCTCGGAGTTTCTCTGCGTGATAGACTCAGAAATGAGGATATCCGCAGTAAAACCAGAGTAACAAACATAGCCCAACGGATTAGTAAGCTGAAGTGACAATGGGCCGGCCATATAGCTCGAAGAACCGATAACCGATGGGGAAGAAAGGTTCTCGAGTGGCAGCCTCGTACCGGTAGGCGTAGTGTAGGGCGACCCCCCACTAGATGGAGTGACGACCTGGTAAGATATGCAGGAAGTCGATGGATGCAGGTGGCTCAGGACCGTGCTTTGTGGCATTACTTGGGGGAGGCCTATGTTCAGCAGTGGCCTTGTGAAGGGCTGTAATGATGATGATGATGATTCAACAGGTAGGCACGTAAATAGAGACTGAACATCAAAACTGACCATGGTTTCATTGTCAGCAAGACGTAGGTCTTTTATCTTACTGACAAAATGATATGAATCCTTAGTATGTGCTCTTGTGTGTCCTCTGAGTGGTGATAATATTTTGGCTAAGTGTTGCGCCAATCTGTAAGTTAGCGAATCGATTTGACTCACCATTGGACGTAATGGAGCGTTAGGTTTGTGTATTTTTGGTAACCCATACAACTTGGGAGCTTTTGCACACGAAGGTATCATCGAATTGACGTCTAGATTCAATTTCTCGGAGTATTTCTTAATTAGATCGCTAGTTGTTTTAAGCGTATTAGTTGTAGGGTCTGTTTTGATCTTACGGTATGTACTTTCATCCGACAAAAGTTCTTGTATTTTAAAATTGTAATCCAAAGTATCCATTACAGCCGTAGCATTTCCTTTATCTGCGCGGAGAATCGTAAGCTCTGGTCTGTAGCGTAAGGTTTTTAAAGCGCTAAATTCATTTTTGGGAAGATTTAATTTCGGCACTGTACTTCGACGTAACATAGAGGAAATGTCTTGGCGTATGGCCTCTAAATCTTCTTTGCCAATATTATTTTTATTCAGACAATCCTCAACACTACAGATAATGTCCTCATACGGGATTCTTCGCGGTGTAATTGCATAATTAAAACCTCTTCCTAAAACTTTTATTGTAACGTCGTCCAGAGTTTGTTTTGACAGGTTGTAGACCACGCCTTGTTTACTATTCGTGTCTGTGGTCGTTTCGTTCTTACGTTGCCATTGGTGTTGGACATTTGATTTAGTTGTTAATATTTGGTATTTATCAATATGTTTATTTTTGCATTCATTGTATTTAGTTGTTTCGCGTTTATCTAAAGTTTCCATGCAATTCTCATAATCAAATGTCGATAAAACTGTCTTTAATTCACTGGACGAATTGTCTATGGTTTTGTTTATGAAACATAGATCGGTACGTTTTTGCTGAATCACCTTTATTAACAACTTTTTATTTACCCGATTTGAGATCTTAGCGCTTCCTCGAATGTCTTTTTTAGTAGATATCTTGACACTCGTAGGAATGAGATTATGATCTCTGCATCTCTTCAAGAAATTTAAAGCTGTTATGTATCTTGCGCGCTTGGTCTTTAGATCTTCTAATCGGCGTATTTTATTTGCTATTTCCAGTCCGTACTGGTTAACATAATGATTTCTTATATTTACGCGAACACTGTACACTGATTAAACCTTAAATGGTGAATCTCACCACCATCCTTCAGTTAGCTACTGTGGGCAAATCTTTGTTACAGAGAGCACGAGGAATCTGTGACAGCAAACACCTGGCCGCCGAGCTTCAGCACGTCAAGCAGGTTCTGCACGACAACAAGCTTCGGGTCCCGCGCCTCCGTCACAGTGACCGAGTGAAGCCGGCCACAGTCGAGCGTGTGCCTGCTGTACTACCTTATGTCAGAGGTGTCACAGACAAGATTGGCTACATCTTGAAGCGAGCTTCTATTAGAACATTCTACAAGCCGCCGAAGAAGATTAGTCGGTTCTTACCATCCGTCAAGTATCATATTCCTCTACGAGATGCAGGAGTGTACAAGCTTGATTGTGATTGTGGTCTCTCATATATAGGGCAAACAAAGAGATCAATTAGAACCTGCGTAAAAGAACACATAGCTGACGTAAAGCATCAACGTTCCGGGAAGTCTGCAGTTTGCGATCATATCCTAGATGGCCCCAACCATTACATCAGATTTGATAGGCCACAAATCCTCGCGAAAGAACACAGATTCCTACCAAGGATACGTGAGGCTATTGAAATTAAAAAACATCCTAATTTCAATAGAGAAGGAGGCTTGGTATTACCACCTGCTTGGGATCCTATAATTAATAAAATTAAAACTAAACCCAAGCATACCACTGCAAGACTTTAAACCACAGTTAGTTCATTCTGCGTAGATCGGACCAAAGACAATAATTAAAAAAGCTGAAGGTACTCCGGGTTATCTTTGACATCGGGACGTCAGTCACCTCAGTTCCCCGTGACCATGGGTGCTGGAAAGCACCCGAAACGTCGGGTATTAAAAATAAAATAAATAAAACGCGAAAAAATCCGTAAAAGTAGTTTTAATCAATGATTGTACCATACCAAATTATTAATCCTGTAACTACCATATTTACTGCAAATAAATTATTATTATATTATTATTGCATTATATTCGAGCAAGTGATGTCATATGGATCTGAAATGTGGTTGTGGAATTTTTGTTTACAAATCCTTCACTTCTGGCCATATGAAAGAGCTCAAGGTCGTTCAGTGATATATGAAGGAGTATGCTCGGAGTTTTTCTTATTATTAAGGGGACTCTTAACTTTTGTTTCTATTATTTTTTTAAACTTTACCTCCACAATAGAATTGTCGTCTGTACTGTACCTCCACTATGGAGGTAGTTTACATACATAAATTTCACAAGCATAAACATCCAAAGCAGGAACAATTATTTGTAGGCCTTACAAATATTTATGATTATTATGCAGGATTCGAACCCGAGTGACAAGCGAAAACACAGTCCACCGGCCCATAGAGCCGCAGTAACCACTTACCATCTACATTTATCCTCGATTACGAATCAAAATGCAGATGCGTAGTCCCCTGTGAGGATTAAGATGGATGGCCTTGTTTTCACTAAAAAGGGTCTCCGGTTCCCTACACTCACCATACGAAACACAACAGCGTTAAGCTGCTATTTTACGCTGGTATTCTATGAGAGCGTGGTCTTTCCCCGGTCAAGCCGACCCATTCTTGCAACAACAGTGATATAGCTGCAGCATGGCTCTACCATGTAAATATTAGCAGTTAACCTCGGAATAAGAGATAATAAGCTGATTTTACGCGTTCTATAATTTGTCTTAGCAGTACTTTAGGCTGAGCGCTGCGCGTTCAACTCCCTCTATTGCAAAAACGGTTGAGCGCTACAATTTTTATAATCACGAAAAATGTTTTTTTTTTTTACCTTTAACCTTCAATAACATATGACGCAGACACGAGATTTTATAATTTTTGAGACATACAATTTTGTTCATTCATTTAGGACGCCAAAACGAAGGTATATACAATAATGTCTCATCCCCAGGTTGACCTCTTTTTTTTAAAGTGACTGGACTAGAGGCCTCAGCGCAGCAATTTATTGCTTAGTTTTATACGGGGTAGAGCCATGCTACGTTAAAAGTATAGTTGTAGCACGAATGGGTCGGCTCGACCGGGAAAGGACCATACTCTCACAGAATACCAATAGTAGCTTAACGCTGCTGTTTTTTGTATGGTGAGTGTAGAGAACCGGATCCACTTTTTACTGAAAACGAGGCGTTCCCTCATAGACCTCACGGGTGACAACGCATCTGCATTTGTATCTGTAATCAAGGATAGATGTAGATGTCTATGGGCCGCAGTAATCACTTACCATCAGGTGGACTGTGTGCTTGTTTGTCACAATATCTTATAAAATAAAAAAACTGCGCCAAGGAACCGTTTTAATTCATTTTTACTTTTAATGTTTCACAAAAAAGCGGGATTAGATCGCAAATTACTTTATTCTCGCTCTACTACTAATACGTGAGGGTCAAGGGTCCTTCTCACTTCAATCAGAGTAAGCACTCGGCATCTACCGTGAAATTCATTTTCACCTGGCACAAAAGAGATTTCGTCAGAATCATCGCAGTACTGTTCTCAAATGTTTACTCATATTTATTTCGTTGATGGAAATTCCATTAAAAATATTTGGTATTGTCATAAATTTGAGCGAATATTGATTAAATTTATAAGTGGATAATAAAAATTGAAATTCAATCAATCATTTCTAATTTTTGTTTGCAAATACAGGTAACAAATAATAGTAATAAAAATTGCATTTGCCTTCACCTGGGCGTGATCTATAAATGTGGCGTCATCCAGAGTTTCATCACCCAATAGATGAGATTGTAGTCAAGCATTTTTTAAAGATTAACAATGCTATAAACATTACTCATATTGGGGTAAACAGGGTTGACTGGCAGAGAATGCCATAAGGCATTAAGTCCGCCCTTTATATCCCTTAGCATATAAGGTGTATAATGAAGATTAAATAAATAAATAAATAAATAAATTACTAATATTCCCCTTAACCACTCGTGGTAAGCTTACATTGCTTGTGTTACGAGTGGTTCACGCCAGTTGTCGAATGGCGGATTCGAACCCACAACCTTTTGAGTTCACGGTCCGCACCCTGCCATTAGGCTACTGTCGTTTTATTACATATTTTTGTCTTACACTGGTACTATACACAAAGAGCCCGGCTGCAGGTAGGCTCTTAGACGAAAATTCTATTATCATATTTTAAAATATATTCGCCATGTAATTGTGACGTAAGAGAACCCACTACGCCAAATCATGCGAACTCTCGGCTCGGCCGTTTCGCTACCGTCACTTGGACGTAAGGTGAGAAACGTATAATGATTTCTTATATTTACGCAAACATTACACATACAGGTTTACGCAACAAACGCGGCATATCTGGATGAGGAGATGGAGGAAATGTATGAGGATATCTATAAAGCGATGTTTTCCTCCAAAACTCACTATACGGTGTATATGGGAGACTTCAACGCAAAACTAGGTACAGGAGAGAGCGGGGAGCTGAAAGTAGGGAAATTTTGAATTTCCCACAGAAAGTAGACCTGCTCGAGCCCCGACGGTTCGACAAAAAATAAGATTTACTTTATTATGACCACCAGACGACAACTGTTCAGTGATCGCAAGTGTGAAAGCTGGCAGACTGAACCTAAACGTTAAGTAATGAGGTCTCGTTCGTCTTGTTCTTAACGCTGCGTCCCCCACGTGTTCTTATCCAAAGTACCGAAATCTTGAGTTAGCGTTCAGTTTGCAACAAATCATTGATATGCAGAAAAAACAGCGTTGGTTATAGTTCGTGGCCATGTGGAACACCGGCCTTAATAGGCTTGTAATCGGAGCATGCACCGTCTACTACAACCTTGACGCTCCGATGCCCTTTGGACTCTACTGCCTCCGCCCATCTTTGAGTAAGGTAGACCCAAAGATTAATAGCAGATCGACCACGAGGGAAACCGTATTGTCGGTCACTGATCAGCTGGTGATCCTCAAGGTACCTCATGAGCTGGCAGCTTACAATAGAATCCATTATTTTGGAGAACAATAAGTTGATGCCGATAGGTTTGTAGTTGGACTGGATCTGAGTGGTCTACTTTTTTAGGGATCGGGTGGACCAAAGCTGTCTTCCAAGAGTTCGGGACTACGCCTTGGGAGTAGGAGTATCGGAAAAGACGTGTTAGAACCGGTGCCAACGGTGACAACAACAGCACACGTCTTCAGTGCAATGAGAGGGACTCCATCAGGCCTACTCGACTTACTAATGTCCAGGAAGAAGAGTGCGCATATCCGGCATGGAGCACTCACACCGCGGGATGGTCGGCGGTGTTTTCCCCCCGTCATCAAGAGTCAAGTTGGACGCAAAGAGAGAGCCTAACAAATCGGCTTTCTCCTTTGTGGCATGGGCCAGTGAGTCGTCCCCTCTGTGCATAGATGGAAGAGATGACTGACAGAAGTGCCCTTGGATAGCCTTGAGGAGAGACCAGAATGCACGGGTTCCCGAAGGAAGGCGAACTAGCTTCTCGCCAATTCTGCCGATGTGCTCAGACCTTGTCTTGGCTATGACTCTTTTGAAGGATTATTTTTGTTGTTATGTCATCCGCACCAATTACAAACTTAATTCAACCGAATTATTACACAGGCAATCAATAAAATAAAATAAAATAAAATAAAAATATTTGGACACTACACATATTACAATGAGCTAACATTACGCCTACCAGATGTCACTAGTAGGACAAAATTGAACTTATTTTTTACGCAGATAGTCACACAGTATCATAATCATCGAAAAATTACGATTTGATGATAAGCTTTTTCGGTTTCTAGTGTTTAAAAACACTAATAAAACAATATCTCATTGCTATTTTGAAATAAAATAATATCTCAGGGTCGGAGTTTGTGTGTATGATAGAGAGGTTATCTGTTCACGACACCTCAGTATACCTATAGCTTGCATCCTGTAAAATTTGTTGTAAAAGATAAAAGAGTGTTGAAGATAATCGTCCTGGTCTAACAGAATACCAGCGTAATATAGCAGTATAATATTTTTATTAAAAAAATACTGCTAAAATTAGGTAAGTATAAAAAATCGAGAACCAGGTACTCCATATCAGTCCTCAGGGATGATAACGCATCTCTATTTTGATACTTAATTTAGAATGATTGTGGGATTATAGGGACCAAAACCTCTTCTTACAGTCAGGTGTAACGTGTGCTCGTTAGCTACCTACCCTTATTCTTTGTAAAATCATATTAAAAAGTCAACGAGACGTTTTATTGTTGACGTATACGCACAATAACTATTTAATACGTGATAGATTGACGCCGCTGCCATATTATTTGACAGGCCTGTTGGTCTAGTGGTTAGTGACCCTGACTGCTATGCCGGAGGTCGTGGGTTCAATTCCCACCCAGGACAAATGTTTTTGTGATGAGCACGATCATTTGTTCTGTGTCTGGGTGTAATTTATCTATAATATTTATGTGTTTAGAAATATATAAGCATGTTTATCAGTTGTCTAGTACCCATAACATAAGCTCTGCTTAGCTTGGGACTAGATGGCGTTGTGTGATAGTTGTGGATTATTATTATTATTTTTGGGGTATCTATATAGTTTTCTCATCTGGTTGGGTCCCATAAATATATAATTATAAATGAAAATGAAAAGATAAATATACATTTATTATTATTATTATTATTATTATTATTATTGGGGTATCTGTATAGTTTTCTCATCGGGTTGATTTTTATAAATATATAATCATAAAATAAAATGAATACAAAAAATACACAAATAAATAAAGATCCAACCAGATGGAAGCCCACGGCAGGGGAGACCAAACGGCCGAGGGTTAGGGGGAAAGGTAAAGAAACCGACGGACGATGCGGGCGGTATCGAGGACCACTGCATTTGAGCCCGGAGCGGTCCGTCACGGAGTCCCAGTCGCCTCAGATGACCCGAGAGGCTGACTGGGATTAGCCTATTCGCAGAGACGACTACAGGAATAATTTCGGTCGGCCAACCACCCCACATGTCGGTCACCTCGTGAGCCAGGTCCAGATATTTTGTTCGCTTATCTGTTTCAGCTTTCACGAGGTTCTCGTCATACGGAAAGGTAATGTCGACCAAAAATATCCTTGACTGTGCCCGGTCCATCAGCACAATATAAGGCTTATTTGCAAGAATAGTCCTGTCTGTTATGATGGCCCGGTCCCAGTAGAGCCTGGCGCGGTCATTTTCGAGCACATCTTCCGGCAAGTGCTTGTAATACGGCAATTTCCGGTCCACGAGACCGTATATCAGAGCGAGCTCCTGGTGTAGAATTCTGGCTACTAGGTTGTGCCTGTGCAAGTACTCAGAGTTAGAAAGCGCCGAACAACCGGAGATGACATGCCTAAGTGACTCCCCGGGATGGGACAGGCTCGACAGACGTCGACGGTGCCATCCTTTAGGATGTATCTCCGATAGTTATTGGTCTTAATAACCTGATCCTGTATTGCACAGACAAAACCCTCGGTTTCTCCGAAGAGGTCACCGAAACGTAGCCAGTTGAGGGAGGCGACTGTATCTACGAAGGACTCATGTAGAGCCCTGTAGTACCTCCCGTGGAGCTCCTTCTCCTTCCATACGGTCTTTTTTATAGAATAGGCTGACAAACGAGCACACAGTCCACCTGATGGTAAGTGGTTGCTGCGGCCCATAGACATCTACATCTATCTTCCATTACAAATCAAAATGCAGATGCGTTGTCACCCGTGAGGACTGAGATGGAATGCCTCATTTCCAGTAAAAAGGGTCGGTCTCCCGGTCGGAAATGCTAAGCACTGCTGGGTCCTGCCATTGCTCGTTGGCCAAGGATAGAGGGGTAAGCCCTTTATCACTAGAAATGACGTCATTATAGAATGGATCATCCGATCTCGCCAGGAAGTAATTACGGAGGCTGCACACTTCACGATTATGCATAGTGAGCGCGCTCAGAAAGCCACGCCCACAATGCTTTCGCGGCAAGTACAGCCTCATAACCGACGATCTCGGATGTTACATCCTATGGGACGTCATGGAAGTACGGACTTTTCTATCCAGGGCGTTAAGTTGAGTCTGAGTCCACCTGAGTATGCCAAAGGTATACATAAGGACAGGTATGACCCAACCGTTATATGCGTGTGTCTTTTTCACACTGGACAAAAGGCTGTTAAGCTTTTTGGTCAAGCGTGCATAAAACACGTCGCAAACTGACTGTTTCATACCAGCCACATCGACACCGATGTTCTGTGACATACCCAGGTATCGGTATGTTTCAGCTTTGGAAAGGGTCCTTAAGTTGACGGTCATAGATAAATCTACGCCCTCAGAGTTAGCAACCCTTCCCCTCTCAACATGGAGGATCGCACACTTATCCGTCCCCAGCTCCATTCCAATGGAACTGCTAAACTCACAAGTGATTTTTAGCAATTCCATAAGATGGGAGCGACTGGAGGCGAATATCTTAAGGTCATCCTATAGAAAAGGTGGGTCACTTTTGTCCCTCCTTTCCGTAGCTGAAATCCTCTCCCGGATCCCTCCAGTAAGGTACTGAGAGGGTTCAGGGAGAGGCAGAACCAGATTGGACTCAGACTATCGCCCTGGAAGATACCCCTTCTTATCCTTATGTGGTTCTCCGCAGCCATCATCCGCTCGCCCAGATGACAAAGGATCGTACTCCACTGCCCCATACACTGCTTGAGGCTCTCACTGTACAGTCTATCTTGTACAGCTCGAGGATTCTCTTTAGCCATGTATGTATTATTATTATTATGTGTGGTATCTATATAGTTTTCTCATCTGGTTGGGGTGTATAAATATATAATTATAAACGAAAATGAAAAGATAAATATACATAAATATCAATTAAAAAAAGTAATACAAAACTACATAACTAAATAAAAGCGCAACCAGATGGAAGCCCTCGGCAGGGGAGACAAAACGGCCAAGGGTTAGGGGGAAAGGGAAAGAAGCCGGCGGACGATGCGGGCAGTATCAAGGAGCACCGTCTTCTGCATTTGAGCTCGGAGCGGTCCGTCACGGAGTCCCAGTCGCCTCAGATGACCAGAGAGGCTAACTGGGATTAGCCCATTTGCAGAGACGACTACAGGAATAATTTCGGCCGGCCAACCACCCCACATGTCGGTCACCTCGGGAGCCAGGTCCAGATATTTTGATTGCTTATCTGTTTCGGCTCTCACGAGGTTCTCGTCATACGGGATGGTAATATCGACCAAAAATATCCTTGACTGTATTCGGTCTATCAGCACAATATCAGGCTTATTCGCAAGAATAGTCCTAACTGTGATGATGGCCCGGTCCCATTAGAGCCTGGCGCGATCATTTTCGATCACGGCTTCCGGCAAGTACTTGTAATACGGCAATTTCCGGTCCACGAGACCGTATTTCAGAGCAAGCTCCTGGTGAAGAATTCTGGCTACTAGGTTGTGCCTGTGCAAGTACTCAGAATTAGAAAGCACCGAACAACCGGAAATGACATGCCTGAGTGACTCCACGGGATGGCGACAAGCTCGACAGACGTCGACGGTGCCATACTTTAGGATGTATCTCCGATAGTTGTTGGTCTTAATAACCTGATCCTGTATTGCACAGACAAAACCCTCGGTTTCCCCGAAGAGGTCACCGAAACGTAGCGAGTTGAGGGAGGCGACTGTATCTACGAAGGGCTCATGTAGAGCCTTGTAGTACCTCCCGTGGAGCTCCTTCTCCTTCCATACGGTCTCCCGGTCGGAAATGCTAAGCACTGCTGGGTCCTGCCATTGCTCGTTGGCTAAGGATGGAGGGTTATCACTAGAAATGAAGTCATTATAGAATGGATCATCCGACCTCGCCAAGAAGTATTGACGGAGACTGCACACTTCGCGATTATGCATGGTGAGCGCGCTCAGAAAGCCACGCCCACCATACTTTCGCGGCAAGTACAGCCTCATTACCGACGATCTCGGATGATGCATCCTATGGGACGTCATGGTAGTGCGGACTTTTCTATTCAGGGCGTTAAGCTCAGTCTGAGTCCACCTGAGTATGCCAAAGGTATACATGAGGACAGGCATGACCCAGCAGTTATATGCGTGTGACTTATTCACACCGGACAAAAGGCTGTTAAGCACTTTGGTCAAGCGTGCATAAAACACGTCGCAAACTGACTGTTTTATACCAGCCTCATCGATACCAATGTTCTGTGACATACCCAGGTATCGGTATGTTTCAGCCTCGGAAAGGGTCCTTAAGTTGATGGGCATAGACAAGTCTGTACCCTCAGAGTTAGCAACCCTTCCCCTTTCAACATGGAGGACCGCACACTTATCCGTCCCCAGCTCCATTCCAATGAAACTGCTGAATTCACAAGTGATGTTCAGCAGTTCCATAAGAAGGGGGCGACTGGAGGCGAATAACTTGAGGTCATCCATATAGAAAAGGTGGGTCACTTTTGTCCCTACTTTCCGTAACTGAAATCTTCTCCCGGAGCCCTCCAGTAAGGTACTGAGAGGGTTCAGAGAGAGACAGAACCAGATTGGACTCAGACAATCGCCCTGGAAGATACCCCTTCTTATCCTTATGTGGTTCTCCGCAGCCGTCATCCGCTCGCCCAGATGACAAAGGATCGTACTCCACTGCCCCATACACTGCTCGAGGAAGTCTCTAACTGTACAGTCAATCTTGTACAGCCGTCAATGAGGAGTGGTTCCTTAGTTCCGCGACCACCGCCCCGACATCCATTTTGAGCGCGTGACATAACCTGGTTTAGCTCCAGGCGACGAGTGATTCTCGCGCTCAAAATGGATGTCAGTGTCTTATACATGGTGGGTAGACACGTGATTGGGCGTTATTTGCTCGGGTCTGTGGTATCCTGATCTTTAGGAACCAAGTGAGTTATCCCAGTAGTGAAGAGGCTCGGGAGTGATTTCTGGTCGAGAGCCTCTTGAAACTGTCGGCCGAGCACAGCGTGACACACTATGAATTCCTTCAGCCAGTAATGATGCAGCCCGTTGAGCCCCGGACTTTTCTAGTTCGGGGCCCTACGGACCGCCTCAGCCACGTCTTCTGGCGTTATGGTGATGGGGTCCATAGGCGCAACACTCGCACCCTGGCTCGCCACAACTTCCATCCAAGGGCGCTCGCTGTGGTTTACGGGCTCTGAGCACAGGCCACGCCAGAATGCGATAATGTCAGCCTGATCCGGTCCTTGGTTCGCTCCATATACCTTTGGTCGCTCCAATGATTTATAGAGCCTCTTCTGATCACTCTGGAAGAGACGATTCTGGTTGAACCGCCGTGACCTCTCGGAAAATCGTCGAATCTGCTTCCCTCAAGCAGCGATCTTTTGCTTCAGGTCGTCTATGCGCTCCGTTAGTTTCTGCGTGATATCCGGCTGGGATAAACTGATATTTGTCCCAGCAAACGCCATCCTAACGGTGCGCATAATCCTCGGTCTATTATTACCCGACCTGAAGCTTGTCAGTCTGCCGATAAGGGCTCTTGCCTTTGCGATACGGTCCTCGATTCTTTTTCTCCAGGCTGGGATGGCGCTACTTTGTGTAGTAGTGCGTCCAGCCATGGGAAGTTTGGCGCCAATAATACAGCAAACTGCCACTGCGGCGCCAAAGAGAATCGAGTCCGTCTCGCAAAGGTCCCGACTGGCTTTCAAATGGTCACCAGCATTGGGTTAAGAGCCCTCACGACAGCCCGATTTCGCTTGCTTAGGGGTATGCGGGGAAGTCGCGATCGATTTTCGAGAGGGGTGCTGCGCGTTTCCAAAATCGCCTCTTCCAATATACTCCTCATTTGCTCTAGTTCGTGGGAGACTATTTCATCGTCGTTCGAATCAACCACAACTGGAAGATCCATGGCGGCTTCCACGTGTGAATGCTGGTCTGTCAAATGTGGAGCTGCATCTCCAGCCATAGCCGATTCATTCGACGACGGAATAGCCTCACGTCGTAGTCGTTCTAGTTCGGCATCATCAAATATTTTCGAGCGCTTGATGTACCGAACTCGGTCTGCCAGGTTTTGTTCCGTGACGGGGATAGACGGCTCCAGCTCAGCAAAAAAGCAATGCATCCGAGACCTATACGCTATTCCCACAGTTTCTTCCCCTTTCGCCCTATAGTACGCCCGCAATGCGTTTTCGTTCATGGATTTCGTCCAACGCATGCGACGTGCTCCACCAGCGGCGGGTGCCGCTTGCTGGGTCCGAGAAGACCCAGCCGACACCAAGCCTTCTGGTGGGGATGATGGATGCGAGGGGCTGCTAGGTGATCGTGCAGCTCCTCGCGCTCGGCTGGCGGCCCGCATGCTGCTGCGTCCAGCGCCAGCTTCAGACGCGCCCCGGCGACCCCCAGGCAGCGGCCCTATGCGCGTTCCTTTCCGTGTTTTTTCCATCATCTATTTTATGGGCGCCAAATTACGGGAGACGCCCAAGCCCGGCACCATTTCGTGGTTGGGTCATATGCACAAACGGACCTTTGCATCTACAATTTTGCCTAGGCACGGCGCTCACACCACTTGGCAGGATGCTGACTGACTGCGCCGACGTCGCAGTTTTGTCACATAACTGTTACGTAAGCGGGCGATCATTTAAATCAAACCTTTGTGATTACAAATTTGAATAGTACAGCTAGTGTACAAATAAACACTAAAAATAAGAAAAGATAAGAGCAGTTTGCGCTTTTGCAAATTGACCTCACGGAAACGTCAGCACTTGCTATAAAACAAAATTATATTTTCACAACTTTCATTTATGGATGATCTACAAGAATGTTGTAAGTTTTAGGATGAACAGAATACAAAAACACCCATAGTAATAGCCGATTCCGTTTGGATTGAAAATTAAGCATTTTTGAAAAGTATCATTAATATTTATAGTATTATGGTATATTTAGTAAAGTACAGTATAGTGGCGGTGTGGTAATACCGACTACCCTATATTGTTCCGTGGGTTCCGTAAAAAGCGACACAGGGAAACAGGTTATAGGCAGCAGCATTTTACTGGTGACAACCCGATATAATAAAAAATGGCGGTTGCCAACCGCCTGTTAAGCGTGGCAACCATGGCAGGGTTCCCCTAAAGGGCAATATGTGAGGAGGCCTATGTTCAGCAGTAGTATTTTAAGGGCTGTAATGGTCAACTTTTTGGTAATATCTTATACCTACAATATATTGTAACAGTTTACGTGTTTTACTATTTTAAAGAAAACTAAAAGATAAATGTAAATGACATTATTTTCAAAATTAAAAAAAATACTGTATATTAGTGTGAGTAAAGTTGCGTTTTTGAGTTTGCATTAGTATACGTAGGACCCGTCCACATGGTCTGACACAACTGGTTACTTCGTCCACGTGGATTCCAGATGAAGAGGGTCATGTACCTTCCCTGTTGGACCTTCTGCTGACCTCTCATCTGGACAGATATCAGGTCTCCGTATACGCCCCTATCGGCTCATTAGATCACTGCCAGATCTGGAGTCCGTCGCCGTATGTAGCACTCTATGTCAGCGGCTTGGATTGGACATCCCATATGTGGTTCTTCAAGCATACGCTGAATGATCCTAATATCGTTACTGAATCTGTCGTCAATTTGATGCTTAAGGGTGTGGAAATTTTTATCCCTTCATATATATAGCGCCTATCGGCGGCAGATCCCAGCGTTGATTTCGTTATTTCTGCGTAATTTCGTCACGCTAAAAAGAGAAGTGTTACAAGGCCTGGACTGAAGCATCAGCATCCGGGGATGCAAACACTAACACTATAAAATAAGTACAACTCTGCCTCCAGGTCCTACAAAAGAGTTATTGTTTGGGAAAAATCGGAGTAAAGTTGAGAGAATTGACGAGAAACTAGTTCGTCTTCCTTCTTGAACTCGTGTATTCTGTTCTTTTGTCAAGGTTTCGCAAGGGAAATTTTGAGAGCCATCATTACCATTTCTACGCTGAAAGAATGACTTGATAGCCCACATCGCAAAAGAGAAAACCAACCTTTTAACTAATATTTTTGGGTTCAAATCTAATCTCGATGACAGGAAAATCTACCGCCAACCATCCTGCGGTGTGAATGCTCGAAGCAGGATGTCAGTGCGTAAAGAACTACTTTTTTTATAGAAGAGGGGGCAAACGAGCATGCGGCTCACCTGATGTTAAGTGACTACCGCCGCCCATGATCAACCGCAACACCAGGTGAATTGCGGTTGCGTTGCCGGCCCTTTAGTAAGCTCTTTTCTTGAAGGTCCCCAGGTCGTATCGGTCCGGAAAAATCGCCGGTGGTAAACTATTCCACAGAGAGGTTGTACGTGGAAGAAAACTCCTTGTGAAACGTACAGTGGTGGACCGCCAAGCATCCAGATGGTGTGGATGGTATCGGGACGTTTGCCGTGTAGTGCGTTCACGAAATTTGGCGGCTGGGATTAATCCGAACAATTCCTCAGAGCACTCCCCGTGATAGATGCGATAAAATACGCAAAGAGATGCAACATCTCTTTGCGTATTTTATCAACTACTGTCCCTGAACGTTCATAAGTGGAGTAGGCTTGATGGAATCGCGCCAATTATGGTGAAGACGTGTGCTCCAGAGTGAGCACAAGTTTTTACGCTTCATTTCAGTTTTTCTTTGTCTTTAGGCGTCGTTCCATTCTCATGGAAGGCAGCCTTAGTGCGCATCTCTATGCATCTTCTACCGCATGTCATGGGAAGTGCTCAGAGAAATTGTTGTTCGGATTAATTACAGCTGCTGAATTCTACTGTAACTGTAGAGCCCAAAATTTTATCCTCATCATGTTGTTGGCAGGAGGCCCGCTATTGTGCGAATTATGCGGAATTTTCTGCCTCTCACGACCATGCTATGTAGAAATTCACTGCACTGTGCGTCTTTTTCTTACCTTGCGCCTTAGGCACGTACCTATTTTATGTTTTTTAATTTATTTATTTATTTGTTAGAATAAGGTAATACATAATGGTCTTAAATCTAATACAGAAGTTCACTTATTCTGCCTCTTTTATAGGCGTACAAATATTAAATCGTCTTAATTTAATTTCGACATAAAATTTTAATACAAAACTATAAAAAATTAATTATGGATAAATGTTATACAAATTGTCATAAATATGTCAAAGAGAAAATCAGTAATAATACATGTCATCGTCAAATTGCTATATATTTCACCTCTATTTACTATTATAATTATATTAATTAAATAATAATTTTACAAACAAAATTAGTTATTTAAATATTCAGAAAGGCTATAAAAACACTTGCTGAGAAGCCATTCTATCAACTTTCGTTTAAACGTTTGACTTGTTTCATTCTTTATTGTGTCTGGCAGACGATTGTATACACGGATTGCCATGTAGAAAGCATTCCTGTTAAAGAATGGGGTGCCTGATATGGGTGCCTAGATTGCTTTTAGGATAATCCGCCACTGGGCATTTATATAACGCCTATATTTTAAACGTAATGTGTTCACTTTTATTAACTCGACTAACCAGGATAACAGTTAAAGCAAAATGTAGGAATATACTTTGCAATGTGTTGTACAATAACGCTGCTTCAAAAGTGAGTGTGTCTATTGTTCTCAAGAAGATTTTCAACAAGATGTAATAAGAAAGTAGATTATAATAATAATATCCTTCAGACCAAATTTCGGTCACGGTATCCATTCCCAACGTAGACTAGCCATTTGCGCAGGACAGGATTGTAGTGACTGAGTGTGCAAGCACAGGTGCACTTTCTATTCACTGCCATAGTCCGATGGGACTTTAATTCGACACGACCGGAGAAACATCAGGAGCAGGACCAACGGCTTTACGTGTTTCCACAGGCGCGGCGGTGAAACATCGCCAACTTCCTGACTTTGGGCTGCTACTGAGAATTCTTGACATAAAAATCCAGCAATGATTTTTCGTTTGACCTGGGATTAAAAACGGCACCTTAACGAGGTGGTCAACGAGGCCTGTGACAATTAAATGTTTAGTGACACAATTCTGAAAGCCCATTTAGGGGCCTTAGTATTCAATTTACATAAGTTTTTTATTTCTCTTAAATTTTAATATGTCCTTTTTACTTACGAGTTTGTCAAGGTAAGTATCATTTACTGCACTTTCTCGTTTACAAATGAATAAAGATAAGTGGCGTGGCATTCTATGACAGAATCACTGTTGAGAACGCGAGAGAAAGCTGCCCCCGTCACCCCTCCAATGCATACGTGATGACATAACGCCAAGCGTCAACCAATCACCACAATTCGAGTGAACGTGGGAGTTCTAAGGCCGTAAAACGCCAGCCGTAAAAATAAAAAGCGGACTTCCGGCCGACCAGGTTAAAAGTATTGAACGTATTCCTAAATTTTATTGCTTAGGTCCACCATTTTTCCAATATGCATTTCCCGCAGCTTTCCAGTGCAGAACATGACAAAACAAAACTATGAAGGGATTACCGAAGTGTGCTAAAAAGGCGAATATTTGTTTGGCGACTTCTAGTTACTTATTGTATATATATTTATCTTCTTAGTTTAATTGATTTAACTAAACTACTAAGGGTTTAATATTGTTTATTATTTACTTTTTATATTAGAATTTTTTTATAATAAGTGGGTAGAAAAATATAAACAAACTGTTATTTTGTTACTTTGTAAAGATAATGATTATTGTTGTAATTACGATACGCCAAGTACAGGCAAAGCTATTATACCTTGCATCCTAATGTGTTTTAATGTTTCTAAAATACTGTTAGCAAACGGATGTTATTTTATATCATGACTAAATTTTACAATTTTTACTATATCCCTGTTAACATTGATTTTAAGAAATGATTTGGATACACAGACACTAACAAATTAAACGTTTGATTTTGTTTCCGTTGGGAAAGATTAATTTTGGACTTATTAGTTTAATTTTGATGTTTTGTTATATCCTGTTCCTGTATTTACTTGTATAATAGTGTATTTTAATGTTCTATTAATTTAAGGTTACTTTTAAAAATAATGATTGTTATCTTTATCAGTCAACTGATGGGATAGAGCAGTGATAGTGGAGTAGTTGATTTTCTGGTTTATACGTATAGCGTTGTAGATATTTTATACTTAGACTTTGTTTTATCTCTTAATATACTTAATATTTTATTATTTATTATTATCTAATATACATATTATATATAAATCTATTTAGAAGTTAATAATGTCTGATGATGAATCCTTTTATTCCATTTATAGTTCAGATTCCTCATACGCCTCTGGTAATGATCTTACAGATAATTTACTTCCCTTACGCGATCAGTTAAGTAACATTTTTCTGCCTCATAAAAAATATTTTAATGTTTGCCATATTAATGCACAGAGCATTCCAAGTCATTTTTCCTACTTAGAAGAAGCATTCTCACTAGACTGTGTCGATGCTATCTTAATATCTGAGAGTTGGCTAAAACCATCTATTATGTCGAGTTTGTACCGATTACCTAATTTCATTCTTATACGCAATGATCGGACTGAGAAGGGGGGAGGTGGTGTCGCTATATATCTACGAAAAAATATTCCTTATAAAGTTGTTCTATCTTCCCCCTCCCCATTTTCTGCCACTGCTGAGTTTTTATTTCTAGAAATAAACATTATGGGTGCTAGGGCAGTTTTAGGTGTTGTATATTGTCCTCCTTCTGTGGATTATTTTACCTCACTTGAGACGGCTCTTGACACCATTGGATCTGAGTACATACATTGCATGATAATGGGTGATTTCAACACTGATTTGTTAAAAAATACTTCTCGCTCCCAAAAACTTCGATCAATCATTGAATCAGTCGAACTCTGCATTCTCCCATTGGCGGCAACTCATAGAAATACTGACACTGATGATTCGTTGATTGACCTCATCATTACTTCCTCTTCTGATCGTGTGATTCAGTTTGGACAGCTCTCTGCTCCTTGTTTCTCACGCCACGACTTGATTTATTTTTCTTATAAACTTAAACCTCCAAAACAGAAACCTATTTTTCTGCAGTTACGCAATTTTTCAAGAATAAATGTTGAGAGTCTCAGGAGAGACGCATCTTCAATTGATTTTGGCCCTTTGGTGGCAGCTTCTAACGTCGATGATAAAATATCCTTTCTAAATAATAGCATCCTGAATCTGTATAATATTCATGCTCCGGTACATTATGTAAAAGTTAAGCGTCCTCCTGCTCCCTGGATGACTAAAGGGGTACAAGTGGCAATGGCACGGCGAGATCGGGCTTTCCAGAAGTATAAAAAGAATCGCTCAGAAAAAAATTGGTCTAACTTTAAAACGCTAAGAAACAGATGCAATCAGGTGGTACGAAATGCTAAACGCCGCTACATTCATGACAAAATAACTAATTCTTCGCCCACTGAGTTATGGAAATTCCTCAAGTCTATCGGAATTAATAAAACTAATTCTCCGGAATATGGCGCCTCTCTCAATTTGGATGACATTAATCGTCACTTTGTTTCTATTACTTCATTGGACCCTCAAGTCCGTTCTCAAACTATTGCTTCTATAGGATCAATGCAGCGTCTCCAGATCCCTGACTTTTGTTTCTCCCCTGTTACTCAGGATGAAATTAAAAAAGCTCTGTTAGTCATTAAATCCAAGGCTGTGGGTTATGATGAAATTAGTAAGCAAATGGTGTCTATGATTCTTGAGTACCTTCTTCCAGCTATAACACACATTATAAATTATTCTCTGGACTCAGGTAAATACCCTTCTGCATGGAAAAAAGCTTTTGTAAGACCTCTTCCTAAAATACCTAATCCTGTTTTCCCTAACCATTTTCGTCCTATTTCAATTCTCCCATACCTCTCTAAAGTTCTGGAAGCCTGTGTTTTTAAGCAAATATCTGTATTCGCTGCAAAACATAACCTGCTGAATGAATTTCAATCGGGGTTTCGCTCTGGTCACAGTACTACCACTTCGCTTATCAAAGTCACAGACGATATAAGAAAGGCTTAGATGAGCAGAAATTATCAGTGGTGGTGCTTATTGACTTTTCAAACGCTTTCAACACAGTGGATCATGGTATCCTCCTATCCATCCTTAAACACCTTAAATTTTCATCCCCAGCCTTGGAATGGTTTTCTTCTTATACTCGCGGTCGCCAGCAATCGGTTCGCTCAGGTCAGCGGTTTTCTGCATGGGCTGAAATTGAATCTGGTGTGCCGCAAGGCGGAATACTTTCTCCTATTATGTTTTCCTTATTTATAAATTCTATCTCCTCAGTTTTAGATTGTTCGTACCATCTGTATGCGGATGATCTCCAGCTCTATGTACAGTCAAGCTTAAACAATCTTAACTTTGTAATACACAAATTAAATGATAACCTGGAAGTCATAAGAGAATGGTCATGTAAATATGGCGTTTCTGTTAATCCTGCCAAATGCAAAGTTGTAATATTCGGAAGTTCGCAATTATTGACTACGGTTGATTATGGATATCTCTCTCCTGTATTTTATAATGGAAGTTTGATTCCATATTGTGATTCCATAAAAAATCTTGGCCTGTACATGGATAAAACTATGACCTGGAAATTGCAGATCTCTGAAGTTAGTCGTAAAGTTGTTGCTACCTTGCGTTCCCTTTATCGTCTTAAAAATTTCCTACCCTTCAAAACCAAGCTAACGCTGGTTCATTCCCTTATTCTACCTATTATCGACTATGCCGATGTATGTTACCCAGATCTGTCAGAAAAATCTTCTAAACAAGTTGGAGCGCCTTCTTAATAATTCCATAAGGTTTATTTTTGGTTTACGTAAGTATGACCACATATCATCCTATCGTTCAAAGCTTAAATGGCTACCTATACGTCAAAGGCGATGCTCTAGAATTTTACTTGTACTTTATTCAATTTTAAACGATCCAAGGTCGCCTTCTTATCTTAAGGATAATTTTCATTTTTTTCATCCGATCGACGGTCGAACATCCCGACAGTCAAACCGTCTGAGGTTAAGGTTTCCACAGCATAATTCAAATTTTTTCAGGTCGTCTTTTACGATACAAGCCATACAACTTTGGAACACCCTCCCCAACGATATTAAGAATGCCACAAATAAAAAAGCTTTCAAAGTTCTTCTCCGAAAACATTACCTGAAGGAAACTACTAATTAAGGCTATTTTTCCTTAATTTTGTCTTTCTTTTCTTCTTTTTTACTTCAAATATTTATTTCATTATATATTATTCAAACATTATATTATATATATGTATATGTATATATATACATGTATCATTCATTTGGATATTTATTTACGAAGTTTATAAGCATGTATATATATTATATATATATATATATATATATATATATATATATATATATATATATATATATATATATATATATATATATATGTATGTGTGTATTATTGTACGTATATTGATATTATATATGTGTATATTTAAATGTAATGTGTATGTATGTAATTTGCATATATGTATATTTTAATGTATAAGCACTTATTTACGTATAATGGTCGCACCTGCCAACAATTATCCTTGCCACCCAGGGTTGACTGGCAGAGAATGCCACATGGCATTAAGTCCGCCCTATGTACCCTTTAGCTTAAGGTGTTACGTGTTAGTTTATAAATAAATAAATAAATAAATATATTGTAAACATTATATGTAACAGAAGTTCTGTCGTGAATCCAAACTTATTTACTATGGTGATCATCTTCATTTTGTTGGCCTCCGTATTACTCATTCATTTTTATTTTTCGTGCCAATTTCATCCAATCTCTGAAATCTATCTAATAATTCATAATTCTTTATTGCATGCCACCAAGTATAAAGTTGGTACAATATATTTACAGAACATGTGACTCCCTGGACGGGCGTAAGACAGAATTTAAATGTTAATTAATATAGAATTCAATTAAATTACAATATTTATAGTACACAATATATAAATTATTATTCGTTAATTAATAAAATGTGAGACTAAATAATACACAAACATTTATTTTAAAAATTAAATTTCAATAAATATTATGTGTCAACTATTGATCGTTCGTTATTTATATTATGTAAAGATTTAAAAGTTTTGATGAAAATGTAAACAATATCAAATAAGTAAAAAGAAATAAAGAAAATTGTCAAATGATTAAAATTGATTTATATTTTATCGTTAAAATATTTATTAAAATTATAATATGTCACAAATTTCAACTCTGGAATCTGAGACTGGTTTACGTACTGTTTGACGTAGGTGATTGTAATTTGGCGTTGCTATTAATAGCGGTTACCCAAATTAAGACGTGAGGTTAAAAATTCTAATTTTCGACCTTATTGGTTACGGATAAACTATAAAATACATAACTTGTTTTCTTTTAATTTTATAAAATAATTTTTTTCCGAAAAATCTAAGTAAGTAAAGTCATCATCATCATACAGCCCTTCATAAGTCTACTGCTTAACAAATGTCTGCCTTATTCATTGATTTCTTGAATGTCGTACCAGGTCATGGGGTACTTCGTTATCGGTACGAGCGGTTACGAAAACTTTTCTTCTGAATCGGTTGTAAGGTCCCCGAACTACATTATTAGCTTTATATTGGCCGGGCAATTGCCACTTCAACAATTATCCCTTGGTCTATGTCGGTTACTCAAGCCCCACTACGGATATATTTATTACGAACTCTATCATAAGAAGAAATTCCAAGTATAAAAGTGCAGTGGTGTGGCGAGTGCAATCAAACACTTCCTTACTTTAGAATATACGCTTATTTACTATCGTTTATATAATATGAGTACATTTGCTGTATTACAAAAATGTATTATGTTAGGTAGATTTTCAAATAATACCATTACAGTTAGATTTGCCGCTGGCTTGGAAAATATCTGTATCTACTAAGTCTGCAGCCTTTTCATTAACATGAGTTTGCTTACTAACAAAGTAAAGTACAAAATAATTGACACCCAATTACAAACTAACTCACCGAGTTTATTACTTTATTACTGAACCGGTATATTGAACTCCGCAAACTATGTCAGTCCATGTCCTTGGCTTCTGCGAAACAAGCTTCCAGCTTAGCGTAGAAATCGCTGTATGGTTTATTAATACATTGAGTTTTCGCTTAAATAAATAAATATCTTAGTGTTATTTGCAGTTTCATGGTACCTTGTTTCGTATAGTGAATGTCTGAAATACTGGAGACTCATTTTTACTAGATGTAAGGCATTCCATCTTAGCCCTCAGGGATGACAACGCATATGTATTTTGATAGACGTAGACGTTTATGTGCCATAGAATCCTCTCAATATCATCACTATGGACTGTGTGCCGTTTGTAACTCGTATTCTATATTTAAAAAAGGAAGAATTCTTAAATGTCACCACCACCCACCGGGTGATTAATTATATATATATATATATATATATATATATATATATATATGATTAATTATATATATATATATATATATATATATATATATATATATATATATATATATATATATATATATATATATATTACATCCTTATAATTTGTGTATATTTTTGATCCTTTTGTCATTTTAAAAATCCAAATGCATATCTGCATAATGATTTTCAACTACTTATTGAAATGTTGCACAATTTATCATCAGGTAGATAGTGTCCTCTTTTGTCACTCTTATAATTAAAAAAAATATTTCCAATTAATCGGATAGTGCCACAAAGCGAGAATTTACTCAGATTAATTCAACGGTAAGCACCATTGTGCCTTTGCGTTCGTTCAAACTATCAAACACGCGACACGAAATGCATCCTCTGGCAAGTACAGAGAGCGGTGCTATTGTTGCTTTGTCAATTGCTTCAAGCACTCTCTGTAACAAAATGTTTCAGATCCATACGTCCTTTAAGCGATATAGGAATGTGCAATCCTTTGTGTAATACTGGAATACAAAATAATGACTTGAGTCCATTTTAAATTAATTGAGTTACAAAATTCCTAAAAGTTCCCTAGGTGTTATGTCAAATTGGCATCAAAACAACTTGGCACTACTCCGGAGCCATGGAGAAGTGCAGTGGTCTTGTTCTTCAAGAAAGGCGATAACGCTCTCTTGGAGAACTATAGATCGATTTCTCTTCTGAGCCGCGTCTACGTGCTGTTTTCGACAGTCATTACGAATCGTCTCGCACGCAAACTCGACGATTCCCAGTCTCCCGAACAAGTCGCTCAACGAGCTATGGAGAGGGCTATGCTCGGGGTTTCTCTGGGTGAACTCAGAAATGAGGATATCCGTAGTCGAACTAGAGTAACTGACATATCCCAACGGATTAGTAAGCTGAAGTGGCAATGGGCCGGCCATATAGCTCGAAGAACCGATAAGCGATGGAGAAAAAAGGTTTTCGAGTAGCAGCCTCGTACCGGTAGGCGCAGTGTAGGCCGACCCCACAGTAGATGGAGTGACGACCTGGTAAGACATGTAGGAAGTCGATGGATGCAGGTAGCTCAGGACCGTGCTTTTTGGCATTACTTCGGGGAGGCCTATGTTCAGCAGTGGACTTGTGAAAGGCTGTAATGATAATGATGATGATTAAAACAATACTGGTCCATTTGCATCTCTATTCGATCGTCTTCTTCTTCTTCTTGCCCAAAGGGATGAGGATTGCTGTTTACTACAAATGTGTACTGTGTAGAATTAAACACGATGATGGAGAAGCTCTCACGTCTCAAACCAGCTTTGGGCAATCGCTCGTCCACGACAACTCGCGATCTCATACTACACAACAGACGGTTTGCTTGTGACAAGAGCTAGGATTAGAAGCTCTCCATCCTCCGCAGTATTTACCAGACCTTGCGTCTATAAACTGCTAGTTTTCCAGAATTCGGGACAACTTCCAATACCCAATTTAGGTTAAGTTAGTTTAGTTATTACTATTCTGCCTAAAAGTCTGTCCAGTTAGAGGGTGAGAGGGGCATTTTACCGAAGTAGTAAAGCCATGATGACGCTCCATTATGATTGCAGCATAAATGAGTTGCCTCGACTACACTCTTACAAGATGCCAGGGTAAAATAGTAGCTTAATAAACTTTGTTTTATTTCATATAATGAAGCGAGTCGAATACCGTTTTTGCTATTAACGAGGCATCTTAGTCCTCAGGGGGGCAACGCATGTTAACTATTCGTACAAGACAGTTGTAGGTGTCTATCAACCAATACTACTCTTGTTTGCTTCGCCTTTTATTAAAAAGGACCAAAATTTGATCTGCGTTTAGGAAACTTATAAAGACGAGAAGATCTCTCCTGTTAGTTCTTTTTTTTTTTCAACTAAAGCAAAAACAAGTAAAACATTCCGGATAGATCACAATTTCACTACTATGAGTATTATAATGATGTGCTTATTTAGTCTTCTATTATTGACGTATAAAACCATTGCTATTCTGCACTACGTACTAGAGGCGACAATGCATTCAGCTACTCTGTTCCACTCAACTGCGGTGCATGCACCGCACTCTAATCAATGACTCGCTAGGCGCTTGTAGAGTTGTCACGTGTTGTGTTGATTTAAGAAAAATCTCTTGATAAAAATATGCCGTCACGTGTACTTAGATATTGCACAAATAATTCAAGAAATGTCAGTAAAACCAAGGAATTACTTTTCATCGGTTAATAAGATACTTAATCAATAAAAAAATTATTATGTATTAATAATAAAACAAATTATTCCTAAGACGCCATCTCGTGTCATGGAATATAGATTATGAAATTAATATGTTCAGCTGCGACATTTCTGTGGGTGTTTAAGTATAGGACGAATATATTATTATACACATTTTTTGTAGAAACATAATATATAGGTTAGTTAGTATATATTTGTATATATCTAAGGATAGATCATATATGTATAGTTTATTTATAAGTAGTTTGTATATATTATGTAGTTAATTATCATTTGTATTGTGTTATCTTATTCTATATTGCCACACCTACGTCAAATTCTCACTACTCCATGGGTTGACTGGTAGAGAATGCCTCAAGGCATTAAGTCCGCCCTTTGTATTCTTTTGTTTAAGGATGCAATAAAGAATAAAATAAATAAGTAATTATAATTTGGAAAAATTTTCATGTTTAAATCTGCTTATTATTCTTTTATTTTATTTTTACGTTTCCACATCAAAGTCAAAGTAGTATAAATTCGTCCATTTTTAATTCTCGTGTGCCCAGCATTTATGAAAGACTTTTATTCTAATTTAAATAAATATATTTGTAATTTACATGCTATGTTAATAAGTTTTTTTAAACATAGATTTAGTATGTTTTTAATATTTGACTTAGATACCTTTTAAAATATTTAGATAAAAATATCATTAAAATGTAATTGTGATATAATGTTATATTAAATAAGCAAATATAATATGCAAAATAGATGACAAAATGTAAAAATTGTTCTCGATATAATTTACCTATTTAACAATACAATCTACTATTACCTACGGATCATTCTACTTAATATGGTTATTCTATGATAAAAAAACAACCGCGCGAATACAGAGTAGCGCACATTTTTTGTTTGAGATAGCTGTTCTAGTATGTAAGTACATATTACTTCAATGTATAAAACAGTACAAATGCTAATGGAAAGTTCTTTGAAAAGGTTTCATTTCAAAAAAAATTACCATAGAACTTTGTTTTGTTTCCCAAATCTCTCCAATTAGCCTATGTTATTTAATACTAGCGGCCTACGTTTTGTGACAGCTAGCTGATGGAATTTAATGATGTCTGATTCGCATTCAACACATATTAAGTGACTCTTTACATGCATGTTGTCGACAACGTTTCGCTGAAGAGTGTGTTAAGACAATGCGCCTTTGATGTCATTCGTCTAGAATTGTTAATAAGTTCTCATTGTTGTTATAACTTTGACATGAATGTTTCCTTTTGTAGAATGTTTGTAGTTGTTAGACGCGGAACAATTATTTGTAGGTCATACAAATACTTTTTCCGTGCGGGATTCAAACCCGCGGCCCTTAATGGTGCAACTTATTGCTAAGCCACTGTGTTATTTTTTTATATGTATATGATAAGAGTGACAAATGAGTACACAGTCCACCTGATGGTAAGTGGTTGTTGTGACCTATAGACATCTACATCTATGATCAATTACGAATCAAATTGCAGATGCGTTGTCACCCGTGAGGACTAAGATGGAATGCCTCGTTTCCAGTAAAAAGAGTCTTCAGTTCTCTAGACCCACCATACGAAATACAGCAGCATTAAGCTTCTATTTTATGCTGGTATTCTGTGAGAAAGTGGTCTTTTCCCGGTCGTGCCGACCCATTCGTGCTGCAACTATACTATCAATATAACTGCAGCATGGCTCTACCAGTATAAAATTATGTCAATTTTAACGTTATTAACATATTAAAATTTCTCATTTACTACTCGTATCATCTGAGCGCTGCTGGAGTCACATCATGGATTAATGACCTGCGTAAGAAACTTAATTACAATTTCAAGCGTTAGATTCTGTATCTAATTTTATATTGAGCTTAATCCTAAAACGTGTCAGTCCATTTTAGTTGGAAGTCTCTAATCTTGTATTTAAAATTGACTTAAAATCTTTGTCTTTATCCATCTTTAAAAACGTTAAGCTAAGAGGGGCATTAGGGCAATATATGATTTAAAAGCAAAAGAGTCGTTCTGACTAAAATTTAAGCAAATTAATGTATTAACTCTGGCCTCTCAATACATTTATGGAAACGTATTGAGAACACAAAAATAAGTGATATATATTCTGTAAATACTAGGAACAAAACAAGCTAGTACTACTCGACTCCACCGATCACCGTCAGTAATAAATTCTTAGGGTGATGTATACGCTTTTACAACAAAATCCCAGTATATATACAAAATTTGACATACAAAAAGTACAAAAACTTTATAAACTAAGTTTGTATAAAAAGGGTTATTGTAATATTAAGGAATTTATGGATGATATTAACCCCTGGGAAGGATGATCGCTACCAAGATATTTTTTAATCTGTTTTGTGTTGTTAATTGTAACATACATGATTTTAAGCTGTTATGTGAAAAAATAGTCCCGCTGGGTTTCTTGCTGGCTCCTCCCAGGACAGAGGTGTTTTTTTGCGAACCAGTGGTAAATGAAAAAATTGACTATCAATTAGTATTGCTTATAATCCATATTGTATAAAAAAGTTTCTGTTTCTGTTTCTGTCTGCTCGCTACTTCACTTCAGTCAAACACCATAGGCTAATTTTAGACGGAACACACAGTATCTGAAGTCTGAAAAAAGAGACAAATACTATGCGTTCTTTTTTATAGAACAATAACGACAAGCACGCACACAGTCTTCATGATAGTAAGTGGTTGTTGTGGCCCATAGATCCATACATATATCTTTGATTAAGAAGTATCAACGTAACTGCTTGGTAGCTAAGCGTGCGTCTGTAAGCTCTGCGGGTCGTGTATTCAAATCTCCCACGAAAGAAGTAGAGATAACGTAAAAGAAATTGCCCCGGGATGTTTGCCCCTGTGCCACTTATGAATGAAAAAATGCCTCCATGATACAAGACAACAACCAAGTACTAGGTTCTTAGGTGTGTTTTATTAAAAAACAGTCGTCATATTTAAGCAGCTATTTCGTGTTTTAGATGCTGTAGGAGATCACTGTACTAAATGCTGAGAAGATCCATTTGAAAGGCATTAACCTCCAGTTGATGGAATTATGACCATATTCATACTTAATATGACGATAACGAAAAACAAAAGAATCCTTAGTGGTTTTAACAAACGAATTTCAAACATACAAACAAATATTTTTCGTATAATAATGCTTAATTTAATATGAACGGAAATTCAAATAAAGCGAAGTGTTTAATACATTAGCTGAACTTTCTCGGTGCGAAATAGGGTAATGCGTTCATGTCAGTGTTTAGTGAAAGCTACATAAAGTAAGACTGAGAATCTTTTGTCTTTGGCACGTTATACAGTCAAATTTTTGGCTTAGTAATCTTAATGATATCAAATAGTAGTAAACAAAGTCAATTATATGAAAATCGTAGAGTTGGTTAATGTTTATATGAATAAAAACTGTAAGAAAGGAACGTTATAGTAAAATGCTACCTTGCAAAATTTTACTGGTTTGAATTGCTTTTCTACTTATTAACATTTCTCTTTAAAGTTCTATACGCTAGTTTTAAAACTCATGGTGAGTGTTTATGGTGGGAACTTCCTACGATAAAGGCTTGTAGCGCTCCCTTCTCCGCTTAATGCGTATTTGTCCAGCTCGAATTAAGCGTGCAACATTCAGTAGACAAAAAGGTATTTTATCACTCATTTTCGCTTTATATTAATTCAATAAGCCGCCTTTAATATTAACGAAAAATATTTTACGTTTAACGTTTAAGAAGACGAAAACTTAAACTTCGATTTTTTTCCGGCGGTAGTTAATCATAAATAATTAAGAGACCAATGTAAATGTATCAGTATTCTTTTTTAAGCTTTATTTTGTTTAATTAGTTATTTCCGCTACCATGTTGATGGGGGGGGGGGGATTTGGGCCTGCGGCCACCTGCACTCACCAGACGAAACGCGGAAGCAGAGCTTCCACTTCACGCCGGTATTCTGTGAGGTCGTGGTACCACCCCGGTTTGAGCCGGCCCATACGTGCAACAGCAAAGCTGCCGCATAGCTAAAGGATCTGCTGTAGCAACGAGTCTGCGTCCAAATGGCTGCAGACTCGTTGCTACAGCAGATCCCCTCCGCAGAGATCGTGATCCTCGGCGACTTTAACGCCCATCACGCCGAATGGCTTGGTTCACGTTTAACCGATCATGCGGGGAGATCTGTTCATGATTTTGCCTTGGCATATGGTCTGACACAACTGGTTACTTCGCCTACGCGGATTCCAGATGTGGAGGATCATGCACCTTCCCTGTTGGACCTTCTGCTGACCTCTCACCCGGACGGATATCAGATTTCCGTCGACGCCCCTCTAGGCTCCTCGGACCATTGTCTGGTCCGGAGTGTTGTGCCACTCACGCTGAAATCGCGGTTGCATTCTGCAGGCTGCCGCCGTGTTTGGCACTATAGGTCAGCCGATTGGGATGAGATGCGGTCTTTCTTTGCATCCTACCCTTGGGGGCGGGTTTGCTTCTCGCCGGATGATCCCAACGTTGTTGCGGATTCTGTTACTGATGTGGTACTTCAGGGTATGGAACTTTTTATTCCTTCCTCTGTGGTGCCCATTGGAGGCAAATCTCAGCCATGGTTTGGTCGCTCCTGTAAAATAGCATCATGCTATAAGCAGGAGTGCTACCAAGCCTGGGTTGATGCATCAGCGTCCCGGGATGTAAACACCAGCGCTCTAAAAAAGAAGTATAATTCCGCCTCTAGGTCCTTCAAAAGAGTCATTGCCAAGGCAAAGTCAGAGCACATAGGCAGAATTGGCGAGAAACTAGTTCGCCTTCCTTCTGGAACCCGTGCATTCTGGTCTCTCGCCAAGGCTGTCCAGGGGAATTTCTGTCAGCCATCTCTTTCATCTCTGCACAGGGAGGACGACTCACTGGCCCATACTGCAAAGGAGAAAGCCGATCTTCTAGGCTCCTTCTTTGCGTCTAACTCGACTCTCGATGACGACGGGAGTACGCCGCCGACCATCCCGCGGTGTGAGTGCTCCATGCCGGAAGTGCAGTTCACACAGCGCTCGGTTCGCAAAGCACTCCTCTCCCTGGACATCCACAAGTCGAGTGGGCCTGACGGAATCCCCCCAATTGTGCTGAGGACGTGTGCTCCAGAGTTGGCACCGGTTTTAACGCGTCTTTTCCGGTACTCCTACTCCCTAGGCGTAGTCCCAAAATCATGGAAGACGGCTTTCGTCCACCCGATCCCTAAAAAAGGCGACCGCTCAGACCCGTCCAACTACCGGCCAATCGCCATCACCTCCTTGTTCTCCAAAACAACGGAGTCCATTGTAAACTGCCAGCTCATGAGGTACCTTGAGGATCACCAGCTGATTAGTGACCGCCAATACGGTTTTCGCCGTGGTCGGTCAGCTGGTGATCTTCTGGTCTACCTCACTCACAGATGGGCGGAGGCAGTAGAGTTCAAGGGGGAGGCATTGGCCGTTAGTTTGGACATTGCGAAGGCCTTCGATCGGGTTTGGCACAAAGCGCTTCTTTCGAAGCTCCCTTCCTATGGGCTTCCCGAGAAATTGTGCGATTGGATCACCAGCTTTCTTGCAGATCGGAGCATCAAGGTCGTTGTAGACGGTGCAAGCTCCGATTGCAAGCCAATTAATGCTGGTGTTCCACAGGGCTGCGTGCTATCGCCAACGCTGTTTCTTCTGCATATCAATGATATGTTGCATACCCGTAACATTCATTGCTATGCAGATGACAGCACTGGTGATGCTCTTTACACCGGCCAAGCCAATATTTCTCGGGAAAACGTCTCCGAGTGCCGGGACAAACTTGTGTCTGAAGTCGAGTCTTTGCTGAACAGAGTCTCGGATTGGGGACGACTAAATCTAGTCCAGTTTAACCCCCAGAAGACACAAGTTTGCGCGTTAACCGCTAAAAAGAACCCCTTTGTCGTATCCCCTCAGTTTCAAGGCACTCCCCTTGTTGCCTCAGCCAGTATCGGAATCCTCGGCGTCGACATATCGAGTGACGTGCAGTTTCGTGGTCACTTGGAAGGGAAGGCCAAATTGGCCTCTAAAAAGCTTGGCGTGCTCAGCAGAGCGGGACAGTATTTAATGCCGGCACACCGCCTGCAACTTTACAAGGCGCAGGTTCGGCCGCACATGGAATACTGTTCCCATCTCTGGGCTGGGGCTCCCCAGTACCAGCTCCTTCCACTTGACCGCATCCAGCGCAGAGCGGCTCGAATCGTCTACGACCGAGTGCTTTCCAATCGGCTCGATTCACTGGCGTTGCGAAGAGATGTTGCATCTCTTTGCGTATTTTATCGCATCTATCACGGGGAGTGCTCTGAGGAATTGTTCGGATTAATCCCAGCCGCCAAAATTCGTGAACGCACGACACGACAAACGTCCCGATACCATCCACACCATCTGGATGCTTGGCGGTCCACCACTGTACGTTTCACAAGGAGTTTTCTTCCACCTACAACCTCTCTGTGGAATAGTTTATCACCGGCGATTTTTCCGGACCGATACGACCTGGGACCTTCAAGAAAAGAGCTTACTCCTTTCTAAAGGGCCGGCAACGCACCCGCAATTCTCCTGGTGTTGCGGTTGATCATGGGCGGCGGTAGTCACTTAACATCAGGTGAGCCGCATGCTCGTTTGCCCCCTCTTCTATAAAAAAAAAAATAGTTATTTAATTAATAATTCAATCTTAAATGTAATCATCTGTAAAATTAAATGTAAATAAAATACAACTTATAAACAAATGAAATTGAAACATAAATACTTCTAATTATCATTATAAACAAATTAATGGAAAATTGTATTTTACAAAATTATACAGTATAAAAAGCTTAACTTAAGTAAAAAATATTTGCTAAGTCGCATTTGTCGTTAGTGATTGTTGTTAGTGTGCCCAGAAGACTAGCTAATTTGCCTCGCCGTATTGCGAGACTGATTCGCTGACCAAAATATCTTTCCAGCTTTTGGGTCACTAGAGACCTTGACAATAGATGAGCGTGATAAGATATCTCTGCACAAGCTTCGTCTTGCTTTGGGATCACACGGCCCTAGCTATAACTAATAAAATTATAATTTTATTATATCTCTAATAATGTAAAGTATTTTTAAAATCGTTTTGGTTACGAATTTAATTGAGTATTTCATGGATGCGTATATTTTTTTCTCGAGCATGTTTTTTCTCGAGCATGTTTTTTATTTGAAATAGTATCCATATTCAAATTCAAATTTATTTATTGCTAGAATGTAATACATAGTAATATGGTGTTGTTAGTTCTTAACGAGACCTTACATTCTACCATGATAATGGCGTGCAATCCATTACAGTACTCGGGCGTCAAAACCGTGTCATAAATACGATATTTTTGTCTAACTTGGCCTTGACCACCAGCAGTTTATCAGCAGGCGAGCTAGTAAGTGAACAATAAATTGCATATTATTGTTCACATATAACGGACATAGAGAATATTCACGTTGTGACCAAAATGTCAGTCTTATCCATAGATTATACATTTATATCACCTAGGTTTATACGTTTATCCTCGATTCGTAATTATAATGCATATGCTTTGTCACTCTTGGGGACTAAGGTAGAATGTCTCGTTTGCATTGAAAAGGTCTCCCATTCCTTATCATAACTCCTATCTTTGTACTCATCATAAGACCCATAACAGCATTAAGTTGCTATTGCTAATTATAATCTATTAAATTATATCAGCACTAAGAGGGATTTTCTTTTCTTCTTATTCTCTTAATCTTAATGATTTCTAGAATACTTCTTCTGCAAATATCCTCCATCGACCGGAAAGCCGTTTTTAATTCTTACGGCGGGTGTTTTAAGGCCAAAGAACCGCCACGCTCGCTCGGAGCGCGGTGATTGTTCGACGCATAGTAAAAACAGAATATTAGCATATCTCCCGCGCCACGTGAGAATTAAATGCCTACTGTTGCATGGTTGTCACTGCCTTTTTGTGTAGAACCTATGCCTTATTTAGTTTATATATAGATATAATATTTACAAACATACACACGGATACACACATATGCATCATATTCGTTAATCATTTCTTTAGTTTCCTCTCAAAGAATGCATGTTTGTCAAAAAAATTCTAACTTTACGTTACAACAAATGCCAATAACTAAAATACGAGTAAATTAATACTGAGCATATGGTTTCAGCTTAGACTTAATGTTTAAAAATTATTTAATGTGATGTGAATAATAATTAATGTACATATGAGGTATGTATTTATGTGTAGATATAGTAATATAACCTATTAATAAAAGCTAATTTACTTTAACAAACCCATATATTAATTTTTTCACAAAAATAAACTTAATAAATAGGCTTACCGGGGGCAGCTTTCCTCGCCATTCGCAACAGAAAAATCTGTCATAGAATCCAACGCGACCTATCTTTATTCATTTTTAAACGTAAGAGTCCAATTACACTTACCTAGACTAACTCGTAAATAATACTTACCTAGGCTAACACGTAAGTAAAAAAAGCATATTAAAATTAGAGAGAAACCAAATATTATTAATGTAAGTTGAATACTAAGGCCCCTAAACGGGCTTTAAAAATGGCGATGGCGGTGGTATCGAGGAGCACCGCATTCCACATTCTGCATTTGAACCCGGAGCGGTCCGTCACATAGTCCCAGCTGCCTCAGATGCCGCGAGAGGCTGACTGCGATTAGCCCGTTTGCAGAAAAGACTACAGGAATAATTTCGGTCGGAAGACACCCCAAATGTCGGTCACCTCGTGAGCCAGGTCCAGATATTTTGTTTGCTTATCTGTTTCGGCTTTCACGAGGTTCTCGTCATACGGAATGGTAATGTTGACCAAAAATATCCTTGACTGTAGCCGGTCCATCACCACAATTTCAGGCTTATTCGCAAGAATAGTCCTCTCTGTGATGGTGACCTGGTCCCAGTAGAACCTGGCGCGATCATAGTAATATGGTGTTGTTAGTTCTTAACGAGACCTTACATTCTACCATGATAATGGCGTGCAATCCATTACAGTACTCGGGCGTCAAAACCGTGTCATAAATACGATATTTTTGTCTAACTTGGCCTTGACCACCAGCAGTTTATCAGCAGGCGAGCTAGTAAGTGAACAATAAATTGCATATTATTGTTCACATATAACGGACATAGAGAATATTCACGTTGTGACCAAAATGTCAGTCTTATCCATAGATTATACATTTATATCACCTAGGTTTATACGTTTATCCTCGATTCGTAATTATAATGCATATGCTTTGTCACTCTTGGGGACTAAGGTAGAATGTCTCGTTTGCATTGAAAAGGTCTCCCATTCCTTATCATAACTCCTATCTTTGTACTCATCATAAGACCCATAACAGCATTAAGTTGCTATTGCTAATTATAATCTATTAAATTATATCAGCACTAAGAGGGATTTTCTTTTCTTCTTATTCTCTTAATCTTAATGATTTCTAGAATACTTCTTCTGCAAATATCCTCCATCGACCGGAAAGCCGTTTTTAATTCTTACGGCGGGTGTTTTAAGGCCAAAGAACCGCCACGCTCGCTCGGAGCGCGGTGATTGTTCGACGCATAGTAAAAACAGAATATTAGCATATCTCCCGCGCCACGTGAGAATTAAATGCCTACTGTTGCATGGTTGTCACTGCCTTTTTGTGTAGAACCTATGCCTTATTTAGTTTATATATAGATATAATATTTACAAACATACACACGGATACACACATATGCATCATATTCGTTAATCATTTCTTTAGTTTCCTCTCAAAGAATGCATGTTTGTCAAAAAAATTCTAACTTTACGTTACAACAAATGCCAATAACTAAAATACGAGTAAATTAATACTGAGCATATGGTTTCAGCTTAGACTTAATGTTTAAAAATTATTTAATGTGATGTGAATAATAATTAATGTACATATGAGGTATGTATTTATGTGTAGATATAGTAATATAACCTATTAATAAAAGCTAATTTACTTTAACAAACCCATATATTAATTTTTTCACAAAAATAAACTTAATAAATAGGCTTACCGGGGGCAGCTTTCCTCGCCATTCGCAACAGAAAAATCTGTCATAGAATCCAACGCGACCTATCTTTATTCATTTTTAAACGTAAGAGTCCAATTACACTTACCTAGACTAACTCGTAAATAATACTTACCTAGGCTAACACGTAAGTAAAAAAAGCATATTAAAATTAGAGAGAAACCAAATATTATTAATGTAAGTTGAATACTAAGGCCCCTAAACGGGCTTTAAAAATGGCGATGGCGGTGGTATCGAGGAGCACCGCATTCCACATTCTGCATTTGAACCCGGAGCGGTCCGTCACATAGTCCCAGCTGCCTCAGATGCCGCGAGAGGCTGACTGGGATTAGCCCGTTTGCAGAAAAGACTACAGGAATAATTTCGGTCGCAAGACACCCCAAATGTCGGTCACCTCGTGAGCCAGGTCCAGATATTTTGTTTGCTTATCTGTTTCGGCTTTCACGAGGTTCTCGTCATACGGAATGGTATATGGTTGACCAAAAATATCCTTGACTGTAGCCGGTCCATCACCACAATTTCAGGCTTATTCGCAAGAATAGTCCTCTCTGTGATGGTGACCTGGTCCCAGTAGAACCTGGCGCGATCATTTTCGACGTCGGCTTCCGGCAAGTACTTGTAATACGGCAATTTCCAGTCCACGAGACCGTATTTCAGAGTGAGCTCCTGGTGAAGAATTCTGGCTACTAGGTTGTGCCTCTGCAAGTACCCAGAGTTAGAAAGCGCCGAACAATCGGAGATGACATACCTAAGTAACTCACCGGGATGGCGACAAGCTCGACAGACGTCGACGGTGCCATCCTTTAGGATGTATCTCCGATAGTTGTTGGTCTTAATAACCTGATCCTGTATCGCACAGACAAAACCCTCGGTTTTCCTGGATTGGTCACCAAAGCGTAGCCAGTGTAGGGAGGCTACTGTGTCTACGATGGGCTCATGTAGAGCCCTGTAGTACCTCCCGTGGAGCTCCTTCTAATTCCATACGGTCTCCCAGTCGGAAATGCTCTGCTTAAATGCTCTTATTATTATTATTATTACGTTGTCGGCCCCGGTGTTTGTCTCATTAAGGTCTCGGGTGTGAATCCCGGGTCAGGCAAACACTTAATTGTTGGGTTTTTCTGTCAAGAGTTCTCACTAGTATCCCGGAGTCAGGAAGTTGGCGGTGTTTCATCGCCTCGCCTTCGATCGCCTCGGTAAACACGTAAAGCCGTTGGTCCTGCTCCTGGTCTCTATCCGGTCGTATCGGATTATCGTATCATCGGGCTAAGAAAGTGAATAGAGAGTGCAACTATGCTTATGCATACACTCGGGCACTGCAATCCTTTTATGTGCAGATGGCTAGTTGACGTTAAAAATCAACGCCGTGATCGAAATTTAATCTGAAGGACTTTATTATTATAAAAATTACATCGTGCTAGAAATTCTCCTGAGAATAATAAGCACACTCAATTTTACTGCAGCGTTATTGTACACCTAGCAGGGTATACTCCTGCATTTTTGTTTTAAGTATAACTTTGTTAAATTGAGTTAATAAACGTGAACACCTTTAAGACATACTACACTGCGTTATATAGACGGCCGACGTACGGAATTTACAACTTTATAATTTTTTTTATAGAAGAGGGGGCAAACGAGCATGAGGCTCTGATGTTAAGTGACTACCGCCGCCCATGATGAACCCCAATATCAGGGGAATTGCAGGTACGTTGCAAGCCCTTTAAAACCGGCGTTGAGGCTTTCAAGACTACTTCTGGGCGACGCTACAAAGGTATGAGGTATGAGGAAATATATGACAGGTTTCATAGCGGAGGAAGTTAATTTGTTAGAAAAGTGTACAGCTTATTGTTTCTTTTTGAAATTATAGTTAAATTTTGTTCGCGACGGCCTAACAACGTTAAGAAACCAAGTGATAAAGAATATTGTTTTTTGTATTAATAGTGAAATAACCGAGAAAACTGAGTAAAAACGTGTATTAATATAGTTATTTAGCATGTTTATATCTCTTAGTATATTTGTATAGAATGTCGTTTTGATAACAAGTGATATAAACAACTTTTATTATATACCAAAAAATCGACCAATCACAGCGCGTCTTATCGTGGAAAAGTTTTTAATTAACTGCGTAATAGTTCATACTAAAATAAGGAAAATAATTTTATGTTCTAAAAGAGTTATAAATATGACATTCAATTAGCATATGGCTTATAGATTAAAGAAGTATAGGGATATTTTTGTATAATTAAACGCATTTCGTAGTTATAGAAAAATCAAGGAATCAATGTACCCAAATATTATGAAAATTTTGGACATTTCGTTTAATAACTTTTTATATTGTTAATATTTTGAGTAACCTTTATGATCTACTAATAAAGTACCTGACTACCGATTTAATGATGTATAGCATGTTAGTGTAGCAATTAGTTTTGTATAGAAAATATTGCAATTTTTATATTTGTATAGTGAAAAGTTTATGCAATAAAGAGGCAAACGGAAAATGGCGAGCGGCTCACTGCAAAGTATTGCCCAAGTCTACCTTAGGGGCTCGGGACCCAGTACCAGTAGTAGTGTGAAGAACTACCAGTGACAGTGAAGTGAAGTGAGTGGTATCCGGTGGTAGCTGAAGTGACTAGTAGCAGTATATAGTGAATAGTGAAAGTGTTAGCTAGCCGAAAAAGGTCGTAACTGACATTCGCAGTTACATATCGTGAAAGTGTTAGCTAGCCGAAAAAGGTCGTAACTGATATTCGCAGTTACATATTATAGTGAAAGTGGTAACTGATATCCGCAGTTACACAAGTGATAAAATCAACTAGTTTAGTTGATAATAGCTGCTAGTCAGTAGTGTTAGAAAACCAGCTACTACCAATAGATCTTTGATACCACCGTACAATTTAAAGAAATCTTTCGAAATATACAGTGACCAATCTATAGTGAACAACCGTAGTTTAACAACCGTGATCGATAGTTATAGTTATAAAATTTCGCGACTAATCAATCAGTCGAACCGCTGGCCACTACCTTGCTATTTGTATTTGTTAATCGTGCATTTTGATTTGAACCACAGTCCACAATACCTCAGCGGCACCCACAAAGACGGCGGTGAAAGTACCCACCGGAACCTATAGGTGTAGGACGTGAGCGACTCGCGAAGTATCTTCGACAACATTTACTCCGGAGAGTTTCGCCCGTCCGGCACATTCGTTGGTCCTTCGAGCCGGATATATCCGTTTGTATTTCGGAACCGGGTAAATAGTCACCACCGTATTAAAACCGCAGAATTTTTCAGATTCAAGATGCCGATCACCCGTTCGCAAGGAAGGGAAGCCAAGGCGTGGACCGTCGGTCTGGAAGGAGGTTCGTCGGCCAGTAACGCCGCCGTCCACCACCAGATGCCACCACGCTCACCGTCAACGGTGGAGGGCGCTGAGGCGCCATGCTGCCCCCCCGAGGGGGGGATACCCCTGCCCGCACCGGCCACTACCGCCCGAACAACGAAGCAGAGGGAACATATAGAAGGCAACGATGACTTTAGCCGTGCATCATCGCCAACAGCCCGGGAAGACACCCACACCGAAGAGCCACCGAGGGGCCACACCAATTGCAGTGCGAAGTCAAAGAAGACTGTTCGGCCCAATAGAAGAATTTTGAAGGCTCGTGAAGAAGTATTGAAGATCAAACTAGAACTTGCGCAGATCTCTTTACAGATGGCTGAAGAAGAAGACGAATCAGACGACTATGATGAAGATGGTCACTCCAAAAGTGAGTACGTTCGATCTTGGCTCGAAAACTCTGTAGCCAAACAAAAGTCAAATCAAGGCGCAACCACCGGAGGGAAGGCCCCATTTAATAAAACCGTCACAAAGCCAACCCCGGACGTTGTCGACCTCAGTGAGCCCCAAAAGGAGCTCACGCACCAGGATTCCTATCCAGAAGACGTACAAAGGGATCCCATGCCACAGAAGCTCAGCCAGGAACCCATCGTTAATGAAGACAGGGGGCTCCTACCGATTGTATCAGAGCTCACATACCAGGATTCCTATCCGGAAGATGTACAAAAGGATCCCAAGCCAAATAAAGCTAGCCAGGAACCTGTCATAAGTGAAGACAGGGGGCTCCGTCCATTTATATCGGAGCTCACGTCCGCTATAGCCGCGCTCGCTGACAAATCAAAGTTAGAGAGTGCGCCACTATCGTCGCATACTTTCGCAGCGTCGAAAGCTATAATGACACTGCCAAGCTTTAGCGGAGCACATACCGAGTGGCTTTCATTCCGTGCCATTTACGAAACAACCCGAGGCTACTTCAATGACATTGAAAACACTGCTAGACTAAGACGAAGTCTACAAGGAAGAGCCTTGGAAACAGTCAGTTCAGAACTCATCGGGCATGCTAAGCCAGATGAGATTATGCGAGAACTGGAGCTACAATTTGGGCGTCCAGATTCAATTGCGCAAGCAGAAACCGAGAAGTTACGAGGATTAGCACGCTGTACAGAAGCGCCCAGAGACATTTGCACATTCGCGAGTAAAGTGAGGGGAAGCGTCGTCACTCTTCGAGCCCTAAAGCGAGATCATTACCTCGTCAACGCAGAGCTGCTACGACACCTCACCGACAAACTGCCAAACTCTATACGTGCCCAGTGGTATAGAATCTACACTGAAAAATATGACTCTAGACCAGACCTCGGCTGCTTCAGCGATTTTATTACCGAGCAAGCTCGCTTCTGCAGTGCATTTGCGCCTCCAGAAATTATCAACGAAGCACAAAGCAATCGTACAGTACATAGAGCACACGCGGCTACTACTAAGCCGTCTCCGAAATGCAGAGTGTGCGAAAAGGAGGGTCACTACGGATCCGAATGTAAAAAATTTAAGGAAGCAGATATCAACAAAAGATGGGAACTCGCAAAGAAAAATAACTTATGTTTCCGCTGTTTGCGCTATAGAAATCAGACACACAAATGCAAAACAAATAAGTGTGGAATAGAAGGATGCACCGCGACACACAATCGACTTCTCCATAGTAATACAAAGGAGAAGACTGAGGTCAAACAAAAAGAACCTCAAGAAACTGTTGCTAACTCATTCGGTGTGTCAAAGCATCAAGCCTATTTAAAAATAATTCCAGTGCGAGTAATTGGACCGGCGGGAGCTGTAAACACACACGCCCTGCTGGATGATGGGTCAACAGTTTCACTAATGGATGAAGAGATCGCCAAACAAATCGGAGCTAAAGGGCGGTTCGACCCATTTAAGATCACCGCTATCGGAAACACTACCCTCGATTCACCGGAATCTCGAAGAATCAAAGTATCGCTGAAGAGTCTCCACAGCAAAAGGGTGCCATTCAGAGCACGCACGGTCGCAAGCCTAAACTTGGGGCCACAGACTGTGCGTGCAGTAGACATAGCCAAGTGCAAACACTTGAAAGACCTAAAGGAGCAGCTAATATATGACTCCGGCAACCCAAGGATCCTAATAGGACAGGACAATTGGAGACTTCTGATAGCCACTCAAATCCGTAGAGGTCCACCGCACCAGCCAATCGCCTCGCTCACAGAATTAGGATGGGTGCTACACGGGGCACACACTAAAGCCCCGTATCAGCGTGTCCACGCGGCCAATGAGCTGCACAAGAGCGAGGAAGCTATAGATGACCAACTCCGCGAATATTTCACGCTGGAATCTCTCATTATCAATCCGAGAAAACCAGACTCCGACCCAGAGAAGAAAGCTGAAGATATACTAAATAGCAGCACCCGTCAGTTACAAGACGGGCACATAGAAACAGCGCTTCTCTGGAAGGAAAAGGATATCGAGATGCCTGGTAATTATGAAACAGCAATAAAACGGCTCGTTTCCATTGAAAGAAAATTAGATCGAGACGAAGATCTAAAAAGGAAGTATGATGAACAAATGAATTCCCTTGTACAAAAAGGATACGCCGAGATAGCACCGAAAACTAGCACACCGGGAAGAACATGGTACCTACCCCATTTCGACGTCCATAACCCAATGAAGCCAGAGAAGTTTCGAATAGTACACGATGCCGCAGCCAAAACAAAGGGGGTGTCGTTGAACGACTTCCTGCTCACGGGTCCAGACCTACTGCAATCACTACCAGGGGTCATGATGCGTTTTCGCCGCCATAAAATCGCTGTCTCCGCGGACATAGCCAAAATGTTCATGCAGGTTAAAGTTAGACCCGAAGACAGAGATGCCTTAAGATATCTCTGGAGAGGGGATCGACGTAATGAAGCTCCACAGGAATATAGAATGACGTCGATCATTTTCGGTGCAGCCAGTTCGCCCTGCACAGCCATATTCGCGAAGAACTGGAACGCTAAAAAACACATAGACAAGTATCCAGAAGCCGTAGAAGCTATCATTCAAAACCACTATATGGATGACTATCCCTACAGTTTCCAGTCTCTGGAAGATGCAATGCGAATATCGAAGGAAGTACGCGACATACACAAAAACGCGCACTTCAACTTAAGAAAATGGGTTTCCAACGCACCAGAAGTTGTAAAAGAATTAGAACCTGACCATGAAGCATCTGAGTCAGTCGATCTGGGAAACAAAGGAACCGAGGAAAAGATACTCGGATTAGTCTGGAAACCGGGTAATGATCAGCTGAGCTTCAACCTAAAGCTCGCTCGACTTCCAATCAATTTGCTGCATAAAACACCAACCAAGAGGGAACGTCTCATACGGTGCGTGAAGACGGCACTATACACCGTCCTTCATGAGAGACATCCGCATGAGGAAGTATTATCCACGCTGCTCTGCGAGGTGGAGTGCACAGTAAATAGCAGACCATTGACTCACATCTCTGTAGACAGCAACGACGACGAATCCATCACTCGAAATCACTTCCTTTTAGGAGGATCTGCGAGATTGCCGACACCTGGAGTATTTGATGAAAAAGATAGGAATAGCAAAAGACACTGGCGACGCTCCCAGATACTCGCTGACATGTTCTGGCAGCGTTGGGTCCGAGAGTATTTACCGGAACTTCAAAACCGGCGGGAGGCCCATGGGCGAGGTCCCAATCTCCAGGTGGGCGATCCAGTCCTCATAGCTGACGGCCAGTTACCCCGTAACACCTGGCCACGAGCGAGGGTGGAAGCTGACCCCGAAGCGGACGGACAGATCCGCACTGTGGAGTTACGCACAGCAAACGGCCTAATCAAGAGGCCAACCAGGAAACTCGTGCCGCTGCCGAAGTAGAAGCAACGTCGCTCACCGAAATGGATGCAGCGCCGCTGTGAGAAAATCGTCGCGACGCTGCACGGCGGGAGAGATGTTCGCGACGGCCTAACAACGTTAAGAAACCAAGTGATAAAGAATATTGTTTTTTGTATTAATAGTGAAATAACAGAGAAAACTGAGTAAAAACGTGTATTAATATAGTTATTTAGCATGTTTATATCTCTTAGTATATTTGTATAGAATGTCGTTTTGATAACAAGTGATATAAACAACTTTTATTATATACCAAAAAATCGACCAATCACAGCGCGTCTTATCGTGGAAAAGTTTTTAATTAACTGCGTAATAGTTCATACTAAAATAAGGAAAATAATTTTATGTTCTAAAAGAGTTATAAATATGACATTCAATTAGCATATGGCTTATAGATTAAAGAAGTATAGGGATATTTTTGTATAATTAAACGCATTTCGTAGTTATAGAAAAATCAAGGAATCAATGTACCCAAATATTATGAAAATTTTGGACATTTCGTTTAATAACTTTTTATATTGTTAATATTTTGAGTAACCTTTATGATCTACTAATAAAGTACCTGACTACCGATTTAATGATGTATAGCATGTTAGTGTAGCAATTAGTTTTGTATAGAAAATATTGCAATTTTTATATTTGTATAGTGAAAAGTTTATGCAATAAAGAGGCAAACGGAAAATGGCGAGCGGCTCACTGCAAAGTATTGCCCAAGTCTACCTTAGGGGCTCGGGACCCAGTACCAGTAGTAGTGTGAAGAACTACCAGTGACAGTGAAGTGAAGTGAGTGGTATCCGGTGGTAGCTGAAGTGACTAGTAGCAGTATATAGTGAATAGTGAAAGTGTTAGCTAGCCGAAAAAGGTCGTAACTGACATTCGCAGTTACATATCGTGAAAGTGTTAGCTAGCCGAAAAAGGTCGTAACTGATATTCGCAGTTACATATTATAGTGAAAGTGGTAACTGATATCCGCAGTTACACAAGTGATAAAATCAACTAGTTTAGTTGATAATAGCTGCTAGTCAGTAGTGTTAGAAAACCAGCTACTACCAATAGATCTTTGATACCACCGTACAATTTAAAGAAATCTTTCGAAATATACAGTGACCAATCTATAGTGAACAACCGTAGTTTAACAACCGTGATCGATAGTTATAGTTATAAAATTTCGCGACTAATCAATCAGTCGAACCGCTGGCCACTACCTTGCTATTTGTATTTGTTAATCGTGCATTTTGATTTGAACCACAGTCCACAATACCTCAGCGGCACCCACAAAGACGGCGGTGAAAGTACCCACCGGAACCTATAGGTGTAGGACGTGAGCGACTCGCGAAGTATCTTCGACAACATTTACTCCGGAGAGTTTCGCCCGTCCGGCACAAATTTTATAATAATTAAATACAAACCAAACTATTGATAATCCTAAAAGTAAAAGAAGTTATACGTAGTAGAGCCATGCCGCAGCTATATTGTGGTTGCAGCACGAATGGCGTAAAATAGCAGCTTAAAGCTGCTGTGCTTCGTATGGTGCATGTAGAGAATCGCAGACCTTTTTTATTGGAAACGAGGTATTCCATCTCAGTCCTCAGGGCTGGCAACGCATCTGCATTGTGATTCTTAATTTTTTTTAATTGAATTTTATTATATGTTAGAATTTTATAATTGAAAATAAATGTAGATGTCTATGGACCACAGCATAAACTCACCATCAGGTTGACTGTGTTCTGGTTTGTTACCCTTATTCTATTTTTAAAAGAAAACTTAAAATTTTTAAAATTAATGAACATAGCACTGAGTCATTGTTTTGTTTATTTATACACACTAGAAAACCAAAAACTTATATTAAAATCGCAATTTTAAATAAGATGACACCGTTCAATCATCTGCGTAACAAATAAGTTTACTTCAGTCCTACTTGAATACGAGTATGTAACTAGAAATAGTCAAACTCGAAAGTCGAAACTAGTTCGTTTACGAGCGCTGTCAGCTTTACCATTGCCGTTTGTCATTACTTTCATTAATAATACATGATTCATTCTATTAAGGTGGTATTGTAACGGTAGAGTACGCGATAACACTCAATGCAAGTAACAAAGGATCTCAATTGTGCTCTCCTTCACAAGTACCGGAGTGTGAAGATAAGAACGAAATAAATGAACGACGATTATTCCTTACCTACTCGTTCCACGATATGTCGATCTACAGCAAATCGATAATTTGTTACATCGCCTTACTCCTATCAAATGGCTATAATATTTACCTACTGGAATTATTTGCGAAAATCCTCTTTCATTATTTTTTTGTAAAATAATGCTGGATACAGAACTCAGGAGAAATTGCCTTATTTGTCATATTTGTCAGGCTTGGCAGGCCATCTTGCGATTGCAGTGCCCGATATCTTGCACCTTTGATGCAGATTTCCATCACCGTTCTGGATAATTATGCTATTACCGCAATATATCGCCATCTGTCAGAGGCCATGAGATTTTTCTGGTACCATACATTTATAGTCGTCTTTTACAATACATTAAAAAAATACACCATTTTATCTCATGCGTATCCAAAACCTACGAGGACTATCGATATAAGAAGCCATTCCAAGTATAGCCATTCTGTCTACATCAGACGTATAATACGTAGTCACTCAATAAGTTTTGAGATGCTCAAAATTTAAAAATAGAACGCACCCGTGTTATATGTTTCTAAAAATAAAATTTATTTAAAAATAAAGCTCCATAAGCCAATTGCTCAATATTGAAGAAAAAAAAAAACAAAGTTCTATTAATTTTCCAGCAACGCTTCCCGCGCTTTCCATTTGACACAATCCACAAAACGATGGATCCTAACCGTGAACATTTGCGCGCTATGATCTATTATGATTTTAAATGTGGTTTAACCGAACAATTAAGTTTACACTGTTTACAAGCATTAGGGTAATCAGTTCCATCATACGCAACAATTTATAGGTGGTTTGCTGAATTTAAAAGGAGTAAAATTAACCTTAAAGACGACGAAGTAACCGGGGCGCCGCAAACAGCGGTAACGGCGGATAAAGTATGGACTACTAAAAAAGTATGGAAATGTTGGTGCGAGAAGACCCACGAATCATATATATGGACATCGAAAAGATTGTATGCATTAGTTCGGAGAACATTCATACAGACAGTTACAGTTACTGACAACTCATAAGGAAAGTTACCGACAAAACTGCAAAGACCTCGCAACGTCGGCCAAAAAATGGTGGCTAGTTTTTTTTCACAGAGCGGACATCTGTCGATGCCAATGCTGGAAAATTGTAGGTCATTCAACTCTGAATGGTACTTCAGTTGCATTACCCAAAGCTTTTCAAGTTGTGCGGCAGAGAAAAACAAAAACCGGGCTTCGGGGAATCATGCTGCATCACAATAACGCCTCTCCACATACCTCCCTTAGCACAAAATCATTTATTGAGGAATCTGGTGTTGAAACTTTAAATCACCTGGCTTCATGGATATATTTCATTAGTGTGGCGTTATTTGGATATAATATAATAATCCACTACTTGTTTTAAATATTTTTTGTTCTATCCAAAAATCAAAGTTTTTCAGATAAAGTTTAGCCTATCTCACCATGTATAACCTTGTATACATGTATACTCTTTAGTTTGAATACATTATAACGGTAAGTGAACGAAGGGTTTTCGGCGTTCACTATCAAATGCCATCTTATTGGCATACCCGTTACCTCTTACGTCATCCACCAGATAAAATTGGGTGATGTATTCTCCGCCCACTTCATGACAACAATTTGTTTAATGAAAGCTAAATAGACTTTAAATTTAAACATTATTTTTGGTTATATAAATTATTGCTTCGCTGTTCCCTTGCAGTAATTTGCATTGCACGCATAAAGTTCAGCGGCACTTAATAAGGATATTTTAAGATAAACATTTGTCCGTTTAAACCTCAAACCAAGAGAGAAAGAGAGACGGAGCGAAAATAGTCCAGGGGAATCCCTGCTTCCCAATATCCTGCGCACTCTTTACATTTTACAATTAATCATACTGTGTTCTTGGTCTCGGACGAAAAACATAATCGTTCGAGGTCTAAATAACATATTTTTTTATGTTTGGTTTATATTTTATTAAATTGATTAATTTGCATAGATAAAATTTCTCCGATATTTTTGTTTATTCTTAAATTTATACTAGCATTCTGTGCAAGTGCGATTTTTTTCCAGACGAACAGAGCATTCACGCTGCCAGGTCATCTTGAACACAAGCAAAACGCGAAACATCGAACAAGTAACAAAAATGGATATTTACAAATTAAGTAGTGCTTTGTCTTACAAAGTCTCACGTTTTTTGGATCCGTTTACTTCACTGCTGAGTTACATACATTCCAATATCACGACACGTGAACGGAAAATAAAAAACCAATTTAGGAAAAAAGATCCTGAAACCTAAAACCAATATTGTAGTAAAATATAATGTAAAATGAATATTGTTTTCTACATACATAGGAAATCGATAGATAAAAAGAAAGGAGATCTTTTTAAGTGAAGATGTTACGAAATAACTATCTGAAATCCACGTTGTAAAATAAAATGATATGTCTTAACCTAGTTTTAATACCCCCACCCCGCCACCACTTATTTTACTACTATTCCCTAACGTAGCGGCAGCCAACGCATAGTCTATGTCAACCTGAGGATGCCTCGTTCAGAGGCGAAATATGTGTGGGTGTAATTTTTTTACGTACTTCAATTTGCATATAGAAATTGCCATGATTTCGATATGAGAGCTTTTTATGCAAACAATTTAGACCATGCACTGTTTTTCTTCAAAACCTCCAAAAATGACGCCAAATTTCCCACTAGAGGTAGGCACAGTAAAATTTATTTGATCGAATTTTTTCCACAGTAAATATCCTAAGTTATTACTTACGTAGTGTTTACATCAATAACTTCCGTGATCAATACAAATATCTGAACTCATTGTAGTTTATCTCTGAAAATATATTTATCACCTTCGAGGAAAACACCTTAGAGGATATTGCAATATTTTCCTTTTGATCCCCATTTCTTATCCCTTGGCGCCTTATGTATTTTGCATCGTCAATATTTATTTACGTAAAAGCTTTTTGCTTTAGACTAGACTCTTTATAGTACATTATTTTAAAATTTATCTGTTCAAAGGAAATTTAAATTAGATTAATATTTCTAACATTTATGCGAATATTACATATTTTAGAAACTAAATAAAATTAACCCTCTTCATGATAATATGACGTTTAACTAACTTATTTTTATCTGCACGTGGTAGAGTCATCCTGCCGCTCTTCCTTCCTTCCGATATTATGGCTGCTGCACTAATGGTTCGGCTCGACCAGGGCTATATCACATTCTCATAGATTCATCATTATCACCATCTTCACTAAATGCCCTCACAGGTTCACTGCTGAACCTAAGCCTCCCTCAGGGAATACTATAAACTAATACGGTCTTGAGCCACCTGGATCCATCGACTTGAATGTTTCACCAGTTCTTCACTCCATCTAGTGGGGGGCACCCTACACTTCCCCTACTGTTTGAGGTTGCCACTCAAGAATCTTTTTTTCCCATACGTTGTCGGTTCTTCGAGCTATATGGTCGGCCCGTTGCCACTTCAGCTTACTAATCCGTTGGGCTATGTCGGTCACTCTGGTTCTTCTGCGGATATTCTCATTTCTAAGTTTATCACGCAGAAAAACCCCGAGCATGGTCCTCTCTGTAGCTCGCCCAGCGACCTTGAGCGTCCTCATGTGGCCAGCACTGAAGGACCACGTCTCAGTTCCATAAGTCATCACTGGCAACACGCACTGGGTGTACGCAGTCTCGGTTTTAGGCTTTGAGGTATAGCTGACGAGAAGATGTGTCGTAATATCCTGAACGCTGTTCAGCCGAGTTGAATCTTGGCCTCACAGAATACCAGCATCGAATAGCAGCTTAATGTTTTTTATTTTGTATGTTATAAAAAAAATGATGCCACACTTGGCACGCGGGTTGTAAGCCGCAGTGTTTTATTTTTTAGTTGATTAAAACTACTTTTACGGATTTTATCGCGTTTATTTTTACTTTAATGCGAAACGCGATAAAATCCGTAAAAGTAGTTTTAATCATGTGTAGTGTTCGCTTAAATGTAAGAAATCATTATTATTTTTAGTTGTTATTTTATTGTTATTTTTATAGAATAATGTTGTCAAACGAGCACACAGTCTATCTGATGGTAAGTGGATGCTGCAGCCCATAGACATCTACATCTATTCTTCCTCAATTAAGATGAAAATGCAGATGCGTTATCCCACCTGAGGACTAAAATGGTTACCAGTTTGAGTAAAAAAGGTTTCCGGTTCTCTACACTCACCACACGAAACACAGCAGTATTAATCTGTTATTTTACGCTGGTTTCTGTGAGAGCGTGGTCTTTCCCCGGTTAAACCGACCCATTCATGCAACAACTATAAGATAGCTGCAGCGTGGCTCTACCACGTTTACTTAATTCTAACGCTAAGGCAAATATCCTCTCTAAAGCAAGGCATATTCAGCTGTAGACTGTAATAGGCTGTATAGGCAAGGTGTTCTGCCCGGGAAGCGGCCAACACTCCGTGTGATAGTTCGGAGATGTTCTATATATACTGTTTATGATTCGGAATGTTAATAGCGTGATTTAGGCTTCGGTGTGTTTCGGTGTGCTAGTGGCGCGACGACAGCGCCGCTACATCACCCCCCTGCTCAGACCGGAGGTCGATAGTGCAGCCTCGTTGCCGACGAATGTGCAAGTGCCAGGAGATTGCCTTGTAGTCTGCGGTGAGTCGAGAAGAAGGCAAGTAATCTGCGAGAGTGCCGTGGAGCAGAGGCGAGCAGTAAGGCTCAGAGCCGTGCCGAACACTGTATTGCTCAGAGAGTAGCTTAAAGGAACAGGAAGCGTTGTTACTCCAGTGCTGCTGAACCTTGTGATGCTAGATGACTTGCAGGATATGAAGACTGCAGACGATATCTGCTCGGGAGCGAATGGATGGGGTATTTTATGACGATGATGAAGCTTGAAGTTTCCGAAGGTTGGTTGTGTGTTCAAATCACGTCGGGGTCACCACTGTGGCCGTGAAGGAAAAGGGGAGATCTCCCGCCGGGCAAGGTGTTCTGCCCGGGGAGCGGCCAACACGTCGTGTGATAGTTCGGAGATGTTCTATATATACTGTTTATGATTCGGAATGTTAATAGCGTGATTTAGGCTTCGGTGTGTTTCGGTGTGCTAGTGGCGCGACGACAGCGCCACTACACTTGTACTTATTTTGATATTGTTTGATTTAAAGATGCTTACGTAAAAATAGCACGTTACTTTCGTTTCACTTACTACACACTATTTACTCACTATTTATTCACTAATTACACGCTATTTTAGTTACGTCTTGAATACTGGAGTATTGGAGAGTAATCCGCTTTACATCCTTTGAGCGAACAAATCTACTTTTTATTTAGTCGTTGTTCACTTGTACATTTATAGTGTATTTCCTTGAGAGTAAGCATTTCAGGACTTCGCTGTCATATGGTTTTCTTATATGGTTGTGCAAAGTGGTGAAATAGGAGTGTATGAAGATGTGTCAAAAATAAAAAAATCTAAGAAAGAAAGAAAAGTCATCTCTCCGCCAAATTTATTGGAATTGAGTCAGAAAAATGTCATATAAAAACAGAAAAATAATTTGTAATAAATACTTTTGAATGAAATATAACAAACATTGTAGCATTGCAATAACACACAGACGCACACACACACACAAACACACATACACACACACACACACACACACACACACACACACACACACACACACACACGCACACCCACACACGCACAAACACACACACCCGCGCGCGCACACACACACACACACACACACACACACACACCCAGAGAGATAGAGAGGGGGGAGAGAGAGAGATAGAGAGAGACACACACGCGCGCGCGCGCACACACGCACACACGCTGTGCTCGTTTGTCACCATTCTTCTATAACAAACGATTAGAAATAAAAAAAAAACTACGATTGCCTTCGTTACTACGTTTGCATCTCCCCTATAAGGCAGTCAATAAGGGACGCCTATATTCAGAAGTGGATGTTCCATCAAGCTACCTACTCAATGGCAACAATGACATTTTGCAAAGAGTGAGGCATTGTACATGTGGGGAAAAGAAAAGATACGTCTTCACCGTGTGTCGGTCGTTTATTTAGTCCCAAATACAATAATTTCTTATAAAATCTAACTTATGCTAAACGCGCTTGCGCAGCAGAGTCACACGGGACTCGCGCATGAAATATAAAACTTCTAGGTAATGCACTACATCTCCCCCGAAAAGTAAGGGGTACCTCACTACCCTCTTCAGGGAAAAAAAAAGATTAGTGTACATATACTTAAGACTAATAACATAATGAATGTATAGGTACTTGTCTGAAAGGCAAACATTTTTTTTTTGATTACAAAGATAAACATTACAATTGAAATGGCTTTGTGTTATTTTTATGTAAAATAATTTCTTTATTTTTCAGAAATTTTACATTAGGTGGTAATTCTTCCAAAACTTTATAAGGTCCTTCATACAAACAATCTAATTTGTTACCTGTTTGGTTTTTTATTAAGATCAAATCTCCTGGCTTATATTGTACTTTATTACATTTTTGATCATACTTAATTTTTCTTAAATTTTTACTTATTAACAAATTTTCCTTAGCATCCAACTGTGCTTTTTGTAAACGGTACTTTAACTCCTTAGGGTAATCATCGAAATTATACAGTGGGTCAACATGTGTTGATAAATTACTAGGAATATTACAAATTTTGCCGAAAACTAGTTCGTATGGAGTATATTTTGTTTTTGAATGAACGCTTGTATTGTAACAAAAACACCAAAAAGGAACCCATTCGCTCCAATCTGACTTGTTATTATTGCACTGAATTCTGAGGTAAGCGCCTAAATGTTTATGTGTATTTTCAATGCCTCCTAAGGTTTCATGATGATAAGGCGTTGAATGGATTTTTTCTATATGTAGCAATTTGAAAACTTCGGACATAAGTGATGAGGTAAATTCGGTCCCCATGTCATTTAAAATTTTTCTTGGAATTCCATAACGCAAAATAAAATTATTAACGAAAGACCTAGCAACACTTTCACTATCCTTTCTAGGTAAAGGATAAGCCTCTACAAATTTGCTTAAATCACACTGGATTGTTAAAATATACTTATTATTATAGTTATCTATATCTAAAGGGCCCATAATATCTAAATTAACCTGTTCAAACGCTGAGTTAGCAGTTGAAGTGATTGTCAGAGGATCTCTAATATTTCTGTTAGTATGCTTTTGAACTTGACAACTTTTACATTTGCGGACATAGTTCATGACGTCGTTGCTCATACCTGGCCAGAAATAATATTTTTTAATATTATTTAACATACGATTCATGCCTGCATGACCACTTGTTGGTAACAGGTGAAAGTCATTAAGTACCGTGGTAATTTCTACTTTATTATTTATTCGCTTAATGTCTTTAATAATCAAAAATCGTGGTGATGCTATCTTATACATTTTTATGCTGCGCAGCAAACTCTTAATATTTTTCTCATTACTCTTGTTTTTAATTATGAGTAATTCTTTTATATTTAATTTTATGCACATTTTTTCTAGATCTCTCGCTAACTCTTCTAGAGACGATAACGATCGAGAATATAGAAATATGGTCGATAACGACGGGTTATACGTGCAAAGTTTAGCGTCGGACAAAATATTATACGCATTATTCAAATGTTTTTCGTTACTATTTCCTGGAAAACGCAACTCTATTATGTCATTGGGTCGTTTTAACAACTCTACAGTAGTAGGTTGATCAGGCCTGCTGGAGGCTGTTTGTCTGTCTGTCCGGTGTCCGTTTGGGGCTCTAACTTTTTCCTTTGAGCTCTAGTTAAAACGGATACTACTTTTTCCTGCATTTCTTTCAAATCGCGTGACGTCACCGGGAGTCGACTTAACGCATCTGCAGCTGCGTTATTTCACCCTGGGACGTATTCTACTTCGAAGTCGTATTTTTCAAGGTATAGTCGGAATTTTGTTAAATGACTAGAAGGGTATTTTAAACCGAATAAGTAAACAAGGGGTCTATGGTCCGAAAAGATTTTAAATTTTCTGCCGTACAAGTAAGGCCTAAAGTGACGGACTGCCCACACGATAGCTAATAATTCTAATTCTATTATTGGATATCTAGTTTCTGCCGGGTTCAAACTCCTACTAGCGTAAGCGACAACCTTTCCATTACTATTTGAGAGTACGGCGCCTAAGCCTAACTTAGATGCATCTGTCTGCAACTGAAATGTGTTATTTTCCGAAAAGTCGGGATAGTCCAACACTGGAGGGTTCGTTAAAGCAGATTTTAATGTAATAAACGAACTTTCGCAATCTTTAGTCCACTCAAATCTAATACCTTTTTTAGTTAATGTATTCAATGGGAACACAATATCAGTAAAACGTGGAATAAACCGACGATAATAGTTGGCGAACGCGACGAGTCGTTTTACTTCGTCAGCAGAAGTCGGGCGTGGGTAATTACGTATGGTGTCAATTTTACTGGGATCTGGGAATATTCCGTCTTGAGTAATTTTATGACCTAAATAGACTAATAGACTAAATAGACTATTTAAAATTCGCACTTAATTGGGTTTAGTTTGAGATTAACTTTTCTTAATCGATTCAATACGCTAATGAGATTTTTGTTATGAATATCGATACTAGAACTGATTACGACGCAATCATCTAGGTATAAAAAACATTTTTCGTAATTTAGGCCTGCCATGGCTATAGTCATCAGCCGAGAAAAGACACTAGCACTTGTCTTGAGACCCATTGGGCACCGCTTCATTTGATACTGTTTTCCTGCCGTAAAAGTAGTGTACTTTCATGACTCATTATCTAAAGAAATCTGATACATTTTATTCAATGTAAAAGAAGTATATTTACGGGAACTTGGATTTAAGGACAATTGATAATAAGATTGGGAGAGGTCTAATTTTGAAAAATAAATACTGCCTGACAATGAATCAAGTATCTCTGTTATATTGGGAAGCGGAAATTTGTCATCTTAAATTCGATCGTTTAATTTCCTGTAATCTATGACCAATCTCCATTTTCTTTTGTTATTTTTATCGACCTTTTTGGGTACTAAAAGTACTGGGCTAGACCATTCCGAAACGGTTTCCTCAATGATGTCGTTTTTTAACATTTCCTGAACTTGTTTTTCTATCTCACCTTTTAACGCCTGAGGAACTCTATAAGGCTTAGAATAAACTGGGGTCACGTTATCTTTTAAAACTATGCTATGTTCCATTAAGTTCGTAACTGATAACGAATCACCTGGTAAATGGAAAACATCCGCGTATTTGGCACAGATTTGTTCAATACTGAGCCTTTCTTCCCTATTTAAATAACTCAAATCAAGTAAATCGAATAAAGTTTTTATTCGCTCAACAGTTTTTTCTTCGCTTTCGAGGTGGCATACCTCGAAGTTACTAATGGAATGGACATTAACCTTTGAAAAATCTATTTCAATATCCTCATTTCTCGTATTCAACACTCTAATAGGAATACTTTTATTTAATGGTTTAGCTAACATTCCTGCGATAAAAATCCCTTCCTCAATTTCTTGAGCTAAAATAACGCTATCTTCGCTTAAAGTGCAAGGAATATGTTTGATAATTTCGCAACGGGCGGGTATGACGTGTCTATACCTATCACTCCATCTACCCATATTAAGACAAACTACGGAACCCTGATTCGATAACTGTAAGGTTCGTGTTTCGTAGTTGATTATCGCATTATAACGCTTAAAAAAATTATCGCCCAATATACCGTTAGCAAAACAAGAGAGATTCTTAAAAACGTAAAATTTCTCTCTAAAAGTTATGCCATTACAAACTAAATCTAAGTAAATATAACCGTCTGAAATTAATTTACCACTAACGCCCTTAATTGTTATTTTATCATAATGTAACTCATTCAAATACTCCTGGTTATCGAGGAGCCACTCATATTTCATAACACAAATGCTCGCGCCCGTATCTACTAAAAGACTTACTTTGCTATTATTACTTACATTTAAATCTACTACATTGTTTATGCTATAATTACAAACGAAATGATCACTAATTGTAGGGGCGAAAAAACTCACTATTCGGTGCAGATTGAGTGCGTTCCACGCTCTCAATGTGCTCCGATTGTATCTGAGAAACGCGGGCGTTTACATTTGGGCGAGATGGGTTGTACCAACCTCCGCCTCGCGATGTACCTCGTTGGTACCTACCACGATTGAGCCCTCGAGAGTTACCCCTGTAAAATGTCCTGGAATTTGATCCGCTTTGCGCTCTCTGATGGTTATAATTAGTATTTGAGCGAGCGTTATTAGAGCCTCTTTTATTTCTATTAAACTGATTGTCACGACTGCGGTAAATGTTCAACACATGCTCGTTACGAGCTGATGATGTGCTCTCGTCCAGCGCGGTTTGAATCGCTTCTGGAAGAGACTGGAATTGTCGGGAGGCTATGATAATGCTCAAACGCGAATCTGATAATCCGTCTGCGAAACGTTTAATCGCAATTTTCTCGTTCAAAGGACGAAGTGTTTCGTATTTTTTGTCATCACCGTCAGCCTGTGCTATAGTCAAGTTGACGAACAACTGTTCTAACTCAGAGCCGAACTTATCAATAGACCTACGGCCTTGGCTTGCGCTATTAAGCTGCAATTGCAATGCTACCGCGGATTTCTTCTGAATTAAGTGAGTGCGCATATCTAAAACCAAACTACTCACGGACTCGTAGCTAGATTTTAACCTCAGCTTGGCGCTAGGGGTCAGTCTAGTTTTCAAAACGAAATCAATTAATTGTTTTTTGCCATTTTCGTTAAGCATATCACTATACATCACAATACTATCTATCAGTTGAGTAGTAATATTTTCGTGGCCTGTCATTATTGGCAATAGGGCTATTGCCGTTTTTAAATCAAAGGCGCCCATGCTGGCTGAGTTATTGGAACTTTCTGTTTCACGAGACATTAAATTTAAAATATTACTGTACAAGATATGTATGTCGTCTATGCATCTATTAATAACCTGAAAATCATCGCTACTTATCTCAGAATTCTCTATTTTTAGTTTGATTTTAGACGAAATATACTCCAAACGACTGTACAGATTTTTCGCTTCACTAACTTTTTCTTTTGCTGTATCGGAACTCTCTCTACGTTTTGGTCCGATTTTCACTAGATAATCTCTAATTTCTTTTAAACTACTGTACACATTATTTAGTTCAGCCAGTGACATTTAAAAAATCGACAAATATAATTTGTAACAGTAAAGGGAAAGGAAACTATTATTACACACTATGTAAAAACACTTAAAAAAATTATAATTTCACTTACTTGTTAAAATATCACGTACATACTAATTACAAGGGCGGGGCGATGGTGTTTGTGGATGTAACCATTTTTAGGGCGGTGCGAGCAAGCGGGAACAGCACTGCAAACAGGATGTGTGGCTGCATGGGGTCATCTTCTTGAAGCGGGCCGGGTATTACCCTGGACACCTCTTGATGTTGGGCTGGGTATTACCCTGGACTGCACTCTTGAGATCTTCTAGTTAGTTGTAGGGCGGGCGATGTTTTCAAGCGAGATTGCGTTGAGTTCTCGCCTCAGAGTTTTCACGACACTCTTCCTGCATTTTTTCATCAGGTAATAGATAACTGCTGCAGCCAGTATAACCACGGATACAATCATGAGGGTTTGTATGATGTGGTTTGTGTGAGCGTCTTCTAGGCTTGTATTTGCGGATGCTGCACCATTTGCGTTTTGTGCTATGACTACTTCTTTCGACTGCGATTTTCCCATTTCTCTTTGGATTTCTGGCGTTTCTTCTTGGGTTTTTTTTTGTTTTCTTCAAAATAGGGCGCTTCTTTTTTCTTTCTTCAGAATTTGTGCTTCTTTCTTCTATATGGTTTTTTTCATTCTTCTGTAAGGTTTTCTTCTTTCTTCTATAAGGTTTTCTTCTTTCTTCCGAATTTGACTTTTTTTTTGCACTGGTTTTTCACTTAGTGGGTAATTTCTTTGTTAGGATCCTGGCATGGTCGCCATGAGGCATTGTACATGTGGGGAAAAGAAAAGATACGTCTTCACCGTGTGTCGGTCGTTTATTTAGTCCCAAATACAATCATTTCTTACAAAATCTAACTTATGCTAAACGCGCTTGCGCAGCAGAGTCACACGGGACTCGCGCATGAAATATAAAACTTCTAGGTAATGCACTACAAGAGTAGCATGTATAGGCGAATCTGCAGATATGTACCAGGTGTTGGATACCTACGATATTCTCTTAAATTATATTTTTTCTTTTTTTTTCATCTATATTTACATTTGTCATGCTAAGCCCATTTACATCAAAAAGGTTTTGTCTTTTCTTTTAGGAGTCTGTCTAGGCAGACACCACCCTCTTACTTAGTTAAGCTGCTAAATATCAGCGCTTGCACTGATGAGTTCTGGTCTAAAGTGTAACATCCTGACCCGAAATAATTAATTTTACTCTATACAAAGTTACTCAAAGTTCGATTATCACTTCAATTTTATAAGAAAAAAGTAAGATAGTATTTTATAGAATTTTAGCTTACAAATTCGAACTCAAATTTTTCGAGTCGCAGTCCAATTATTATTGCTCATTATAACCCTATATATATCCACCTTTGAAATTATTAAAAACTTACAAAAAATAAACACTAATTAAATTTTAGAAGAAATTCTAAGTTTATATTATTAACTTTAATGTTTCAAATTCTACAAAACTTGCTGACCGCAGCAGACGCTTGAAGTGACGAAAGTATTTCACAAGAAGATCCGGCCAATACGCATAAAACCAAAACGCGTTAACCTCACCAACAAATCTTAATACAAACTTTGCTGAAATTTTTGTACACTCGTGGCTTAGAAATTTTCAATTTGTATTTATTTGTTAGAGCTTGTCACGTAATACTTAAGTTAAAAACAAAGGCTTGATTCAAATCACAAATTTCATTGGGAATACATTGTACATCGATGGTCAAAAACTCAGTTTTATCATAAAAACGTACTCCTTGAGATAGAGCGGCCTACACGAAGCGCACCATCTTTACAGTTAAAGCGTTAACATTATGTAAGTATTGAATATTATACCATTACAATTCTGAATGGAGCCTATAAAAAGGCAACTGCGTAGCGTAGGCCGCCCCTATCAAGTGGAACACTACCAAGCTTAGCAGGCACGTTGACAACTGCAGTTTTCGAATGTTGTCGGTTATAATTAAATATTTCTGCTTATCTTCTTTTTCAGTTACCCCCTGTTGCCTGTTACGACACATAAATCACATGGGTTAGAGAATCTTATATCACCACTACAGAGCGAAAAGATGTTTGTAATTATGTGATAATGGAATTTTCGTCTGAGAGCTTACCCTTAAGCTCCTTGCCGTGAAGTAGCGGTGTAAGAAAAAAATAAGTCATCAATCTAATATTTAAAAATGAATATTTGTTTGATAGTCCTTTTAATGTTCCCGTACCATTTATCGAATTACGATGAAGCTTAGGTGAGAAATTATGTACGCGCTCTCGATTATTTCTTAGAAAAAAGAGGCATTTTGAATAAAATTATTTATACGGATTAAATCGCTTTTAATTTACTTATTAATAATTACCGGTGCACGTTTCGGGTGCTTTACAGCACCCAAGGCCACGGAAGGAATTGAGATGTTTAATGTTCCAATGTCATAGTTAACCCAGCTACATTCAAATTCAAATAGAGGCGCATTCAACGCATGCTAGATGGCTGTTAAACAAATTCTGGGAATATTTATTTAAAAAATTAAATCAGCATTTAGTTGTAGACCCCCTAAAAAGAGAGAAACATGTCTTCATAGCCATAGCCTTAGATCTTTACATTTGAATGTCCATGATCTCTGGGCAAATGACGGAACTAGAATAGATTTTATTTCAATTGTGATAACTTTTCGTCATTTTTTGTTCATTCTTCGTTGTTTACGGTTTGACGATGCATCATCTAGAGTTTTCAGATTGCAGCTTGACAAACTGTCACCGATAAGAGAATATTGTGACCTACAAATTAATAACTTCAAAACACACTGCACAGTTTCTGAGTATGCGACAGTCAATGAACAGCTACCGGTATTTAGTGGCAGATTTTCTAGTTTGGTCTACATGTCAAGCAAACCAAATAAGTATGGAATCAAAAACGTCGCTATGGTTGATGCTAAAACTGCTTATCTTCAATCGTTTGAAATATACGTAGGCAATCAACCAGCTTCCAAATGACATAGTTAGTATCGTCATACTTGCTGATCCAATTAAAAGTACGGGTCGTAATACTACTCTTGATAACTGACATACTAGTATTCCTCTCGCAAAAGAGTTGTTGCAACATAAGCTCACTTTGGTTGACAAATTCTTCGAAAAAATAAAAGGGAAATTCCATCACAGTTTTTACCTCAAAAAACAGATGAAGCTCTTTCATCAAAATATGCGTTTTGTAAAAGCATACTAACTTTTGTCTCATGTGCCGAAAAAATCTAAGGCCGTGATTTTACTGTTCACTATGCATCATGATAAGTGGTCCTTCACGTCTGGTCGTATGAGGACGCTCAAGGTCGCTCAGCGAGTTATGGAGAGGGCTATGCTCGAAGTTTCTCTGCGTGATAGACTTAGAAATGAGGATATCCGCAGTAGAATCGGAGTGACTGACGTAGCCCAACGGATTAGTATGCTGAAGTGGCAATGGGCCGGCCATATAGTTCGAAGAACCGACAACCGTTGGGGAAAAAAGGTTCTCGAGTGGCAGCCTCGTACCGGTAGGCGAAGTATAGGGCGACCCCCCACTAGATGGAGTGACGACCTGGTAAGACATGCAGGAAGTCGATGGATGCAGGTGGCTCAGGACCGTGCTTTGTGGCATATCTTGGGGGAGGCCTATGTTCAGCAGTGAACTTGTGAAGGGCTGTAATGATGATAATGATGATGTATAATGATAAAACTATATGTGAGGATGATAAGGAAAAATCGTAAATAATCGATTTTTATAATAAAATCAAGGATAGTAACGACACAAACTGTGCGAAAATTATAGTTTTGCTCGCTGTACCAAAAAATTGGCTCATGGCTATCTTTTTCCGTCTTTTCAATGTGGAAGAAATAAACGCTTATGTTATTTATAGTATTAACAATGCCAATTGAATTACGAGAAGTTAATTTCTGAAAAACAAAACGCCAGCAAAACTAGTACAAAGTTTTAAAATCAAGACGGCTCTCTACCACAGCCCTTAAAACAACGACTGCTAAATGATGCAACTTCTGGAAAAAATTTTAGTGGTTCCAAATACCGTTGTCATCTATGAGTAATATGCAAAAACAGAAAAACGAGAACCCAGTGTGGTAATTGTAATAAATATATGTGTTACGAATATCAAACCAAAGTTTGTGATACCTGTGCTAAGTAATTACTAATTACCATTCAAGATTGTTTTAAAAGTTTATATTTTGTTATTTTGTAGAGGTTTACTATTTTTGATAAAATAAGATGTTGTTCTTCAAGATCCCATATAATATAAATATTTAAATTTAATAAACTAGTTTATCTTTCACAATTGATTCTGGGTTTTTTGGGAGAGACCACTGTGGCCGTAGAAGGAAAATGCGAGATCTCCCGCCGGGCAAGGTGTTCTGCCCGGGGAGCGGCAGACACTCCGTGTGATAGTTCAGAGATGTTCTGTATATACTGTTTATGATTCGGAATATTGATAGCGTGATTTTGGTTTCTGTGTGTTTCGCTTGCGGCGCGACGACTGAGCCGCCTATTCATCCCCTTGCTCAGACCGGAGGGCGATAGTGCAGCCTCATTGCCGACCAATGTGCAAGTGCCAGGAGATTGCCTTGTAGTCTGCGGTGAGTCGAGAAGAAGGCAAGTAATCTGCGAGAATCCCGTAAAGCAGAAGCGAGCAGTAAGGCTCAAAGCCGTGCCGAACACTGTATAGCGCAGAGCGAAGCATTATTATTCCAGAGCTGCGATGAACCTTGTGAAGCTAGATGGTTTGCATGATATGAAAACTGCAGACGATATCTTCTCGGGAGTGAATGAATGGGGTACTTTATGACAATGATGAAGCTTGAAGTTTCCGAAGGTTGTTCGTTGCGTTTTCATATCACGTCGGGGTCACCACTGTGGCCGTGGAAGGAAAAGGGGAGATCTCCCGCTGGGCAAGGTTTTCTGCCCTGGTAAAGGCCAACAGTCCGTGTGATAGTTCGGAGCTATTCTATATAATATACTGTTTATGATTCAGAATTTTGATAGCGTGATTTATGCTTCGGTGTGTTTCGCTTGCGGCGCGACAAAAGCGCCGCCACAACCCCATGCGACTAATAGTGTAAGTATTTTTACGCTACTAGCTAAATGTTAAGCGAAGTCTCTGAAACTCAAGCAGTAACCTAAGATAACATCTTGTAAGCAAAAGCAGCCCGCTTTTAAGCACTTTCGTTATAGTACAATTTTTGAATATTTCAAAACTTTTACCTATTAGAGATATTAATAAATGTAGTCGAATCTCCTACGTCTTATTCCTGGAAGAGCCGCGCGGCAACTACATTATAATTGTAACATGAATGGATCGAGTGGACTGGAAAAGGACCACGCTCTCTTAGAATACCGGCGTGAATTAGCAGCCTAATTTTGCTGTGTCGACTATCGAGTGCAATATATTATATATGACAAGCTGCGAGGCATTCCGTCTTAGTCCATCTGTAACTTTCTTTGTTTGTAGTTATCCATAAACTGCAGCTTTTTAAAACAAGTAACTGATGAGTTTGTTATCGTGGTAGAGTCGTATTTTACGTAGTAGAGCCATGCTACACTTTTATGAGTGGTACAGTTGTAGCACGAATAGGTCGGCTCGACCGTGGAAGGACCACGCTCTCACTGAATACCATCGTAAAATAATAGCTTTATGCTGCTGTGCTTCGTATGGTGAGTGTAGAGAACCGGAAACTCTTTTTACTAGAAACGAGGCATTCTATCTTAGTCCTCACGGGTGACAACGCATCTGCATTTTGATTCGTAATTGAGGATAGATGTAGATGTTTATGGGCCACAGCAACAACTTACCATCAGGTGGACTGTGTGCTCGCTTGTAACCCCATCCTATAAGATAAATATCATTCGTCATTCTGTATTTATTAATTATGCTAACGTAATGCTACGCTGCTTCCTTTCCCGTGTCTTTTCCGGTCAGAAAGACTCAATTACGAAACGAAATTTTGTTTAGAAAATTCTAAGAAATTAAATATATTCCAAATAAATGCTATATACGTGTATTAGAGGTTTTATTCATGTAATTTGCGGAGGTGTTTAGTTAGAATAAGAATCTACATATCCTTGAATTGATTCCCTAAATAGAACCTTACACGTGCATATACAATATAGAACATTACAATATAGAGCCGTACACACACACACCAAAATGTAAGAGCCACCCACCATCGAACGTGATATCGATCTAATGAAGGAGAAAAGGCAGTAGAGTTAAAAAAATATACCAAAAATTATACGTGTTATTATTGTATACACGTGAACGAAGTAAAACTTTTTTTAAAACCGTACTAAATTTCTCCGCTACATCGATAAAGAGGTTTCACTTCTATATATTTATCCTATACCTTTAAACGAGCAATTCTGGTATATATATATATATATATATATATATATATATATATATATATATATATATATATATATATATATATATATATATATATATATATATATAATCGGAATCTCGGAAACGGCTCCAACGAAAAAAAATCTTCATAAAATTTTGTGTGCAGGGAGTTTCGGGGGCAATAAATCGATTTAGTTTTTGTTCGTGTTTTTAGGCAATGAAAAACTGCTAAAATATCGTTAGAATAAGAAGGTAAATTTTGACACTCTGTTAATGTTTATAAAAAGCCTAATTGGTACATAGGGCGGTCACAAAATCGTAATACCATGGTTCGAGCCCAGGCCGACCGACCGACTTTTTTTATTTTTTTTTCAAGTTCCTTTCTTTTTTGAGAAAATCTATTTTTTCCAGCCCTTTTTTGGTATTTTTTTAAAAACACGAGAATTTAAATTAAACTAATTGCACTCATGATTTTTTATTCAAATAACTAGTTCAGTTTTTTCTATTATGTCGCTAAGATCAAAAAATATTATACATATTTCATCAGTATGTAATTTGTATCAAAATATAACTTTCAAAACACACGAATTAAAAAGAAAAAAACCGAGCAAAAAATACCGAGCAAAGCTCGGTACTAAGTTTATTATTTCTAAAAAAAATACAGATTTAAAGATGACAAAAAAAGTCACAGTGATAATAAGTGGACGCTGGGAATAAAAACAGCTACTTTAGTTTATTATTGTCTAGCCACCGGCACTGACTTTGCCTGGGTCAACAAATGTGGCGTTTTTGGGCTCAATGTAATCAAAGGCCAATTGAATATTTAATTTAGAAATTATTCAATATTTTTGAATAAAATATCTGAAATCACTCCTGGTGTTACTCTTTACCTGTTCGTGAAGTTTCATTACAGTTGGTTAAATCATAAATATAGACAGACGGAGATAATTAAAAAAATATTATTCATGTCTTATTGGCAAACAAACAACACCCTCAGCTCATCAGAAGGTTCAGAAGTTATTTCGATATTACTGACAGAAACTTCAATTTTGATTTGCCAAATTTGAATATTTTGATTCTGAGCCGTGGTAGCTCAGATGGTTAGCTCTCGCTATAAATTTCACAATACGCGATCAAACCATGTTCGATCCACGCCGGCACGAATGAAATTGTTGATTGCAAATTTAAGTGCTGATTTACCACGTGCTCGGCAGTGAAGGAAAACATCGTGGGGAAACCTGCATATCAGATTTTGATGTGTCGAAGGACTAGGAAGCTATTCTGGCTATATTATATCTGCCTAATTAACCATCTCATAACTTTGTAACGGAATATCCGATCAAAAACGGTTTCGAATCGAATCGTCGTGGTAGATTCTGAGAAAACTTCAACAATTCTGGTATTTTTAATTTTCAAAAAGTAGTTTTCTTGGGAATACTTCGATACCCTCATTTTCAACAATTTTATAATCTTATCAGCTCTTTTCTAAAAATATGACGTCAATCGCTGTGAATCGCATCAAAATTGGTTGATTTGTTTGAGAGATGTCGTTGACGATAAAAAATATTTTTTCAAATTAACTTGAAAACCTTACGTGAAATCGATTTTTTCATGTCGTAAATCACATTAAAATTGGTTGATTTGTTCGTATAAGTTACAACTCTGAAGAAAAAAGAAAGTGGAATTTGGAGCGCTTTGATACTGAAATTCCAAAGATGACCTGCAGGGTAAACCAATTTTATTTAAAGAATATGGGTGGTTAACGATTACACAGTCCACCTGACAGTAAGTGGATGCTGTGGCCCATAGATATCTATTTTATCTCCATTTAGAATCAAAATGCAAATGCGTTGCCACCCCTGAGAACTAAAATGGAATGCTTCTTTTCAGTTCAAACTTCTCCACACTCACCATAAAAAACTAGCATTTAGCTTTTATTTACCGCACGTATTCTGTGACAGAGCGGTTTTTCCCCGAATGAGCCGATCCACTCGTGCTTTAATATAATACGTGTATGACTCTCATTACTGGGCATAAGTTTTCTCTCATTTCTGGAGAATTTTAGAGTAATTAGTCCGCGTAATTTCAGAACGTGTTTTAAAACTTCGCATATCCTCGTAATTTTTTATTCCTAAGACATATAGATTTCCTCACGATGTTTTCTTTAGCTGCCAAGTAGCACTTAAAATTGATATTAATAATTTCCTTGTTGCCGGCGGGATCAAACCCGAGTTGCTCACGTATTGTGAAATTTACGGCAAGTGCTTATCTACTGAGATAAAACATTATACGCCTCTAAACATATAAGTAAAATTAAAGTGTCCGCCGATCTTTCGATTAACGAGTTCAGATATTTTCATACCATTAAGACATAGATATTCATTTCTAAAAAAAAATTATCTGTCTGTCTGTCCAGGCAAATCTTCAACATGCCAAAGCCGATCGTGATGAACCTGCACAAACAGATAGAGTGCAATGCCAAAAAAAATAATGAATTAAATGGTCATTGACGATTATTTTCAAAAACTTAATGACGTTAACTTAATAGATCCTCGACAAAGCCGGGGCGAGTCACTTGTTATAAATTTTTTATATTTTCGTTTAATTTGATGAAGCTCCATCTCCCAATACCGGTATTTTTATATAGAATAAGGGTGACAAACGAGCACATAGTCCACCTGACGGTAAGTGGTTGCTGTGGCCCATAGACATCTCTTTTAGATGTATCAATGTTTTAATATCGATACTTTATCAACATCAATGTCATGCAATCATCAAAAAAGTTCATTAGACAGTAAAGTGCATGATATTAGAGTACAAAATTACGCCTACCCTAATCCTATCTATGTCACAAGTGCAAGTGTTACGTTTAATAAAAGCCTCTAATAAGCACATTTGCGATGGCGGAATATATCCGACACGGGAAAAGAAAGCACATTCGCTCAAACGATGTTAATCCTGGATTACGACGCGACATCGCTGATATAATGAAGTTTTAAATTAAAGCAGCATTAGTCCCGTGTTACCTGTATGAAGGCCAATTTTCTTTTACAATTTAATTATAACATGTCCTCAAAATCTTTTCCTCATCATCATCATTGGAGGCCCTTAAGTCCACTGCTATACAAGAGGCTCCAAGGAATGCCGAAAAAAATCATCCACCTGAGCCCAAAGTAAAATACAAGGCAAAAATACAGCCTGTATGGAAACAAAAATGAAAAAATTATTTTAAAAATTTTATACACCTAAGGTCGTACGGATTATAGTATACAATATAAGATAGTAAAATGAAAGTATAGTAGTCTTATTTCTCCGGTATATAGAATTATAAACCATGATCTTATCACACCAACTAAGCTGGAGTGTATAAACTAGGCTGTATAGTTTTCTGGTCCTCACTCTAGGCATGCCTGTGTCGTGGTATGCTACGATTATGTTTTCACATTTGGCTTTCGTAAATTGTCACTGGGTCAAAGTGTGATGAGTAGATTATAGAATCTTTTTATTTTTTATTAAAAATAAAAATGTCCCACTGATGAAATAGAAATAGAAACTTCTTTATTCAATATAGATTTTTTTATAGAATTGTGGGTGGCAGTGGTCATTTGATGAAAAGTGTCGACTGCCCATGAACAACTGCAATATCAGAGGAAATGCAGGTGCTTTGCAGGCCTTTAAAAAGGAGTAAGCTCGTTTCATGATGGTTCTTAAGTCGTACCGGTCCTGAATATCATACATCATAATATACTTTTTTTGCTTTAGTCGATCGGCACATGCGTGCTCAATTATGAGAGGAGAAAGAGGAGGCATGTTGTCATGTTGCACATGTTATGGAAATATTTTATTCTTAGGATATATATAGGATTGCTTACGATATTTTTCACCCTCGAACATACAATACACGTGATAAATCAGCACTTAATAATAATAAAAATAAAATTTATTTGTATACATGGGTGTGACTGGCTGCTCGTGTGATGTTAGCAGAAATAATCTTATAGGTTCTAAATGTTTTTTTTTTCTTTTACGGCGTCCATATCTTATTGTTTAAAAGACAAAGTACATATACGATAGTTAACTTCGTTACAAACCAAAGAAAATCAAATGAAACATAAAATATCAGAGTTAAAATTACTACAAAATTAAACTGTCAATTTAAGTATACAATTAAATTGTCAGTTTCATTATAATTAAAAAGGTCTCTGAAAGAGTTATAATTATATGTATAAATATGTATTAAATTAAAGATAAAGATATTATTATTATTAACACACGGTTAAATAACAAGTAGTGTAGTGATGATGTCAGAATATCCACGAGCCCAGATCGTCGAGAGGGTGCAATGGACGTCAGAGGGAAAATGAGACAGGAGATGGTCAGCAACATCTTCCTCATTATAATTCAAAATAATAAGGAACTGTGGCTGCCTATCCGCTTGTCAAGCGTGACCGCTACGGCAGCATCCCTCCATCCTATGAGGGAGGCTTATATTCAGCAGTCGACTTTATAGGCCGTAATAGATGTTTTATTATTATAGTATGTAACAATTTGGTTAAAGGAAAGAATTGATAAAAAAAATTATAAACATTGCATTGGTGTCGGCTGGGTTCGAACCCGGGTTGTTCGCGTACTGTGAAATTAACAGTGAGCGCTTAGCCGAAATCCCGTTAAAAAACTAACTTAATGCCACAATCTATTCTCTTACAGTCTACCTCAGGTCAAATACAAAATTATAAGTGCAAATTGTAAAAGTTTCAGAAATAAGTTTCATAACTGTGTAGATATAAAAATTAAATTACGAGATATTTTAAATTTGAATCAACTTAATGAAGTAAACAAACAGTAAACAAGAATCTTTATAATAAATTCTGCAAACGGCCAACATTCCATAAATTTGTTCGATTGAATAACCAAATTTCTCGTATTTAGCATAAATCAAAGCCAGTACTCATCGGACGATGAAATATACCAGATTGATCCTTATTCCCTTCCTGTAAGGTTCTGAAAATTGAAAGTTGATTGCAAAAACTCCATCATAACTCCGCCAAATAAAAATCATGTGTGATTCACTTTAGGTAATGGGGACAGAGGATCTTTGGACGGTTGGTAGCGCGTCGCTCATGATCGTGAATAAATGACGCTTCAAAATAAATCAGCCTCCAAAAAATTTGTGTGGAACACTTCTTTTTTTCTTTCTTTATTGATCATAGAATCATGTTTTGTCTCACAGAGTACACTCAGTATAAAAAGCACGCAAAAATACTGTAAATAAGAGTCCTTTTTGCCTCCAGCCTAACTTCAAAAGTAGTTAAAACTTTCGAGTGTTAGCTATCAGATTTTTCCTAATATTATGCTGAGGAAATATAATAATAGTAAATCTAACAATAGTACATAATATGTACATCGTCACTGAGTATATGGTATGTGTATGTAAACAGGCCTGTGCAGCTGAAATACTCAGGGTTGGAAGGAAAAAATTCCGCCGCGCCGGCCTTAGCCGTCTGGTGCCGGCCTCGGCCTGTCTAGTCTTTCATTTCCATTTACTCCTATATACCTGATATATTATGACTCGTAACGATAACTTTTGTTTCGATGATTTCATTACGCTTCTAAAAGAGGGTTTGATTTTGGTTTAATCTTTTTACTCGCATGTATGCAGATATATTAATATCCCTTATGTTTATTTTCACTATGTTTCTGTGAGTACTTTATTCAAATTGCTTTAAATTCCTTCTTGTAATAATTATCATTATTATATTGTTAAGAAAAATTCATTATGACATGTAGTAGTAATAACACTATGCTAAATAACTGCTCTTAGAACTTCCTAGTGTCACCGACAGAATATTAGCGCTGCGGCTATACTGCTGCAGCATTATGCCGAGTTGGTGGCTTTTTTATTGCTGTAATCCAATTAATTATTATATTAATTTGTCATATATTATATGAGTATTGTTATGTAGCGATGAATAAAGTTTCTTTTTTCTTTCTTTCTAACATACGTATGTACATATTAGTGTGTCCGTTGATTTGTGACCTCCTGTATTTTAAATCCCTTGCTCTGTAAAATATTTTTTCACCATACAATTTCATGGAGCCATTTTATGTTGGAAAACATTCGTAATTATGAAATCGTAAATTCAAATTGTAGTCCTCAGAGCCCGGTCGCAAGCGTCATTATCCAGTGGCGCACGCGGTTAGTCTTCTGTGTCCCGGCTGACGTTGTGGGCTGCACTCAACGAACACTTGGTAAATAACAGTTTTGTAAATGGCTGCTACTCTCTACCATGTGTATACTTCTTTATTAATTCGTTATTTTACGGTTTCGTTACAATGTAAGTATAATTTCTAACTCTTCACCTCTCCTGCGGTCTGTCTAGTAGTCGTGTAAATAATTAATCATTATGGAACGTAAGTACTGCAAAGGACTCGAAAAGTCGGGAGTATAAATAAAAATAAATTGAACACGAACAAATCCGTAAAAATTACTTTCACAAAATTAAAATAATAATGAGAACTCCATTAAATATTTTAAGAAATAAATTTTAGTTTTTAAAATATTTATTTTCAACACACACTTCATCCGCTTCCCCGTAATTTTATTTCAATCAACAAACTCCAACTCTATCGAGCTCGAGAAGACGTTTACCTAGACCAAAGAGATTTAATGAATATTTTATTGCCTCGTCCTCACGTGCGTGCAGTAAGAAATGTCTCTGGTAAATTCTATATATTAAATATATGGATATATTTATGGGTATATATATATATATATATATATATATATATATATATATATATATATATATATATATATATATATATATATATATATATATATATATACATATATATGGGTTTGGACAGAGGACGATATAAACATTTGATTAACGCTAAACGTAAAGTTTCCAAACTAGGGAACAGCGTTAAATATACAAGACGTATATAATGCTATATATACTAACCTGGAATTCCATACACCGTACGTTATACACGAAATTTTGTGCCACGCACGACCACATTATGAAATTTACTGTAGCCGGTGGTTCTTCCGGTTGGATACGACTAAGAGACCTTTAAGAAAATAGCCTAATCTTTTTTAAAACGCCCGTAACGTACCTGCGACCCGCTACCATTAGGTGAGCCGTATGATCATTTGCCTCCAATTCTACAAAAAAAAAAACAATTTTGTATCAGAATAGAAAGCAAATCTTTGTAGTATACGAGTTTAAATTATATGGATATACCTAAAGGAAGTGTAATTGGGGCATGAGGCAAATGAATGACGTGATAGCAACTAAGCAATATTGTTTACCTACTGCATTTGTATTTGAATATTTGTAATTAAAAAACAAAAACGGACCTGAACTAGTAAATTATATTTTAATCGCTACGCCAACGACCCTAATATTGCATAACAACCATGCCAGTACTGCTTGTTGACAGCGCTGAGCTTAAGATCTGGTATATCGCGAGTATTAACTTCAAAAAAATTCAAATCGTTATTAAAAACTAATTTCTCTCGAGTAATGAACTCTGATCAAAGAAAAAGCAACAAATCAAGCAGCAAATCAAAAAATCAAGAAAGAATAATGGAAAATCCAGATCAGTAAAGAATTTATAATTACTAGTAACACCAGAGCCAGACCTAATAGCATTGAAGTGGAAGTATACATGAGAAGATTTTGGAGCAACCCTTACTGCCCTTTTTTCTTCATATAAAAACCACAGCGGAATAAACCAAAATAGGATCAAAATGGAAGAAAAATTCAAAAATGCTACAAGAATTATGCTCGAACGATACAGCCAGAACTGTACAAAAACAATATTGATACTCTCACGAACTCACCAGCAGCGCTGTCTGAGAAGAAAGCAGGCATAGCCAGGAGGCGTCCAGGGTACAGCTTCAGCTTGAGTCAAGAGCAGCACATTTGTACCGGCCAGCAGCTCGTGCGCTTGCCGTGTTCATCACCAGCCTGTCTACGCGTTCATATACTGGTACATATAACCATGGTGTCGAAGGGTCCAGTTGTTGATTGTTAAACATGTAGTCAGAGTAGTAGAAAGAATTCAGGGGTACAACGAATAGCTAGCCAGGTTCCATAGCAGATGTAAGACACACCTTGCAGGCGCCAAGTGTAAGTCAAAATTATGTACCTTCTATAAAGTATTACGCGATTGTAGAAAAAGACAATCTTTAAATGATTAATTATCAAATTAAGAAAAACGCAAAACACTAACGTGGTGATATGATGAGCAACCATATAAATATAAAAACCTGCAATGAAATATACAAATGTAGTAAGAGTAGAGCACAATGAAGTGCTGTCGTTGACAAATTTAACAAGCAAACAGTGCACGTTGCACTTTTGAAATAACTAATATATTAAACACACAAATATTTAACACTTACAGTTTATGTTACGTAAGGTAAGAGAAATATTTAAATATATAATATCTAAGAAATATTTAACTATCTAACATCAAAAAATAAAAACAAAAACATTAATATTAATAGAAAAATTAAAAAAAATTATTATCTTACTAACGCTCCAATGAATCGTTAAATAATTAATCGTTTATAACAATGACATTCTTTATTTTCTTTATATTATATTGCAAGATTAATGTAGTATAATGGTGTTCAAATATAAATCAAGCTCCAAAAATTCTATCTTAGATGTGTGCAAATTTCTATAATAATATTTATCGAATATTTAAGAACACCTAAACTATTTCATATTATTCAAATGATTTGATAACTAATTAATAACAGTGTCAGAGGAAATGGAAAGTGTAAGTTTATTGTTACAGCTAAATGTCAAATATTTTACATAATCATTAATTTTACAGCCATTATATAAGTCTATTATAAATATTACATACCACGTTATCATTAATTTATTTCTGAGTTTATTATTTATGTCAGACTTATTAATTAAATATGTCAATTTTATATCAAATAATATTCATAATGACAACCGTAATCATTGGTAGCTGACATGTAATTCTAACATATAATTTATTATTAGGTAGGTTACTGTCATTGAAGAATTTCTCTACAGAATAATAATATTTTGTTTGTGGAGTTGTTACCAACAAAATATTATTATTCCGATTACCGATTTCATGAATAACAATAAGTTTTTATATTTAATATTATCAAGTAGTTATTTGATTTGATTCCCTCAGTCGTATTTTACGACGCTAGCAGTAGCAGTGCAGTGCAGTGAAGTGCAGTGCAGTAGCAGCAGTAGTGGATATTCGTACACCACCACTGCATGGTAAATATAGTTCAATATATACACGATTTCACGAGAGGTTTTTTAACCAGGCTTCAACATTAATTCGCTTAAGAAATAAACGCCGTAATTTAAAATGTAACGTTTGAATATTTATACAGCTCTACGCTTAAAACATTTGAAACATTGAAACAACTAAACAAACAGAATTTATTGCTGACTTTCAACGCCAAAGCATCTATATCATATAATAAGAGACACAGTAAAAGCCTTAACTAATTATGTATGCATTAACATTGCGCTGCAGTAACTATGACTAAATTGCTCATAGTGGTCAGAACACCCAGCTAATAAATAAATAAGAACGTCGCAAGTATATATCGATCATATACAGAACTAATTGCACATTTTTTATAGAATAAGGGTAACAAACGAGCAAAAAGTCTACCTGATGCTAAGTGGAAGCCGCGGCTCATAGGCATCTACATTTGTCATTTATTAAGAATTAAAATACAGATGCGTTGGCACCACTAACTGATGGGGTTCCTCGTTGCCAGCAAAAAGGGTCTCTGGTCTCTACTCTCACCATACGAAACACAGCAGCATTAAGCTGCTGTTTTAAACTGGTATTCGGTGAGAATGTGGTTCCACTCCTGGTTTTGGTTGGTTGGTTTTGCCAACTCATTTGTGCTACAACCATAACATAGCTGCAGCGTGGCTATACCACATTAGGATCCCATTACACATTAATATCTTACAATAACAACTATGATGATAAAAAACTGTTAAACATTAATTTGCATACAAATAATAGAATCAGTGTACAAACAGTGCGTGTTGCCAGTGATGACTTACGTATCTGAGACGTGGTCCTTCACTGCTGGCCGTATGAGGATGCTCAAGGTCACACAGCGAGCTATGGAGAGGGCTATGCTCGGAGTTTCTCTGCGTGATAGACTCAGAAATGAGGATATCCGCAGTAAAACCAGAGTGAGCGACATAGCCCAACGGATTTGTAAGCTGAAGTGGCAATGGACCGGCCATATAGCTCGAAGAACCGATAACCGATGGGGAAGAAAGGTTCTCGAGTGGCAGCCTCGTACCCGTAAGCGTAGTGTAGGGCAACCCCCCACTAGATGGAGTGACGACCTGATAAGACATGCAGGAAGTCGATGGATGCAGGTGGCTCAGGACCGTGCTTTGTGGCATTACTTGGGGGAGGCCTATGTTCAGCAGTGGACTTGTGACGGGCTGTAATAATGATGATGATGATGATAAACATTTTAATACTTAACTTGAGTTTCAATGCAAATAACAATAAAGTGCAGTGTTTTGCAGATGTTTGCTTTTGTGCAATTTATTTATGTAGACTGCCTCTACAATACAGGAGATCCCGTAATGGATATTTTTAATAAGATTGAAAAAGTAAGTAAATGTGTGTTTCTTAAGTCTCATAGTTGAGCACATGGACCGTCATTGCTAAGAGGTACGCGTATACGCGTATTTGTTAATTTCTCAAATATGTTCCCAACTATGTTTTCTTCACTTTCGTGCAAGCGGTTAATCATTTGACTGTCTCCTTGGTCTTGTGATCCCGGGTCGTGACCAAATCAGTTACTGGGTTTTTGTCAAGAAATTCTCAGTAACAGCTGCGAGTCAGGAAATTGAGGTTGTTTCACCCCTGTGCCTCGTAAAGAGCACGTTAAGCCGTTAGTCCAACACCCGATCTCTTTCTGATTTACCATCCCATCAAAATACCAGTGTGAGGGAATAGAGAGTGCAGCTGTGAAAGCTTATACACCTGGGCACTGTAATCCTGTCCTGCACAGATGGCTAGCATTCAGACTGGCCACCATGACCACAGTTAAATCTGGAGGACATTACTAGATCATTAACATTTCAGTTTTGTTTTTATATTTTCATTAGTATCGGTGGGATTTGATCTCGGTTTGCTCACGTACTATTTATAAAATTTAGAACTCTTTTTATACCACTATACCGTACCAATGTCTTTACATGCCTATCTTTAACGAAATGTTGTAGTTTTAAAAACAAAACATTATGTACACAACATAAAAAGAATAAAAATAATATGATAGCGGCCAATGAGGATAACGGAACAAAGCGACATACGTCTATCTAACAGCGCATCTTATACGATCACTGCTGCATAAAAGAGAAAGAGAAGCGTGATTACGTGTACCTTGTAACGTTTCACAAAATATATTGCAATATATACAAAAAATCTTAAAAATAAATTGAGTGACCAAAATAAAAATTAAACAACCAGGCTCTGTATTTAAATATACTCTACGTTATTATAAATTTTATCAACGTGCTTTGTTTGATAACTAATGCTTAATTTTTTTTGGGACATCATTTGAAGAGGTTAGTTTACCACATTTTTTGTGTAGAGAAAATTTATCAAATACCTACTTGTTTTGAACCAAAGGTGCTCTCAGGCAAATGTTCAAGATTAACTTAGATTTGGCTAAAAAAGTTTAAGACAAGCTTATTTGGGCTTTGTAATAATCATGTGTATGTAAGTGGGCCAGTGAAGTACCACGTTATCAGAGAATTTCAGCGTAAAATAGCAGCTTAATGCTGCTGTGTTTCGTGCGGCGAATGTAGAGACCCGAGAACCTTTTCACTTGAGACGAGGCTATTCATCTTAGTCCTTAGCGGCAACAACATATCTGCATTTTGATCCTTAATCGAGCACATTTTTTTTATAGGATAGGGTGATACAAGAGCAGCACACAGTCCACCTGATTGTAAGTGGTTGCTGTGGTTCGTAGACATCTACATCTATCGTCGATTACGAATCAAAATGCAGATGCGTTGTCAGCCGTGAGGACTAAGATGGAATGCCTCGTTTCCAGTAAAAAGGGTCTCCGGTTCTCCATAATCACCATACGAAATACAGCAGCATTAAGCTGCTATTTTACGCTGGATTTCCTTGAGAGCGTGGTCCTTATCCGGTCGAGTCGACCCATTCGTGCTACAACTATACTACTAATATAACTGCAGCATGGCTCTTCCACGTATATTATGTTGATGTCTATAGGCCACATGTACTCGTGCCTTATTCTATAAAAAATAAACTACTTTCCATTTATCGCACTGAGACAATAACAGTTTTTTTTTGTTGTCTTTGTTACACCAAGGTTTTACATTTCGTATAGTTTTTACAAAACAATCACATTTCATTCAACGAAAATTCTAAAATGCATCACAAAGAAAACAAAAACCGAAATTACTGCGTTATAATTATGAAGTCCTCCTTAACATAATTTTGTGAGATGAAATTGTACTCGGCGTGACTACGAGCGTCGTCATTATCCACGGCTGGCTCGGGGCGTAGCTCTTTTGTGTATTTTTCAGTTACGGGCTCCACGGTGAACGTGCTTAATGACATACTTTTGAGGATTTCTATGTTGTTTTTGAAGACCGTGGTGGCGCAGAGCTAGAGTGTCCGCATTAATTTCCTTTCAATTCGAACAACCTTTGTTCAAGCCGCGCTTAATCCACTGTTATTGTTAATTTCAATTTTAAGTGCTAAAATACGAGTTGGCTGTGTAAAGGCGGCCTAAGAAATACCATCATTATATCTCTTTCCGCAGGTTTTATAAGAAGTGACTGTGAGACATTTTAGAAAAGTTACATTGCTTCCGATAGATGGAATTATAATAAACTTATTTATAGGCGTAAAAAAGGAGTAAATAAGGCGTGACACCAACGACGAGGACGTCTCCCGAGCTTGCCGATTACAGCAAATCACCCACCGGTAAGCTTTTATGAGCTGCTGGATAAGAATGTAATATAAAAAAACACCTATTTTCTAAAGATGAAGGAAAACTTAAATAAGCTTTAACATTTGAGAAAAAAATTATTTCTTAACATTCCAGGTTCTATCTTAGACGATTTCGGTTAACACTACGCTTAGTGTATTGAACTAGTTTAGGTAAGGATATTTTCTTTGGCCTTAGAGATGTGGCCATTAATTACTAATATATACAATCAAAATGCAAGCACAGATGAGGCATTCTAATAGATCATTAACATTTATACTAGGTTGGTAGCGCTGTTGTTTAATCTTAATTTTCTCACTTCAATAATAATAATTCTTCCTATTTAAAAAAAAGCGTTTTTTCGTTACAAAGCTTTTTAACACGTATGCAAGCTGCTACTGCTACTGAGAATATTCTGTATTGCATCGCCTCGTTATATAACATTCTTATCTTTACTGCCCTGATAATTTTGTTCTGGAGTTCTAAATAGAAAACGTGCTTTGACAGCCTTGTTTTCGACAATCGAGCTATGATAAATGAAGTCAATTAATACATTAATAGCTTATACTACAGAGCCACGGCTACCACGTTGTAGCGGTGTAAGAAGATCCGATTCCTTATATCGTCCCGCGGGTGACGTAAGAGGCGAAAGAGAGAAATAATCCATGAAATGGGCGGCAGCATCTTCCTATTTAAAACTTAAAATAAAAAAACTGCGGTTGCGTGACAATCAATTTTACCACATAGTATATAGAAAAGATTAAAACGTATCATTTGCATGTATCTCCTTTTACTGCAGGTTTCGTACTTCGTGGCATTCCCCATAGTCCGGATTCTCCTCACGGTCCACTACTACGGCCCGGTATTGGGAGTCTTTACGGCGTCGTTAGCCGTTTGTTTGGGTACAAGTTATTAGATTTGATTATAAGATTGTGTTAAAAATTAATTATATAATATCCCCGTGATATTAATAATATATACAATCTAAGCTCTTACATGATTATTGTTATTTTATAGTAATATTACTCGGATCAAAGCTCATTAATTTTTAACATATTTAATAACAAAATCTGTTATAATGCTTTTTAAGAAAATTTTATAACTTATATTATTATAGTTAATCTTTACAAATTCCAAATTATCTAAAAACAGGATTAATTTCTGAACAGATAATACCTTTGAGCCTTAATGGAATAAAATAGATATGTTTTAAATTTTATTTAGAGAATTAACCTTTATTTATGATAAATTATCGATAGACAGCTTTACTAACAAGACAGTATTTTCGTTAAATTTATTTAATAAATTTAAAACATTTTCCTATATTTTCGCGATAATGCCTACATTGGTAATGGCACATGTGCCTGGAATAAAGAAAAATTAATTTTTCGTTTGCACATGTAACTCAAAGGTCAGATAGTAGGCCTAAATTGAGGCGACCTGAATTGACGGCTATGCGGTGAAGTGGCTTAGAATTAAGTTGAGGTTGCTGAGAGCCGCGGGTTTGAATCCCACACGAAACAAGTATTTGCATTACAAATCATTGTTCCGTGTCTGGACGTTTTACCCTTACAGCATTTATCGAAAGTCCACTGCTAAACATCGGCCACCCCAAAGATGATATGGGGTAGTGGATATTCTTACATCACCACCACAAGGTCCGGATGTTCATCCTTACAAAATTCATGTATGTGAACTGCCTCCACGATACTGGACAAAATCATAGGTATGGAGGTAAAGCTATATAAAAGATTTAAAAAAAACCTACCAACAGATACATGTTGGTCAAGAACGTGTTTTGTTATTTGTGGGAGGCCGATACTCTTATGATTGTATGTTATCTAGTGATACAAGAAATATTCTAAATTATTCGACTAACGACCAGGTGTTATGTGATATTAAAAAATTAATTTTAATCACACCTTATAGTTTTAACCATTTTAAATTATAAATTAATTTTAAGAAACAAAATAAAAATCCTGTCTAAATTGAGGTTTCACTCGAGCGATTTGTCTGTGTTGAATTTAAATTTCGCAATGAATCAAAATGCTTGAATCAGCAATTTGTTGGCAGAGACAAATGGTATAAGATTCTCAACTAAAGCTATTTTAACTTTGAAAACGCATTCATTATAATCCATGATAAACTTTTTTATATAAAATTAAAATGACAAATAATTTTATAGTTTATTTAATGTTATGTGGCTACCGCAGCCCATGGACATATGCAAGCAACTTCAAACAAAAAGGCTACAAATACATCACCTCTGAGGAATAAAATGGAAACCTCACAGAAGTCTCTATACGTGGTAGAGCCACCCTGCAGATATATATAAGTATGTTTATCAGTTGTCTAGTACCCATAACACAAGCTCTGCTTAGCTTGTTACTAGATGGCGTTGTGTGATAGTTGTGGAATATTATTATTAATATTATTACTAATACTTCAGTGCTACCAATATTGTGGTATAGATGGGCTAACAGTACAGCAATTTGACAGAAACTGAACTCACCGACACTCCCGACTATATGAGAAAACTTAAAGAGAACATGGAACTTTCAAGGGGGACGTGGCATGTTGTAGCTGTATTATAGTTGTAGAACCAATAGCTTGGCTCTACTGAGGCGACTGTATGCTCGTTTATCACCTTTATTCTAAAACAAAGAACATACACAGCTAATTTTTATAGAATAAAGGAGCCAAGATTGTCCTTTTTGTAGTTGGTAAACAACATACAGTCCACATGATGGTAAGTGGATGCTCAATATTTTTGTCGTAACAAAATATTATTTGTATTTCTATTCAAAGATCGTAACGAATGAATATAAATAACGTATGGAAAAAACACGTTGAACATAACGACTTCTTAAATTTACACCTACCCCAACCGCGACCATGACCATGTGTGCTGTAAAGCGCTCAAAACATAGAAAATGAAAAATTTTAACTAGTTTCACTTAAACTGTCGAGTTCGTGTGAATATAAAGACATTTTATATTTTGTTTTAAATGAAAATGTAGCGATTTGCTTTAACTTAAAAGATATTCTTTACCTTTTTTAAAACCACCCCCACGTTATGATTTTCTCCTGTATTGTGAAGACATATGGTGAGTGTAGAAAACCGGAGGCCCTTTACGAGTATACTGGAAACGAAACATTTCATCTTAGTCCTCAGTGGCGGCAACGCATCTGCAATTTGATTCATAATCGAGGATAGATGTAGATGTTTGTTGAACTGTGCACTCGTTTGTCACTCTTATTCTATGAAAAATATTTAGAGATTTTCAGAAGCAATTATTTATTAAAAAAAATATAAGTGGTATACGAGTTTCTTTCTTTATATTAAACAACTTATAGCATCGAAAATCGGCCTTCTTCAAGCTATTAATAAAATAAATTACGATTCAGAAGCTATTTCTGCAAGGTCAAAATTAAATTCTTTGGTTCTAAATCCTGATAAATCAAAGTTTATGTTAATAGGGTCAAAAAATTGATTGCTTTACTTGTAAACGTCCCAATAGTTTTAAAAATTGGAAACAATCCAATTGATCAAATTTCCGAGGCTAGAAACCTTGGCCTAAAGCTTGATAACCATCTGCGTTTCTAAGCACATGTCACAAAAAGTGTACGAAAATCAGGCCATTTCTAACAGAGAAAACAAGGATAAGACTATGCGAGACTTTGATTTTGTCCAAATTAAATTACTGTGACGTAGTGTTTGGACCATGTCTATTAAGTAGGACTCAGAGACTCATACAGCGTGTACAAAATGCATGTGCGAGGTTCTGCTTTCACATACCACCACGTACGCATGTTACTCCTTTTCTTAATAATGCAGGCCTCTTAAAAATGTCGTAGCGTTGAAGGTTACACCATGCTACCTTATTATTTGGAATAATTTCCTCAAAAACACCTCGTTACTTATATGACAAATAAGTGTAGGTTAACGCACAGTCAAATTATCCGAAACGTAAATGTTCTAACGTCTTTGTTATTCCGAAACATAGAACAATGGCATTTCGAGGGTCCTTCAGTTATGCAGCTTCTCGCTGCTGCATCGATCTGCCTCTTCCAATGCGTACTTTAAAAACTATAGGAACGTTTAAAAAAAAACTATCAGCAATTTTAAAACAAGACCATAATCCTTCGTAATTTTAAAATTAATTTTTTTTTACTTTTTCCTTTGTTTTACGTGCACAGTATAAATGTCCTCTAATCAACGCTGGAAAAATTGCTGGATAAGATTTACTGTTTTTTTTTAATTCCCTCACTAATTTATTAGTTTACTCACTGTTTCGTTTTAAGTTAAGTCTTTACAATTAAATTCAGTTTTTTAGTTTATTCAGATTAGATAATATACTATATGATGTTGAGCTGTTGAGCACCTTATAATGTATATGTACGTACATTTTAATGTGTATGATGTATATACGTATGTATTGATGTATAGATATATACGTGATATGCAAGTGTACAGATCACTTATATATTGTGTTATTAGTTCCAAATAATACCTCTTTTATACTGATTCCTTCCCCACTCACTTCTCAGAATGGTTGTTTTTTTTTTCATTTTTAGCTTTAAGTAATGACCGTCAGTGATGTGAATATTGGGCTCTATTTGAAAATCAGCGCTGCTGTCATTTAGAACAGCAGCAGTTAGCTGAAATAGGGACCTAATTTGACTTTACAAAAATCCATTTTATTTTTTATTGTAATATTTCGAGTTTTTTTGTTCACTTTGTGATTTCAAATAAAGTTTTTCTTTCTTTCTTTCTTTAACTTGTAGCAATATATTATTTATACTACAGCGGCGTTGAATCCGTTTCTAAATAGCTGAGTAAAATATATTTACTATCTTTTAATACAAATCGACCTCAATAAAACGACAACGGTGATGTAAAACGATTTAGTTTCGAGCCCACGTGGCAACAAACTGCTCCTGTTCGATATAACATTAAGATAACGTTGGATTATCTTTTCGCCCGTCGGCTCCCTATTCATTAGATTTATCGCCCGTAGACAGTTGTGTAAAGCGCAACTGTGTAGACATGGCGGCGTTCAGCGAAATGTTGAATTGACTTTTGTTTTTTATTTATTTTTCTTACATATTTTTACATCTTTATATAGAATAAGGATGACAAACAAGCACACAGTCCACCTGGTGATAAGTGGATGCTCTGGACCATCAATATCTACGTATGTACACTTATCTTCGATTAAGAATGAGAATGCAGATGCTTTGTCACCCCTCAGCATTAAGACGGAATGCCGTTTCTGGTAAAAAGAGTTTCCGGTTCTCTACACTTATCATACGAAACACAGTAGCAATAAGCTGCTATTTCACGCTGCTATTCTGTGCGAGCGTGGCCCTATCCTAATCAAGCTGGCCCATTCGTACTACAACCACAGAATAAATAATAGTACTACGTACTACAACCAAACTATAGCTGCACCGTGGCTCTGTCATATTAAAATTTGTTGTTTAGTACATAATACGTTATATATTTAATACACGATCTTCCCATCAGTTTAATAGAAGCTCCGTTCTAAATCCCTCAGGAAAAAAGGCTCCCGTTCCTTATAAGTGTTCTAAAAGTGTATTGTGACTACTTTTTTAGTAATAATTACAGTATGTATAGTTTGTTTTTGTAAAATATTTTATAACTAGCTACCAAATAATCCCAAAATGTTAAATACTAGACTTTTTAAATCAAAATTACAGAAATACTCAAATAAAAATCATTTTTATAACATTGCAGAATGTATTTATCACAAGCCTTCATGTACATAAACAAAAACTCTTGCATGTTATTTATATCTGTAGCAAAACATGCTCTTCGATTATATAATATTCGTAAAATCTTTTTATAGAATGTTTAGCAAGTAAATATATTATCATTGTTATATATTTACTTTGCCTCCTAAGTTTCACGGTACCTTTCTCTTTAGACTTTTTGCAGTGACTGACGTCTGTATTTCTCACAGGCGATTAGTTTGTCTCTTCGGATATTTACTGATTTTTTTTAATCCTTTACGCTTCACTATTATAGTGAGAAAGTACTGTTATATCCATTGGTGGTTTTGTTAATATATGTATACATCATTTGGGTCTTATATTAATTAATCTTTATATAGTTATTACGTGAAGAGAAAACTTTGGACCCGTTTCTAAGTTAATTGCACACACGAAGGAGTTTTAGCATAGACATTTGGAGAAGGAGCGCAGAAAGCTAAAATTTATAACTTAATACGTGTTCAAATACATAAAAAAAACATAACATAAACACTCACGCCTGTCACCCAGAGGGGTAGGCAGAGACTACAAACTTCCATTTAGCACGATCCTGACATACCTTTCTCGCCTCTTCCACATCCATATACCTACGCATATATGCTCGTCGGTTAAGGGTACTCTTAATCTGGCCCATTTTTAGTATATCGCCAATTTGGTCGACAAACTTCTGCCTAGGACGTCCCGTGTTCAAATACTAAATATATTATATAATGCATTCAATGTTTACGTTGATACTGCCTATGTCAAAAACTGTGGTCAAATATTAAGCAAATTACGAATTAATCCAAAAATTTTTAAGAGAAATTAATCGGGTGGATAACTTCGACGGTCTGTGTGACGTGAAAAAGTTGTTTGAGATTTTTACGAAATTCTGTACATAGCAGTATGAAAATTTGTTTGAATTCAGAAAGTATAATGATGTAGTTTTTGTACATAAACTGTTTAATTCTACATTTAATTGCCCCAGTTTCATGGACATTTTTGAGTTTCCTGTACCCTTGAGATTACCTCGCGGCTCTATTTCACCACTTAATCCACCATTCAGAAGAACTGTATTAGGAAGAAGTTCGGCTTATGCCAGATTCTGTAAAATTATTAATGGACAAACCGATCAAGTCGACATTCACTTTGACTCACCCAGAGTATTCTCTTACTCTTTCCATAAATGTATATGGTAAAAGCATAAAGTAAAATAAATTTAATTTTTTTAGAGTTTATGAAGCACTATTCTTACTTAGATATATTATTTAATGTTAGTTGAGGATCAATCAATTGTTTTTTTTTTTCAGTTTATGTATTTTTTCAGCTAATGTGAGTTTATTTTTAAGTAATTGTAGCTCTTTTGTTAATAATTTTAAGTAACTGTACTAATTTATAATGTTAGGGTTAGCAGATTTTGCCAAACTTAATAAAGGGAAAAAAACAGTCGCACAGACGAGACATTTACACAGAATACTAAATAAAAAAGCATATTATTCTTTAGAGGAGTTCCTTAACGACACATTTTAACATTAAAATACTACATTGAATATATACCTACCATGACATGTGCCAATTAATACTAGATAACAATTAGACAAAAAGATGACAATTATTGTATGCTATATTATACTATACTTTTAGTATCTTTAAAATTTTCTTATTATTAATATATTATTTAATTATTTCAATTAGAAACTGACACCAGAAGAGAAAAAAATGTTAGGCAATTATTATTTTATATTTTGTATGCCTACTGGCGGAACATAGAGAACCTACCTTGTATTTTACTGTGTATATATTGAGATCTGAAAAATAACCTATGTTCATAAAATAAATTGATTAGATTTTACTTGAATAATATTTATGTTTCATTATTTATTATTGTGCATTAAAGTGAAATACAATTTTCTTGATAAACTAATATAAAAAATGTATACATTACGGTTGAATTTCGGCTTCTGTAATGTTTGTTTTAAAATATAAAGGTGACCAACGAGCTCACAGTCCACCTTATGGTATGTGCATGCTATGACCCATAGACGATTATCCTCGATAAAAGAATCGCCGACAGTGAAGATGCGTCGTCTTTAATTAGTACTAAGATTAAATATCTCATTTCCAGTTAAAATTCTCCCAGTTCTCTACACTCACCATACGAAACATACCGAATTTACGCTTGTATTCTGTGAGAACGTAGCCATACCCTGGTCGAGCCGACCCATTTATGCTACAACCATAATATTATACGAGTAGATGCAGCTTGGCTCTACCACAATAGAAATGTAAAAACACGTTCTTTCTTAAGATATATTTTATTACCAACACTTATTAAATAATAAAGCAGTTTAGTACTGCTGTATTTCATGTGGTGAGTATCGAGAGAGAACCCGAGACTCTTTAACTGGAAACTAGGCATTCCATCTTATTCTTAGGGGTGACCATGCATCTGCACTTTCAATATACATTAAAGATAGATGTAGATGTCTATACGCCACAGCATCCACTTACCATCAGTTGGACTATGTGCTCGTTTGTCACCCTATAAAAAAAGATAAAACATATTGGATTCTAATTGTAACCATTATAACTTAAGCTATACATAGCTATTATAATATATATTATATACTCGTAACATTAAAGAATACAAAATATTTCCGTGTTTATCAAGTATTTATAAGAAGACCTCTAATGCCAGATTATTAAGCAAATCATGGCAAAAATATTTTTACATTTATGTAAGTATTGAGAAAACACGTTTCCATGAAACCACTGAAATAAAAATAATCTTTGGCTCATAAAAATGAGGCGCAGAATATACATTGATTATTTTTTTCGTAGCACAATGTTTTTTATTTTTTTATTAAAACAAACGTGTCGCTGCTATAATTACTGCAAATCAATAATTATAGAGAATTTGGCTACTCTGTGGTGTAGCGGCTACGCGTTAGGTTATGGTCCTGAGGGCCATGAGTTCGAATCCCGCACGACACAAGTGTTTGTATGGCCTTCAAATAATTGTCGCGGGTTAAGGATTCAAACCCTCAGAACCTCAATCATAGCTACTTTTTATATAGGTTATGGGTGACAAACGAGCACACAATACCTTACCTTAATAAACACCTGATGGTAAGTGGATGCTGTGGCCCATAGACATCTACATTTAACCTCGATTAAGTATCAAAATGCAGATGCGTTGTCATCCTTGAGGACTAAGATGGAATGCCTCGATTCCTGTAAAACGGTTCTCCGGTTCTCTACACTCACCATACAAAACACAGCAGCATTAAGCTGCTATTTTACGCTGGTATTCTGTGAGAGCGTGGTCCTTCGCCGGTTGAGCCGACCCATTTATGATACAACCATAATAGCTGCAGCGTAGCTCTACCACATATAAAACAAAAAAAATGTGTCTGTTAGGTCCTAATTAAAATAGAAGTAATCCTTGGTAGGAATCGGCATCCGAGGATTTTTGGTTCATCACCTATCTGAGTAGATACCAACCTCTTGCTAATTCTGCCGCTAAGCAGTACCTAAAGTTCCTGCACTGATGTTTTCAGTACGGGTATAGAAAGTAGATATAATGACGTATAAAGTATTCTAACTTAGTTCTCAGAAGTTCGGCTGTAGTAACCACTTACCATCAGGTGGACTTTAGGTTCAGTTACGGTTCAATTTTATTAAAAAAATCTAATTTGATGTACTGCTTTGAAGGCTCATACCGTATTCATTTATCGCGCAAAGTGGACGTATGTCACGTTAGTCTACGAAATATATAAAGTACTGTTTACGATTATAGTGCTTCGCTTGAGTGTTCTAGAGATCTATTTCCCGTTAGAAGTATTTTTAATTCCTGCATCCCGCACCTCAGTCTCCCTCGAGCGCAAAGGATAGTTGTTATATATTTCTCTCTCCACACAACTATCATTGGACATTGTGAATTTCCGCTGCATAGAAATTTCCAGAGATATCACAGTCTTGACTATCGCTAACATTCACAAAGTCTACCCGCGCATATTGTTTATTAATTCAACAGCGTTTCTGATAAAAATTTACAATGTCTAATATATGTAACGCATGCAAAAAGCATACAAAACAATCGGAGAAGATTATGTGCACCCGCTCCACTTGCGCCCGCCCCTATCATTACCAATGTGTGGGTCTGAACTCAGATTTTAAAAAAAATAGTGTGCTGGACTTGCCCAACGTGTGTCAACAAGATGCCAAGGACAGGAGATAATTCAAACACTCCTGTAAAACCCCATAGCGAGGAGTCTTCTCCTGTTGATAACAACAACTATTGTTTAAATATAACTACGAGGAAAACAGATTCATCTAAAGGAGGACTAATGCAGGTCCATTCCCTAGAAGCTCGAACAGATATTTTAAATTCTCTTAAGGAAGAGCTTCCACTTCTTTTGAAAGCAGCCGTGAAAAGTGAATTAAATACCTTAAAAAACCAGATATCCACAATAGAAACCACGTTAAACTTTATAAGCACGCAGTACGAAGATTTTTTAAAGAGTATAACAACTACCATTGCCGAAATGAAGTGTTTAAAGGACGATAATGCCCGTCTTCGTAAAGATATTAACAGCAATTAGTTACGTATACATCACCCAGAAGAGGAAATATCTCGCATGCAGCAGTGGAACCGTATACAAAATATTGAAATCGTCGGCGTTCCAGAATACAATGAAGAAGATACAGTTGATATCGTTGTAAAGGTTGCCAACGAAGTGGGTGTAACCGTTGAAAGAAGTGAGGTGGAGTTTGTGCATCGAGTGCAGCCGCGGCGACCTAATAGTGCAGCCGTTAGCCGTACCATCATCGCCCGTCTCCGTCATCGACATACTAAGGACTTGATTATTGCGGCCTCACGTAAGCGCCGTGGTATAAAACTCTCGGATATGGGTATGATCAAAGTGACTGATAAAACCAAAAACGTAAGCAACACTCACATATATATTAATGAGCATTTAACTAAACATAACCGTACATTGCTTAAGGAATGTAAGCTAAAGGCTAAAGAAGCTAACTTTAAGTTTGTATGGACAAAAAACTGTTGTATTTACACCCGTGGGAGCGAAACCTCACCACCCATTCCCATCATAACTGCAACCGACTAACAAAGGTGGGCTAAATGTTATAAACGTTTTAATTCTTTTAATTATTATAATTATTATTTCTAATACTTTTTTTAACTCTTGTGCTTAACATATATACTACGGTATGCATTTACACTAAACACACCCCTTATTTGAACACTAAATTCATATTTTACCACGCTGTATACAACCTACCACACAAATTACACAGTACACATAACTTTCATACACACACACACAAAGCAATTGCGTAATTTATATTCTTTGCGTGTTTCTAATGACTGTATTATGGCAATATCACGTATCAATATTTGATATTTTATTTATGGTGTACGTAAACCCCTTATTAATTAATTTAGTGATCATACTTAATTTACATATCACAATACCAATAATTTGTGTCAAATTATATTGCTGTCACAAGCAACAGAATCTTCTGAGATTAATACCTAGGTTTTTTCTATTTAAAATTATTATCGTTAAACTTTTACTACGACGGATAAACACAATAATAGCTTAAAACTTTTTTATCAGAATGTTTGTGGTTTACGTACCAAAACTAATGTATTTTTAACAATCTTTACACTTCGGATATTGACATCGCATTTATTACTGAGTCGTGGTTATGCGACGGCATTCTCGACACTGAGCTGTGCAGCTCAGACAGGTATGATCCGTTCCGTCGTGACCGTGGGACGCTAGGCGGAGGAGTGATGGTCGCTTGCGCATCTCGGCTTGGGGCGCGCAGGCGTACTGACCTTGACCGTGAAGATCTCGAATGCATTTGTATAACTATACCAGCGCATGCAATCAGTTGTCAGTACGATTTAAATATTATTTGCGCCTATATTCCTCCAAACCACGCACTTTCATCGCGAATTATTAAAATGGTTGAATTACTGACGTTCTTATTCAATTCTCAACCTAATAATTATCTTATTATAGCCGGCGATTTTAACCTATCCTGTATTGACTGGAATATTGAATACCCAACAGTATTAAAAAAGGGATGTGTGCAAAATCAGAATGCAGCAACTGAATTATTAAACTTAATATCTTACTATGGTTTATCTCAATATAATTACTTCCAGAATGCATACGAAAATGTACTAGATTTAGTGTTTTCCAACGTGCCTATAATAATTGACAAAAGTCTATGTCCATTAGTCAAAAAAGATGTGTGTCATCCAGCGATAGAGATGTGTGTTACAGATATATCGATACCTCCAATAAAACCATGTAATAACAAAAAAAAAAATATTTCGTAAAGCGGATTACCACAAGTTAAACTTATATTTATCTGATTGTGATTGGTCATTTTTACATTCGCAGAACTTAGAAAATGCCATTGACAATTTTTATTCAATATTATATACTGCTATTATTAAATATGTACCCCAAAAAGTTATTTCTCATTCATATATCTACCCTGAGTGGTATAGTAATACCCTTATAAAATTAATAAAAGCAAAAGCTAAGTATCACCATCTCTGCAAAAATTCAATAATCCAGAAGATTATGCCTCTTTCTCCACAACACGATCTAGGGTAATGAAACTCGAAAAGAATGCTATTTCTCTCATATCAAATTATATCAAGATAAAATCAAATCATCGCCTAAGTTATTTTGGAGTTACATAAAATCAAAAAGAAAGAACCGATCTAATTATCCTCATGTAATGCAGTTAAATGGCTGTAATGTCCTTAATAAATTTGAGATCTGTAATGCTATAATGAATTTTTTTGCAGAAATTTTAGCCAACCACCACAACAATATAGTGATATATCTGAAGAGAGGGTGACAGGATGTAATATAATAAGTGGTATACACATCTTAATTGCCGACACAATGAAATTCCTAAAAACCCTTAATTGTTCCAAAAGTGCTGGTTGTGATGAAATCCTTCCCCTTTTATTTGTCGAATGTGCGAAGTCGTTGTCAGCTCCTATAACAGTAATATTTAATAGATGTTTTCAAGAAGGATACGTTCCAAAAATTTGGAAAACTGCCAATATTGTACCAATCCATAAAAAGGGATCAAAAACAGTCATTGAGAATTACAGGCCAATATCAATACTGAACGTGTTAAGTAAAGTAATGGAAAAAATAGTCCACAGGCAAATATACCCGTTAGTTATTCGAAATATTCCTTCCCAGCAACATGGCTTTGTGCGTGGTCGCTCAACCTGCACCAATCTTTCCATCTTTAGCAACGATGTTCTTAGAGGCATGGATAATGGCCTCCAAATAGATGCTATATATACGGACTTTGAAAAGGCTTATGACCACGTTGATCATATCATCCTTCTAAAAAAGCTCCAGAAGCTAGGAATACGTGGAAACCTTCTCAGATGGATGGAATCGTACCTGCGTAATCGCTCGCAGGCAGTTGTTGTGGATGGATATCGCTCAAATATTGTGGACGTTCCATCTGGTGTCCCACAAGGCTCAATATTGGGGCCCTTGCTGTATGCAGTATATTTATATGATGTGGCCATCTGTTTTCATTCTGCTAAGTTTCTGATGTGCGCTGATGACATGAAAATTAACACGTACATAAAATCTGAAGCAGATGCTTTTAAGCTACAGAACGACTTATATCGTTTCTGCAGCTACTGCCGTGATAACCGATTTAGCGTGAATGTATCGAAATGTTTCCAAATTAGTTTTACTCGCAAAAGGAGAAAATTTATATCTCAATACTACTTGAACAACTTTCCTTCAGAAAAAATTGACAAAACTAAAACCTAGGAGTAGTCTTTGATTCGAAAATGATGATGAATGATCATTTCTCGGCGATAGTTGCAAAGGCCTATAAAAATCTAGGTTTTGTATTACGAGTTTGTCAACCTTTTTCGGACATAGAATGTGTAAGGATTTTAAACTATTCTTATGTACGCAGCGTCCTGGAATATTGTAGTGTTGTGTGGAACCCAAATTACATAACGTACACACAAGAAATTGAACGAATACAGAGAAAATTTATTAACGTCTTGAATTTTAGATGTCAAAATAAAACAAAAAGTTAAACAGAATCATGTAAATTGCATAAATTAATGCAGTTGAAAGATTGCCGCACCCTACTCCAGATGCTATTTCTTCATGATATCTGCAGTAACAAAATTGATAGCCCTTAATTAATTTCCAGTACTTTACAACCACGAGCACCTACTAAGCGCACTAGACATACTCCCTTATTTAATGTTCCTTTAAGTAACTCAAATTATGCACAGAATTCTGTAATATGTCGCATACTTAATACCTATAATAAAGAATTTACTTCAACTGACATCTTCCACCAAAGCATATCAGTCTTTAAAAAAGATATTATTTCAATATTAAGTAATAAATTATAACAAACACACAAACACACATACACACGTGTGCGTGAGGCACACACACACACACACACGCACGCACACACACACACACACACGCACACACACACACACACACGTACACACACACACACACGTACACACACACACACACACACACACACACACATACACATACACACACACACACACACACACACACACACACACACACACACACACACATACACGCGCGCGCGCGCGCGGAAGCGCACGCATGCAAATGTGTACATTATGTGATGTAAAGGAGACGAGCGAATTTGGGCCGAACCGTTACACAAGTGAAATATTTATCAATATTTTTTTACAGTTTTTTTTATAGTTAATAATGAAATATTAAGCAGTTTTATCATGGGAAAAGAAATTAAATATAAAATAAAAATAATACTGACTTCCGTTGTTTTCATTTTTAAACAATGCTGCCGGATAAAATAGGTTAGTTAATCGATTTTAATACAAAAATAAAAAAAGAATAAAAAGTAATTCAGTGTTTTCTTCTTTAGGTAATTAGGAAACTTATTATTTAAATAATGGTTTCCTCGTGACACTTCAAGGTTTCCAAAAAGTCGTAAAACAAATTGACTGAACCGATTAATAAATCGATTTCACAATCGATTATCAATGTTTTATACAGGCCACAAAGCGGAAATATCAACGTTAGTTCAAAAACTCAAGCGTCAATCGAATCATTTGTTACGTTTGTTTGTAGTGAATTTTTTCTGTTGTTTTTGTGTGCTGCAATAATATTCCGATATTTAACGACTCTGGCTACGTGTAAAGGATTCTGACGGTTTCTTTTCTGATTTTACAAGAATACATGTACAAAAGGATAACTTAAATGATTTTCCCCAGGTCACACATAGTGATTTAATAAAAATATCTTTAGGTATTTATCAAATTAAGTAGGCTAGGTCCCATTATGGAAAACACATACGACAAGATGGGCGATATGAAATAGAAGTGTGTCGAGAAACGGTTAGCAACCTACTAAGAGAACTGTCAATATCCAACCATTCTAGCTGGTTATTAAGTTTAGTGGTATAGTAGTTTAGTGGTTATTAAGTTTGATATGTTTGTGAATGCAATGAAACAACCGCTGTCTTGTAACACTCGTTTATTACTGGTTGGATGACCGTACTGCACACGTATATGTCATTCCTCCCCACTTAATTTTGGAACCTGGTAACAAGGTTTCTTAATTAAATACAGTAAAAATTTTTTCTACATAAACTTAACAACTAATAATAACTATTAACAATAATTAGCAAACTTGATCTCTGCATAACTATAATCAACAATTGCTACTTAAAAATACTTTTTATAATCCACCCTTGGTCTTGTACGTTTCGGGCGTGTGGCTAAAAGTGGCAATGTTGGCGGTACATGGGAATCGCCAATTGTGGACGGCACAGCCTCCGTTTCTGCCATAGGCCTTTCTACGGGGGCAATGTTGTCCTTTTCATACTCCCTAGTCTCACAGTCACTTACTTCTTCTGCCTCACCGTGGTCAGATGAACCAAGATTCGGCGCTCCAGTATTTGAGGGCGATTGCAGCTCACCCGTCTGCATATTCGTAGCCTGCTCCATACTTTGCTCCGTATTACTTATACCCGGAAACATAGGCTGTTGCGCGGGAGGGTGTGCATTTACAGTAGCCGGCGACGTGGAGGGGCAACGAGTCTCCTCAGCAGCGACAATATCGTCGCGACTACTGTCTGAACCCGTATATCTAATAATTTGATCCACATGTCTAATACACCAAACCTCCATGTCCCTAATATGAATTCTATACATTTTATTTCCTATTTTTTCCTTTATTCTACCTAACTGCCAAGATCCTTTTCGTGCACTGTACCATCGGGTCCAAACGATATCGCCGATTTCAAAAGATCTTTTCCCAGCTGCCGTAAGTGAATTAGAATTATGATTTTTTAAGGGTAAAATCAAATCGAGACGCGACCGCAAATTTCTGCCGAACATTAACTTTGCCGCCGTTTCACCCGTGGTACAATGCACGGTATTTCTATAGTTAAATAGGTATCCTAATAACATGTCGTGAACTTTGTGCAAAGGTAAATTGTCAATTAATATACATTTTAACATTTTTTTACATGTTCTTACTGAATTCTCAGCTTGACCTTTACTTGGCGGATGGTAAATGGGTGACGTCATGTATTTTATGCCATTCGATGAACAAAATGTCTGAAACTCGAGTGAATTAATTTTTACATCGTTGTCGGACACTAAAACATTTGGTATTCCAAAATTAGAGAAAACGCCTTTTAATTTTGTTATTAAAGCATTAGATGAGGTTCCGTTATGCATGTATAGGAATTCTATCCATTTACTGTAGGAGTCGACGATTACCAGATATACCCTCTGCCCTACAGTCATGTAATCAATGTGCACTCGTTGCCATGGCGCGGTGGAGGGAGGCCAGGGCGCGGGGGGGGGGGGGTCGCGCGGCGGGGCGGCCCGCACGCTTGCGCACGTCGCACATGATCCGATCCAGCGTTCGATGTCCCGGTCAATACCGGGCCACCACATTCTACTTCTAGCGTTACATTTAGTTTTGGTTATTCCTAAATGAAAATCATGAAGCTCGCGTAACATTCTATCTCTCAACCCGAGTGGTATAACAATCCTATGTCCCCTAAAAAGACAACCATTCTCATATTGTAAATCGGACTTGCAATGAAAATAAGGTAAAATAGATTTACATTTTAATTTACGCGGCCACCCGTGTTGCATGTACCTAGGCACGGTTTTAATCGTCCTATCTTGCTCCGTCGTCTGCGCAATGTCGCGGGCCGAAGTGGCCGGCGATGACGCATCGAGAAACCTAACTGCATAATGAGTGTCTATATCGTTTGTATGTATATCGTTCGACGACTCGTTGACGCATTTTACAGGAGCGCGTGAGAAGTAATCGGCCACAATATTATTTCCGCTAGATACATATTGTACGACATAGTTATAAGCGGACAATATAACTGAGTATCGCTGCAGTCTTAGCGCAGTAGTAACAGGAATACCTGTTTTAGGATTAAAATTTGATACCAATGGTCTGTGGTCGGTTTTCAGGATAAAAGGATCTTCGCGACCGTACAAGTATTGATGAAAGCGTCGGACCCCGAAGATAATGGCCGTCGCTTCCTTCTGTATCTGGCTATAGTTTCTTTCACTGCTCGTAAGTGAGCGAGATGCATACGCTAGCGGGCGTTCGATGCCGTCCTCCGCCCTTTGTGAGAGTACGGCGCCGAGACCGGTCGGGCCGGCGTCCACCGCCAGCACTAGTTGCGCCGCTGGCTCGAAATGAGCCAACACGCGTTCTGACGCCAGTTCGCGCCGTATCGCTGCGACGCTTTGTCGCTGCCATTTTCCCCATTCCCATTTTGCATCTTTACGTAATAGCTCATGTAGAGGACTCAGTACAGAAGAGGCGTTTGGAATAAAATTTCTATAGTAGTTGACTACTCCTAGAAATCTCTTAACTTCGGTGACGTTATTTGGTTCCGGTGCACTAAGAATGGCTTGTACTTTATCCGGACAAGTCCTTAATCCCGTTTTACTAATCACGTAACCCAAATACCTGACGCTTTCTCTGAAAAATTGACATTTGTCTTTTTGTAAACGTAGGCCTGCCTTACATAGTCTATCTAGGACTTTACTTAGTTACTTAGCCGCTGCATGTGGGAATTTCTATCGGGGCCCGTGACACAAATGTCATCAAGCCATATGCTTACCCCGTCTATTCCTGATAGGAGTGTCTCCATGCTCCTTTGAAAAATGGCTGGACCACTAGAAAGGCCGTACGCTAACCTAGTGTATTTAAAAAGTCCTTTATGCGTATTAATTGCCGTGAGCTCCTGAGACGCGTCATCTAGGATGAACTGGTTGTAAGCGTTTCTTAAATCAATTTTACTATAGTGCTCACCCCCTCCAATTTTGGCAAAAACCTCTTCAATTCGAGGCAGGGGATATTTTTCTATTATGAGATCCTTATTTAATGTAATAGAAAAATCACCTGCTATTTTAACTTGGCCATTATCTTTTAAAACTGGCACAATGGGGGTGGCGTATTGAGAATAATTAATAGGAACAAGGATACGCAAGTGCACTAATCGGTTTAGCTCTTGTTCGACTTTATCTCTGAGGGCAAAGGGTACAGTACGCGGCTTAAAAAAACTTAGGCACAGCATTCGCCTTCAACTGCAAACTGACTTTAAAGTTATTAAATGCGCCCAACTCGTCACGCCACAACGCCGAATATTTATTTAATAACTCATGCAATTCGGAATCATTTCTTATGTAATTTAATTTAGTAGTAATCACAAAATTAAAGGCGCTCATGAAATCCCTACCTAGTATAGGCGGTCCCCCATTTTTGACAACAAAATATTTAATCAATTTTGTACTGTTATTGTAACTAGTTTCTACAGTAATATAACCTAATGGATCAATCTTGTGTCCGTTATATAAGCACATTTTTACAGAACTACTACGTAATGAATATTTTAAGAATTTTTCCTTATATGTATTATAAGAAATCACACTTTTACTTGATCCTGAATCAAGCTCCATTGTCATACACTGATTACCTATTATTACATCAATTGAAATGGGCTTATCAGTTACATACCTCAAATTAAAATTGTGGCACTCCTCAGAAGACGTGTCCTTGACCTGCTCTGGTTCGCTTACCGACTCGATATGGTACATCCGCGATCTATTGACACTATCGCACACTTTCTTTAAATGACCTTTTTCACCGCACTTTTGACATTTGTAACTTTTATAACGGCACTTATCACTTTGGTGGTTCTTCAAGCCACAGACCGAACAACGAGAAAAATCTCTCGGTTGGTCGCGACCTGCTGATGTCCTGCCAGCATTAGGACGCCGTATAACCGCGCCGCTGTCTCCTTGACCTTGAAATTTCGCTCGGTATACCGGTTCCTCCTTAATTGGAGCATGTTCGCTGGTGCACAACATAACCTTCGCCTGCCTGGCATACGCCGCCTGCTCGGCTAGCTCCATAGCTACTGACAGTGTCAATGTGGACGGGTCTTGTTCGAACAACTTATCTTGTTCCGGGCCAGGGCCCAGGCCGAGGACGAAACGATCTCTTAAATTCGTTTCCAAGGCAGTGCCGAAGTCACAATTGCTTGCGAGACCTCTCAATCGCGCTGCCCAGTCTCCCAATGATTCGCCTGGATTTCTGGTTGCCCCAAAAAATTTTTCTTTATCCACAAATGAGCATTTTTTTGGCTTGAAATGACCGTCGAGTAATTTAACGAGATTCGAGTAACTTAGAGATTCTAAGTCTTGCGGGTACGCTAAGTTTCGTACCAAGAGATACGTTTCATCCGTAAGATGGGTGAGAAGAATTCCACTTTTGTTCACTTCTTCGACGCGATTTATCTTCGCAAACTGAGTTAGTCTGCTTTTGAAAATTGACCATTCACTTGACTTATGGTCAAAAATAGGCAGATTTCCCAGATAAGCCATTTTTTTATTGTGGGTACTCCTTCTTCGTCGCCAATGATATGTTTGTGAATGCAATGAAACAACCGCTGTCTTGTAACACTCGTTTATTACTGGTTGGATGACCGTACTGCACACGTATATGTCAGGTCGAATAAAATCGAGACATACTTAAGCTCAAAAACATATTTTACATATATTTTAGTTGACACTTATCATAATGGTTGAGAGGCCATCAAACGGTATTATTGTAATTGCTTGGTAAGAAAAATAACTGTAGGTTGCTGTTATCATGTAATGTCCATAATCTGGTACCTAAGCTGGGCAAGGCATCAAGAGAATTTAATACCGCATGCACCGTTTTTAGACGATATTTTATTTGTTTATGATGAAGTGGACGATTAATAAGTCAATAAAAGAGAAAGTGTTTTTAATTCATAATCCCTCAGCTTTTTTATAATTATTTCAAACCCCTAGAATTTAGTTGGACGGCGACGTCTGATTGGCCTGATTGGCATTATGGATTATTTGAGAAGTTCTGTTAATATTTATAACATGCTTTTGGTTCTATGATCAATAAAGAAAAAAAATATTCACAGCGTAAAGACTTTTCGGAGCGTGGTGCTTCGCGTCAGCTATATATTCGATCAAATCCTAACTTCAATAGAGAAAATGGCTGGTTGCAACCATCTGCTTAGAATTTGATAATTAATAAAGGATACCTTCCGGAAGGCTTCAAGACACCATACGCTCGTTCTGTGTAGATTGTCCCATAACTTAATGTTGAAAAAGCAACTCCCGTGACCATGTGTGCTCACACACACACACGCGCGCGCGCACGCACACACACATACACACGTACACACACACACACACACACACACACACACACACACACACACACGCGCGCGCGCACACACACACACACACACACACACACACACATACACACACACGCACACACACACACACGCACACACGCACACACACACACACGCACACACGCACGAATGCACTTACGTACGCACGCATGTTCGCACACACGCACGCACAAAGCACGCACTCACGCACACACGCACGCACGCATGCACGTACACAGAGAGTTTTTAACAGAAAAACTCAATAACAGATTTTTTCTGCTTGACACAATAGTCGAACCCGGGACCTCATGATCAGTCGCCGCGTTTACGAACACTAGAGCAACGAGGCAGCAAAGGGTATATAGAGCCTGTATAATTATTGTCTTCTTTATTTGAAGTTGACAGTTGGTGTCTGCGTTCTACGTTCGTTTTTCGCTTCAGTTTTATAAAAAAATATCAACGAATATATCTCCTAAATCACATAAACTATTTTAAAACAAAATTACTCGTGAGTCGTTGGATTTTAACCAAATATCACGTTGGGAGCATGGAAGCTGATGGCCGGGCCTAAGTAATTTCATTTATACTCACCCCTTTGTTTCGTTAACAATCCGCTTTGTTGGGATAATTTTGTTTGTTCTGATTTATATCCAAATTAACTGGATGAATTGCAACTTATACGGTACGATGGCATTACCAAGCGACTTAAGTCCCTAAACCTAGTTTATATGGGATAAAGGTGACAAATATCCTTATCCCTAAAAATTAAAATACAGAAGTGTTTTCATTCCTGAAGACTAAGATGGAATACCGCATCCTTTAAAAAGGGTCTCCGGTTCTCTACACTCACCATACAAAATTCAGCATTCATTATTATTTTACGCTAGTATTCTGTGAGAGCGTGGTCATTCTCCGGACACGCCGAACCATTTGCGCTATAACCATAATATAACTGCAAGCATAATTCTACCACGTTTAAGTCACATGATTAAAAACATACTAAGATAAGTTACGTGTGTTTGTAATTTTAATGGAAGGTGCCGATAAGAGACGAGTTACATGTTCTAAAACATAAATCCTGGTAGGACATACTGGATGAGTTACCATTTAGTCATGTAATAAAGTGACAATAAGAGACGTGTCATTTTATGAGAATGACATTATATACGTGGTAGAGCCACGCTGCAGCTATATTATGGTTGTAGCACGAAAGGGTTGGTTCCGCCGGGGGAGGAACACGCTCTCACAGAATACCAGTGTAAAATTGCAGCTTAATACTGCTGATGACAGATGTCTATAGGCCACAGCATCCACTTACAATCAGGTGGACTGTGTGCTAGTTTCTCATCCTTATTCTATTTTAAAAAAAAGTTACTACATCTAAGACTATTATGAGACTACTTTCTTTTTCTATACATAACACACACAAACACACACACACACACACACACACACACACACATATATATATATATATATATATATATATATATATATATATATATATATATATATATATATATATATATATATATATATTATATATATATACGGGTACCACATTACAGTTTATTTAAAACTCTACCCTCATGTCCTGTATCAATTTTATCAATCTCACGTTTTTGGAAGATCACATGACTTAGTTATCTAAATACCCTACAATCGGGCCTTTGGCGGATTTCCAATTTAAGTTACCTCTACTTCTTCTTTATTAATTCTGTAAAACTCACTACTGGATATACCGGGTCCGGCGATTGAACTGTCCGTATGGGAAAATAAATTATTTTTGTCAATATTCAATATTTATTTATATTCTTTTTACATGTGACAATAGATGGTTCAAAGTTATGTTATGTCTTAGTCCGATGGAATTAAACCGCATTTAGCCTTTACTACAAGCTTGAGTCTCATCATCATCATCACAGACATCACTTAAACAATTCCATTTTCGCGTAAGACTAGCTTTGTAGTACAAGCCTTAGCCTGTAAAACACCCCAAATACAAAAGTCTAGCGGATTCAAGTCGGGTGATGACGACGGCCACATATTTCGGTCGATCAGCACTGGAACGTTCGCTTTCAACCAATTTTGCGTTCCAATTGCTCTATGCGATGTTGCCGAGTCTTGCTGGAAAGTTCAACGCTCAGAACCGAACGTGTTACGTGTCCACGATATCAGCCCATATATTAAGACTTTGTCTCGATAGATTTGCTGATTTATTTTGACTTGGTTGCGACCCATTGGGAGAAAAACGAGCGGTGAACGGCTTTTTTGGACACCGCCGCCCAGACCATGATTTGATCGGCTCCTTGACGTCGAGTGACTTGCAGTTCGTCCGCATGGTTGCTAAAACGTCCCCTAAACCATACACGGTCATTTTGTATGTTAATGAACTGCTCAACGCAGAAAGTTTTCTCATCCGAAAACACCAAATTGGGAAGCTCGCCAGAGTCAAGCAAGCGAATCAGCTCTTTTAATCGCTCTAACTGTTTACTACGTTGCAAAGCTGTGAGTTCCTGAGAAATCTTTTTTTTTCAATGGTTTGAACCAATATACGACGAACACTACGGTCGCTCACGTTTAGATACTGCGCGAGCTGATTTGCTGAGCGCGCTGGATTTCTGTCCAATCGGTGACGTACCTTTTCGACGACTGCTGGTGCCATTGCAGTACAACGCCGTCCTCCACCATAGCGTTTCTTAATGCTTGCAGTCTCAGAATATCGTTTGATAGTGCGATGTACTTTCTCATTTAGTTTAAGATTTAGCAACGCTCGACGAATTTCGATGTCTGATTCCTTCCAAATACAGAGCAATCACTGAACTACGTTTTAAATCCATCGTTTTAAATTAAGAATATTTAATGTCACAACAAAATCACATCAAACCATGAAAGAAAATATGTCAAAGAACAACATTTTAAATTTTGGCGGCGTTTGATTCAGTTGTTCGAATTTTAAAACAGTTAGATAGATACAGACAGTTCAATTGCCAGACCAGGTAGGCCGCCCGTAAACGATATCTGTTGGACGCCTTTACCGTTTAGTAACTTTGTAAGAATATCCGGTGTCGTGAGAGGTGACAGAGGAAAATTGGAACTGAAGATGTGCAGCAACATCTTCCTGATAACAACTCTAAATAATAAAAACTACGGTTGCTAAACCGCTTACCAAGCGTGGCAACTATGGCGGAATCAATCTTTTAAGGTACTCTATGGCCTATAAATTGGAAGTGTCATGTTAAGTAGTGTATTTTTATAGGCTGTAGTGGATGGTCGCTGTAATATCTTTCTGGGTATTTCCGTAGTAGCTCCTTACAACAAACATGGAAGGAAAAGTGATGATGCATTTTATTACGGTGCCACCACGCTGCATAATCTTAAGGTGGGTCTACGCTAGAGGAGCCGAACACGAGCGGAGCATGATCTACGCTCAAGTTAGTGTAGTGTGAACCTACTACAAGCCCCGAACGAGCGTGCATCAAGCGTTTGGTTCGTGCTCGACTGTGATTAGATTTGCATCACATGCATCGATTCGCCTGTTGTAGACCCGTTGTTTATCCACACTTGACATCACAAGTAGAGCGGCTCAGCCTGTACTCAGCTCGTGCTTAGCTCCTCCATTTGCCTTTATGTAATCTTAATGTAATCTTTATGTAGGCCATAATATGTTATCAAGATTGTCTCCGAATACCGACCTAATTATCCATAAAATAGAAAGAAATCATTTTAATTATATATAGATAACAAGAATTCTTACTGAATATTATTTAAGCTTCAACACTCGTTCGGAAAAATCCTCCGTCCTAGGAATAACGAGCAAGAAACCCAGCGGAACATTTTTAAAACATTAATTAACTATAAATTATTTTACACATTAATACAAGTTTTAAGACTAATTTAGTCCTCAGGAGTGACCAGCACATCTGTAGCTTTCTCAGTTTAAAGCCGATTGCAGATGTGGACACCTGCTGCAGAAGTTACTTACCGACAGATCCAAATTAATCGATCCAATTTCTTACTCCAACAATAAAAGAAAAAGCGAAATAATATGTAGCCATTTGTGTAACATGTACATGTGTAACACAAAAAATAATCTAGGATCATATTAGGTATACGAAACCAATATAAATTTCTCATCGTTTATGTTCTGGAAATTCTGCAAGATTGCCAATATAACAGCACTGCATACGTTGCCCGTAGTCGACGAGTACCAATATTGGATATAAAATTTTTATTACCAAGGTGCAGGTGGGCGTGGACTTATGAGGATATGTTCACGTTAATGGATATTTTAAATATCGATGAAAGATAGAAACCGAATCACTTAATGGTCAGATTATATGATGATAGAATTATGAATCTTCGGTTTGAACCTCAAAATATTTTCTTTGCAAAATGCATAAATAATTCAAATTATACTAGTTTTTTTACGGATTTTTTCGCGTATGTATCTTATTTTATATTCAAAATGTTCGAGGTCACGAGCGGGCTGGGCTGTGTTCGAGCTCCGAAAGTCATAATTAAAGAAGACTAACTTAAGTTAAAAGCATTGATCTTTAATTCTATAGATGATTTTTATCGCTTAAATTATTTATTGATAGGTCTAAACGTTATATAAACCTTACACAGCAAAGTGGTGCTGCATGCTACAACTGCGACGCTGCGGGTGTCAATTTTAAAACACACGGCTTTTAGATATTTTTTTTTATTTTATCTTCAAGGGAAACATACAGTTTTAGTCTAATACGTAACACATATTAATCTCACATTTAACAAATAAGTTTCCAAAGTTAAGTAACATATCGACAAAAAGCGAACATCAAATAGCTTGTTCAGAATCGTTTACTGAGTCGATTCCTATCATTTTTAATATAGGTAATTTTTTATCCCAAAAATAATTAAGACTACGTAAATTACAGTCACACTAAATCTGTACAGTCAAAACAAACTGAAATCGACCGTAACTTAAGGCAATAAGATATTTAAGAGTGAAGTTTTATTTCTATTATTACTAAGTCTGTCATTCAATAATAATAAAGAAAAATGAACTTTATTTCAAGCACGTTAAAGTCTTTGCGTTCGTGGATTTGTACTGTGACCAAAAATTCTTCCGGAATTAGTATAAATAATTTGATAAATAATCAGTGCATAAAAATGTTTAACTAAAAATTCAGTATATGTATTATGATTATAACATAATATACTAATTGGGGTGTCTGAGGTTAATTACGTTACATATTGTATAGTGTGTAAAACTAAAGTTAAATCAAAGTGTAATATTAAAGGGAAATATTGATTTATCTATTACCCATTACAGTTTCAAGTTCCTTTTTAACTTTCCTGTCCATATGATTGACAAAATACATCAACATGTGAAAAGTTGTTATTATAAGATTTACTTGCACGAGTTTTAAAACTGTTCTTGCCATATTTAGTACGCATAGTAGAAGTACAAAATAAAAGTTTCTTTCTAGCACTTATCCTTTGGCATCTGAAATTTATTTTACATAGTAGTGGTACGGAGTTGATCTTACTATAAATGATTTTATATAAAAACATCTGATACCTGACAGTACGGCGAGGTTTTAGATCAAGGCTTATCTACAGAAAATGGAGGCATCACCGGCTGATCTTAATTGGATATGCTTCAGAGATTTATTGTGATATTTTTTCAGTTGAATCTATATAAATTTTATATTGAGGATTCCAAACTGTTGAGAATATTATCATTTTCAATAAATTAACTTCAATAATTTCGTAGGATGTAAATTAATTTTACTTCATCGTGGTAGAAGCACGCTGCAGACATGCTATGGTTGCAGCAGGAATGGGTCGGCTCGACCGAGGTAGGACCACTCTCTTACAGAATACCAGCGTGAAACAACATAATGCTGCTGTGTTTTGTATTGTGAATAAAGATCTTTTAAAACGTAACCGGGTATTCCATCTAAGTCCTTAAGGATGACAACGCATCTGCATTTTGATAATTGATCGATGGTAGATTTAGATGTATTAGTTTTGTCACCTCTATCCCATAAAATATTATCAATTATACAATTTTGTTTGCTATTTATATTAATAAATAAAATAAACATAACAGAACGCGAGTAACCCGGGTTCGGACGCCGCCGGCACCGATAAAATTGTTAATTGCAATTTTAAGTGCTGATTTACCACGTGCTCGGCGGTGAAGGAAAACATCGGGAGGAAACTTGCATGTCTGAGGAATATGAAAAAAAAAATATTTTCGAAGACATGTGAAGTTCGCCAACACGTATTGGGGCAGCGCGGCGGACACTTCCTTGCCCTAAAACCCTCTCAGAAATGAGGGGAGCCCTGTGCCCAGCAGTGGGGCGTATATAGGCTGTAACTTTACTTTTATTTAATTAACGTAAATATCTCCCGCCAAACGCGAAGAGTGGTGTAAATCTCTTCCACAATATAAATTAGTAAACTTTAGCTTGATGACAATTAAGATGACGATGATTCAAGAAGTATGGTTAAAAAACGAGTAACTAGTCCTCCTGAAGGTATGTGGATACTGTGACTCATAGATACCTACCCCACTTCCCATATCTATTAAATTCATAAAGCAGACATGTTTTCACTCCCCTGAAACCCCGGAATGCCTCGTCAAAAGTAAAAAGGATAACAATATATAAGTTTTTATTATAATCCATTCTATAATGTAACAAAAAGAACAATTTTTTTTATTAACCTAGGAAGTAAGAGTCAATAATGTTAAAAAAGTGTTAGGAAAAATGTTAGAGAAGAAAAGTTCTCAAATGGCAGCCTCGTATCAGTAAGCGAAGAGTAGGACGACACCCTACTAAATGAAGTGATACCTTGGTAAAAGATCCAGTAAATCGATGTTTGCATGTCGAGACCTACGTTCAATATTGGACTTGTGATGGACAGTAATAATAATAGTAATGTCCTCAAGACTTTGGTTGGAACCAGAAAGGAACCTGGCCACCTACGTAGGAAAGGATTATAGTGCCGAAATGTATGTACCACAAGTTTTTACGTGGTAAAACCACGCTGCATCTATATTATAGTTGTAGCATGAATCGGTCGGGTCGACCGGGGCAGGACCACGCTCTCACAGAATACCAGGCTGAAATAGCAGCGTAATGCTGCTATGTTTTGTATGGTGAGTGTATAAAACTGGAGACTCGTTTTACTGGAATTGAGGCTTACAATCTTAGTCCTAAGGGGTGACAACGTATTTTGATTCTTAATTGAGGATAAATGTGGATGTCTATGACCCACAGAATCCACTTACCATCATGTGCTACAAAAAAGTACACTTTCTATTTCTTCAGTCTCACAGCCCGATAGTACTTGAAAACGACGCGACGAGAGGAGATAAGGACATGACCTACGGCTTTAAGCGTTTTCCAAGGCACGGAGAAGAAACACCGTCATAAAAATATCATAAAAATGCAGTAAAGGATTTTGCCCCAACCCGCGATTCGAATCCTGGACCTCATAATTAGCAAACACGTTTACGAACCATCAAAGCAGTCAAAAGACGATAATGGTTGTATTAACTACCAAGTAAGAAAGTCAGACAGAATCGCACCTACACCCATTATTATTTATGTTTGCGACGAGAATTCTCTTATTTCAATAAAAAGTTGAGGAATGTTGGCAACGTTCACAATATTTATGTTAACCGCATTTTGTTTATTGTTCCGCTTCGGCGTACATTTCATAGGGTGATTCGATTTATTGAGATACATAAATTACTTTTGTTTTATTTTATATTTCTCGGATTATTTTTATACTGTTTTCCATATATATATATATAAAAGTTATGTGTAAAAGTTTTAAAATATGAAGAATATGAAAAACATGGTATATTAAAAAATTATACGTAATTTTCAAATATTTTACTTGCTCAAACCCTTTTTTCACAAATTTTACATACGACGAATGAAATTTTATATTCTTACGTCGAAGATATTATATATTTTATTTTATTTCACCATTCGTTTTCGTTTCTACCAGTACTTCTAAACCACTTTATCTAGCTCTGTATAAATAGTTTAAAGTGTCAAAGTGACTTGAACAAATAGCAGAACGTTGCACCCTCGGCTGCTGGTCTGCCTTACTTTACATATTAACACGCTGATTGAAGACTTCAGTAGAAGGAAAAATTGTCTACATTTATTTTAAAAAAGGGTGTATACTGAAGTTGTTTGTTGAAGTATTGTATTTTTTATATATTTGTAATATTTTAAAATTACTTAAGTTTTTTACTAGAACCGTGGTAGGTAAGAGGTACGATTCCATCAGCGCTAATAAAGACATTTTGTTGCAATTTATCCACTTGTTCGATACGGATAACATCATGAGGAATCCTGCATTTATTTTCATTTAAAAATTATTCGAAAACATGTGCAGTCCACCAACATGCATTTGGGGAGCGCGGTGAACACGTCCTTGCCCGAAAACCCCTTCAGAAGTTAAAGGAAGCCTGTACTCCAGTCTAGTACGTATATAACAGCTTTATTTAATTTGCTTAAAGCAATAGCTAAGAATATGGCGGTGTAAGAATATCCACCACCGCGTATCACCCTGTGGGTGGCGTAAGAGGCGACAGAGGGAAACAATTCAGCATCTCCATAATAACGAGTAAAAATAAAAAAGTGTTGCTGTTGCCAACCCGTTTGACAAGCGTGGAAACTGTAACAAATGTCCCCCCTATGGGGCAACCTATAGGGGAGGCCTATGTTCAGCTGTAGACTTTAATAGGCTGTGTCGGTAAGCCAAGTAATCAAGGCTCCGTGGCATTGGCGTTGGCTTAGCGTTGAGTTGCGGCGTTGAGGGCCGCGGGTTAGAATCCCGCACGGGAATTGTATGGCCTATGTGTAATTGTTCGCGGGTTTGGATGTCTGTCTTTCTGCAATTTATGCACTGCTGGGTTCATACATTCTCCAATTTTTGAAAGAATTATGTATTATTTATAGGTGGTAGAGCCATGCTGCTGCTATATTTTGGACAAATAGGTCGCCTAGACCGGAGATAGAGAAGGTCCACACTCTTAGGCAATATCAACAGCATAATGCCGCTGTGATTCGTGTGGTGTAGAGTAGTAGCCTGTTCGGTGAGTGTAGAGAACTAGAGACCTTTTTTGCTGGCTCTCGGGGATGAAATCGCACTTGATGTGTGATACATCTTCACTTTGATTGATTGATATTATATACGTCTATAATAAGTATAGTTAACGTTCCAGAAATTATGTAGGCGTTATCTAATAAAAAGTTTTGAATTTTTATTAAGCAAAAACTGTTTAGTAAGGGTTATTATGCTTCTAAAAAGTACATGATTGATAATTACCCCTGGGAATAAGATCACTACCATGTTCTTCTTGATGTTTTCATAAGAATTATAAAAAATATAATATTGTAAACTATTTGTTCTAAAAAGCCGCGCGGATTTTCTTGTTGTTTATTCCCAGGACAGAGGTTTTTCCCGAACTACTTTAAAAATGTATTCTCATTGTCATGTATTTTGAACAAAAATGATTCTATTATATTTACTACAATAATCAGTGCCAATCATGTTTTTAAGAAAAGAAAGAAGAGTTTTTGGCTTCTTTGCAAAAAACGAGGACGAAATAAAAGAATTAGAATTGGCTACTAGGTGTCAAAGAGACAATTATTTATGGCACACTGAATGGAGAAAAAGGCTAACTGCATATAAATTTGGAAATTCTTCTTAATCTCGAAAATTATTTTAAACGAGCAATATTTATACCCCTACTGCCTTCTACCATTTATTGTGCTTAGTATATAATTGTGTAATGGTGGTGTCAGAAAATTTACTACCGTACCGTGGTGATAGAGCCACGTTCCAGCTATATTATGGTTGTAGCACGAATGGGCGGCTTAACTGGAGAAGGACCACGCTCTCACACAATACCAGCGTAAAATATTAGCTTAATACTGCTGTGTTTCGTATGATGAGTGTAGAAATCCGGAGGCCCTTTTTTTTAGCTTTTTTTGTTTTTAGTTTTATTAGAAACGAGGCATTTCATCTTAGTTCTCAGTGGTGACAACGCATCTTCGTCTTGATTCTTAATTGAGAATAAATGTAAATCTCTACAGAACTACGGACTACAGAATCGCGTGGACTGTGTGCTCGTTTGTTAACCTTATTGTGTATAAAAAAACTATATCGTCTTCAGGGTGTCATGAAATGTGCCAAAGGGAAACTGAACCTGGAGATGGACAGCTACATCTTCTTTAAAACAACTCAAAATTATAAACTGTGTTTGCCAACCCGCCGACCAAGCGTTGCAACTGTGGCAGAATCCTCTCTATGAAACAATCTATGGTGGAGACCTATATCTGCTGTGGACTTTTATAGGCTGTAATAGATGGATGTGAAAAGTAAGTAGTGTTTGTTGTAACGTTCTGAAATCTAGGAATCTTTTGAAAGCAGAACTCGTAACTTGCGTTTCAGATGTAACACATATCGTCTTAGCTAGCTTAAGTGTTATAGCTACATAGCTAGGTTAACTGGACACCGAGGCACAGATACGTGTGATGCAACGCGTTGCAAATCCTATTCGTAATAAAAATTTTCTTAAGGTGATATAACAACAATAGAACTTTTTGTTTTTGACGTGAATACGTTTTTAAATTTGATTCCATGGTGGTAGGCAACTCAAGAAACTGATGATAACAAAATTGAGGAATCGAGTTTACTGTTGCAACTACATGTCTATTATCTACATCCAAATTTTAACTAGGCCACTTGATAGTTAAAGGATCAAAAAATTCATTACGTTAAATAAGGACTACGGCACATTGAATGCAACGGGAGGAGAAGCGCCGCTATTTTGAGGTCGAATATACTAGAATAAAATGATTTTTATTCAATAAAGGTTATTACAAAAGTTTTATTAAAATTCATTATTTTATTTACCACTTGTTCGGAAAATAGCTCTGTCCTGTAACGAAAAAAACAAGAAAAAAGCAAGAAACTCAGCGGGACTTTTTTTAACATAATTTACTTTAGAATAATTATTTTTGTACAATTTTTAAATGAATTTTAATAGAAACAGCATGATAGCGATTACCTCGATCCCAGAGGTTATTTTCATTTATGTATTCTTTGATGTTATCATAATCCTTTTGATACAATTTTACTTTGATAAAACATCTAAACTTGTTTATTAACAAATAATTGTAGATTTTCTGGGATTTTGTTGTAAAAGCGTATACATTGCCCCATAAATGAATTACTAATTCTGTGGAATCTAACCCTATGATTGTTCCTAGTGTTTAAAATATTAACATCCTTATTGTTATCAAAGCAATTTATGTATTATGTAAATACATTACATTTTTACAAATATGTTGTGATTACAAAGTTAATATGTTTATTTCCTTAAATTTTTCTCCAAGGGACTCTTTAAAATTTAATCTATAAAAAGATATATAGATAGGCGGGTTGGCAAACGCAGACGATATAAATAAACTTATCTAGCTGTCTCAACTGTTCGAGGTGAAACTTTTAATCTTTCTTTTAGCATATGCTGCAGAACTAAGTCTATCTACTAATTTAGATATATGGGAGCCCCATTAATACTTCACGTCAATAGTAATACCAAGAAAAACAGTTGTATCCACAAGACTGAATTCCTCCCCATTTAGGCGCACATTGGTATTCGATTCTATAACATTAGGTATTGTGTTAACTATTACATCTTCTCTTATTGCCGTTTAAGAGCAAATTGTTAGTGTTAAGCCAATGTACTAATTCCGATAGAGTATTATTTATACTGTCAAAATTAATTGACTGCCATTTTAGTTTGAAAACGAACGAATGTGAACTACCATCAAGACGGCGGTTCGGAGGAGTCGACTGATGAACGTACAGGAACAGCCGTCTCGACACCCGTTCCGAGGAATCAACTACCGAAGGCAAGTAAACAGCCAACAAGACGGCGTTGCGAAGGAGTCGACTGTTGACCGCTTGTGAGTAGCCGTCGCTACAGCTGATCGGCGCTAAGCCGAGTAGTGTGCCGCCGTGTGATAAGCCGATTCAACGTCGATAAATTGGCATAAAAGGAATCCTGACACCCAGTTTACCACCAAGTTTCAAAGTTTTACTTCAATAACCTCAGACAACAAAGAAAGAAGGATGTAGTGCTCGTTACTTATATTTAAAATAAAGAAAACACAAAACCAGCACCAACCTCAACTTATTGTATAAACACGCACTAAACACGTATGTATTTTAAATCATTTACAACCAACCACACGGTTTTGAGTGGAGTGCAATGAACTTTGACGGGCTTATAAAAAAAGGGAGGAAGAACATTTTTCCTTTTCGTATAAGTTTAAGAATTAAGAAAGATCTAAAGTCTTGACGAATGTTGAACATTGGAATTAAAGGTTTTGCTTAGAACGAAGGTGTAAATTTTTGGCGCTGAGAATTTTCAAACATTATTTTACATGAACTGGATTTGATATATTAAATAAGACGCAGTAGAAAGCGTATTCTGACAAAAACAGCTTCGGAGCTACTTGCGCTTTATTGACTGTTTTAATGTTATATATGCCTCACCGAACGTACAAGGGCACTACTTATTCCGTAATATTTTTTTAAAGAGTAGGGTGACAAACAAGCACACAGTTCACCTGATGGTAAGTTGTTGCTGCGGCTCATGGACATCTACATCTATCCTTGCTTACGAATAAAAATGCAGATGCGTTTTCACCCATGACAAACAAGATTGAATGCCTCGTTTCCAGTAAATAATGTCGCTGGTTCTCTACACTCACCATACGAAACACAGCAGCATTAAGCTACTATTTTACGGTGGTATTCTGTGAGACATGATTCTTCCCCGGTCGAGTCGACCCATTCGTGCTACAACTATACTACTAATATAACAGCAGCATGGCTTCATCACATATAAAATTTATTAAAATATATTAAAATACTTCACAATATTCTTACGTAGGATTGATTGAATTGAATAAAAAGGCTTAATGAGTAATATCCCATACATCAATTTAAAAAACCGTAAACAAATTTAAATAATCAAAACTGTATTAAGTCCTTGGATCAGATTTGTTATCATCATCATCATCGTTACAGCCCTTCAAAAGTCCACTGCTGAACATAGGCCTCACCCAAGTAATGCCACAAAGCACGGGCCTGAGCCACCTGCATCCATCGACTTCCTGCATATCTTACCAGGTCGTCACTTCATCTAGTGGGGGATCGCCCTTTACTACGCCTATCGGTACGAGGCTGCCACTCGAGAACCTTTCTTCCCCATCGGTTATCGGTTCTTCGAGCTATATGGCCGGCCCATTGCCACTTCAGCTTATTAATCCGTTGGGCTATGTCGGTCACTCTGGTTTTACTGCGAATATCCTCATTTCTGAGTCTATCACGCATAGAAACTCCGAGTATAGCCCTCTCCATAGCCCGCTGAGCGACCTTGAGCGTCCTCATACGGTCAGCAGTGAAGGACCACCTCTCAGATCCGTAAGTCATCACTGACAACACGCACTGGTTGTACAATCTAGTTTTTAGAGATTGAGGTTTCGCCGCCTCTAGGTCCTTCAAAAGAGTCATTGCCAAGGCAAAGTCAGAGCACATAGGCAGAATTGGCGAGAGACTAGTTCGCCTTCCTTCTGGAACCCGTGCATTCTGGTCTCTCGCCAAGGCTGTCCAGGGGAATTTCTGTCAGCCATCTCTTCCATCTCTGCACAGGGAGGACGACTCACTGGCCCATACTGCAAAGGAGAAAGCCGATCTTCTAGGCTCCTTCTTTGCGTCTAACTCGACTCTCGATGACGGGGGGAGTACGCCGCCGACCATCCCGCGGTGTGAGTGCTCCATGCCGGAAGTGCAGTTCACACAGCGCTCGGTTCGCAAAGCACTCCTCTCCCTGGACATCCACAAGTCGAGTGGGCCTGACGGAATCCCCCCAATTGTGCTGAGGACGTGTGCTCCAGAGTTGGCACCGGTTTTAACGCGTCTTTTCCGGTACTCCTACTCCCTAGGCGTAGTCCCAAAATCATGGAAGACTGCTTTCGTCCACCCGATCCCTAAAAAAGGCGACCGCTCAGACCCGTCCAACTACCGGCCAATCGCCATCACCTCCTTGTTCTCCAAAACAATGGAGTCCATTGTAAACTGCCAGCTCATGAGGTACCTTGAGGATCACCAGCTGATTAGTGACCGCCAATACGGTTTTCGCCGTGGTCGGTCAGCTGGTGATCTTCTGGTCTACCTCACTCACAGATGGGCGGAGGCAGTAGAGTTCAAGGGGGAGGCATTGGCCGTTAGTTTGGACATTGCGAAGGCCTTCGATCGGGTTTGGCACAAAGCGCTTCTTTCGAAGCTCCCTTCCTATGGGCTTCCCGAGAAATTGTGCGATTGGATCACCAGCTTTCTTGCAGATCGGAGCATCAAGGTCGTTGTAGACGGTGCAAGCTCCGATTGCAAGCCTATTAATGCTGGTGTTCCACAGGGCTGCGTGCTATCGCCAACGCTGTTTCTTCTGCATATCAATGATATGTTGCATACCCGTAACATTCATTGCTATGCAGATGACAGCACTGGTGATGCTCTTTACACCGGCCGAGCCAATATTTCTCGGGAAAACGTCTCCGAGTGCCGGGACAAACTTGTGTCTGAAGTCGAGTCTTTGCTGAACAGAGTCTCGGATTGGGGACGACTAAATCTAGTCCAGTTTAACCCCCAGAAGACACAAGTTTGCGCGTTAACCGCTAAAAAGAACCCCTTTGTCGTATCCCCTCAGTTTCAAGGCACTCCCCTTGTTGCCTCAGCCAGTATCGGAATCCTCGGCGTCGACATATCGAGTGACGTGCAGTTTCGTGGTCACTTGGAAGGGAAGGCCAAATTGGCCTCTAAAAAGCTTGGCGTGCTCAGCAGAGCGGGGCAGTATTTCATGCCGGCACACCGCCTGCAACTTTACAAGGCGCAGGTTCGACCGCACATGGAATACTGTTCCCATCTCTGGGCTGGGGCTCCCCAGTACCAGCTCCTTCCACTTGACCGCATCCAGCGCAGAGCGGCTCGAATCGTCGACGACCGAGTGCTTTCCGATCGGCTCGATTCACTGGCGTTGCGAAGAGATGTTGCATCTCTTTGCGTATTTTATCGCATCTATCACGGGGAGTGCTCTGAGGAATTGTTCGGATTAATCCCAGCCGCCAAATTTCGTGAACGCACGACACGGCAAACGTCCCGATACCATCCACACCATCTGGATGCTTGGCGGTCCACCACTGTACGTTTCACAAGGAGCTTTCTTCCACGTACAACCTCTCTGTGGAATAGTTTATCACCGGCGATTTTTCCGGACCGATACGACCTGGGGACCTTTAAGAAAAGAGCTTACTCCTTTCTAAAGGGCCGGCAACGCACCCGCAATTCTCCTGGTGTTGCGGTTGATCATGGGCGGCGGTAGTCACTTAACATCAGGTGAGCCGCATGCTCGTTTGCCCCCTCTTCTATAAAAAAAAAAAAAAAAAAAAAAGGTATACCTGACGAGAAGATATGTCGTAATTTCCCGAACGCTGCCCAGCCGAGTTGAATCCGTCGATTAACCTCTCGGTCGAAGTTGGACTTAACTAGTCGGACTATTTGTCCTAGGTAAACGCACTCGCCAACAACTTCGAGCATAGTGCTCCCAACAACTACCGGCATAGGTGTAACATGGACATTAAACATGATCTTTGTTTTGTCCATGTTCATCTTAAGACCTATCCGTTGGGATGCACTATTGAGGTCATTGAGCATAGTGCTTAAGTCCTCCAGCGATTCTGCCATAAGTAGCTTAAAAACGGCAGGGCCCCAGGCGAGGATGGAATTATAGCGGAGCTTCTGAAATCGGGTGGAACACCGGTACTTGAAGTCCTTCAGAAGCTCTTCAATTCCGTCCTCCATGGTGGCACTACTCCAGAGGCGTGGAGCAGAAGTGCGGTGGTCTTGTTCTGTAAGAAAGGCGACAACGCTCTCTTTAAGAACTACAGACCGATTTCCCTTCTTAACTGCGTCTACGTGCTGTTTTCGAGAGTCATTACGAATCGTCTCGCTCGCAGATTCGACGACTTCCAGCCTCCCGAACAAGCTGGTTTCTGAAAAGGCTTCGGTACCATAGACCACATACATACCTTGCGGCAGATTGTACATAAGACTGAAGAGTACAATCTGCCACTTTGCCTGGCGTATGTGGACTATGAGAAAGCCTTTGATTCCGTCGGAATTTGGGCGGCGCTACAGTCCCTTCAGCGGTGCCAAGTTGACTGTCGGTATATCGAAGTGCTGAAGTGTTTGTACAGTAGGGCTACGATGGCTATCCGAGTACAGAACCAGAGCTCGAAACCTATCCAACAGCAGAGAGGTGTAAGACAGGGTGACGTTATATCCCCGAAACGTTATAACACCGCTGCATTGGAAGACGTTTTCAAGCTACTGGATTGGAAAGGATACGGTATTAACATCAATGGCGAGTACATCACTCTCCTTCGATTTGCTGACGATATAGTCCTTATGTTTGTTATACCATAACTTAAATCATCTCAACAAATATATGCTTAAGTGAAAACAATAATCATGCAACGTAAGCATAAATTTCGTGAACGACCCAATATTCTTCAACTTAACGTATTTGTTGAAATAAGCGAATTCTTGTTTCTCCGTAAATCAAAACCCTTAGCACTTTCAATAAACAATGCTCGACTCAGTTCCGAAAAATAAAATTGTTGTAATATGGTTCTTATTACATCACATGAAGGGCGTTACTAAAATTACTTAATATAATTAATGATTTGCGTAAATATAAACAATTTATCAAACTGATAAATATTGTTTTCGGATCGCTCGTCGATATATATATTTGTGTCGGTATATATATATATATATATAAATTACGCGTCACGTTGTATGTCCGCGATGGACTCCTAAACTACTTAACCGATTTTTATCAAATTTGCACACCATGTCCAGATTGGTCCAACAAGAGAGACAGGAGGAGATTTTTTGCCCATGAATGACCCATAATTTTTTTTGCGAATTTAGTGATTTTAATAGGACATAACAAAAGGTCGTCGAAAAGGGCAGAACAACGTCTGCCTGGCAAGCTAGTACGTGTATATATCACTCAAAGAAAAAAAAAGAAAATAACGAAATTATTGTTATTTTTAATAAATAAATTATAAATTATGTTTTTAATAATTTTAACTATTGTAAATGTTAAAAATTATTATAAATTTTGAGATTTTACTTTTCATAGAAGAGGTGGCAAACGAGGAAACGGCTCACCTGATGGTAAGTGATTACCGCCGCTCATTAACACTGAACATCAGGCGAATTGCAGATACGTTGCCGGCCTTTTAAAAAAAATGAGTAGGCTCTTTTCTTAAAGGTTCCTAAGTCGTATCGGTCCGGAAAAATCTCTGGTGGTAGTCGATTCTACATGGAAGTTTGGGTTGACGCCGACGTTTGGGTGCTTTACAGCACCCAAACGTCGGCGTCAACCCAAACTTCAACCCAATGGTCACGGGGGGGAGGGGGAATGAGATGTTTGACGTCCCAGTGTCATAGTTAGCCCGGCTACCTCACGTCAGCTATATGTTCTTTCACGCGGGTTTTTATCGATCATTTTGTTTGACTTATATATATATATATATATATATATATATATATATATATATATACATACATATATAAAGATCGATAAAAACCCAATTTGGACTTCTCTTCCAAGTGACCACGAAACTGCACGTTACTCGATATATCGACGCCGAGGATTTCGATGCTGGCTGAGGCAACAAGGAGAGTGCCTTGAAGCTGTGGAGATACGACAAAGGGGTTCTTTTTAGCAGTAAACGTGCAAACTTGTGTCTTTTGCGAATTAAACTGGACTAGATTTAGTCACCCCCAGTCCGAGACTTTTGTTAACAAATTTTCGATACACACTTCGGTATTAAGAAGATTATTTTCCGAATAATAATTTAACAGCTCCGTGAAATAGTGGCTTAACAAAGATTAAGCAGTGCTAAGGGCTGCGAATTTGAATCCCACACGGTATTTCCTACATATAAATGTTCTGGGTCTGGATGTTTGTTCTTCCGAGATTTATGTACGAGTTGTCCCATGAGTCAGGAAAAAATCTTAGTAGTAGGCAGTAAAAAATCTATTGACCCCACAGGTCATCCCTGGAACTTGCTATGTCAATGCTATGTCTCAAAACGCTCGACAAATATTTTTACGAATTAATAGTTAACTCATTACATCAAAAACAATCTGAGCAGAAATTTCAAAGTTATTTAAAAAACACTTTTTTTTTTGACAATGATAAGTTTCAAACGGATCAATTGATTTTGATGTAATTGGTTGCAATCAACGAGATATTTTAAGAACAATAGTAAAATTTGTTATTAAGAAAACGATTATATTATACACACACACACACACACACACACACACACACACACACACACACACACACATGCACGCGCGCACACGCACGCACGCTGCCTGCGTGCAACACATGCACTCGCGCAAGTACGCACGCAAGTACGCACGTACGCACAAACGTACGTACATGTATATGTAAGTACGTTTGTACGTATGTCATGTACGTCTTTAGTATATACGCAGTAATCTATGCGTACGTACAAACTTACAAACATAGTGACGTCTCGTAGGAATATTAACGGTAGATTTCTCGGACATCAAAACGTCGAGATCTAATAAAAACTCAATTTTTGAAAACTGGGGAAGCAGGAAGTTAAAAACAACATTTGAATAATAAAATGATGAGCATCCTCGAGTGTTTCAATAAAACTGTACTAACGGTAGGTAACTTTTCATTATTATACGTAGTAGAGCCATGCTGCAGTTATATTAGCAGTATTGTTGTAGCACGAATGAGTCTGCTCGACCGGGGAAGGACCACGCTCTCACAGAATACCAGCGTGAAATAGTAGCTTAATGCTGCTGTGTTTGGTATGGTGAGTGTAGAGAACCTGAGACCCTTTTTACTGGAAACGAGGCATTCCATCATTCCAGGGTGACAACGCATCTGCATTTTGATTTGTAATCGAAGAATATAGATGTCTATGGGCTGCAGCAACCACTTACCATTAGGTAAAATAAAAAAAGTCTAATATTAAAATGGTATCAATAAGGAAATAAGAGTCCTGCGACACGTGGCCGCGCAGTTACAGCGCACAGTAAACTTTACATACTTAAACTTTATATACGGTGTAATTTTTTAAAATACTTTTCCCTTTTGTTTCATTTTTGGTGACGAACGAGCTCACAGTCCAACTGATGTTAAGTAGATGCTGTGACCCATAAACATTTATAGTTATCTCCAATTAAAAATCAAAATGCAGATCCGTTGCCATCTCTGAGAACTGAGATGGTATGCCTGGTTTCCATTAAAGGGGGTCTCAGGTTCTTTACACTCACCATACGAAACACAGCAGCATTAAGCTGCTATTTCACGTTGGTGTTTTGTGAGAGCGTGGTCCTAACCCGGTCGAGCCGACCCATTCGTGCTGCAACCACAATACGGCTGCAGCATGGCTCTACCACTAAAAAAAATTAAAAATTAGGAGAATTTATGTTATTTTTTTGAATATATGTAATTAAAAAAAGAATTAACTTAAAACCTGTACTGTGTTTTATTATATTATGTTAGAGCCCGTACGGGTAAAATATGGTGCTAGAAATGGCGGCTTATCGAGCCTGTATCGTCAACATGTACAGTACCAATAGCGAAAACCCGCTAATAACGGTTTATCGTTATAACGTTATATTATTTTGTTATTGGAAATTTTCTATTCATGGGAAAATATTTGAAAAGAATTAAATACCCCAATACGTAAATTAATTTTAAAATAACATTTATAACTAATGAAATCTATTTATATACCGTTATTTAGCCCTAAGATAATCATTAAAGGCTATTTATTTTATCAATGTTTCTATTTAATTAAAAGCTCTAATTTTTTCGGACACAACTTAGTCTAGATCACTCACGGTATTGCTCTCAATTAATTTGTGAAGTTTCATTAGAATCGATTCAGCTGTTCCGACGATCAGCTCGGACAGGCAGACAAATGAAATTTCAAAAATGGCATGTAAATACCTTATACAAAATTATTAACGAATAAAATCAACAATAATTAAGAAGAAAACGCGTCGTAGCTCACAAATAAGCAGTTTTAGTAGTATATGGATTTTGTTATTATTGATTCCAATGAAAAGTTGGACTAAAACTTTAGAACGTACGAAAAATGTTATACGCGTACGTTTTTGAATCTGATGTAGTGACGGGGGCGATCCTGTACGTGTTCACAGACTGCAGACTTCCCGGAGCATCGAGAACATATAGCTGATGTTAAGAATCGACGACATTTGAACGTTGAATATCTCAGTCCTTCCCGTTACCATGGGTGCTTTAAAGCTCTCGAAACGTCGGGTATAATAAAGTTAAATATACGCGATAAATTCCGTAAAAACTAGTATTATTTCAATGTGTAGTGTTCGCGTAAATATAAGAAATCACTATATATGGTTGTTACGCTTTTGTCGCGTATACTTTCCAATAAGGTACGCTTAAACTTTGAGCGAAGAACATACTGAACTAGTTAAAAACATAAGTCGAGTATAAATGCGATAGAGTGCATATTATTAATGTATATAGATATTTGTATGTTGTACAAAATAACACTAATATTTTTATTACTTCCTGTTCGTCTGTGAATTTCGTGATAAAAAAAAGAAATGTACTATATAGATTATGTATATATATATATATATATATATATATATATATATATAAATATAAATATATATATATATATATATATATATATATATATATACATAACATATACATATTGACACTTGAAGTTACTTCTCTTACAGCTTCGGTGGTGCGGAAAGTGCAGCCCCTTCGCCCTTGCGTAGCAAATTGCAGATACGTGGGAGTCGTAGCGGCTGAGGCTGATCGCCGAAGGCAACCAATAATCCGAAGCTACGGACGATAGCAATAAGCCGAAGCTGCGGAGGTGAGCAATAAGCCAACAAGCCGAAGCTGCGGAGGTGAGCAATAAGCCAATAAGTCGAAGCTACGGAGGTGAGCAATAAGCCAATAAGCCGAAGCTGCGGAGGTGAGCAATAAGCCGAAGCTGCGGAGTGGAGCAATAAGCCAACAAGCTGAAGCTGCGCAGGTGCTCTCTCCGTGCCTACGGATTTAAAAAACTCTCTAGGGGTAGTGCAGACAAGACTATGTCGGGGCGTGCTGATTCAGTTTTAGAAGCTGTTGAAATGATTCGACCAATCATCTAATTAGTCGCGTTTTCGCGATAAATATAGATTTTTCCGAACATTCGGTTTATTTTATTATTAACCTACGATATGCAAAAAGTACATATCATAATTATATTTAATGAACTATGAATGCCGTAAAAAAGTGTGTCAAATTGACAATTAATTGTATTTCTTGTTGAAGGTAATTGGACATATTATGAAGATAAATAAGATTTGAATGCCTTTATAATAAAAATACTACTTTTATAATAAAAATAATTTGTGTCTCAAAACGCACGTCATAACGGGTTGCTGTGGCCTATAAACATCTAGATCTATCCACGATTACGAATCAAAATGCAGATGCGTTTTCACCCGCGAGGACTAAGATGGAATGTCTTGTTTCCAGTAAAAAGGATCTCCGGTTCTCTACACTCTGCTATTTTACACTGGTTCCCTGGTCGAGCCGACCCATTCGTACCACATTACTATATAACTAATATAGCTGCAGCATGGCTCTACCACGTATAAACGACATATAGGTGTGAATGTAGATAGTGATAGTATGAAAACGTGATATGCACAGAGACGACTCTATTTTCAAGCCTATTCTTTAACCGCACGAGTAGTATGTTATACAATTATAAAAATATTAAAAATCAAATTAAATAGCTTTATTATATTATAGTTATAGTTTAAAAATGTGCTATCGTATAAAACTCTGGTTTAAAAAAATCAAAATTAAATTCTTCAAATTTTGCAGTTTTTGTTCCTTTTTCAAGCTTGCCCAATTCTCTTTCATTATTAAGTTTGATTGATGTGGCTCATTACAGTATCTTCGGGTAGCTGCTACCATATTTTATGATTTAGGCCAGCATAATTTCACCCTGTCAAAGTCTGCCTGTCTATATAACTAATGGCTGGATTTGTCCTGTGGCCGTAATAAATTTATCAAAATTACAAATCACATTTAATGAAACGCTATTTTATATACAAATAAAAATGCTCATTGAAATAAAAAAAGATGTAATGTAATAGTATAAACGTTGGCACCTGTATATTTTTTTAAAACTGGTTCTTGATATATTCTGGTCAGGAATTCCTTACTTGAATGCGTAAGAAGAGCGGCAAGTCTGTTCTTGTAAGCATGTAAGGTGTTATTAAAAATCTGTGTTGTCGGACAGTATCAAAGATGTTGAATTATATAGATATTATTAAGTTATTTGTAATTTTAATGTATGATGTATATTATATAATGTGTAACGTCTATATATTTATATATTTGTGTAATGAGTATGCACAAAAAAATTAAAATTTTACGTGTTGTTTTTGTTTAGACTTGTTTTAAGTACCCAAATTTTAAACTTAAGTTCAAACATATAAATAATGATACATTAACGTTATTGAATTTTTTTTAATACGAGTAAATAAGGCTTCTACTTTTATTTGAAATTATCCCAAAATGGAATGTGATTTATGGACAACAACGTTTTTGCCTACGATCGACTCTTACGAATATGTGCGTGCACAGTAAAATCAGTTAACACAGTAAAAACGTCAACGGTAATAAGAACAGAATTTTTGAGATTTTTTAATTAATTTTTATTCACTATTGCCTATATTACTTGTTCTGAACCTTCGTTGCGAATTTAGCTGGTTATTGCAAAAATAACCCTGTATACTAAAATACTGTAAACGTGGTAGAGATTCGCTGCAGCTATTAAACATATTATTAGAAGAAGTTTAAACGTGAAGTATGCAGTTTTACCTCCAACAGTTCCGGACGATGCGACCGCTAAGGCGATATCACGATAGCTTCTTACTTTGACCAACAGTGAATTTAATAGAAAAGACTTACCTGTTCCACCAGGAGCATCCAAAAAAAAGATATCACCTACACCCGCGTCGATACTGGAAAGTATTATGTAATGTCTTAATTCGTTGGTTAGAGAACCTTCACAACTTGACACCAGTTCTGTTAAGGAATTGACATCGTAACTTGTTTCCTTCGGGTAGTCCCGGTTATTGTGTACGCTTTTTTTATTTATTTATTCTGAACAATACAAATTGTGTTGAATAATTCATACAAAAATACAATTGAACAACCAAATTTACAATTATATAAAATTCCAATAAAAATATAAAATTACAATAATATAACATTAAATTACGTAGAATTGCAATAAATATAAAATTACAATTATATAAAAATTACAAGTCAAATCTTATCACTATAAATAAAATTTAAAGTATTAAAATTCACAAAATAATACTAACTATATTCGTCAAAAAATTGCGATAATTTCTTAAAATGTCATCAAAAAATTTGAAAACATTGAATGTTATACAATAGCATTAGCATGTAAATTATTTAAATATTTATTATTGTAATACTACTAGACTTGTACTTCTATTATTTCATGCCTTTTTAATATTTTAAGCAGTTTTAGTAAATTTAATGAATTTTAAGGACAATTAAGCCTTTTTTCGTTACTACAATACTTACTTAATATTTGTTAAATTTACTTACCTGCATTTTTTTAAATATGTATCTAAGATATTTTTAGACGTCTTTATATAGAAATTAATTATAATTTATTATTGATGATAATGCATCGTCACACGATGAATTATTAAATAAATTACACCACATTAGTGTAACACACCAGTAAAATGTCAGGATGAACCGCTAAAAACCTATATCGCAAAGTGATAAAATAAAAGTGTGGAGCTACATTTGTCATTTTTTGTCTCGTCATTTAAAAAATCTTTTTTCTTCGTTGACAGTAAAAAATAAAAAGCATCTTATAAGGAAAACAATTATAGCATAAACGTATTAAAATCATCACTTCCTATTCTAACAAAGGTATTAAAACACAAGTGCTCTGTAACGAGATTGCAGTCCGCATGGAAGCGCAATTTTGCTCACGATATTACGTTTAAAGAGAATGTACTAGAATAATTATATTCAGCAGTTTTGCAATTTTTAAATGTTCAAATTAATATTTATTCACGATAAAATTAACGCTTAGGACTGAAATAATTATATATATATATATATATATATATATATATATATATATATATATATATATATATATATATATATATATATATATATATATATATATATATATATATATATATATATAGGCATGGTATTTATGACAGTGAAATTTTTTTGGTAATTATTTAAGCGATTTTAGTATAATGACAGTACATTCAAACTTGTGAGTCAGATTCTTCGCGAAAATGACATTGGCTCTCAAATTCCATACTTTATATTTAAATTCGTACATTTCCGCTGTACATATTTATTATAACAGAATCTAGTTTAAACGTGACACTAATTATAAACAACTTTTTATAATAAAAGTGGATAAAAGTAGTAACTAGTAACCTAGTTAGATGTCATGAATGTTGTCCTGAGAGGTATTTACGTCACGTAGAAAATCTGAAACCGTCGCCAACATCACACGTGTCTGAGCCGCGACGTGCGTTTGCTCTCGCTAAGCGCATTACTCTTCATATGCATACATATCACGCCGTTTCACTTCAAACATGTAATTAAACTTTTCAACGCGTTTCTATTTAATATGGCAATCAAATCTAATGAAAAGTTCACGTTGAAAGTAGATTAAAAAAAATGCTTAATTCATTTATTTTTACTCTCCCTAATATTTTTCAGTAGAACAAGAATATTTTACATGTGAGAGCGTTGTCCTTCCCCGGTCGAGCTGACTCATTCGTGCTGCAATCATAATATATCTGCAGCGTGGCGTGCGCGTGCAGAAATAGTGTAATAACAACATTTCTTTATGTTCAGATCCGTGTTATGTTAAAATAACCCTTAGCTGCAATCACATAAAAGCGTGGGAAGGGCCCTCGTGTCGGCGAGGTAATGAGGCCCACTAATTCCGCGCAATGCTGGCATCATAACAACATGATAAGTGGGGGGACTAGTGTTTGCACGAACGTTTGTGCAAACGCTTTAGCACTTCAGGCTTGAAACTTACAAAAAAATACGTACGATAAACTGGCGAGCGAAGTATAGAATGACCCCTACTGTGAAGTAAAGACCTGGTAAGAAATGCATGAAGTCGATGGATGTAGGTAACTCAGGACCGTGCCTTATTACATTTTTTAAGGAAAGCCTATATTGACTTGGAATTCTGTCGGCCGTAGACATCCACATCTCTCCTCTATTAAAATCAGAATGCAGATACGTTGTTACCCCTTAGGATCAAGATTGAATGCCGTGTTTCATGTAAAAAGGATCTACGGTTCTCTACACTCACCACACAAAACACAGCAGAATCAATATGCTATTTTAATCTGTTTTTTTTTTTGAGAGAGTAGTCTTTCTTCGGTCGAGCTATACCTACAACCATTATTTCAGTCTCTAGAATGTTGCAGTGGTCCAATGATGGTAGTCGACAGTTACCATCGGGTGAGGCGCTTGCTATATCTATAAAACAAATTGAAAAAAAAAATACTAGCTCATAATTCTCATTTTTAGTGAATATAATCCATTCCATTTGAAATTTTAATATTTATTACTGGATCAAAATATATGATGATTCAACCTCATTAATATTAAATTCTCTTTCGAAGTCTTCTTAAGTATCTCATCTGTAAACAATCAAATATTCCACTACCTTAGCCTTATAAACATTTCCTCATAAGCGACGCTCACCTGCCATCTGATATAAAATTTTTACTACCTTAAAACGCATTTAATATCAGAAATTGATTTTGCCTCTCGAATTGATGCCCGCGCTTACTTATAATGTAGTTTTATGAAACTTTCAAAAATTTTACTATATGGCTGTTATTATAAGGTTTACTCCATATAACTTCACTTTTAAAAGATTTTGAAGAGGTCTCGTTTAGAGACGAATATATTATCGACAGTGTTTCCTAGTGCAGTGATGTTGGGATTAATGGTGACGGAGATAGTATACGTAATTAAGGGAGGGCTGAAGGTGCTCCGCAAACTAGGTAACACATCTTGTCTTAGGTATTATATTTAAGAAGTACAGGTAGTACACTTACTACGAAGGTCTACGTCTAGTAGTGGGTTTATACGAGCTAAGAAGAAAGACACGTTAATTAGAAATGAGTACTATACTAACAATACAAGGTAAAGTTATCATTTGAAGAAGAAGTTTTTTTTTGGAGAGGGGGCAAACGACCATAAGGCTCGGCTGATGGTAAGTAATTACAGCCGCCCATTAACAACTGCAACACCAAGGGAATTGCAGATGCGTTGCCGGCCTTTTAAAAAGTAATAGGCTCTTTTCTTGAAGGTCCCTAAGTCGTATCAAGATGTTATGTTTTTCTCACAACAATGATAAGTTATTTTAATAAATTGAAAATGTATTGCTATTATTGACCGGGCAACGGCGTATCGTCCCGTAGATTTCATAAGAGGCGACAGAGGGAAATAATCTAGGAGATATTCAGCTTTTTTATTACGCGGAGCTTTGCTAATAATTAACATCTATACTTATTTATAATATAGTTAGTTAAAAAAATCAAAAACTCGACTGCAATAAAGAAAATTTAAAAGTAATGCACTAAGAAGATCGAAACAAGATTGAGAATACAAAACAAAATTAAAATAAACTATAAACAAAGTAAACTCTAGTTCGGTTTAACAGACTGTATGAGCGAAAACCTAATTAAAATAGTCTAAGTAAAATATTAAGTTAAGTAATAATGGGTTCCGCTTGCTACTAAACTTAATATTTTACTTAGATTTTCAGCTCATATAGTCTGTTAAACCGAAGTAGAGTTTACTTTGTTTATAGTTTATTTTAATTTTGTTTTGTATTCTCAATGTTGTTTCTATCTTTTAGTGCATTACTTTTAAATTTTCTTTTTTGCAGTCGGGTTTTTGATTCTTTTAATTATTTATTTCATTTAAGACTTTTTAGTGTGCCTGTCTTTTTGTAAATATTTTTGACGATATTTCAATAGCTATGCGACTTAGAAAGGTCGATGTTTATTTCCTGAAATAAACAGTGTTTTTTATACGTATATTTCCTAAAATAAACGGTTTATTTACTCTAATTTTCTTTAAAACTTCAAAGTATATGGTTAAAAATGTATTGAAAACAATTCAAGAATTTGTTTTGTTTTAAATGTTATTGGACGTCGGTCGTATAACAGAACGAGGTCCAACATAAATATTGCACATTTTATAAACCAGTTATTAAAAACTTTATAAACCAATTTATAATTCCTAACTAAATTTAACCATACACTTTATATTCGGTAGGTTTGATTTTTTTTAGTTTAACGTATTACTATTTTGCGCCAAAAATCAGCCATTTTGTTTATCAAAAAAATATATATCTAAGATCACTTGGGTTTTTAAGACGAATAAAACGATACCTTATTTGTTGAAATCCATTCAGCCGTTTGGAAGATAGATACGAGGTAATGAAGAAATTTACAAACATACTTAAATTTAAACATACATTTTATACATATTTTTGTAATCCCCTTTTAAATTCCTTTATTTAGATATCCTATTCGATAGGTTTGGTTAATTTATTTTTTTTAACGTATTACTATTTTGCGCCAAAAAGCCGCTATTTTATTTATTTAAAAAAAAGCTAGCTAAGAACACTTGGGTTATTAAGACGAATAAAATGATACCTTAATTGTCAAAATCCATCCAGACGTTTGGAAGATACGAGGTAATAAAGAAATTTACAAACATACAAGATCGCGCGAAAAACATAACCCTTCGTTGACAGTCGGGTAAAAATAGAGAAAGTTTTTTGTTTTTTTTTTGTTTGTTAAACACGCTAATTTCCGGAACTATTAATCCGGTTTGAAAAATTATTTTTGAGTATGCAGCATTAGGCTACACCTCACAGCTAGCCTTAAATATTGATTTTTGTTAAGCGAGTCAGAAGAAAAAGTGCCTTCGAACTGCTTTATCCGCGTGCGTTCTAAATAATGTTTGTATTTTTATTACTGATTTTTTTCTTCTTAGTTTGTTAGGTTTATAGGTTAGTTAGGTACATATATTTTAATATATGTACCTAATGCGTTTAATTAATTTAAATGCGTTCTTGGCACTATACCGCGGGAGGAGGTCTTTTTGACTATTTAAATTTTTAGTTTTAGAGTTTAGTTTAGATTTCTATATTATAGTATCTTCTTTTATATTGTATATAATTAGTTTTAATCGTAAATATTATAATTGTAATTATTATTTTAGTTAAGTTCATTGTAATATATGTATTTATTTCTTATATATTATCATTTTAATATACGTTGTATGTGTAACAGGTTTAAATAAATGGGCCTTTCTCTACTAACAGGAAAATCATGGTCCAAGCATGTTTTTTTTTATTTTGGCTATATTAATGCATAGTTCTATTTATCAAAACACATAATATATAACCTGTTATTTAAGGAGCCAAGCTGAATCAATATTTAGAATCATAATCATTTCATAAATTCGGTCTAAAAGCCACTAAAAACAGTCCTCTGTTATGTCCTAATTCTGGATCGAGTATGATTCGGTTCGGTTTTTATTAGTTGTATTTAAAAATGTGAAATCTTATTACTCTATGAACATAAAGAATATTGAATGCATGTGAACAAAAAACAATTATAATATTAGAGAATTTTTTTGTACTAAAAACTAGTGTTTGAATTTTGTCCGATACATTTTTGAACAGTCCTCTGTCACAATTTGAATATCGCGCCACAAAAATATTAAACACTATTGTGGCTACATTTCGCGTCAAACGGAACATTAACAGTGTGAAGTTTGCTCGGTTGCCATCCTAAACAAGTCGCCGCCATTTTTCCCAGTGACAACTCCGCGTCTGTGTGGGAGCCACGTCTCTGTAGTGTTGAGTGAACATTCCTCTGGTAAGTCTATTTTACGGTATTTTATGTGTTTTAATTATATTTATTTTACAAAAAACATTGCTCAGTGTGATAATTTATAGCTGTTTCTGTGTTATGAATTAATATTTAAACTTATACGTGGTATGACATTTTTTACGTAAAAATAACAGTCCTCTGTGCAACAGTCCTCTGGAAATTTATAACACAGAGGACGGTTCAATGTGACAGAGGACTGTTTTATTTGACGTCCGTGTATTTTATTAATATTCTTTATAGTCTGCACTAACCTACTGCTTGCCGATAGCCTCTTTCTTTCTTACATTGGCCTGTCACGCTAATTCAGGTCTTTTGTTTTCTATTATGGATTTTGGAATATAAAATAATACGTGCTTAGTAACTACCTGTTTTTAAACCCTTACGGTTTTTTTTTAATATTGAAAGTATGTTTTATTGTTTTAGTATTGCCGCAATGCCACCAAAGAAGAAACCTAAAACCAAAGAAGAAATAAAAGAGCAGAAACGAATTGCAGAAAGATTAAGATATCAACGGCTAAAGAATGACCCTGTAAAAAGAGAGCAATTGAAGGAAAAAGAACGACGAAACTACCAAAGAAAGAAGGAAAAAGGCATAAGAAAGTCAGTTAAATATATGAGTCGACGTGAACACAAAGCTGTGACTAAAGAATGGAGAAAGCACTGTGCTACATATCGCGCAAAAAAAAAGGCTTTAAAAGAAATTACAAACAATTTTGTACGACATAATACGCCTGAATCCGAGGGTTCACTTTCTCCTCAAAGTTCTGTCGCTCCATCAATACTACCTATGACCACTCCACGAAGTGATGCAAGTAATGCGAGAAAGCGTAATGCTAGAAAGAAACGTGACAAAATTATAAAGGATAAAAACAAAAAGATCGAGTATTACAGAAAAAAATCCGAGAAGTATAGGAAGAGATTAGAACGTTTGGAAAAAGCTAAGACAAAGAAAAATGTAGACACACCTAACACTAAACTGACCGAAATGTGTGATTCGCCAGGAGCTCGCAGAGAAGTAGTCAAAAAGGCGCTATTCGGTGAAGTGTTGAATGCCCAGCTGAAAGAGAACTACGCTAATTTAAAAACCTGCAAAGAGAAACAAATATTCGGAAAAGTCGTGTCCGGTAAACTAATACACAAGTACAAGTTATGGCGAAGCAAAGATAGTTCCATATCTTATAAAACAATTCAGAAGTCAGCGCGTCAATCGGGTTTAGTACCCAAGCTTCGGACTCGCAGAGACAAAATTTCATCTGATTGCATAAACACTGTACGAACCTTCTACGAAAATGATGACAACAGCAGACTTGGCGCAGGAAAACGAGAATGCCTGACCAGAAAAGGGGTTAAAAAACAGAAAAGATATCTATCGGATAGCATTGGAAATTTATACAAGAAGTTTCAAGCTGAACATTTTAAAATAAGCTACCCAACGTTTTGTCGTCTACGTCCTTTCTGGGTCATAACACCAAATGTAAACGAACGTAACACGTGCCTCTGCATTAAGCACTCGAACATCGATCTGAAACTGTCAGCATTGCACAGAAGAAGAATTTTGACTTACAATAGTCACACTGCACTGCTTGAAAAGACATGTTGTAATCGCTATGACGAGCTATGTTTGTCACGAACCTGTCAACGCTGTATTGACAAAAATCCTGACTACAGGGAGTTTGATGACAGCAAGCCTATTGAATTTAAAAAATGGATATCTGAGAAACAAACTTACAACGACCCCAAGACCAAGAATGCTCGAACAGTTACCAAATACCTAAAGAAAATGTTCACGGTTCGCCCTCGAGAACTAATAGAAGAGCTGCACGAGGATTTGGAAGCCTATTATCAACACGAGAGAAACATTACCCATCAATACAATGCTATCAAGAAATACAAACAAAACCTTACCGACGAAGACGCTATCATACATATGGATTTTTCAGAAAATTATTGTTCCAAATACGGTGAAGAAATACAAGCATTTCATTTTGGAGGGTCGAGACTTCAGCTAAGTCTTCATACTGTGGTAGTGTATACCAAAAAGTCTATCAAGTCTTATTGTACCGTTTCCAAAAATCTCACACATTCACCAGCTGCTATATGGGCACATTTGCGGCCAATCTTTAAAACTCTCCCACCTAACATAAAGAGCATCCACTTCGTCAGCGATGGACCCGTAACTCAATACAGAAACAAAACGATGTTTTACATTCTGGCATCAAGGCTTCACCAAGAGGTTTCAAATGTGAAGAAGTTTACCTGGAACTATTCAGAGAGTGGCCATGGCAAAGGGGCCCCTGATGGCATTGGAGCGACCTGCAAGAGAACCGCTGATGCCGTCGTCGCTACAGGAGGTGATATTGATAACTTGGAATCATTTGTAGAGGCCATTCAACGAAGATGTTCCGCAATTACCTTGTTCACAATCGACGATAAAGCCATCCAAGAATTGACAGACGGCCTTCAAAATGAAACAGTTAATTTAAAAAGCTTTAATGACACTCTTAAAATACATCAAGTAAAGGCTGAAATATTAAGAAGTCCTCTGGAATCAGCTCCAAAGGCCGCTAAACTCATAATGAAAAGTTTAAGTTGCACTTGTGAAGACGAGTGCCAGCATTTCAATTTAGGAGTGTTAGAGTACAAAAACAAGACAAAACTTAACGTAGATGATATTTACACAGACTCTGAAAGTGAAAACATGGACAACTCACAGAATTCCACAATGGAAACCGAAGACGACGGTGCACTGGCTGGACCTAGTTCAATCAACCAACAGAATTACACCATCGGTGATTACGTCTTGGTTAAATTTCTAGTAAGAAATACTGAATATTGTTATGCTGCAGTAATCAATAAGATAGACACGGAAGAAGGCGAACTAACAGTAACCTTCTTAAAAATTTGTGATGACAAAGGACACACATTCAGAGTCGATGAAAATGATGTTTCTGATGTGCCCTTTGACCAAGTAATAAAGAAGTTGCCAAACCCAGATGTTGCCCTAAAAGGGAAACGAATATTTTATTATTTTAATATACCTGTACCTGTTTTTGAGAAATAAGTCTGCATTGATAAGTCAAACAAGACTGATTCTTAGTACCTAAGCTTAATTTTGATTATAATTATTTTAATTTGTTACTTAGAGAGCTAAGCTCGCAATTTGTTCCTGATTTATCATCAATACTTATAAGTATTTAAATTCTGTATGTGATTTAGTATTAAATAAAGAAGAGAATTTATTTGATTACATTTAATAATTAATATTGTATTTTTCTTCATATAAACATTGACATAAACTGTTCTCTGGGTGGAAAAAACAGTCCTCTGGGTGGCAAAACAGTCCTCTGTCGCATTTTTTTACAAAATTGCCTATAATTCGAAAAATAAGGGAAAATTACAATGGTTTCTTGTTTATATGTACTTATATTATAACTATCTATCGAGTTAACATATAATATTTTTAATTTTCTAGAAAAATAGGGTTGGGACAACTGTCAATAGACAAGTTTCCAGTTAGTAGAGAAAGGCCCAAATACATAAATTGTATATTTTAATATTATTAGTGCAAAATTAAGTTTATAATTAAAATAAGGAAACTAAATATAAAATTTGCTCATCCGTAAATAAGTCCATATTCCTCATACATAAGCACCAATAAGGTATTCAGTGACAAAAAGTTATTGAAAATTAAAAAGTGATTTATGAGCGTTATTATTAGGTTTAGGTTTAAAGAGTTTATTATCTCAAAAAGAACAAATATTTACTTATATGAGACTTAAAAATAACATAATTGGTAAAAATAATACATTTAAATACGGTGACTTAAATGAATAAAGTTACATAAATATATGGAAATTAGGGTTAAAAAAGCACTTTCTTTAAATTAATGTCAATGCTTTTTAATTTATCTTTAAATTTTGAAAACAATTTTTCATGAAATACCTCATTCGGTAGGCTATTGTACAATAGCGCTCCCTCAAACTGAATAGTTTTCGAACCATAAGTTTTAGTCCCAGCTTTTGGTTATTGCAGTTTTTTGTTCGTTTCGTGTACAGTGTTTATGTGATTTCGTTTTAAAACTAATTTGGTTATGTATGGAATCTAAGAGAATTTTTCTGACTAGTATGCACGTTTTGTATTTGTATAATTGACTTATGGATAATGTATCAGTTTTTTTTATAGAGCTCTTAAGTAGTAAAGCGGTAGTCAAGTTGGAACAAAACTTTTAACAATTTGTTCTGGGATATTTGAAGATCCTTTATATTAGTTTTAGATGCAATTCCCCATATCTCTATTAAATATTCTAGTAATGACTTAGCTAGTGAGTTATAAATAATTAGGTATGACATATTATTACTTACGAACGAAAGTTAATTCATCATCAAGGTAATTTTATGAAGATAATCTTTGCTCCTTATAGCACGTTATTTGGAAGCATAGTTTAAAAAATAATGAACAAATTAAAATAACTTAACGCTTAAGCCTAGCCAATGGATGAGAATCGAGATAAACCAGCAGTTAAGGCCGATGAGTGATTTGTCATAACATATTGGCATAAGCGCAGTTTCCACGTGCATTACCTTTTATGCGTGCTTGACGGTGAATAAGAATATCGTGAGGGAACTTGTACGTCTGAGAAAAAAAAATAATTCGAAGACATATGAAGTCCGGCAACACGCATTGGGGAAGCGCGGCAGAAACTTTACTGCCCTAAAACCCTCTTAGAAGTGAGAGGACGCCTGTATCCAGCAGTAGTACGTATAGAAGCTGTAACTTTAACTTTAGGCGAGGTGTCATATCGCGCAGTTCAGGCGCACGATATACGCGGGTGAAACTGCGGCGCACAGATAGTCTTTAATATAATGAATTTCCGAAAAGTAACGCCTGATTCTATTTATTAAAAAGGCTATCTGTATAGATAGATGTTAATTGTAGAGGATTCTATGTAATGGTTGTAGAACGAATGGCTCAGCTCAACCGGGAAGGGCCACGCTCTCACAGAATACCAGCGTAGAGTAGCAGTTTAAAGCTGCCGTGTTCTTATAGTGAGTGTAGGGAACCGAAGACCCATTTTATTGGAAACACACAACTTACAATGCATATTATGCATATTGATTCTTATCGGGGATAGATGTAGATTCTATAGGCCACAGTAACGAGCAACCATCAGTTGGACTGTGTGTTCGTTTTTAACACTTTTTCTATATTTAAAAAAAATATGAATTATGAATCATACCGCCACCTGCCGGATAAATAACTTATTATCACTTCTATTCATTCACTCATTTCAAAAACCAGGACCAATATTGGTAAAAGAGCACCAGTACACAGAATATGTGTCCTCCACAATAAAATGCTTAACGACTTAGATATGTTCTCTATTTCCCGTTCAGCCTTCAAAACTAAATTAAAAAAGTATTTTAGTAACAGTTATATATTAGATACATAAGGATATTTAGTATTGTACATTTTAGTTTCCAGATTATTGTTTTCTTTTTATTTTAGTATAGACCTGTTACCCTGCTTGTTGTGCTGACGATGCCAATTACGATCTGCTTCATAATATAGATATGATTGTTTTCAGTGAGACATTTGGAGAGAACAATTGTAATTACCACTGTTTATTTTACTTTCTATGATATTTTCTCATATCTTTTGTTTCTGTTTTGTCTCCAATAAAGTAAATATATCATCATCATCATCATCATCATTACAGCTCTTCACAAGTCCACTGCTGAACATAGGCCTCCCCCAAGTAATGCCACAAAGCACGGTCCTGAGCCACCTGCATCCATCGACTTCCTGCATGTCTTACCAGGTCGTCACTCCATCTAGTGGGGGGTTGCCCTACACTACGCCTACCGGTACGAGGCTGCCACTCGAGAACCTTTCTTCCCCATCGGTTATCGGTTCTACGAGCTCCGCTGTAATTCCATCCTCGGCCGGGGCTTTGCCGTTTTTAAGGTGGTGGAGAGCCATTCTAATCTCGCTCAGACTGACGTCCGGGATATCATCGGAATAGTGTAGTAAATATAGTAAATAAATAAACAGCTCGTAACAGAAAATGAAGCGTTCTTAAATATAGAAAGAGTGGAATTACATCTATCGGAATTCGGAAGCCTTAAGCTTTTAAGTCATTTCCAATGATTTTTGTGGTAATGAAGGCGATGAAATCCTATTAATATTAACCCTAATTTGGTTTACTTTATTAGGAGGGGCCTTCTATACCATAAATTAATATATCGAAAATTGCTTTTTCCGAAATAACGAAATTATGAATTATAAAAATGGTGGGAACTAGTCATAGGAGATGTGAGGACACAGGGCAATTCAACCAATTATTTCTGTATTTTTTGTGTTGTTTTAATTTATTTATTTATTTATTTATTGAAACTAACAACTATCATGACAGGAATAACCTAATGCGACGGTGTAGTTCTTTTTATGCATAACAAAAAATGTAGAAATTAACTGTAACAAATTGTAAACAATCCCACCCTAGTAAATTCACTCAAGGAGCAATAGAATAGGTCAATGTCTTCAGCCATTCTATTAAGAATGCGTAACGTTCGCGTTAAAGGTGCTTTATCTAGTAAATTGAACGCGGAACGAAGAGCAGCCGCGGCTGCCGCCATTTCCATACGTACCCGTCTGGAACACGCAACCCAATCCGCCCCAATATGTCACTATTATATATTTTTCCCCTAAGCACTTTAAAAATATATAGGGCTAAGGCGAGGTCTCGTCTTACCCTCAACTCGTTGTAGCCAACCATACCCAGAATAAATAAGGTTGGGTACATTAATGGGTACATAGGGTATACCCCATAATGGCGCATATATAGGTATCTAATAAATTTATTATGCACGCGTTCTAGCATTGTGCTATACCTTTTTTCATGTGGTGACCATATTACGGCGATACACTCCAGATTACTTCTTACTAGTGTATTATACATAGTAACGATTAAATTAATGTTAGTAAAACCGTGAACTGTGCGAAGAATGAAGCCCAAGTTTCTATACGCTTTTTTGCAGCAATTGAGAATGTGTTCCCTAAATGATAATTCACTATTTAGCCGAACGCCCAGATCTATAACTTCTTTAACTCTTACCATTGGCGAACCATCGACTTCATAGTTATATTCAATGGGCGTGCGCTTTCTAGTAAACGAAATGGTAACACACTTGGAGGTGTTAAATTGTAAACGGTTATTATTGCTCCATGCCACTACTCTGTTTACGTCCTGTTGTAGCTTTTCACAATCTGACAATGTTTCTACGACATGATACAATTTGAGGTCGTCAGCAAAAAGAAGGCACCTAGATTACTTAACTACCTCCGGCAAATCGTTTACAAGTAATAAAAACTGGAGTGGCCCTAAATTACTGCCCTGGCTTACTCCAGATTTTGTAATATATGGGTCCGACGTATAGCCGGCATATTCCACATACTGCTTTCTATCTGTCAAATAGCCGAAAAATAATTTTAATAAATGTGGAGTGAAGCCAACTGCCGCTAACTTTTTTAGTAAGACGTCGTTATCCACTAAGTCAAACGCTTTTTTAAAGTCAAAGTAGGCGGCATCGACCTGCACCCCCCTATCCACTGCGGGCACAACTTCAGCCATGTAGCTAAGAAGGTTGCTAGTAGTACTTTTCATTGGGCGAAACCCATGCTGTTCTTCCGAGAGCTGCTGATTCACCTGCACGAATATTTTGTCATACATGACCGACTAACACTTTAGCTGCTGATGAAAGCACGGCCACAGGTCGATATTCGTGTATCTGCGATCCTATTTTTCCTTTAGGAACCGGAACAAACCGTGTGGTTTTCCACCTATCGGGAAAAACAGCATTGCCCAGACATTTGAAATATATGTGCATTAACGGCTTAGTTAATACGAAACGGGAGTCCCTGAGAATATATGGTGGAATACCATCCGGTCCTGCGGACCTTTTTGGTTTCAACTTTTTTAAGGCACGTTGCACATCCTGAATACTCAGACCTTCAATATGCACCCGCGCAGCTGCGTTGACACCACCAGCCGCTATTATTGCCTCGGTGACGCTTAGGTTGGGTTGTTCAGTCTTATACACTGAATAGAAGTACTGCGCAAACTCTTCTAAACATTGCTTACCACTCAATACTTGTCCATTTTTCAAAATTTGTTTTTTGTTAAGGCAACCTCTTTTGGACCGCATGTAATTCCAAAAAGCTTTTGGATCTTCTACGAGATGGCTTTGGATGCGACGCTGATGTTGCTCCTGCGCGAGTTTTATCATTTTTTTAACTTTCGCTCGACACTTAGAAAACAATTCATAATCGTTTTGTGATTTACTCATCTTATACCTCTTATGGCGATCTGCTTTTAATTTTAACTCGCGTATTATCTCAGTTGTATACCACGCAGGATAAATATACTTTGACCTTACCTTACTTACTTTTTACCTAGGTACACAATTATCTAATATATTATTTATAGTACAATAAAAAAAATCAAGGCTTGCTTCTGAATCTAGACCATATATTGGAGACTAATCTATTTCCTCTATAGTTTTATACAAGAGAGGAAAGTTAGCTTTGCTAAACTTCCAAGCGGGTCTCTCGTAGCATTCGCTGTCAATGGGGCCCTGCGCAGAAGATGTTTCGTCTGCGGCGGATTGCAACCACACTATTACCTCAAGCGGGGGATGGTGCGCATCCACTGGCACAAGCTCCAAATCAGCCGCATACACCATCACCGATTCCTCACCATCAAATGTACTTAACACTAAATCCAATTGTCGTTTATTACAATTTACTATTCTATTGCTCTGAGAAAACTGACAGTATGTTACAAAATGTTCATAGTAATTACGTATAGCAGTGGAACATGAATACAAATTAAAATCTCCTAGTACTATGACTTTACTGTATTTACTACAACATTGCTCGATTATTTTAAATAATAACATATATTCGTTATCACAACTACCTGGTGGAATGTAAACAACGCATATGAAAAATATAAATCTTTCTCTTAAATATACCCTAGCACAAACCAGTTCTAATACGCGACAATCTATGTTGATGTCACTCGATATAGGTACAAACTGCAGTTCTAAGCGTGGTGTGGCCACTAGACAAGCGCCGCCTTGTTTCCGCCCGTCTACGCGATCGCATCTTAACATTTTGTATCCAGGTGGAATAACTTCAGAGTCTTGAATAGATTCACTAAAGCCGGTTTTCGTAATAGCAAACAAATCGGAACTCGAGCTAGCAACGGCCACCCAGAATTCATCTAATTTAGTTCTCAGTCCTCTTACGTTCTGGGAAAAAATTTCAATAGTTCTCCTAAAGCTTTTTTGGTTTTTCGGTGTATCGACGAAACCACACCCATTCACAAAATTCAATATTTAATGCCCAATTCTCTGGTAAACATATCTTTTTATAGTGACTTTCCGGAACCCCTATTATAAACGAAGCATAATCCCGTTCAGTCTTATGTTTAATTTGTTCAACCTGAACTTGAACTTCAGCCCCACATATTTTAACATGTGTTTCTATGCTTTCTCTTGTAGTGTCCTTCTTTAGTCGCGAGACATGTAAATATTTTTTACGTTCAGTACCTTGTATACCCGATAGGCTCGTGTTACCTCCTCTTTTTACCTCAATATTAGGATACCTATTGTTTTTTTCTTTTTACTACTGTCCAGTTTTCCTCTTTTTCCAATGTGTCCTTCGCGTTCTTAGTTGAATTTACTGACACTGAATTAACTTGGTTTTCTTTAACTTGGATCCACATGGTCGATCTTAGGAGTCCCTCTTGTGCCTTTCTGTATCGGGTAGGTTACATCGTTGATCCTGGTTACAATCTGGTACGGGCCGTCCCATTTATCTTGAAGCTTAGGAGATTTCCCTTTGCTGCGGATTGGATTGTGCAACCACATTAGTGAACCTTAGTTGAACCCTTTATTGTTCATTTTGCGGTCATACCGGGTTTTCATCTTCTCAGACATTTGCTGGCCCAATTGTCCGACGTGCTCATAAATGTCAATCATTTTATTCCGCAAATCGTTTGCATAATCGGTTATACCGCGTAGAGCATCAGGTGGTATCCCGGTGATCAGGTCTGCAGGCAGCCGTAATTCTCTTCCAAAGTTTGCGAAAGCTGGTGTCACTGCTGTACTTTCGTGAACAGCGCTTCGATAAGACAACAAAAACGGTTGTATGTGCTTGTCCCAATCTCGTTGCCAATTCTCTACAACTTTTGCTAGGTACCTTTTCAATCTCTGATTAAATCGCTCCACCATTCCATCAGATTGCGGGTGATCAGAAGCCGTTCTTGTTTTATGAGTACCCATAACTCGACAAGTTTCCTGGAATATTTGAGACTCAAAATTCCTTCCTTGATCGCTGTGAATCTCTAAAGGTACTCCAAAACGACAGAAGACTTCATGAACTAGTTTAACTGCAACTGTTGAAGCTTCTTGATTTGGAATGGCGAAGACTTCTGGCCACTTAGTGAAGTAATCCATCACAACCATGAAATACTTGTTACCGCTTTCACTCTCCGGCCGCCCACGGCTCCGCCACGTCAATGGCTATTCTCTCCCATGGTGCACCAACATTGTACAACTTCAATGCACCTCTACCACGTGTCTGAGGTCGATTTACAGCCGCACAACTTGTACATTTGCGACACCAGTCGTCGACATCGTTTCGACAGTAGACCCAGTAAAACCGTTCTCGGATCTTCAGAGTTCAGTAGAGTTCGTTTAACTCCCAGATGACCTCCTGAATAATCATTATGGTACAGCTGTAGAACATCCGGTACTTCGGTAAGGAAGTAGAAACCATGATTGAAGTAATGGTGAAGGATGGTGTTATTGAACCTTTTTCAAGTCCATATTGTTCACCCATGGTGCTGGTAAAGAAGAAAGATGGCACCATGCGGTTTTGTGTTGACTACCGCCGTCTGAACGACGTTACGAAGAAGGACAGCTATCCCTTGCCAAGAATTGATGACACGCTGGACATGCTTATAGGAGTAAAGTGGTTTAGCACGCTGGATCTAAAAAGTGGCTACTGGCAAGTTGAAATTGACCCTAAGGACAAGGAGAAAACTGCGTTCTCGACGGGAAAGGGTCTGTGGCAATTTAAAGTAATGCCGTTTGGGTTGTGCAATGCTCCGGCAACGTTTGAAAGGCTGATGGAACTTGTACTTAACGGGCTAATTGGCGATGCCTGTCAGGTCTACTTGTATGACATCATCGTGGGTCGTACGTTTAAGGAACACCTTCAAAACCTGGAATGCGTGCTCATGAAGATTCAGAGTGCCAACCTAAAGTTGAGTCCGAAGAAATGTTCACTATTCAAACGGCAAGCCAACTTTTTGGTGTATGTAGTGTCGGAAGAAGGTATCTGCGCGGATCCAGAGAAAATCGCAGCTGTCAAGGATTGGCCGGTTCCAAAAGACAAGAAGCAGGTTAGAGCATTTTTGGGTTTGTGCTCTTATTACCGGCGATTTGTGAAGAACTTTGCAGATATAGCCAAACCTCCGCATAAGTTAACCGAGGAGAAGCGACATTTCTGCTTGGATGAAAGTTGCAATATCGCATTCCAGGAGCTCAAGGACCGTCTGTGCAAAACACCTATTTTGGGATACCCTGATGCAAGCAAAGAATTTATAGTTGACACAGACGCAAGTGATATAGGACTTGGCGGTGTGTTGTCTCAACGGAATGGTGACCAAGAGTTCGTGATAGCGTACTTCAGCAAGTCGTTATTAAACCCGGAAAGGAACTGTTGTGTCACAAGACGCGAATTGCTAGCTGTGGTAAAGTCGTTGCAGCATTTTAGCAAATATCTTCTGGGGCGAAAATTTCACTTACGAACTGACCATGCTGCACTAAAATGGCTATTGCAGTTTAAAATCCAGAAAGACAAGTTGCGAGGTGGATTGAACTACTGCAGGAATACGACTTTGAGATCGAACATCGCAGCGGGAAATCTCATGGCAACGCAGATGCATTGTCAAGAAGACCTTGTTCTGAAGATTGCAAACATTGTTCTTGACAAGAGAGTAAGGAAGTGGTATCCGTGAGGATGCTCAGGGCAGACCACCTCAGCAACGAGTGAAAGGACAGCTTACAACGTGCATAGCAGGAAGATCCGCACATCAAGCCGATTCTGAAATGGATGAAGGCCAGTGCTCCCAAGACCAAGTGGAGCGACGTATCAGCGATGAGTTCGACCACTAAAAGCTATTGGGCCCAGTGGGACAGCTTGCTGCTTCAGGATGGAGTTCTGTGCCGTAAATGGGAAAATTTTCGGGGAGACAGCTGTCATTTGCAAATGATTGTCCCTAAAGCTAAAGTACCGGATGTTCTACAGCTGTACCATAATGATTATTCAGGAGGTCATCTGGGAGTTAAACGAACTCTACTGAACTCTGAAGATCCGAGAACGGTTTTACTGGGTCTACTGTCGAAACGATGTCGACGACTGGTGTCGCAAATGTACAAGTTGTGCGGCTGTAAAGCGACCTCAGACACGTGGTAGAGGTGCATTGAAGTTGTACAATGTTGGTGCACCATGGGAGAGAATAGCCATTGACGTGGCGGAGCCGTGGGCGGCCGGAGAGTGAAAGCGGTAACAAGTATTTCATGGTTGTGACGGATTACTTCACTAAGTGGCCAGAAGTCTTCGCCATTCCAAATCAAGAAGCTTCAACAGTTGCAGTTAAACTAGTTCATGAAGTCTTCTGTCGTTTTGGAGTATCTTTAGAGATTCACAGCGATCAAGGAAGGAATTTTGAGTCTCAAATATTCCAGGAAACTTGCCGAGTTATGGGTACTCATAAAACAAGAACGACTTCTGATCACCCTCAATCTGATGGAATGGTTAGTTTAACAATATATATTTCAAAGTATATATGCTTCATTTAAATCATATTACACTTCCAAAGTAGTGTTTTCTGCTTACTTATAGGATAACTGCTATAGAATGCCTTTAGTCTTTAAGTTCGCCTTTTTAAATTTTAGTGCAACGAAGTTTAAATAAATGAATAAATAAAACCCTTTCCTAATACATATAAATTACGTTTCCCGTTGTTTGTCTGCGATGGACTCCTAAACTACTGAACTGATTCCATTGAAATTTTGCACAGTGTCCAGTTTGATTCAACTAGAGAGATATGATACTTTTTTAGAGAGTCACTTTTTGTTGCGAATTTAATGGCTTTTTATAGGACATGACAAAGGGTCGTCGAAAATGGCAGAACAACGTCTGCCTGGCAAGGTAGTATTATAATAATTCTTATATTTCCTGATGATATTGTGAGATGAAACCATTCGGTTTTATGATAAGAATAATTATAATTTAAATAAATATTTTGAAACTAGTGCGAGTGTTTATCCAGATCATTAAAATGAAGCTGGGATTTCACAAAGTGACAACAATGGCACGTATTAATTACAAAAAAACTTCTACGTCAATAAATTACTCACTAACTTCGGTTTTTTTTTTATAGAATAGGGTGACAAACGAGCACACAGTCCACCTGATGGTAAGTGGTTGCTGCGGCCCATAGACATCTACATCTATAATGATTTCTTATATTTACGCGAACACTACACATTGAAATAATACTAGTTTTTACGGAATATATCGCGTATATTTAACTTTTTAAATACCCGACGTTTCGAACGCTTTACAGCACTCATGGTCACGGGCGGGACTGAGATGTTCAATGTCCATATGTCATAGTTAACCGCGGTTACCATAGATTAAAATTTAACTTTTGTTCCGATCTATGCAGTATTAACTTATGGTATCTTGAAGTCTTGCAGTTGTATGCTTGGGTTGGGATTTAATTTTATTTATTATAGGATCCCAAGCAGATGGTAGCACCCAGCCATCTTCTCTATTGAAATTAGGATGTTTTTTGATTTCAATAGCCTCGCGAATCATCCTTGGAAGGAATCGGTGTTCTTTAGCGAGGATCTGCGGTCTATCAAATCTGATGTAGTGACGGGGGCGATCCTGTACGTGTTCACAGACTGCAGACTTCCCGGAGCGTCGATTCTTCACATCAGCTATATGTTCTTTAACGCGGGTTTTTATTGATCTTTTAGTTTGTCCTATGTAGGAGAGACCACATTCACAATCAAGCTTGTACACTCCTGCATCTTGCAGATGGACATTACACTTGACCGATGGTAAAAACTGACCAATCTTCTTCAGCGGCTTGAAGTATGTTTTGATGGAAGCGCGCTTCAAGATGTAGCCAATCTTGTCAGTGACTCCTCTAACATATGGCAATACAGCAGGTACACGCTCGACTGTGGCCGGCTTCACTCGTTCACTGTGACGTAGGCGCGGGACTCGAAGCTTGTTGTCATGCAAAACTTGCTTGACATGGTGGAGCTCTGCAGCCAGGTGTTTACTGTCACAGATCCCTCGTGCTCTCTGAAACAAAGATTTACCCACGGTAGCTAGCTGTGAAGGATGGTGGTGAGAATCACCGTTTAAATATCTATCTGTATGGGTCTTTTTTCTATACACAGTATGGCTCAAGGTGTTATCAGGATTCCGAATTACTAACACATCTAGAAAAGCTAAGGAATTGTTTGCCTCTAACTCCATTGTGAACTGAATTTTAGAATTTATAGAGTTAAGATGGTCTAAAAATGCAGTTACTTTATCTAAAGGTAGAATTGTGAAAGTGTCGTCTACGTACCGCTTGTAGAACCTTGGATTTATGGGAGAACTAAGCAGGGCTTTCTCCTCAAAGTCTTCCATGAATATGTCGGCGACAATGGGAGATACAGGTGAGCCCATCGCCACACCATCTACTTGCTTGTAGAACTCCTCCTTCCACAATAGGTAGCCAGATGTAAGGCAGTGTCTGAGTAATACTGCATATTCTACGGGCATGTTGTTTTCTTCCAGCCTTCTAGTTACAATTGAGATGCAATCTTCAACAGATAAGCATGTAAACAATGACTGCACATCAAAACTGACCATAGTTTCATTGTCTGCCAGATGTAGGTCTTTAATCTCGCTGACAAAATGGTAGGAATCCTTTATGTGTGCTCTTGTATGTCCCCTGAGTGGTGAGAGTATTTTCGCTAAGTGTTGAGCCAATCTGTAAGTTGGTGAATCGATTTGGCTCACTATGGGACGTAATGGAGCATTGGGCTTGTGTATTTTTGGTAACCCATACAATTTTGGTGATTTGGCGCACGTAGGTATTATCCATTTTACGTCCAGATTTAATTTTTCGGAGTGTTTCTTTATGAGGTCACTAGTTGTTTTTAGTGTGCTATTTGTTGGGTCGTTTTTAACCTTTTTGTAAGTACTTACATCCGACAAAAGTTCTTGTATTTTAGAATTATAATCTGACGTATCCATGACTACCGTGGCGTTTCCCTTATCTGCGCGGAGTATCGTAAGTTCGTGTTTATTGCGTAGGTTCTTTAACGCTATAAATTCGTTTTTGGGAAGATTCGGTTTAGGCACTGAACATCGACGTAACATAGACGAAATGTCTTGACGTATCGCCTCCAAATCTTCTTTCCGCATATTATTTTTAAATAAACAGTCCTCGACACTACAGATAATTTCTTCGTACGGTAATTTGCGGGGTGTAAGTGCAAAGTTTAGGCTTTTGGATAAAACCCTAATTGTTGCATCATCCAGTGTTTGTTTTGACAGATTATAGAGCGCGATTAATCTATGATCTGTGTTTGTCAATGGTTGCTTTCGGTTCTGGCATTGATTCAGATGTTTGACATTTGACTTGTTCGTTAATTTTTGATATTTTTCTATATGTTTGTTTTTGCATTCATTATATTTACTAATTTCGCGTTTATTTAATGTTTCCATGCAAAAATTATAGTCAAACGTCGTTAAAACTTTCTTCAATTCACTGGATGATGTGTCTATGGATTTGTTTATGTCATATAGATCGGAGCGTTTTTGTTGGATTACCGTCCGTAACAGAACAGCGGAATCCTGATAACAAATAGCACACTAAAAACAACTAGTGACCTCATAAAGAAACACTCCGAAAAATTAAATCTGGACGTAAAATGGATAATACCTACGTGCGCCAAATCACCAAAATTGTATGGGTTACCAAAAATACACAAGCCCAATGCTCCATTACGTCCCATAGTGAGCCAAATCGATTCACCAACTTACAGATTGGCTCAACACTTAGCGAAAATACTCTCACCACTCAGGGGACATACAAGAGCACACATAAAGGATTCCTACCATTTTGTCAGCGAGATTAAAGACCTACATCTGGCAGACAATGAAACTATGGTCAGTTTTGATGTGCAGTCATTGTTTACATGCTTACCTGTTGAAGATTGCATCTCAATTGTAACTAGAAGGCTGGAAGAAAACAACATGCCCGTAGAATATGCAGTATTACTCAGACACTGCCTTACATCTGGCTACCTATTGTGGAAGGAGGAGTTCTACAAGCAAGTAGATGGTGTGGCGATGGGCTCACCTGTATCTCCCATTGTCGCCGACATATTCATGGAAGACTTTGAGGAGAAAGCCCTGCTTAGTTCTCCCATAAATCCAAGGTTCTACAAGCGGTACGTAGACGACACTTTCACAATTCTACCTTTAGATAAAGTAACTGCATTTTTAGACCATCTTAACTCTATAAATTCTAAAATTCAGTTCACAATGGAGTTAGAGGCAAACAATTCCTTAGCTTTTCTAGATGTGTTAGTAATTCGGAATCCTGATAACACCTTGAGCCATACTGTGTATAGAAAAAAGACCCATACAGATAGATATTTAAACGGTGATTCTCACCACCATCCTTCACAGCTAGCTACCGTGGGTAAATCTTTGTTTCAGAGAGCACGAGGGATCTGTGACAGTAAACACCTGGCTGCAGAGCTCCACCATGTCAAGCAAGTTTTGCATGACAACAAGCTTCGAGTCCCGCGCCTACGTCACAGTGAACGAGTGAAGCCGGCCACAGTCGAGCGTGTACCTGCTGTACTGCCATATGTTAGAGGAGTCACTGACAAGATTGGCTACATCTTGAAGCGCGCTTCCATCAAAACATACTTCAAGCCGCTGAAGAAGATTGGTCAGTTTTTACCATCGGTCAAGTGTAATGTCCCTCTGCAAGATGCAGGAGTGTACAAGCTTGATTGTGAATGTGGTCTCTCCTACATAGGACAAACTAAAAGATCAATAAAAACCCGCGTTAAAGAACATATAGCTGATGTGAAGAATCGACGCTCCGGGAAGTCTGCAGTCTGTGAACACGTACAGGATCGCCCCCGTCACTACATCAGATTTGATAGACCGCAGATCCTCGCTAAAGAACACCGATTCCTTCCAAGGATGATTCGCGAGGCTATTGAAATCAAAAAACATCCTAATTTTAATAGAGAAGATGGCTGGGTGCTACCATCTGCTTGGGATCCTATAATAAATAAAATTAAATCCCAACCCAAGCATACAACTGCAAGACTTCAAGATACCATAAGTTCATACTGCATAGATCGGAACAAAAGTTAAATTTTAATCTATGGTAACCGCGGTTAACTATGACATATGGACATTGAACATCTCAGTCCCGCCCGTGACCATGAGTGCTGTAAAGCGTTCGAAACGTCGGGTATTTAAAAAGTTAAATATACGCGATATATTCCGTAAAAACTAGTATTATTTCAATCTACATCTATCTTCCATTACAAATCAAAATGCAGATGCGTTGTCACCCGTGAGGACTGAGATGGAATGCCTCATTTCCAGTAAAAAGGGTCTCCGGTTCTCTACACTCACCATACGAAATACAGCAGCATTAAGCTACTATTTCACGCTGGTATTCTGTGAGAGCGTGGTCCTTCCCCGGTCGAGCCGACCCATTCGTGCTACAACTATACTACTAATATAATTGCAGCATGGCTCTACCACGTAAGAATGTTGATATTTTGATACTGTGACCTCGTATCTTTTGTGACAGTGGCTTTCTTGACATTTTATTATGATTAATGTTGCTATAATTTTGGTGGAATTATATTCAGAGACGTAATTTATTGGGGTGAGATTCTGATGATGTATTAATCATTTATAATAAACAATTCATTGTTCTCTGTACGTTATAAAATTCTTACCATACTATTAAAAATTAATTTCTGGAAAACTGAAATACTATTTTTAAATAGCTTGCTTATGTATTCAAGAACTTTGCAGATATATCATAGTTTCAAGATAAATTCAATAGGGATTCGATAAATATTGAATAATAATATATTATTAATAAAAAATATTATTAATCCCTTAATTTCAAGTGTTATTAAAAGTCAAATTTGAATAATTTCGTTTGTGTGATGATTTATCCCTGATATTTTTGGAATATATTTGATATTCTATATGGAAAATTAAACTAATTAGTAACGTTTTAAAAACAAATTAATTGTCCAATATGGCCATAGAAAACAGGCTTCCGGTTATTAATTTGAAAAAAAATCGTTTAAAAACTTACTTCACATATGCTATATGGTATGTTGTTAACCCTGAGGACTGAGATGGAATGCCTTGTTTCCAGTAATGAGTGCTTCCGGTTCTCTATACTCACCATTCAAGCCAGCATCATTTAGCTGCTATTTTACGCTCGTATTCTGTGAGAGCGTGGTAATTTGTAATTTTTGCTGCAACCAATTAGGTGCATCGTGGCTTTAACACGAAAACAATTTTTTAACGTTTTCCTAAGAACATTTCTTTTAAGAATAGGATTTGCGCTGCGCTGCGTCACACGAGCCTTTTTTTACATGGGGAAATGCCTACGCATACTCGCCTCGCGGGGGCAGGGACGGGTTATGTCGGATTCGCACCGACTAAAACCCCATGGTGTTCCACCTTCGAGGCTTATTGGCAGGGCCACGGGAACGCTTTCGCACACATCCGCAGCTCCACCAGCGCCTGCCACCCCATGGCAGCAACTCCTAGGGAGAGGAATATTCCTCCCCGTTCTCCTTCACAATTAAGGCGCACCAGAACACATGACGCGCCTTCCTCCACGGCCTCCAATTACATCTGCGCATCAGACGCCCCCGCGTCCGATGCACGAAGGCCATGGGGCCAGGAAAAACCAGCACTTAGAAGTACTAGCCTTCCCATCCCCAGCGGCGGATCTGGTCTATAGCTCCGCCGCCAACCAAGATTCGGCTGCGGAGGATAGGGAGAGCGGCGCCTCGCAATACCGACAATCCTCTCAACCCGCAGCCCCATCACCACCGCATCAACGGTGCGACCCCGTTTGAGTCGCGGAGGATAGGGCGAGTGGCGCATCGCCATACCAACACTCCTCTTCCTCCGCGACTCCACCTCGGCTGCAGCGGTAGAGGGTGCGGACACCCCTCTCTCCACAGTCCACCAACACACATCCGAAGTGGGCTTCCCAAGCCCACTCGGATTGGCCACCTCGGGCCGGCCCTTCACCTCGGGCCAGCCACGTGGGTTCCTCTTTGTTCACCGCGGGTGACCAAGCCACGGCTACTAAGCCCCCCCGCCACGACAAGGCGGGAACCCGTTCGGGGGGGGGGGGGGGAGGACCCGTTCGGGGGGAGCCTGAGCTTCGCTGTACGCTAATCTTCGCTAAATGCGTTACGTATGAAACACAAAACACGACCCTGCTTCCAAAACTTTCCTAGGTATCAGAGAACGTGGTCTTTTCCTGATCGAGTCGACCCATTCGTTCTGCAGCCATAAACTAGCTAGAGCGTGGCTCTACTACGTCGTATAGTATGTACTATTGTTTCATTACAATATTAAAATAAAAAAGCACGCTAACTCTGTATAGTAAATACCATCAGGCGTCGCCCTAGTATAGCAATATTACATGACTGTAGATTGAAGGCAATACTATCGTCGCTTGTTCACGTCATGGCAGGAATCAGGTATCCTAATAAAAGTCGAATATGCGACGTAATAGCGTTCGCTCCATGTCAGTTATTTCAGAACATTTGTATGAACTACTGGACCTTTAAAATATACTTTTTTTATAGGATAGGGTGACAAACGAGTACACAGTCCACCTGATAGTAAGTAGTTGCTGTAGCTCATAGGCATCTACATCTATCCTCGATTACGAATCAAAATGCAGATGCGTTGTCACTCGTGAGGTTTAAGATGGAATGCCTCGTTTCCAGTAAAAAGGGTCTCCAGTTCTTTACATTCACCACACGAAACACAGCAAGATTAAGCTACTATTTACGCTGGTATTCTGAGAGAGCGTGGTCCCTCCCCGGTTGAGCCGACCCATTCATGCTACAACTATACTACTAATGTAACTGCAATATAGCTCTTCCACGTACAACTATTGCTATTAGAGTTACCTCTAACTTTTAGTGTATACTTCCCACATGCAAAAAAAATATTTTGTTCTCCGTAAGGATACGTTTTACTACATACGAGACGCATGTTATAACTTAAATTAAAATTAAAAAAAAAAACGAAAAGAAACGAGCTAATTATCTTCAAACGGCTGAATAGATTTTCTCGAAACATAGCTGTGAACACTCTTGATTAAGACATATTTCGAACTGAAATAACTAAATAAAAATTGATTCATCCATTGGGGAGTTGAGGAGAGAGACAGACAGACACGCATGTGTGTGATACACGTGTGTGTCTTTCTGTATATCTGTATATGTGACACACAGATACACGGTATAAACATTTAACATCCCTCCGTTTTCAACGAACAAACATTTCCTTCAGCAACTTCAGATGACTAAAATGGAAAAAAACTTGGTTGACCTTGCAGGCATCCTTGGAACCTCCTGCTAATTTCAATATCAAAGGCCTCTAATTTCCACTTATTACGAAGTTTTTGAGTTCGCTTCGAGATTTTTTTCAAAATTGAATATTTCACGAACCAATCAACCGATTTTGATATGATTAACAACAAATCGACGCAATTTTTTTAGCTTAACATAAAAGTCTAAACGAAAAATTTTCAAGTTATTTTGAAAATAAAAAAACACTTTCGGGACTTCTTTCATCAACGATATCTCTCAAATGAACCAACCGATTTTAATGCGGTTCACGGTGATCGACGTCGTTTCGCGAGTAGATATAGAGATATAGAGAAGAGATAATTAAATTATAAAATTTTTCAAACAAGGGTGTTAAATTAATTCAAAGAATACTGTTTTTGAAAATTAAAAGTTTTTTGAAGATTTCTCACGCACGCACGCACGCACACACACACGCACGCACACGCACGCACGCACGCACGACCTTGGAACGTTTTGATCTGAAGAGAACTAGATTTTCGAAAACGGGGATGAAAACAATAATGTCCCCATTTTTCAAAAATCATTGATTTTCACAGCGGGAAGTTAAAACGGTTTATAAATATTGGAACTGGTATTTTGTTTTAAAAAGGGGTTTTCATACACTTCATTTATTGTTAAACCACCACCATGTTCAGTAATGTCTGTGTCGGTGAGATTAAGTGTTCACAGTTACTGTCCTAGGTAATGTTTCGAATACCACCCAAAAACATGCGATGTCTTACCATTGTATCTGAATATCGGATGTAAAATTTTTATGTTATCCAAACTAGTCCTCTTAAAACAAACCATTCTATATAATTTGCGTGTATTTGTGGAATCTTTTAAGCCTTTTGTTATTTAATACTTCAAAAAGATAGAAAAGACTTATTTCTATCATATTTGTATCGTATATATTGTATATAATGTAATCCCATTTTATACATTTAAAAATACACCCTTTGATTCCATACAAGTCTAGAGTAAATAAATAATTCAGGTAAAAGAGAGCTCAGCTTGTTGATCTGTCTCAGTGTTCTTAATATTATTATTATTTTTACGAACCCAAATCGCTTGAAATAATTACGTTTAATCATTTACTCAGCTATTAAAAGCTTAGCCTCATTATAAAAAAAATTACGGGTGAAAAACGAGCTTAGAGTCTACATTTTTTTAGAATATGTTTGACAAGGCAGTTCTTCCCAAAGCAGAGGTTTTTTGTACTAATGCTAAAAGCATACTCAAAATCAAATTTATGTATTTGTAAATACAGGTACCGGAGACAAAATAGATTACATATATTAGTATTATGGATTCTCTTGAAGTGTAGATAATAGTGTTGCGCGCCTAAGTTGACGTCATGTAGTGTAAGGGACGAGAGCGGGGGGAGCATTCAAGAAAACGACATCACTAATCTTTCAACTGACAACGCCATCTGGTGTTGAAGCTAAGAACTAAGCTTCTAGAAGCCGATACTCGAACTTTCGACGCCTTGTCGATTGGTGCGCGAATGTTCTATATGTTTCGGTTCTAATGTGTATTTATAGGCGCTGCAAGGTGCGATCGGGGAAGTGTTGAATTTAGTGAGACAAGCGAAGCTTCGGAGCGAAATAAAGTGAATCGGTGTAATTAATTATTAGTGTTTTAAGTTTAATTAGTGTAAAGTGAATTAAAGTGTTAATTTTGGTAATTCAATCGGCAGTTTTTATTGTCACGGACCTCAAGCTCGTAACAATTGGTGTCAGAAGTGGGATCAAATCATGCCAATTTTACCTAAGGACGAAATGGAGGGTGTCCGTACCCGAAGTCAACGTCAGCAGGAGACGGACCAGAGACGATTTGATGGTATAACGCCGCAGATGTCTGAGGGCCAGCCGCCGGCCACGAAAGCCGGCCCGCCAGCAGCTCCTACGTTTGTGGCACCTGACTTAGGTACTCTGATGGTGATGCTGTAGCAGCTGCAGCGCGGACAGGAGGAACAGGCCCTCCGATTGGAAGAGCAGCTGCGGGGCGGACAGGAGGAACAGGCCCGTCGGCAGGAGGAACAGGCCCGCCGGCAGGATGTTCCTAGATTCCACAAAAAGTTCCTTTTGTCCACACTTCAAAACACCTTGCTTAACGTGTAGTGTTATGCTACTTACATACCATTTTACACTATTTTAAATTTATTTTTTTAATTCTGTTTTTGATTTTCTGCATTCATCTCAAAACTGGATATTTTGCATCACCTTTATTTCCATAGGAACCTGTAACATTTTTAAACCATAAGAACACAATAACAAATCATTTTCACGTCGTATTTTCACGTTATCAGAACTTTTTAAATCGATATCAATGGAGTCTACCTTTTTCGGTCTTTTATTTAGTTCTCCGTAACTCTGCAATTTCGGGCTTCATGCGCGCTGTTGCGCTACCTTTTTTCCTATATCAATAATATCTCATTTTTCACTTAAATCTTGCCGTTTCTCTATTACGAGCCTAAAACCAAAATTTGACATGTTTTGACATCGTTGTTTATCTGGTTGTCATGGCAATTTTTATTCAAATATCGTTACCGGCCTGATGTTTTTACTTCAAAAATACTCTTTTCTTCTTGGCCATTTACAAAAATTTGCTTTTAATTTAAATAATTTCAAATTTAATTTAAATATTTTCTCGTTCTTATCCCAGATCCGTCAAAAAGTATAAAAGCCGAAAAATCGGACAATAGAGGTTCTCACTTCAGCTTTCATACGAGAAACACCTCTTAAAGGCTTTTTCCGCACTGCCTCGGGATCTTGCAAGCCTCTGCCTTCTCCCGAAGTCGTCGCCTAGCCACGCCTACACCTCCACCTACTAGTGCCCGCGCTATCTTCGGCCGCTGTGCGTGCTTGCCTCAAGCGCTACGTGTTCCTACTCCAGACGCTGCGTGTCTACTCCGGGCGCTGTGTGTGTCTACTCCGGGCATTGTGTGTGATTACTCCGAGCGCTGTGTGTGCCTACTTTAAGCGCTGCGTGTACCTGCTCAATACGCTGTGTGTACCTACTCCAGACGCTGCGTGGACCTACTCCAGACGCTGCGTGTCTACTCCAGGCGCTGTGTTTGTCTACTCCGGGCGTTGTGTGTGCTCATTCTGGTCACTGTGTGTGCCTACTTCAAGCGCTGCGTGTACCTAAATTAGGCGCTGTGCATCTACCACAGGCATAGCCTATGCATACATTATTTTAGTACTCATTTATCTTTATTAACTTTTTAAAAAAAAATTGTAATTCACTACCATCAATACAGCCCATCATCACCTTCATACCTTTTTTTATAAAAGAAACTGTAAATATCTTTACAAATTTTAAATAAATTATTTTCTTTTTGGTTGTTTCGTTGTTAGGTTAGGTTCTATAGTTTTTAATTGTCGCTTTACGACATTTTATAAAAGAAACTGTAAATATCTTTTACAAATTTTAAATAAATTATTTTCTTTTTGGTTGTTTCGTTGTTGGTTAGGTTCTTTAGTTTTTAATTGTCGCTTTACGACAAACGTCAATCGCACAACAATTCTTCCTCATGAAGTCTAGGCCCAGGATGCAGACGTTCATTATATCAGCCACGATGACATTATGCAGGTAGATCATGTTGCCTAGCTTCAACTCCATCTCTTTCTCTCCACGGACGGGTATACGCTGACCGGTGGCTGTTACCGATACAAATAAATGCGTTCTCGGTTGTGTGCGGAGTCCCCAAGGAACTGACTTATAAGTTGGGAAATAAGAACCGTACGAGAGGCTCCAGTATCTATGGTCAGTTTACATGGCATTCCGTTGATCTCGCCCTTGATGATCAGACTGTTTCCATCATGGGTTTGTGAGATCGAGATCCTTGGGGCTCTTTTAACATTAGCCAGCACCCACCCCGCAGTTCTGGCTTTTACTCGTTTCCCTGCTGCTGCTGGGCGGGGCTGTTAGCCGCACCACCCTCCTGATATCGTTCGCCTTCTCTTTCTATGGTTTGCTTAGGGCAGCTGGATCGAAGGTGGCCCCTATACCCACAGCCATAGCACCTAGGGCTATATCCTTTATTGCGGTCGCGAACCGTAGCTGCTGCAACCTCCCTGACGCGATGGGAGCGAAGATCCTGCCGCACGGCTTCCACCTCCAGTGCATGGGCCAAGGCATCCTAAAGCGTCTCGTGGTACCCGAGACTCACAGCAGCTCTGACTTCAAGGTCGCGGATGCCGTCGATGAATGTCTGAACCAGGTCCCCTTCAATGAGCGCAGGTACAGACTGGTATGCTTTTCGAACCATCTTCTCCACCTCAAGGGCCGCTGCTGTAGGTTTTTGTTGCTGCGTTGCACGCGAATTTCAAGCTGCGCGCGAAAGACGTGTTCCAGGTGAGCGTCGCCATATCTCGCCTCCAACGCCTTAAGGAGCTGCACGTAGGTCACTTTCTTACCGAGAGCTTCCAACAATGTTAAGGCTTGGTCGCGCAGGCCTAGGGTGAGTGCAGACGTGGCTTGGCTTTTATTCCAGCCGTTCGCCTCCGTGACGGCCTCGAACTGGATTTTGTAGGCCGACCAGGAAGAAGTCCCGTTGAACGGCGGCTTTTTGAACTCACGTAGGTGTTGTGGCTACTACCCGAGCTGTTGTTCCATCCCCAAGTTTGAGGTCGTCCAGCGTTTTCTTCACGTCAGCCATTACGTTGTCAACCCGATTGTTTACTTGGTCGATTCGATTTTCAGCTTCTGACAGGCGGTTGTCATGTTGAACAACCTTATCCTTCACCTCCCGTATCTCTTTTCCGAAGGTAGCGTGACGGTCCTTCATGAGGAGCATCTGCTCTTCCTTATCGCGTTGGAGTTCCTCTTCTAAACGTCGGGCCTGGACCTCCTGTCGGTGAGCCTGTTCCTCCTGCCGGCGGGCCTGTTTCTCCTATCCGCCCCGCAGCTGTTCTTCCAATCGGCGGGCCTGCTCCTCCTGTCCGCGCTGCAGCTACTACAACATTACCATCAGAGCACCTAAGTCAGGTGCCACAAACGTAGGAGCTGCTGACGGGCCGGCTTTCGTGGCCGACGGCTGGCCCTTAGACATCTGCGGCGTTATACCATCAAATCGTCTCTGGTCCGTCTCCTGCTGACGTTGACTTCGGGTACGGACACCCTCTAATTCGTCCTTAGGTAAAATTGGCATGATTTGATCCCACTTCTGACACCAATTGTTAAGAGCTTGAGGTCCGTGACAATAAAAACTGCCGATTGAATTACCAAAATTAACACTTTAATTCACTTTACACTAATTAAACTTAAAACACTAATAATTAATTACACCGATTCACTTTATTTCGCTCCGAAGCTTCGCTTGTCTCACCAAATTCAACACTTCCCCGATCGCACCTTGCAGCGCCTATAAATACACATTAGAACCGAAACATCTAGAACATTCGCGCACCAATCGACAAGGCGTCGAAAGTTCGAGTATCGGCTTCTAGAAGCTTAGTTCTTAGTTTCAACACCAGATGGCGCTGTCGGTTGAAAGATTAGTGATGTCGTTTTCTTGAATGCTCCCCCCGCTCTCGTCCCTTACACTACATGACGTCAACTTAGGCGCGCAACACCATTATCTATACTTCAAGAGAATCCATAATATTAATATATGTAATCTATTTTGTCTCCGCTACCTGTATTAACAAATAAATAAATTTGATTTTGAGTATTATTTTAGCATTAGTACAAAAAACCTCTGCTTTGGGAAGAACTGCCTTGTCAAACATATTCTAAAAAAATGTAGACTCTAAGCTCGTTTTTCACCCGTCTCTCTCCTCAACTCCCCAATGGGTGAATCAATTTTTATTTAGTTATTTCAGTTCGAAATATGTCTTAATCAAGAGTGTTCACAGCTATGTTTCGAGAAAATCTATTCAGCCGTTTGAAGATAATTAGCTGGTTTTTTTCGTTTTTTTTTTTTAATTTTAATTTAAGTTATAACATGCATCTCGTATGTAGTAAAACGTATCCTTACGGAGAACAAAATATTTTTTTTGAATATGGGAAGTATACACTAAAAGTCAGAGGTAACTCTAATAGCAATAGTTGTACGTGGTAGAGCTATATTGCAGTTACATTAGTAGTATAGTTGTAGCATGAATGGGTCGGCTCAACCGGGGAGGGACCACGCTCTCTCAGAATACCAGCGTAAATAGTAGCTTAATCTTGCTGTGTTTCGTGTGGTGAATGTAAAGAACTGGAGACCCTTTTTACTGGAAACGAGGCATTCCATCTTAGTCCTCACGAGTGACAACGCATCTGCATTTTGATTCGTAATCGAGGATAGATGTAGATGCCTATGAGCTACAGCAACTACTTACTATCAGGTGGACTGTGTACTCGTTTGTCACCCTATCCTATAAAAAAAGTATATTTTAAAGGTCCAGTAGTTCATACAAATGTTCTGAAATAACTGACATGGAGCGAACGCTATTACGTCGCATATTCGACTTTTATTAGGATACCTGATTCCTGCCATGACGTGAACGAGCGACGATAGTATTGCCTTCAATCTACAGTCATGTAATATTGTTATACTAGGGCGACGCCTGATGGTATTTACTATACAGAGTTAGCGTGCTTTTTTATTTTAATATTGTAATGAAACAATAGTACATACTATACGACGTAGTAGAGCCACGCTCTAGCTAGTTTATGGCTGCAGAACGAATGGGTCGACTCGATCAGAAAAAGACTATGTTCTCTGATACCTAGGAAAGTTTTGGAAGCAGGGTCGTGTTTTGTGTTTCATACGTAATGCATTTAGCGAAGATTAGCGAACAGCAAAGCTCAGGCTCCCCCCGAACGGCTCCCCCTCCCCCCCCGAACGGGTTCCCGCCTTGTCGTGGCGGGGGGGCTTAGTAGCCGTGGCTTGGTCGCCCGCGGTGAACAAAGAGGAACCCACGTAGCTGACCCGAGGTGAAGGGCCGGCCCGAGGTGGCCACTCCGAGTGGGCTTGGGAAGCCCACTTCGGATGTGTGTTGGTGGACTGCGGCGAGAGGGGTGTCCGCACCCTCTACCGCTGCAGCCGAGGTGGAGTCGCGGAGGAAGAGGAGTGTTGGTATGGCGATGCGCCACTCGCCCTATCCTCCGCGACTCAAACGGGGCCGCACCGTTGATGCGGTGGTGATGGGGCTGCGGGTGGAGAGGATTGTCGGTATTGCGAGGCGCCGCTCTCCCTATCCTCCGCAACCGAATCTTGGTTGGCGGCGGAGCTATAGACCAGATCCGCCGCTGGGGATGGGAAGGCTAGTACTTCTAAGTGCTGGTTTTTCCTGGCCCCATGGCCTTCGTGCATCGGACGCGGGGGCGTCTGATGCGCAAATGTAATTGGAGGCGGTGGAGGAAGGCGCGTCATGTGTTCTGGTGCGCCTTACCTGTGAAGGAGAACGGGGAGGAATATTCCTCTCCCTAGGAGGTGCTGCCATGGGGCGGCAGGCGCTGGTGGAGCTGCGGATGTGTGCGAAAGCGTTCCCGTGGCCCTGCCAATAAGCCTCGAAGGTGGAACACCATGGGGTTTTAGTCGGTGCGAGTCCGACATAACCCGTCCTTGCCCCCGCGAGGCGGGTATGCGTAGGCGTTTCCCCATGTAAAAAAAAAAGGCTCGTGCGACGCAGTGCAGAGCAAATCCTATTCTTAAAAGAAATGTTCTTAGGAAAACGTTAAAAAATTGTTTTCGTGTTAAAGCCACGATGCACCTAATTGGTTGCAGCAAAAATTACAAATTACCACGCTCTCACAGAATACGAGCGTAAAATAGCAGCTAAATGATGCTGGCTTGAATGGTGAGTATAGAGAACCGGAAGCACTCATTACTGGAAACAAGGCATTCCATCTCAGTCCTCAGGGTTAACAACATACCATATAGCATATGGGAAGTAAGTTTTTAAACGATTTTTGTCAAATTAATAACCGGAAGCCTGTTTTCTGTGGCCATATTGGACAATTAATTTGTTTTTAAAACGTTACTAATTAGTTTAATTTTCCATATAGAATATCAAATATATTCCAAAAATATCAGGGATAAATCATCACACAAACGAAATAATTCAAATTTGACTTTTAATAACACTTGAAATTAAGGGATTAATAATATTTTTATTAATAATATATTATTATTCAATATTTATCGAATCTCTATTGAATTTATCTTGAAACTATGATATATCTGCGAAGTTCTTGAATACATAAGCAAGCTATTTAAAAATAGTATTTCAGTTTTCCAGAAATTAAATTGTATTAGTATGGTAAGAATTTTATAACGTACAGAGAACAATGAATTGTTTATTATAAATGATTAATACATCATCAGACTCTCACCCCAATAAATTACGTCTCTGAATATAATTCCACCAAAATTATAGCAACATTAATCATAATAAAATGTCAAGAAAGCCACTGTCACAAAAGATACGAGGTCACAGTATCAAAATATCAACATTCTTACGTGGTAGAGCCATGCTGCAATTATATTAGTAGTATAGTTGTAGCACGAATGGGTCGGCTCGACCGGGGAAGGACCACGCTCTCACAGAATACCAGCGTGAAATAGTAGCTTAATGCTGCTGTATTTCGTATGGTGAGTGTAGAGAACCGGAGACCCTTTTTACTGGAAATGAGGCATTCCATCTCAGTCCTCACGGGTGACAACGCATCTGCATTTTGATTTGTAATGGAAGATAGATGTAGATTGAAATAATACTAGTTTTTACGGAATATATCGCGTATATTTAACTTTTTAAATACCCGACGTTTCGAACGCTTTACAGCACTCATGGTCACGGGCGGGACTGAGATGTTCAATGTCCATATGTCATAGTTAACCGCGGTTACCATAGATTAAAATTTAACTTTTGTTCCGATCTATGCAGTATGAACTTATGGTATCTTGAAGTCTTGCAGTTGTATGCTTGGGTTGGGATTTAATTTTATTTATTATAGGATCCCAAGCAGATGGTAGCACCCAGCCATCTTCTCTATTGAAATTAGGATGTTTTTTGATTTCAATAGCCTCGCGAATCATCCTTGGAAGGAATCGGTGTTCTTTAGCGAGGATCTGCGGTCTATCAAATCTGATGTAGTGACGGGGGCGATCCTGTACGTGTTCACAGACTGCAGACTTCCCGGAGCGTCGATTCTTCACATCAGCTATATGTTCTTTAACGCGGGTTTTTATTGATCTTTTAGTTTGTCCTATGTAGGAGAGACCACATTCACAATCAAGCTTGTACACTCCTGCATCTTGCAGATGGACATTACACTTGACCGATGGTAAAAACTGACCAATCTTCTTCAGCGGCTTGAAGTATGTTTTGATGGAAGCGCGCTTCAAGATGTAGCCAATCTTGTCAGTGACTCCTCTAACATATGGCAATACAGCAGGTACACGCTCGACTGTGGCCGGCTTCACTCGTTCACTGTGACGTAGGCGCGGGACTCGAAGCTTGTTGTCATGCAAAACTTGCTTGACATGGTGGAGCTCTGCAGCCAGGTGTTTACTGTCACAGATCCCTCGTGCTCTCTGAAACAAAGATTTACCCACGGTAGCTAGCTGTGAAGGATGGTGGTGAGAATCACCGTTTAAATATCTATCTGTATGGGTCTTTTTTCTATACACAGTATGGCTCAAGGTGTTATCAGGATTCCGAATTACTAACACATCTAGAAAAGCTAAGGAATTGTTTGCCTCTAACTCCATTGTGAACTGAATTTTAGAATTTATAGAGTTAAGATGGTCTAAAAATGCAGTTACTTTATCTAAAGGTAGAATTGTGAAAGTGTCGTCTACGTACCGCTTGTAGAACCTTGGATTTATGGGAGAACTAAGCAGGGCTTTCTCCTCAAAGTCTTCCATGAATATGTCGGCGACAATGGGAGATACAGGTGAGCCCATCGCCACACCATCTACTTGCTTGTAGAACTCCTCCTTCCACAATAGGTAGCCAGATGTAAGGCAGTGTCTGAGTAATACTGCATATTCTACGGGCATGTTGTTTTCTTCCAGCCTTCTAGTTACAATTGAGATGCAATCTTCAACAGATAAGCATGTAAACAATGACTGCACATCAAAACTGACCATAGTTTCATTGTCTGCCAGATGTAGGTCTTTAATCTCGCTGACAAAATGGTAGGAATCCTTTATGTGTGCTCTTGTATGTCCCCTGAGTGGTGAGAGTATTTTCGCTAAGTGTTGAGCCAATCTGTAAGTTGGTGAATCGATTTGGCTCACTATGGGACGTAATGGAGCATTGGGCTTGTGTATTTTTGGTAACCCATACAATTTTGGTGATTTGGCGCACGTAGGTATTATCCATTTTACGTCCAGATTTAATTTTTCGGAGTGTTTCTTTATGAGGTCACTAGTTGTTTTTAGTGTGCTATTTGTTGGGTCGTTTTTAACCTTTTTGTAAGTACTTACATCCGACAAAAGTTCTTGTATTTTAGAATTATAATCTGACGTATCCATGACTACCGTGGCGTTTCCCTTATCTGCGCGGAGTATCGTAAGTTCGTGTTTATTGCGTAGGTTCTTTAACGCTATAAATTCGTTTTTGGGAAGATTCGGTTTAGGCACTGAACATCGACGTAACATAGACGAAATGTCTTGACGTATCGCCTCCAAATCTTCTTTCCGCATATTATTTTTAAATAAACAGTCCTCGACACTACAGATAATTTCTTCGTACGGTAATTTGCGGGGTGTAAGTGCAAAGTTTAGGCCTTTGGATAAAACCCTAATTGTTGCATCATCCAGTGTTTGTTTTGACAGATTATAGAGCGCGATTAATCTATGATCTGTGTTTGTCAATGGTTGCTTTCGGTTCTGGCATTGATTCAGATGTTTGACATTTGACTTGTTCGTTAATTTTTGATATTTTTCTATATGTTTGTTTTTGCATTCATTATATTTACTAATTTCGCGTTTATTTAATGTTTCCATGCAAAAATTATAGTCAAACGTCGTTAAAACTTTCTTCAATTCACTGGATGATGTGTCTATGGATTTGTTTATGTCATATAGATCGGAGCGTTTTTGTTGGATTACCGTCCGTAACAGAACAGCGGAATCCTGATAACAAATAGCACACTAAAAACAACTAGTGACCTCATAAAGAAACACTCCGAAAAATTAAATCTGGACGTAAAATGGATAATACCTACGTGCGCCAAATCACCAAAATTGTATGGGTTACCAAAAATACACAAGCCCAATGCTCCATTACGTCCCATAGTGAGCCAAATCGATTCACCAACTTACAGATTGGCTCAACACTTAGCGAAAATACTCTCACCACTCAGGGGACATACAAGAGCACACATAAAGGATTCCTACCATTTTGTCAGCGAGATTAAAGACCTACATCTGGCAGACAATGAAACTATGGTCAGTTTTGATGTGCAGTCATTGTTTACATGCTTACCTGTTGAAGATTGCATCTCAATTGTAACTAGAAGGCTGGAAGAAAACAACATGCCCGTAGAATATGCAGTATTACTCAGACACTGCCTTACATCTGGCTACCTATTGTGGAAGGAGGAGTTCTACAAGCAAGTAGATGGTGTGGCGATGGGCTCACCTGTATCTCCCATTGTCGCCGACATATTCATGGAAGACTTTGAGGAGAAAGCCCTGCTTAGTTCTCCCATAAATCCAAGGTTCTACAAGCGGTACGTAGACGACACTTTCACAATTCTACCTTTAGATAAAGTAACTGCATTTTTAGACCATCTTAACTCTATAAATTCTAAAATTCAGTTCACAATGGAGTTAGAGGCAAACAATTCCTTAGCTTTTCTAGATGTGTTAGTAATTCGGAATCCTGATAACACCTTGAGCCATACTGTGTATAGAAAAAAGACCCATACAGATAGATATTTAAACGGTGATTCTCACCACCATCCTTCACAGCTAGCTACCGTGGGTAAATCTTTGTTTCAGAGAGCACGAGGGATCTGTGACAGTAAACACCTGGCTGCAGAGCTCCACCATGTCAAGCAAGTTTTGCATGACAACAAGCTTCGAGTCCCGCGCCTACGTCACAGTGAACGAGTGAAGCCGGCCACAGTCGAGCGTGTACCTGCTGTACTGCCATATGTTAGAGGAGTCACTGACAAGATTGGCTACATCTTGAAGCGCGCTTCCATCAAAACATACTTCAAGCCGCTGAAGAAGATTGGTCAGTTTTTACCATCGGTCAAGTGTAATGTCCCTCTGCAAGATGCAGGAGTGTACAAGCTTGATTGTGAATGTGGTCTCTCCTACATAGGACAAACTAAAAGATCAATAAAAACCCGCGTTAAAGAACATATAGCTGATGTGAAGAATCGACGCTCCGGGAAGTCTGCAGTCTGTGAACACGTACAGGATCGCCCCCGTCACTACATCAGATTTGATAGACCGCAGATCCTCGCTAAAGAACACCGATTCCTTCCAAGGATGATTCGCGAGGCTATTGAAATCAAAAAACATCCTAATTTCAATAGAGAAGATGGCTGGGTGCTACCATCTGCTTGGGATCCTATAATAAATAAAATTAAATCCCAACCCAAGCATACAACTGCAAGACTTCAAGATACCATAAGTTCATACTGCATAGATCGGAACAAAAGTTAAATTTTAATCTATGGTAACCGCGGTTAACTATGACATATGGACATTGAACATCTCAGTCCCGCCCGTGACCATGAGTGCTGTAAAGCGTTCGAAACGTCGGGTATTTAAAAAGTTAAATATACGCGATATATTCCGTAAAAACTAGTATTATTTCAATCTACATCTATCTTCCATTACAAATCAAAATGCAGATGCGTTGTCACCCGTGAGGACTGAGATGGAATGCCTCATTTCCAGTAAAAAGGGTCTCCGGTTCTCTACACTCACCATACGAAATACAGCAGCATTAAGCTACTATTTCACGCTGGTATTCTGTGAGAGCGTGGTCCTTCCCCGGTCGAGCCGACCCATTCGTGCTACAACTATACTACTAATATAATTGCAGCATGGCTCTACCACGTAAGAATGTTGATATTTTGATACTGTGACCTCGTATCTTTTGTGACAGTGGCTTTCTTGACATTTTATTATGATTAATGTTGCTATAATTTTGGTGGAATTATATTCAGAGACGTAATTTATTGGGGTGAGAGTCTGATGATGTATTAATCATTTATAATAAACAATTCATTGTTCTCTGTACGTTATAAAATTCTTACCATACTAATACAATTTAATTTCTGGAAAACTGAAATACTATTTTTAAATAGCTTGCTTATGTATTCAAGAACTTCGCAGATATATCATAGTTTCAAGATAAATTCAATAGAGATTCGATAAATATTGAATAATAATATATTATTAATAAAAATATTATTAATCCCTTAATTTCAAGTGTTATTAAAAGTCAAATTTGAATTATTTCGTTTGTGTGATGATTTATCCCTGATATTTTTGGAATATATTTGATATTCTATATGGAAAATTAAACTAATTAGTAACGTTTTAAAAACAAATTAATTGTCCAATATGGCCACAGAAAACAGGCTTCCGGTTATTAATTTGACAAAAATCGTTTAAAAACTTACTTCCCATATGCTATATGATACGTTGTTAACCCTGAGGACTGAGATGGAATGCCTTGTTTCCAGTAATGAGTGCCTCTGGTTGTCTATACTCACCATTCAAGCCAGCATCATTTAGCTACTATTTTACGCTCGTATTCTGTGAGAGCGTGGTAATTTGTAATTTTTGCTGCAACCAATTAGGTGCATCGTGGCTTTAACACGAAAACAATTTTTTAACGTTTTCCTAAGAACATTTCTTTTAAGAATAGGATTTGCTCTGCACTGCGTCGCACGAGCCTTTTTTTTTTACATGGGGAAACGCCTACGCATACCCGCCTCGCGGGGGCAAGGACGGGTTATGTCGGACTCGCACCGACTAAAACCCCATGGTGTTCCACCTTCGAGGCTTATTGGCAGGGCCACGGGAACGCTTTCGCACACATCCGCAGCTCCACCAGCGCCTGCCGCCCATGGCAGCACCTCCTAGGGAGGAGGAATATTCCTCCCCGTTCTCCTTCACAGGTAAGGCGCACCAGAACACATGACGCGCCTTCCTCCACCGCCTCCAATTACATTTGCGCATCAGACGCCCCCGCGTCTGATGCACGAAGGCCATGGGGCCAGGAAAAACCAGCACTTAGAAGTACTAGCCTTCCCATCCCCAGCGGCGGATCTGGTCTATAGCTCCGCCGCCAACCAAGATTCGGCTGCGGAGGATAGGGAGAGCGGCGCCTCGCAATACCGACAATCCTCTCCACCCGCAGCCCCATCACCACCGCATCAACGGTGCGGCCCCGTTTGAGTCGCGGAGATAGGGCGAGTGGCGCATCGCCATACCAACACTCCTCTTCCTCCGCGACTCCACCTCGGCTGCAGCGGTAGAGGGTGCGGACACCCCTCTCGCCGCAGTCCACCAACACACATCCGAAGTGGGCTTCCCAAGCCCACTCGGAGTGGCCACCTCGGGCCGGCCCTTCACCTCGGGTCAGCTACGTGGGTTCCTCTTTGTTCACCGCGGGCGACCAAGCCACGGCTACTAAGCCCCCCCGCCACGACAAGGCGGGAACCCGTTCGGGGGGGGGAGGGGGAGCCGTTCGGGGGGAGCCTGAGCTTTGCTGTTCGCTAATCTTCGCTAAATGCATTACGTATGAAACACAAAACACGACCCTGCTTCCAAAACTTTCCTAGGTATCAGAGAACGTAGTCTTTTTCTGATCGAGTCGACCCATTCGTTCTGCAGCCATAAACTAGCTAGAGCGTGGCTCTACTACGTCGTATAGTATGTACTATTGTTTCATTACAATATTAAAATAAAAAAGCACGCTAACTCTGTATAGTAAATACCATCAGGCGTCGCCCTAGTATAACAATATTACATGACTGTAGATTGAAGGCAATACTATCGTCGCTCGTTCACGTCATGGCAGGAATCAGGTATCCTAATAAAAGTCGAATATGCGACATAATAGCGTTCGCTCCATGTCAGTTTATTTCAGAACATTTGTATGAACTTACTGGACCTTTAAAATATACTTTTTTTATAGGATAGGGTGACAAACGAGTACACAGTCCACCTGATAGTAAGTAGTTGCTGTAGCTCATAGGCATCTACATCTATCCTCGATTACGAATCAAAATGCAGATGCGTTGTCACTCGTGAGGACTAAGATGGAATGCCTCGTTTCCAGTAAAAGGGTCTCCAGTTCTTTACATTCACCACACGAAACACAGCAAGATTAAGCTACTATTTACGCTGATATTCTGAGAGAGCGTGGTCCCTCCCCGGTTGAGCCGACCCATTCATGCTACAACTATACTACTAATGTAACTGCAATATAGCTCTACCACGTACAACTATTGCTATTAGAGTTACCTCTAACTTTTAGTGTATACTTCCCATATTCAAAAAAAATATTTTGTTCTCCGTAAGGATACGTTTTACTACATACGAGATGCATGTTATAACTTAAATTAAAATTAAAAAAAAAAAAAAACGAAAAAAACGAGCTAATTATCTTCAAACGGCTGAATAGATTTTCTCGAAAACATAGCTGTGAACACTCTTGATTAAGACATATTTCGAACTGAAATAACTAAATAAAAATTGATTCACCCATTGGGGAGTTGAGGAGAGAGACGGGTGAAAAACGAGCTTAGAGTCTACATTTTTTTAGAATATGTTTTGACAAGGGCAGTTCTTCCAAAGCAGAGGTTTTTTGTACTAATGCTAAAAGCATACTCAAAATCAAATTTATTTATTTGTTAATACAGGTAGCGGAGACAAAATAGATTACATATATTAATATTATGGATTCTCTTGAAGTGTAGATAATGGTGTTGCGCGCCTAAGTTGACGTCATGTAGTGTAAGGGACGAGAGCGGGGGGAGAATTCAAGAAAACGACATCACTAATCTTTCAACCGACAGCGCCATCTGGTGTTGAAGCTAAGAACTAAGCTTCTAGAAGCCGATACTCGAACTTTCGACGCCTTGTCGATTGGTGCGCGAATGTTCTAGATGTTTCGGTTCTAATGTGTATTTATGGCGCTGCAAGGTGCGATCGGGGAAGTGTTGAATTTGGTGAGACAAGCGAAGCTTCGGAGCGAAATAAAGTGAATCGGTGTAATTAATTATTAGTGTTTTTAAGTTTAATTAGTGTAAAGTGAATTAAAGTGTTAATTTTGGTAATTCAATCGGCAGTTTTTATTGTCACGGACCTCAAGCTCTTAACAATTGGTGTCAGAAGTGGGATCAAATCATGCCAATTTTACCTAAGGACGAATTAGAGGGTGTCCGTACCCGAAGTCAACGTCAGCAGGAGACGGACCAGAGACGATTTGATGGTATAACGCCGCAGATGTCTGAGGGCCAGCCGCCGGCCACGAAAGCCGGCCCGTCAGCAGCTCCTACGTTTGTGGCACCTGACTTAGGTGCTCTGATGGTAATGTTGTAGTAGCTGCAGCGCGGACAGGAGGAGCAGGCCCGCCGATTGGAAGAACAGCTGCGGGGCGGATAGGAGAAACAGGCCCGCCGGCAGGAGGAACAGGCTCACCGACAGGAGGTCCAGGCCCGACGTTTAGAAGAGGAACTTCAACGCGATAAGGAAGAGCAGATGCTCCTCATGAAGGACCGTCACGCTACCTTCGGAAAAGAGATACGGGAGGTGAAGGATAAGGTTGTTCAACATGACAACCGCCTGTCAGAAGCTGAAAATCGAATCGACCAAGTAAACAATCGGGTTGACAACGTAATGGCTGACGTGAAGAAAACGCTGGACGACCTCAAACTTGAGGATGGAACAACAGCTCGGGTAGTAGCCACAACACCTACGTGGGTTCAAAAAGCCGCCGTTCAACGGGACTTCTTCCTGGTCGGCCTACAAAATCCAGTTCGAGGCCGTCACGGAGGCGAACGGCTGGAATAAAAGCCAAGCCACGTCTGCACTCACCCTAGGCCTGCGCGACCAAGCCTTAACATTGTTGGAAGCTCTCGGTAAGAAAGTGACCTACGTGCAGCTCCTTAAGGCGTTGGAGGCGAGATATGGCGACGCTCACCTGGAACACGTCTTTCGCGCGCAGCTTGAAATTCGCGTGCAACGCAGCAACAAAAACCTACAGCAGCGGCCCTTGAGGTGGAGAAGATGGTTCGAAAAGCATACCAGTCTGTACCTGCGCTCATTGAAGGGGACCTGGTTCAGACATTCATCGACGGCATCCGCGACCTTGAAGTCAGAGCTGCTGTGAGTCTCGGGTACCACGAGACGCTTTAGGATGCCTTGGCCCATGCACTGGAGGTGGAAGCCGTGCGGCAGGATCTTCGCTCCCATCGCGTCAGGGAGGTTGCAGCAGCTACGGTTCGCGACCGCAATAAAGGATATAGCCCTAGGTGCTATGGCTGTGGGTATAGGGGCCACCTTCGATCCAGCTGCCCTAAGCAAACCATAGAAAGAGAAGGCGAACGATATCAGGAGGGTGGTGCGGCTAACAGCCCCGCCCAGCAGCAGCAGGGAAACGAGTAAAAGCCAGAACTGCGGGGTGGGTGCTGGCTAATGTTAAAAGAGCCCCAAGGATCTCGATCTCACAAACCCATGATGGAAACAGTCTGATCATCAAGGGCGAGATCAACGGAATGCCATGTAAACTGACCATAGATACTGGAGCCTCTCGTACGGTTCTTATTTCCCAACTTGTAAGTCAGTTCCTTGGGGACTCCGCACACAACCGAGAACGCATTTATTTGTATCGGTAACAGCCACCGGTCAGCGTATACCCGTCCGTGGAGAGAAAGAGATGGAGTTGAAGCTAGGCAACATGATCTACCTGCATAATGTCATCGTGGCTGATATAATGAACGTCTGCATCCTGGGCCTAGACTTCATGAGGAAGAATTGTTGTGCGATTGACGTTTGTCGTAAAGCGACAATTAAAAACTAAAGAACCTAACCAACAACGAAACAACCAAAAAGAAAATAATTTATTTAAAATTTGTAAAAGATATTTACAGTTTCTTTTATAAAATGTCGTAAAGCGACAATTAAAAACTATAGAACCTAACCTAACAACGAAACAACCAAAAAGAAAATAATTTATTTAAAATTTGTAAAGATATTTACAGTTTCTTTTATAAAAAAAGGTATGAAGGTGATGATGGGCTGTATTGATGGTAGTGAATTACAATTTTTTTTTAAAAAGTTAATAAAGATAAATGAGTACTAAAATAATGTATGCACAGGCTATGCCTGTGGTAGATGCACAGCGCCTAATTTAGGTACACGCAGCGCTTGAAGTAGGCACACACAGTGACCAGAATGAGCACACACAACGCCCGGAGTAGACAAACACAGCGCCTGGAGTAGACACGCAGCGTCTGGAGTAGGTCCACGCAGCGTCTGGAGTAGGTACACACAGCGTATTGAGCAGGTACACGCAGCGCTTAAAGTAGGCACACACAGCGCTCGGAGTAATCACACACAATGCCCGGAGTAGACGCACACAGCGCCCGGAGTAGACACGCAGCGTCTGGAGTAGGAACACGCAGCGTCTGGAGTAGGCACACGCAGCGCTTGAGGCAAGCACGCACAGCGGCCGAAGATAGCGCGGGCACTAGTAGGTGGAGGTGTAGGCGTGGCTAGGCGACGACTTCGGGAGAAGGCAGAGGCTTGCAAGATCCCGAGGCAGTGCGGAAAAAGCCTTTAAGAGGTGTTTCTCGTATGAAAGCTGAAGTGAGAACCTCTATTGTCCGATTTTTCGGCTTTTATACTTTTTGACGGATCTGGGATAAGAACGAGAAAATATTTAAATTAAATTTGAAATTATTTAAATTAAAAGCAAATTTTTGTAAATGGCCAAGAAGAAAAGAGTATTTTTGAAGTAAAAACATCAGGCCGGTAACGATATTTGAATAAAAATTGCCATGACAACCAGATAAACAACGATGTCAAAACATGTCAAATTTTGGTTTTAGGCTCGTAATAGAGAAACGGCAAGATTTAAGTGAAAAATGAGATATTATTGATATAGGAAAAAAGGTAGCGCAACAGCGCGCATGAAGCCCGAAATTGCAGAGTTACGGAGAACTAAATAAAAGACCGAAAAAGGTAGACTCCATTGATATCGATTTAAAAAGTTCTGATAACGTGAAAATACGACGTGAAAATGATTTGTTATTGTGTTCTTATGGTTTAAAAATGTTACAGGTTCCTATGGAAATAAAGGTGATGCAAAATATCCAGTTTTGAGATGAATGCAGAAAATCAAAAACAGAATTAAAAAAATAAATTTAAAATAGTGTAAAATGGTATGTAAGTAGCATAACACTACACGTTAAGCAAGGTGTTTTGAAGTGTGGACAAAAGGAACTTTTTGTGGAATCTAGGAACATCCTGCCGGCGGGCCTGTTCCTCCTGCCGACGGGCCTGTTCCTCCTGTCCGCCCCGCAGCTGCTCTTCCAATCGGAGGGCCTGTTCCTCCTGTCCGCGCTGCAGCTGCTACAGCATCACCATCAGAGCACCTAAGTCAGGTGCCACAAACGTAGGAGCTGCTGGCGGGCCGGCTTTCGTGGCCGGCGGCTGGCCCTCAGACATCTGCGGCGTTATACCATCAAATCGTCTCTGGTCCGTCTCCTGCTGACGTTGACTTCGGGTACGGACACCCTCCATTTCGTCCTTAGGTAAAATTGGCATGATTTGATCCCACTTCTGACACCAATTGTTACGAGCTTGAGGTCCGTGACAATAAAAACTGCCGATTGAATTACCAAAATTAACACTTTAATTCACTTTACACTAATTAAACTTAAAACACTAATAATTAATTACACCGATTCACTTTATTTCGCTCCGAAGCTTCGCTTGTCTCACTAAATTCAACACTTCCCCGATCGCACCTTGCAGCGCCTATAAATACACATTAGAACCGAAACATATAGAACATTCGCGCACCAATCGACAAGGCGTCGAAAGTTCGAGTATCGGCTTCTAGAAGCTTAGTTCTTAGCTTCAACACCAGATGGCGTTGTCAGTTGAAAGATTAGTGATGTCGTTTTCTTGAATGCTCCCCCCGCTCTCGTCCCTTACACTACATGACGTCAACTTAGGCGCGCAACACTATTATCTACACTTCAAGAGAATCCATAATACTAATATATGTAATCTATTTTGTCTCCGGTACCTGTATTTACAAATAAATAAATTTGATTTTGAGTATGCTTTTAGCATTAGTACAAAAAACCTCTGCTTTGGGAAGAACTGCCTTGTCAAACATATTCTAAAAAAATGTAGACTCTAAGCTCGTTTTTCACCCGTAATTTTTTTTATAATGAGGCTAAGCTTTTAATAGCTGAGTAAATGATTAAACGTAATTATTTCAAGCGATTTGGGTTCGTAAAAATAATAATAATATTAAGAACACTGAGACAGATCAACAAGCTGAGCTCTCTTTTACCTGAATTATTTATTTACTCTAGACTTGTATGGAATCAAAGGGTGTATTTTTAAAAGTATAAAATGGGATTACATTATATACAATATATACGATACAAATAGGATAGAAATAAGTCTTTTCTATCTTTTTGAAGTATTAAATAACAAAAGGCTTAAAAGATTCCACAAATACACGCAAATTATATAGAATGGTTTGTTTTAAGAGGACTAGTTTGGATAACATAAAAATTTTACTTCCGATATTCAGATACAATGGTAAGACATCGCATGTTTTTGGGTGGTATTCGAAACATTACCTAGGACAGTAACTGTGAACACTTAATCTCACCGACACAGACATTACTGAACATGGTGGTGGTTTAACAATAAATGAAGTGTATGAAAACCCCTTTTTAAAACAAAATACCAGTTCCAATATTTATAAACCGTTTTAACTTCCCGCTGTGAAAATCAATGATTTTTGAAAAATGGGGACATTATTGTTTTCATCCCCGTTTTCGAAAATCTAGTTCTCTTCAGATCAAAACGTTCCAAGGTCGTGCGTGCGTGCGTGCGTGTGCGTGCGTGTGTGTGTGCGTGCGTGCGTGCGTGAGAAATCTTCAAAAAACTTTTAATTTTCAAAAACAGTATTCTTTGAATTAATTTAACACCCTTGTTTGAAAAATTTTATAATTTAATTATCTCTTCTCTATATCTCTATATCTACTCGTGAAACGACGTCGATCACCGTGAACCGCATTAAAATCGGTTGGTTCATTTGAGAGATATCGTTGATGAAAGAAGTCCCGAAAGTGTTTTTTTATTTTCAAAATAACTTGAAAATTTTTCGTTTAGACTTTTATGTTAAGCTAAAAAAATTGCGTCGATTTGTTGTTAATCATATCAAAATCGGTTGATTGGTTCGTGAAATATTCAATTTTGAAAAAAATCTCGAAGCGAACTCAAAAACTTCGTAATAAGTGGAAATTAGAGGCCTTTGATATTGAAATTAGCAGGAGGTTCCAAGGATGCCTGCAAGGTCAACCAAGTTTTTTTCCATTTTAGTCATCTGAAGTTGCTGAAGGAAATGTTTGTTCGTTGAAAACGGAGGGATGTTAAATGTTTATACCGTGTATCTGTGTGTCACATATACAGATATACAGAAAGACACACACGTGTATCACACACATGCGTGTCTGTCTGTCTCTCTCCTCAACTCCCCAATGGATGAATCAATTTTTATTTAGTTATTTCAGTTCGAAATATGTCTTAATCAAGAGTGTTCACAGCTATGTTTCGAGAAAATCTATTCAGCCGTTTGAAGATAATTAGCTCGTTTTTTTTCGTTTTTTTTTTAATTTTAATTTAAGTTATAACATGCGTCTCGTATGTAGTAAAACGTATCCTTACGGAGAACAAAATATTTTTTTTGCATGTGGGAAGTATACACTAAAAGTTAGAGGTAACTCTAATAGCAATAGTTGTACGTGGTAGAGCTATATTGCAGTTACATTAGTAGTATAGTTGTAGCATGAATGGGTCGGCTCAACCGGGGAGGGACCACGCTCTCTCAGAATACCAGCGTAAATAGTAGCTTAATCTTGCTGTGTTTCGTGTGGTGAATGTAAAGAACTGGAGACCCTTTTTACTGGAAACGAGGCATTCCATCTTAGTCCTCACGAGTGACAACGCATCTGCATTTTGATTCGTAATCGAGGATAAATGTAGATGCCTATGAGCTACAGCAACTACTTACTATCAGGTGGACTGTGTACTCGTTTGTCACCCTATCCTATAAAAAAAGTATATTTTAAAGGTCCAGTAGTTCATACAAATGTTCTGAAATAACTGACATGGAGCGAACGCTATTACGTCGCATATTCGACTTTTATTAGGATACCTGATTCCTGCCATGACGTGAACAAGCGACGATAGTATTGCCTTCAATCTACAGTCATGTAATATTGCTATACTAGGGCGACGCCTGATGGTATTTACTATACAGAGTTAGCGTGCTTTTTTATTTTAATATTGTAATGAAACAATAGTACATACTATACGACGTAGTAGAGCCACGCTCTAGCTAGTTTATGGCTGCAGAACGAATGGGTCGACTCGATCAGGAAAAGACCACGTTCTCTGATACCTAGGAAAGTTTTGGAAGCAGGGTCGTGTTTTGTGTTTCATACGTAACGCATTTAGCGAAGATTAGCGTACAGCGAAGCTCAGGCTCCCCCCGAACGGGTCCTCCCCCCCCCCCCCCCCGAACGGGTTCCCGCCTTGTCGTGGCGGGGGGGCTTAGTAGCCGTGGCTTGGTCACCCGCGGTGAACAAAGAGGAACCCACGTGGCTGGCCCGAGGTGAAGGGCCGGCCCGAGGTGGCCAATCCGAGTGGGCTTGGGAAGCCCACTTCGGATGTGTGTTGGTGGACTGCGGCGAGAGGGGTGTCCGCACCCTCTACCGCTGCAGCCGAGGTGGAGTCGCGGAGGAAGAGGAGTGTTGGTATGGCGATGCGCCACTCGCCCTATCCTCCGCGACTCAAACGGGGTCGCACCGTTGATGCGGTGGTGATGGGGCTGCGGGTTGAGAGGATTGTCGGTATTGCGAGGCGCCGCTCTCCCTATCCTCCGCAGCCGAATCTTGTTTGGCGGCGGAGCTATAGACCAGATCCGCCGCTGGGGATAGGAAGGCTAGTACTTCTAAGTGCTGGTTTTTCCTGGCCCCATGGCCTTCGTGCATCGGACGCGGGGGCGTCTGATGCGCAGATGTAATTGGAGGCCGTGGAGGAAGGCGCGTCATGTGTTCTGGTGCGCCTTAACTGTGAAGGAGAACGGGGAGGAATATTCCTCTCCCTAGGAGGTGCTGCCATGGGGTGGCAGGCGCTGGTGGAGCTGCGGATGTGTGCGAAAGCATTCCCGTGGCCCTGCCAATAAGCCTCGAAGGTGGAACACCATGGGGTTTTAGTCGGTGCGAGTCCGACATAACCCGTCCCTGCCCCCGCGAGGCGAGTATGCGTAGGCATTTCCCCATGTAAAAAAAGGCTCGTGTGACGCAGCGCAGCGCAAATCCTATTCTTAAAAGAAATGTTCTTAGGAAAACGTTAAAAAATTGTTTTCGTGTTAAAGCCACGATGCACCTAATTGGTTGCAGCAAAAATTACAAATTACCACGCTCTCACAGAATACGAGCGTAAAATAGCAGCTAAATGATGCTGGCTTGAATGGTGAGTATAGAGAACCGGAAGCACTCATTACTGGAAACAAGGCATTCCATCTCAGTCCTCAGGGTTAACAACATACCATATAGCATATGTGAAGTAAGTTTTTAAACGATTTTTTTCAAATTAATAACCGGAAGCCTGTTTTCTATGGCCATATTGGACAATTAATTTGTTTTTAAAACGTTACTAATTAGTTTAATTTTCCATATAGAATATCAAATATATTCCAAAAATATCAGGGATAAATCATCACACAAACGAAATTATTCAAATTTGACTTTTAATAACACTTGAAATTAAGGGATTAATAATATTTTTTATTAATAATATATTATTATTCAATATTTATCGAATCCCTATTGAATTTATCTTGAAACTATGATATATCTGCAAAGTTCTTGAATACATAAGCAAGCTATTTAAAAATAGTATTTCAGTTTTCCAGAAATTAATTTTTAATAGTATGGTAAGAATTTTATAATGTACAGAGAATAATGAATTGTTTATTATGAATGATTAATACATCATCAGACTCTCACCCCAATAAATTACGTCTCTGAATATAATTCCACCAAAATTATAGCAACATTAATCATAACAAAATGTCAAGAAAACCACTGTCACAAAAGATACGAGGTCACAGTATCATAAATATCAGTAAGTATCATAAAATAATTATTTTTATAAATTGCTAATTTCCGTGAAAAGTAAGATTATTTGTAAAAGAACGAGACCGTCCTTTTCATGAATAGTAAGCTGAAGTGACAATGAGCTATAATATAGCTCAAACAACCAACAACCGATGGAAGAGAAAGGTTTTTGAGTGGCAGCCTTGTACCGGTAGACGAAGTGTATGGTGGTTTTCCACTCGATATTGTCAAGTCAAACGACTTGTTAAGATATGCAGGAAGTCGATGGATGCACGAGGCCCAGGACGGTGCTTTCCAGTATTCCTTGGGGGAGGCCTATATTCAGTAGTGCACTGGTAAAGGGCTGTAATGATGATGATGATGATTCTAGGATATTTTTATACTATTTTTGTTCGATTTATGATAGAAGAATAACGTAAATAGTTGTACTTATAATGTCATGATTAAATTAGTTTTGTTTGTTGTCTAAAAATATTTTATACAATAGAAGTTTTCGACAATATTTTAACCGAGCTAGACGCATAGGTAATTTTACTACGATATTAATATTATTTCTATATATATTAATCGAATAAAAATGTCTGCCCGTAACATCGAAGTAACTGGCTACTGTTGAACTCAGGGGGTTACTTGCTAACCGTTTATAAAATATTTGTTTTTTGTGTTTGTTTGTCGATCGAGATGTAACTTAACAGACAGATAAAGAGAAATGCTAGTGGTTATTGTAATTAATGGTCCTATAAAGGACATATTTGAGAAATCGATCTACTAACAAAATAAATGATTGTCGATCATTAGTTTATAAACCATAAGCACACGAATAAAGAAAAGACATAACAGCTAGTGACAAATCTTTTTTGGTTTACGATTCCCCACAAAGAGGTCCTTACACTTTACTTTCTTTTTGTAATCTTTAATGCAAAATCTCTTTTTTAAGTTTTTTTTTTTACTTTAAAACCGTTTTAAAATAAAACTGTAAGTGTTAACTGTTGTAACAATATGATAAATTGATACGACTTTTTTATATAATACAAGTAGATCTCTATTTTTTTTAATACCGCATATAGTTTTCGAGGTAATATAATTAAAAACTAAGTTTAAAGTAATTTTTCAATCATAAAAAATTTTTTAAAAACCCACTAACGGATCTATAACCTTTTTTGTTTAAATTCCACGTGGACAAAGTCACAGGTAAAAGCTAGTTTAAGAATAAAATAAGATATTATAGGTCTTTGATTCTGAATACAATGCGTGACCTTTTCTAAGCACTCAAATTTTGATTAATGCCCTTCTTATTATCTCGGTACTTATCCTCCTCGGACTCACGTGGTCATATTTTTTGATTAATGTCGCCATTGTGAAAATGTGAAATATAATTGTGTCCATCGTTGCGTTATCTATTTCATGAATAAGTAAGTAAAATAACAAAAATAAATAGCAATACTATGCCACTTGGCAGAGTCCTTCAAGATATACAACAGGTGACTCGCCTCATTACCATAATTAAAACTATACACATGCCTCTCTTGATACCGCAATATTTTTAAATCATACTATATGGCTTCAGTATCTATTATTTTAAACCGACTTCAAAATTGAGTAGGTCCTTAATTCGAATGTATGTTCTTTTTAATTGTATGTAATGCGATATATTTGTCAATAGTGAACCGATTTTAATGCTACCTTTTAGGAAACCGGTTATACTTTAGAGTTTTTTATTATATAAGTTTGGAAGAATAATTCTACTATTATGAGTGTAACTATTTAGATAACTTAGATAACATTTTACCAGTTACCTTCAGCTTGTGATATACCTTACTAACAGTCCACTCATAAGCTTTAAAAATTGAACTTTCTACGACGACACGAGGCGTACAATATAAAATGATCAGCAGTGGATTTTTATAGGCAGCAATGATGACCATGATGATGACAGCTGTATGTGCGCAGCACAATGACAGATATAATTTAAAAGTTGGTGCCTACTCAAACGAACTCGTAGGCATAAAAATCACACATTTTTATACGTGGTAGAGAAACGGTATGGTTGTAGCACGAATGGGTTGACACGACCGGGTTAAGAACACGCTCTTACAGAATAAAAGTTAAAGTTACACTTGTATACGTCCCACCGTTGAGCACAGGACTTTTCTCATTGCTGAGAGGGTTTTAGAGGAAGGAAGAGTCCGCCGCGCAGCCCCAATGTGTGTTGGCGAACTTCACAAGTCTTCACAGTTTTCGAAATATTTTATTTTTAATTTCTCAAATATGCAGGTTTACTCACGATGATTTCCTTCACTGACCGAGCACGTGGTAAATCAGCACTTAAAATTGCAATTAACAATTTCACTGGTGCCGGCGGGTATCGAACCCGAGTTTCTCCCACAAAAACCGGCGTAAAATAGCTACCTGTGTTTAGTATGGTGAGTTGAGACAACCGAAGACCCTTGTTACTAGAAACGAAGGATATCATCTTAATCCTCCGAGGTGGTAACGTATCTGCATTGTGATTCTTAATTGGGGATCAATGTAGATGGCTATGGACTACAGCATCCACTTATTATCAGGTGGACTGTGTGCTCCTTTACCATCCTAATTCTATTAAAACTATAAGTATTATTATTATTTGCTAGTACCAAATATGCATCGCTAAATTCTGTAAATAAAGTTCTATTAAAATATATCCAAGCATTCCTGCACACAAACGAGATTATTTTGCGCATGTTCTTCTCTTTTTCGCAATTAAAATATGACTGTGGCAATTTTGGAGTATGCATCCAAAAACAAGTAATTATTTTAATTGCAGGCAAAGGCACAACGTGCGTTTCACCGTATTTTGTCACGTCTGCATTGCTTCATATTACACAATTACGCTCTGCTGCCGACGTCTACGCAGTCGTAGCGGTCTACGAAAGATACACAAGATTTTGTATTTATGCGCTGTGCTTTATTCGCAACCATGTGTAATAAAATAATTTCAGAAGTACAATGTAGAGGTTGACAACAATGTGACTTTTTAATTACAATTTTTATATAAATTATTTTTTTTTTTTTAGTTTTTAGGAATAACTTTAAAAATGTTCGTTCTTCCACCTTATAACAGCCCATAATGAGTCTATTCTTGAACTACAAAACACATCGCATCCATTGACATCTTGCATCTCTGACCTCGTTACTTTTTCTCGTTCCTTTCCTTTTAGCGGGAGTTGATCCCTGATATAAGCAACACTATTTTCTTGGGAAACCAATATGAAACTGCGGTTGCCTACCAACCTGCCAAGCCACGCAATAAATAAGCAAGAAAACCTTAAAACTAGAACTAATAATTGTGAAAAAAATATGCCAAAAGGCTTAGAAAGCGAAACAGCTGACTACGGTGTCACGTGATTCCGAATCCCAAACTGAGATATAGATATATGTGCAATATTACAATATAATCTGAGGGTGACAAACGAGCACTCAATCCACCTGATGTTAAGTGGTTGCTGTGCCTATAGACATCTACATCTATCCTCGATTACCAATCAAAATGCAGATGCGTTGTCACCCGTGAGGACTGGAGGACGATGGAATGCCTCGTTTCCAGTAAAAAGGTTTTCCAATTCCTTACACTCACCACACGAAATACAGCAAGCAGCATTAAGCTATTATTTTACGCTGATATTCAGTGAGAGTGTGGTCCTTCCCCGGTTCAGCTATAACTATGTTTGATTTTTCTTCAAACACAGTTATAAAATAATGGAGTTAATTTTCTTTTTATAATAATATTTTGATGTCGGGAAGTATCTTTTACCTGTTCATGATTTTGATGAAATTATAACTGATGAAATTATATAAGTGATGGAGTATAGTAGCCCACACTACATAGTTATATATAAGAGTTAAGGTAGTAATAAAGAGAAGTATAATTAAAGTTTTAGTACCAACAACACGTCTCCTTCATTGAGATTTTTCCTACGTTACATGGCGACAAAATATTGAGAAAATTCCTAATCTTCAAATGCCATTCTACCCAAGCCTTTAATATGATGGAATCGAATAGTTAGTACGAATAGGCAATATTTTTAGATTTTTTAAAAAAAAAGCTTCAAAATGCTCTAGTGTAAAGTTGCCAACGCGTCGCTTGGTAATTATTGCCTTTCAAGCGGCAACATGAAGTATTTTAGTTATTACACCACCGCCACCCCTACCACACGGTCTTATAAAATAAGCAAAAGAGCACACAATCAAGCATTCACCTCAAAAATTATCGTAACGTTTTAAAACCCTATTTCACTATCTAACAATTTTATACTAAAACATGTCACTATACAGTATCGCGGCGTGGCAATATGAGATCAATTCCATTTTGTTTCCCCTGAACAGGTGAGCGCCGGATATAAGAAAGTATTCGCCGGGCTGTGGTTATGTAACTCCTCGAATCTTGTTACATTTCCAATTGCATCCGCACTTACTTTTTATATGAATGAGATTATTGAAGTTTAATAAAGTTCTCTTTAGTCTCTACAATGCATATTATCGTTTATATTTTTTAATAAATCCTCCCTCGAAGAAGGTTCATTTCCAAATATTATGTTTGGGACTGATAAAATAAAAAAAACTTATTGATTACATAATAAACAGTAGCAAACAATCAAGTCTGCGATAAATATGTCATTATAAACAGTCTATATATAGTTATTTAACGGTAAATCAAAGTTCGGCCACATCTTAACCGTAGCATAAGATAAGATTTCTTTTTATAGGATAAGGGAGACATCCCTTACGACATAGCACGAGCACACAGTCCACCAGATGGTTAGTGGATGCCTTGACCCATAGTCATCTTTATCTATCCTAGATTAAGAATCAAAATGTAGCTGCGCCGGCACCCCTGAGTACTAAGATGGAATGCCTGATTTTCAATAAAAAGAATCTCCAGTTCTTTCCATTCACCATTCACAACGCAGCATCATTGTGCTTTATTTTTATTTAACATCGTTTTCTGTGTCAGCGTGGTGTATCCCCGGTCAAGCCAACTCATTCGTGCTACAACCATAATATAGCTGGAGCGTAGCTCTACCACGTATAATATTCAAAAATTAAAAGTATATATTTTATTCCTCTTCTGTTTTCAATTGATTTTAATTGATTTATCTCGCAAATTTGTCCATCCAACTCTGTTCTCATTTTATGTAAAAGTTGTTTGCGTCTGCAGTAACGGCGTCAGCAGCAGTACGACCGCTTCCCAGATTCAGGATTATTGTAACTAGTTAATATCTACTAAGCTATTTTGTTTATAATAGAGGTTTTATATTTATTTTTCATAATATTTTTCGCATGTTGTGTTCTTAATATATTATTTGTCATTCATATAAAACAATATACGAGTATAATATAATTTTGTAATAATTACGCAACTTATCGAACAAAATTGTTTAAATTAATGATTCTATATATTCGAATAGCACATCACTTATAAACGTACGTTTTCGTAATAGGTGTACAAAAACTTACGTTTTCGTTTACTATTACATAAGTGATGTGCAATGAAGACTATACAAATAAATTAAATAACCGTTGACATCATACGTCTACTAAATCCATCTAAGCCTAGAGGTTTTTATTTAATTTTTGACGCAGACCCTTCGTTCTCTCGTTGGTAATTTACAGCGGTCCACTTCAGCGAAGCACTAAAGCCGGTCTGTAGAGTCTGCACGTACGTCCATTACATCACTCTGATCCACAGTAAGTCAGCTCATAATTGAGAAACGTACACAAACTTTTGAATTCTTTAAGGATTCAACTAAAATTAAAGATTGCATAAATAATTTGTTTTGCAAAAAATATGTACATAAATAATCTATAAGTTATTACACTTGAAAATTACGGGAGCGACACTGAAAGTTGTTTAAACAAGCCACGTGTAAACGAAATAATAAAAAAATAAGTTCAAATTTTGAAAATTAAACTCTGCGAATATTATTGTGTATGTATTTTATTAATTTGTCATTTGTTTACGATTTGGCAGGAAATTGAAAATTCTCTGTGTCACGTCAGCATGAATATAACATGAGAAAGTTTTTGAACAATGATTTTTATGACTTTTGATGTCATTTAAGTCAACAACAAAGTTGTGAGAGACTTCGATTGGCCTTTCATGATGAAACTCCATCTCGTGCCACTGTTTCCAACTGGTTTAATGGGTATAAACGTGGTCGCATTAATATCACCGATGATCTGCGTGAGGGACGGGCTCCTACGGCGACGACTGAAGATAACATCAGTGTTGCTCGGCGTATGATAGAGACTGACAAAAGAGTGACTTATCAGCAGATTTGGCCAAGATTAGGCATCGATATAAGTCAAGTGCACAAAATCCTTCATGAACAGTGAGGGAGCTTTATGTCCAGTGGAAACGTCATAATTTGACAGAGGCCCAAAAACTCCGTCGTGTCGTGAAATGACTCCAGCATTAATTGGTCGGCTCTACAGGACGACCACGCTCTCACAGAATACCAGCGTAAAACAGTAATGTAATGCTGTTAATCTCTTTTACTGGAAACTGGATCTGCATTTTAATACTTGATCGAGGTGGGATGAAGATGTCTATAAACAACAATATCCACTTCTCATCAGGTTGTCTTTGTGCTAGCTTGTCACCCTTATTCTATAAAAAATACTGTCAGTCGTAGGATGCATATATCAGAAGTCAAACCTTCTTATCTTCACAAACGTGTAAACATGATGTTTGTATTTTATATGTCATCAAATCCTAAAAATGTCTGACATACCAAAAGAATTTTTTACTTAACCCTTCAATCCCATGCAGTTGCATGCGCCCTCAGATGAAGTAAAAAAAGGTGGATATCGCACCTAGAACAAGAAACTGTAACCAGTTTTATAACTTTGTGTGAGTCAGAGAAGTGTTGCCACTTTTTTTAAAATTCCCTGAAATTCGAGATACAAAACTACAACTATAAGAGTAATATGCGATGCGAATGCGAAAGTATATCTGTCTGTTTTAATAAATTTCAACAATTTGACAACTTAAAAAAGATAAAGCACGAAGGAGGCCTCTGTAGATTATTTAAAAGTCTTCTTGATAGATTGTCGAGTGAGCATGTTAACATAGGTAAAATATACAACAAATGTAATGTAAAATCTGTTTAATAAAAAAAAATAACTTAATACTAAAAAAACTAGTTAGAATAATAAATAATTTTCCATGGAATTAAAAATATACTTTTCTAAATGAAAAAAAGTATATTTTAGTAAATGCAAAATAGAACAAACTCCAGCCGGGGGCACAAAGAAGTGTTCTAATTTGTACCCCGGGTAGGAGAGATATGAATCAGCCGGAGAGGACACCTGGGTCTCGGTTAAAAAGAGCAAGGCCAGATTCGTCGTCTCCGGGTGGTACTGGACAACATTAAGATTGGAATGTGTAGAGGAAACAGAGGAAAACCTCTACTTCACGCAGCTATTTTGTGAGGTCATGGTACCGCCCCGGTTCAAGCTAGTCCATCCATCGACATCAAAAGCCGCTGCGTGGCTCTATCACTGTCAAGTTAAGAGGATGGCCGCCATTTTGGTGCATTTCAGCTCAGTCTTATAGCAGCTACCCTTCATTTTTTATAGGATAGGATGACAAACGAGCATACAGTCCACTTGATGATAAGTGATTGCTGTGGCCCATAGACATCTACATATATCCTCGATTACGAATCAAAATGCAGATGTGCTGTCACTCGTGAGGACTAAGATGGAATGCTTCGTTTCCAGTAAAAAGAGTCTCCGGTTCTCTACACTCGCTACACAAAATAGCAGCATAAAGCTACTATTTTACGCTAGTACTCTGTGAGAGCGTGGTCCTTCCCCGGTTAAGCCGACCCATTTGTGCTATAACTATACTACTAATAGTATAACTGCAGCATGGCTCTAGCACGTAAAAAAATCATGTCTTATTAAAATATTCGCTGGTAGCCTAAAATTGTAAATATTTTTGATAGTAAAATAGTTTGTAAGTACTCAACAATTAAAACAGAAACATCAGCGACTTAAAAAATTAAATATTTACCTTGACTTCGATTTGATGTAAAATAATAACAACTAATAAAAAATGTGCTGACTAAATATATTTTTATAACTTAGCCTAAAATTAATTACCCAAATCTTGGATCATTAGAAATAAGAAATACTGGCAACATTCTCCCGTTACGTAATCTCGTAAACATTGACAATTGTGCTTCGAATAACCTTCAAAATTATCTTGAAATAACAAATTAAAATATAGTTAAATGAATGTTTACGAGTGAAACGATATTGTTTCAAACTTTTTGTTCACTTTGGTATTATTTTTGCACCATTTAACTACACAGGACGGCATTTTGTAGGCAAATTTACTACACGACGCCCCAGGAAGTACTGAGCGAAAATGAGCGTAGTTTGATGCATGTATGTGCATGAACACGTGTGCTTACATAAAGGAGCGGAGTTTTTTGGCTTCACGAATAACAAAGGCCGCGCTGTATCTACCTTTTTTATTTCATCTGAGCATGCGCCTAGCAAATCCCGAGCGTTCGCTTGCGATAGCACCAACCCACAGCAATTAAAACCATTAAAACTTATACTTAAAGACTAATTTTCTATGAAGAAGTTTGGAATTATAATATCTATACAAAATTTTCTATCTACATAAAATGGCCTAAACAAAAACCAGGTTTTATTTCGTTACAAAAAGATTTTATTGTATTTTGATAACAAAAAAATACATACCAACCGGATGTCGGCAGCTTGAAAATCACATTTATTTCTATTCACACAAAAACTTTCATACAAATTTTATAATAAAACACTATAGTAAAACACTAATAAAACACTAGAAAAATCGAAAAATCAAAACAATAACATCGAAATGAAAATGGCGTACGTAATGAACGTAGAATATAAATTAATATTCATCGATTAACTGTTTTTATTCCATTGAAGGATAGAAACTTTCATATTGATTCTATAATACCAAATTTCTTTATAGAAAAGTAGTCTCTACACATAAGTGTGCTTCGTGTGCTCCGGAGTTGCCACCGGTTTTAACGTGTCTTTTCTGGTACTCCTACTCCCTAGGCGTAGTCCCGAACTCAGGGAAGACATTGACTAAAACTGTTTATATAAGGTAGGTAAAATTAATAAAAAGATTGAGAAGAATATTTAATTAAATAAAAAGTTCACTTAAATTAGGTATTTGCAGAACCATTTTTAGGTATTCCAAATACATTTTGGATGTTTAAGGTATGACCTGAAATAGAAAACAAATATTTTAAATCATATAAATTACATTATTATAAACAATAATACTTAAATTATTTTTATTTTCAGCCTCATCTCTTGACACTTAACTTTAATTGAAAATGAAATAAGGCCCACATTAGAACAAGAAATGTGGTGGAACGGCAATATGGCGTGCTAAAACGAAGATTTCCAGTACTTGCAGTTGGAATTCGTTTAGCTTTAAACAATGCCATCAATGGCATAATAGCTTGTTGTATCTTGCATAATATTATATGCAGTACCTGGTTGACCGAGCTTTGCTCGGTATTTTTCGCTCGATTTTTTTTAATTCGTGTGTTTTGGAAATTATATTTAGATACAAATTACATACTGATGAAATATAAATAATATTTTTTGATCTTAGCGACATAACAGAAAAAACGGAACTGATTATACGTGGTAGAGCCATGCTGCAGTTATATTAGTAGTATAGTTGTAGCACGAATGGGTCGGCTCGACCGGGGAAGGACCACGCTCTCACAGAATACCAGCGTGAAATAGTAGCTTAATGCTGCTGTATTTCGTATGGTGAGTGTAGAGAACCGGAGACCCTTTTTACTGGAAACGAGGCATTCCATCTTAGTCCTCACGGGTGACAACGCATCTGCATTTTGATTCGTAATCGAGGATAGATGTAGATATCCATGGGCCACAGCAACTACTTACCATCAGGTGGACTGTGTGCTCGTTTGTCACCCTATCCTATAAAAAAAATATTTATACGGATTTTATCGCATTTAATCAACTTATTTTCAATTATTTAATTTGGGGAAATCGGGAATTGAAAATAAGTTAACTAAGCGCGATGAAATCCGTGTAAACAGTTTTATTTAATGTGTAGTGTTCGCGTTAGTTTAAGAAATCATCATGGAAGACCGCTTTAGTGCACCCAATCTCTAAAAGAGGCGACCACTCAAATACGACCAACTATAGGCCTATCGCTATGACCTCCTTGTTCTCCAAAAATAATGTGAAAATTTTGTAACTGCAAGTTCATGAGGTAACTTGCGGATGACCAGCTGATTAGTGACCACCAGTACGGGTTCCATCGGTTTCCATCTATAAGCTAGTGATTTTCTGGCTTACCTTACTAATAAATGAGCGGAGGCAGTAGGGTCTGTGGCCGAAGGAGGAAAAGGGGAGATCTCCCGCCAGGCAAGGTGTTCTGCCCAGGGAGCGGCCAACACTCCGAGTGATATTTCGGAGATGTTCTATATATACTGTTTATGATTCGGAATTTTGATAGCGTGATTTAGGCTTCGGTGTGTTTCGCTTGTGGTGCGACGACAACGCTGCCACAGGTCCAAGCGGGAGGCGTGGGCTGTTAGTTCGGACATAGCGAAGGACTTCGATCAGGTTTGGTACAAAGCGCTTCTTGCAAAGGTTACTGTCAATGGAATTCACGAGAAATTGTGAATTGGATCACCAGTTTTCTTGGAGATCGGAGCATTGAAGCACAAGGCTGCGTGCTATCGCCAACGCTGTTTCTTCTGCGTATCAATGATATGTTGCAAACTGGTAACATTCATTGCTATGCGGACGACAGCACTGGTGATGCTTTATCCACCGGATGTGCTAATATTTTTTTGGGAGACGTCACCGAGTACCAGAACAAACTTGTATCTGAAGTCGAGACTTTGTAGAAAAAAAAGCAAAATCTTGGACTGACTTATGTCGTAGGTACTAGAGTTAGTCCAGTTATATCCCCTAAGATACAAGTTTGCGCGTTTACCACTAAAAGGAACCCCTTCGTCGTATATCCCCAGTTTCAAGGCACTTCCCTTTTCTTAGCCAGTATCGGAATACTCGGCGTCAACACATCGAGCGAAGTGTTATTTTGTAGTCACTTGGAAGAGAAGGCTAAATTGGCCTCTAAGCAGCTTGACATGCTCAGCAGACGGCATAGTATTTCAAGCCATCACATCGCCTGTAGCTTTATAAGGCGCAGGTTTGACCGAACATGAAATACTGTTCCCATCTCTGGGATGGGGATTCCTAGTGCCAGCTCTTTTCATTTTATCGCAACCAGCGCAGAGCCATTCGAATCGTCGGTGAAGAGATGTTGTATTTCTTTGTGTATTTTATCGCATTAACCTCGGGGAGTGCAGTGAGTAATTGTTAGAACTAATTCCTGCCGTACAATTTCATGATCACACATTGCGACAAAACTCGCGATACCATACATGTCATCTAGATGACTGACGCTGCCTGTGCAATTTAAGAGAAGTTTTCTTCCTCACACAACGTCCTTGTAGAATCGACTACCTCCAAATATTTTTTCGGACCGATACGACTTAGAAACCTATAAGAAAAGAACCTAGTCCGTTTTAAAAGGCCGGCAACGCATCTGAAACTCCCCTGGTATTGCAGGTGTTCTTAGTTGGCGGTAGTCACTTACCATCAGATGAGTCGCATGTTTCTTGCCCCAACCCTATAAAAAATCACAAGATCTTTTTGGCATATCCTATAGTTGCTTATTAATATTCAAAGCTTAAGAGTCTAAGTTTTATTTTCTTTGGTATAATTAAAATATAAAAAGTACACTTTTCTCGTTCTTTCTTTTAAAGTATTGTTAAAAGTATTGAACGTATACGAACTAAATTCCATCGTTTAGGTCCACCCTTTTTCCAATATGCATTGGCCGCAACTTTCCAATGTAGAACTCGACAAAAAAAAACTATGAAAAAACCACGGAATTGTGTTGAAAAGGGCAAATATTTGTTTGGCGAATTCCAGTTACTTATGGTGATCTGTCGTGAATCTCTATGATGATAATAGGGGTGTTATAAGAAAATAAGGGTGTATTTTTGGTGGCCTCAATATTGCTTTTTCAATTTTAGCTTTCGTGCTAATTTCAGCCAATCGAAACACTGGAATCTGAGAATGTTTTACACAGATCATTGTAATTTGGCGTTGCTTTAAATTGCGGTTTCCCAAATGCATACTCGAAGTTATAATTTGAATTTTCAACCTGATTGATTTTGTTTGGGAACAGTTCATTGTTTTGAAGACCTTTAAAACAGAGGACAGCTTTATAATGCATAACGTACTGTGTTTTAGATTTACTAAAGAAAATTTTCCGAAAAAACTACATAAGTAAAGTCATCATCATCATCATTACAGCCCTTATATTCACACAAGTCATCTTCGTAGCAGGTCGCCCCCAAGAAATTATATATAACACTTGTATCCATCTAGTAGACACTTCACTTACAGGTGCGAGGCTGCTACTCAAAAAGCTTAATCACTATCGGATGTTGGTTCTTAGAGTTATATATCCGATCTATTGCCACTTCAGCTTTTTTAAAGCAAATTTTAAAATTGTTATTAAAATAACCCCTCAGATAAATTGCAGCCATTTCGATTTAGCTACGTATTAAAATGTTGCTGGGGGAAATAATACAATAAAAAACTGCAGTTGGCACCCCGCTCACCAAGCGTGGCAACTATAGCAATATAGCCCCCATTATGAGAGTTATGAAGAGACGGCCCCTTGTCTCGTTCGGCCCCGATATTCCAGCTACGGTAGCGACCACGGTAACGGTGGAGCAGAGCGTGTTAAAAATCTCCGGTGATGATTCGGTTGCCATCTAAGACGACTCTACCTGGAAACATGTAACGCACGTACACTGAGGGTTTACGAGAAGATTCTGGAGCTGCAAGAAGAGATAAAAAAGTTTAATATTAAATTATTATCCGAGGTCCGAATAGAGTAGGAAAACACAGCAATCCTCGGATTCATCCTCCTCGGATTTCATTCCTCCTTCTATCATCTGGAGGGCAACCAACTGTTCCAAGGAGATATAGGATTAATCGTACACAAGTATCTCATTAATAAAAATTGTGAGTGTCGACAAGGGTTGCGTACATTATATTCATAATACATACGTTTACGCATTCACTTTGGCTCATCTCGATGAGGAGGTGGTAGAAATTCAAGAGGATATCCTTAAAGCAATACATTTCTCCAAAATCAACTATACGGTGTTAATGGGTGAATTCAATGCAAAACTAGGCACAAGAGAGAACGATGAGCTGAAAGTAGGAAAATTTGGAATAGGGAAACGGGACCCAAGGGGTCAACAGCTGGTTGAATTCATGAATAATAAGGGACTCTTTATGATGAACTCCTTCTTCGAGAAGCGGCCCCACAGGAAGTGGTTCTGGTCGAGCTCAGATGGTTCGAAAAACAATGAAGTTGACTTCATTATGAGGACTAGACGGCAACTGTTCAGTAATATCTCAACGATCGTGATGGTGAATACTGGCAGCGATCACCGAATGATTAAAGGCACAGTTCAACTAAAATTTAAGTATGAGAGGTCACGTCTATTGAAGTCAACGCTCCGTCTCCCTTTTGCTCTAACCCAAAGTCCCAAAAACTTGCAACTCAAGTTATAAAACCGTTTTTATTTTTCTAGAAAAAACTGAAAACTAGTGGATGATATGAATGACAAGCTCGTGAAAACTGTATGCATGTATGTATGCAGTTCGAGCTAAGTTATGTAAAACCTGAGATTTTGAGTGAGATTTAGAAGTTCTATAAGTAGCTGTACACAATATCGTTGGAGTCACACACAAGTGTGAGTAACGATCCAAGAGCAAGTTTTATCCAACTCTGTTCCCATAATATCCCGGACGTCAGTCTGAGCGACATAAGAATGTCTCTTCAGCAACTCATAAATTACTAAACCCCAGGCATAGATGGAATCACAGCGGAGTTTCTAAAAGCGGGTGGATAACGGGTACTTGAAGTCCTTAGAAGCAATTGAATTCCGTCCTCCATGTTGCGAATTCTCCGGAAGCGTGGAACAGAAGTGCGGTATTCTTGTTTTTTCAAAAAAGGCGACAACGCTCTCTTAAACAAGTATAGACCGTTTTCCCTTCATCTACGTGCTGTTTTCGAGAGTCATTACGAATCGTCTCGCAAGCAGACTCGACGACTTTTGGCCACTCTAACAAGCTGGTTTCCGATAAGGCTTTAGTACCATAGACCACTTACATGCCCTTCAGCAAATTGTACAGAAGACCAAGGAATACAATCTGCCACTTTTTCTTTTATATGTGGACTATAAGAAAGCTAATGATTTCTTAAATTTACGCGAACACTACACATTAAATAAAACTATTATTTACGGATTTTATCGCGTTCAATTCAACTTTAATTTATTTTTACTATCCCGACGTTTTGGGTGCTTTACAGCACCCGTGGTCACGGGGTTGGGAACGTCGATCACGCCAAATCTTTTCGTCAGGGATACCTCAAAATCGGAAAACGAGATTGTACAACCAGTACGTGTTGCCAGTGATGACGTATGGATCTGAGACGTGTTACTTAACTGCTGGACATAGAAGGAAGCTCAATGTCGCAGAGTGAGCTATATAGAGGGCTATGCCCGGAGTTTCTCTGCGTTATAAATTTAGAAATGAGCAGATCCGCAGTAGAACTAGAGTGATGGACATAGCCCAATGGATTATAGTAAGCTAAAGAGGCAATAGGCTGGCCATATAGCTCGAAGAACCGTCAACCGATGGGGAAAAAGGTTAGGGCCACTCCTCACAAGGTGAAGTGACAACCTGATAAGACTTGGAGGAAGTCAGGTGGTTCAGGAGCGTGCTGTATGGCATTCTTTGGGGGAGGCCTATGTTAAGCAGTGGATTTGTCAAGGGCTGTAATGATGATGATAATGATCGTAGAAATTCTGTACCATTTACCATTAGGGACACTGTGTACTCCTTTATTAACCTATTACTTTCAAAAACATTGCTTGCAATTAATCACAAAATGTAACAAGGCAAAAGCTTACACAGATTAATTTAATGGTAAGTACTATTTTATTATTGTGTTCGTCCAAACTACCAAACACGCGACGTGAAATTAATGCTCCGGCAAATACAGGAAACGGTACTATTGTCGCTTTGTCAATTACTTCTAGCACTCTCTGTAACAAAATATTTCAGATCCACAAGTACTTTAAACGAGTTAAGTATGTGCGATCCTTTGTACAATACTGGACATAAACAAAATGGCTTGAGTCCGTTTTAAATTAATTAAATTATAATATTATTATTAATTAAATTAAAATAAAATTAAAAGGAATTTTACCGACATAGTAATGCCACGTTGCCACTGTACTACGATCGCAGCACAAATGGGTTGGCTTGACTACGCTCTCACAAGATACCAGGCTAAGATAGCAGCTTAGTATTATTGTATTTCGTATAGTATCGAGAATCAGATTTTAGTGGTAACGAGGCATCTTAGTTCACGTGGGACACGCTAATCTATATTTTGACTCTTAGTCCAAGACAGGTGTACATTGTCTATTGGCCCACATCTGACTACATCTGGCTTCTGCGTAACGGATTCGGAGGTGTCTGTTACGTTGGTGGAGTTGCAGGCCGTCGAGAGAGGTGCACTCTGTGTTCCTACTGCATCTTGCTAGGAAGTAGAACGAGGAGGGGAATCAGTCCCACGAGGCGGGACTGCCATGAGGTGACTGGCCCGGGTGGGATCGCGGATATGTTCGAAAGCGTCGCCATGGCCCTGCCAATATGCGGTGGAGTTGCAACACTATAGGGTTTTAGTCAGTGCTAGTCTGACACAACCCGCCTCGCATGGTTTAGGATGGGTAGGCATCACCCCATGTACAAAAAAACGTGTCTACATATCATTACTACGCTTGCAACTGCCGATTATAAGGTCCCGGGTTTGAATCCTGGGTCAAGCCAAACAAATTAGTTTATTGAGGTTTTTTCTTCCGATACAATCTGGGCGTCTTAAAAGCAAATGCGAATGGGCTTTTGTTACGCTTAGACAGTGCGATTTACCATCCAGGGCTACATTTCAACTTATCAACAGTGGGATTGTGGTCAAGCACTGGTTTATAAGTAAAGTAATAAACAGAAATTCTCAGTAGTATTCAGAGAGTTTGCGGTGTCTCACCCTCGTGCTTTAGAAAGCTCATAAAATCGTTGGTTCTGCGCCTGATCTCTCTCAGGTCGTGTCGGTTTACCGCCCTATCGTAATATGCGAATGTGGGAATGCACCCGTGCTTGCGCATACACTTGGGCACTATAATCCTGTCCTGCGCTGATGGCTAGTCTCCATGGAGGCTGATCACCGTGAAATATATTTGGTCTGGAGGATATTACTACTCTTGTTTGCTTCGTTTTTTACTAAAAGGAAACAAAAATTAATCTGTGTTTAAGAAACTTGTATATTGGACCAGGAAATCTCTTCTATATTTTTGGTTTTTTTTTCGACTAAAGCAAAAACAAGCTATACATTTCGATAGATCATAATTTCGGCATAATTTCACTTACCTATTTCTTATGTATTTAAATTAATGATTAATGGTACGAATATTATACATAATAATGTGACTGTTTAGTGTTTTATTATTGACGTATGAAACTTTACAAATGCTGGTAGAAATTGTTTTGAAAAGTTTTCATATCAAAAGCTTTTACCGTAGAACTTAGTTCAGTTTCGCAAAACTCTCTGATTTGCCTACGTTATTTAATGCTAGTAGCTTACGTTTTATGACAGCTAGCTGATGCAATTTAATGATGTCTGATTCGCATTCAACACATAATGAGCGGCTCATTATATTCTTGCTTGTCAACAAGCTTTCATTGAAGAGTGCGTTAAGACAATGCGCAATTTGATGTTAGACGTCTAGAATTGTTAGTAAGTTGGCACTGTTGTTATAACTTTGAATTGAATATTTCTTTAATAGTGTTTGTTTAAATATGCGAAACGAATTCACCATCAGTATTAAAATTATTACTTTAAAGAATTTGAAATATGCTAACTCAATTTTCTTACCGATTTTTAATTTTTTAAAGCAAAATCATTCAACTTTAAAATACAATAAAAATACACAATATAATCGTCCGCAATTTTTATCGTCACTTTCGTATAGTGAGTGTATCATATGTGCGTTGCTGAAGTTACATCACGTATTAATATCCGCCCGTAGACGTCTACATTTATCCTCGATTAAGAATCAAAATGCAGATGAAGTGTATAGATAGTAGGAGTAAGATAGTATGCCTCGTTTCCAATAAAAAGGATTTCCGGTTCTCTACACTCACCATACGAAACACAGCACCATTAAGCAGCTATTTTACGCTGGTATTCTGTGAAAGTACGGACCTACCACGGTCGAGCCAAACCATTCGAGCTACAACCATAATATAGCTGCAGCGTGGCTCTACCACGTATGGTTGGTAGTCTCCGTCGTGTTTGTAAAATTTACTTAAAATCGTTGCCCTCATCTTTAATAAAGTTAATTTTCCCCATCTTATTCAAGACTGTACACACAGTATCTGAAGTCTGCAAAAAAGTTATAAACACTTTGCGTTCTTTTTTATATAATAAGGATGACAAACGAGCACACAAACTATGTGATCGTAAGTGGTTGCTGTGTTACATGGACACCTACATCTATCTTCAATTAAGATGTACCGAGTACCCTTAGTTACCGTTTGACCGTAGCGCTATGAGGCCGCGGATTCAAATCCCCCACGAAATCAGTAGAGATAGCGTAAAAAGAATTGCTCCGGGACCGGATGTTTGCTCCTGTGCAATTAGTGAAAGAGAAGGATCTCCAGGAACCTTCAGTATACAAGACAACATCCAAGTGTTAGGTTTTTTGTCTTTAAAAGAACAGTCACCGGCAGTAGCGGCTCTTTCGTGTTTTGGATGCTGTAAGACTTCACTATACTAATTTTTAAGAAGATCCAATTTAAGGCCAATTTAAGGAAGTATAACTATATTACATACTAAAAAGGATATGAAAGAGCAAAATATTCTTAAATAGCTTTTTTAAAACGAATCTAAAACATACAAACAAATAATGATTTCTTATATTTACGCGAACACTACACATTGAAATAATACTAGTTTTAACGGAATTTATCGCGTATATTTAACTTTTTTACCCGACGTTTCGAGAGCTTTACAGCACCCATGGTCACGGGAAGGACTGAGATGTTCAACGTCCAGCTGTCATAGTTAACCGCGGTTACCATAGATTAAAATTTTAACTTTTGTTCCGATCTACACAGTATGAGCTTATGGTATCATGGAGTCTTGCAGTTGTATGCTTGGGTTGGGATTTAATTTTATTTATTATAGGATCCCAAGCAGATGGTAGCACCCAGCCATCTTCTCTATTGAAATTAGGATGTTTTTTGATTTCAATAGCCTCGCGAATCATCCTTGGAAGGAATCAGTGTTCTTTAGCGAGGATTTGTGGTCTATCAAATCTGATGTAGTGACGGGGGCGATCTTGTACATGTTCACAGACTGCAGACTTCCCGGAGCGTCGATTCTTCACATCAGCTATATGTTCTTTGACGCGGGTTTTAATTGATCTTTTAGTTTGTCCTATGTAGGAGAGACCACATTCACAATCAAGCTTGTACACTCCTGCATCTTGCAGAGGGACGTTACACTTGACTGATGGTAAAAACTGACCAATCTTCTTCGGCGGCTTGAAGTATGTTTTGATGGAAGTGCGCTTCAAGATGTAGCCAATCTTGTCAGTGACTCCTCTTACATATGGCAGTACAGCAGGTACACGCTCGACTGTGGCCGGCTTCACTCATTCTCTGTGACGTAGGCGTGGGACCCGAAGCTTGTTGTCATGCAAAACTTGCTTGACATGTTGGAGCTCGGCAGCCAGGTGTTTACTGTCACAGATCCCTCGTGCTCTCTGAAACAAAGATTTACCCACGGTAGCTAACTGTGAAGGATGGTGGTGAGAATCACCGTTTAAATATCTATCTGTATGGGTCTTTTTTCTATACACAGTATGGCTCAAGGTGTTATCAGGATTCCGAATTACTAACACATCTAGAAAAGCTAAGGAATTGTTTGCCTCTAACTCCATTGTGAACTGAATTTTAGAATTTATAGAGTTAAGATGGTCTAAAAATGCAGTTACTTTATCTAAAGGTAGAATTGTGAAAGTGTCGTCTACGTACCGCTTGTAGAATCTTGGATTTATGGGAGAAGTAAGCAGGGCTTTCTCCTCAAAGTCTTCCACGAATATGTCGGCGACAATGGGAGATACAGGTGAGCTCATCGCCACACCATCTACTTGCTTGTACAACTCCTCCTTCCACAATAGGTAGCCAGATGTAAGGCAGTGTCTGAGTAATACTGCATATTCTGCGGGCATGTTGTTTTCTTCCAGCCTTCTAGTTACAATTGAGATGCAGTCTTCAACAGGTAAGTATGTAAACAATGACTGCACATCAAAACTGAACATAGTTTCATTGTCTGCCAGACGTAGGTCTTTTATCTCGCTGACAAAATGGTAGGAATCCTTTATGTGTGCTCTTGTATGTCCCCTGAGCGGTGAGAGTATTTTCGCTGTATTTCCCTCTGCAAGATGCAGGAGTGTACAAGCTTGATTGTGAATGTGGTCTCTCCTACATAGGACAAACTAAAAGATCAATTAAAACCCGCGTCAAAGAACATATAGCTGATGTGAAGAATCGACGCTCCGGGAAGTCTGCAGTCTGTGAACATGTACAAGATCGCCCCCGTCACTACATCAGATTTGATAGACCACAAATCCTCGCTAAAGAACACCGATTCCTTCCAAGGATGATTCGCGAGGCTATTGAAATCAAAAAACATCCTAATTTCAATAGAGAAGATGGCTGGGTGCTACCATCTGCTTGGGATCCCATAATAAATAAAATTAAATACCAACCCAAGCATACAACTGCAAGACTCCATGATACCATAAGCTCATGCTGTGTAGATCGGAACAAAAGTTAAAATTTTAATCTATGGTAACCGCGGTTAACTATGACAGCTGGACGTTGAACATCTCAGTCCTTCCCGTGACCATGGGTGCTGTAAAGCTCTCGAAACGTCGGGTAAAAAAGTTAAATATACGCGATAAATTCCGTTAAAACTAGTATTATTTCAATGTGTAGTGTTCGCGTAAATATAAGAAATCATTATGTAAACCAGTACGGACTGGTAATTGCAAATAAAATACGCCGATTAGAAGATCTAAAGACTAAGCGCGCAAGATATCTAACAGCCTTAAATTTCTTGAAGAGATGTCGAGACCATAATCTTATTCCTACGTGTGTCAAAATATCCACCAAAAAGGACATTCGAGGAAGCGCTAAGATCTTAAATCAGGCAAGTAAAAAGTTGTTACGGGCGGTAATCCAACAAAAACGCTCCGATCTATATGACATAAATAAATCCATAGACACATCATCCAGTGAATTAAAGAAAGTTTTAACGACGTTTGATTATAATTTTTGCATGGAAACATTAAATAAACGCGAAATTAGTAAATATAACGAATGCAAAAACAAACATATAGAAAAATATCAAAAATTAACGGCCAAATCAAATGTCAAACATCCGAATCAATGCCAGAACCAAAAGCAACCATTGACAAACACAGATCATAGATTAATCGCGTTCTATAATCTGTCAAAACAAACACTGGATGATGCAACAATAAAGGTTTTATCCAAAGGACTAAACTATGCTATAACTCCTAGCAGATTACCGTACGAAGAAATTATCTGTAGTGTCGAGGACTGTTTATTTAAAAACAATATGCGGAAAGAAGATTTGGAGGCGATACGTCAAGACATTTCGTCTATGTTACGTCGATGTTCAGTGCCTAAACCGAATCTTCCCAGAGACGAATTTATAGCGTTAAAGAACCTACGCAATAAACCAGAACTTACGATTCTCCGCGCAGATAAGGGAAACGCCACGGTGGTCATGAATACGTCAGATTATAATTCTAAAATACAAGAACTTTTGTCGGATGTAAGTACTTATAAAAAGGTTAAAAACGACCCAACAAATAGCACACTAAAAACAACTAGTGACCTCATAAAGAAACACTCCGAAAAATTAAATCTGGACGTAAAATGGATAATACCTACGTGCGCCAAATCACCAAAGTTGTATGGGTTACCAAAAATACACAAGCCCAATGCTCCATTACGCCCCATAGTGAGCCAAATCGATTCACCAAGTTACAGATTGGCTCAACACTTAGCGAAAATACTCTCACATAAAGGAGAGCACACATAAAGGATTCCTACCATTTTGTCAGCGAGATAAAAGACCTACGTCTGGCAGACAATGAAACTATGGTCAGTTTTGATGTGCAGTCATTGTTTACATACTTACCTGTTGAAGACTGCATCTCAATTGTAACTAGAAGGCTGGAAGAAAACAACATGCCCGCAGAATATGCAGTATTACTCAGACACTGCCTTACATCTGGCTACCTATTGTGGAAGGAGGAGTTCTACAAGCAAGTAGATGGTGTGGCGATGAGCTCACCTGTATCTCCCATTGTCGCCGACATATTCGTGGAAGACTTTGAGGAGAAAGCCCTGCTTACTTCTCCCATAAATCCAAGATTCTACAAGCGGTACGTAGACGACACTTTCACAATTCTACCTTTAGATAAAGTAACTGCATTTTTAGACCATCTTAACTCTATAAATTCTAAAATTCAGTTCACAATGGAGTTAGAGGCAAACAATTCCTTAGCTTTTCTAGATGTGTTAGTAATTCGGAATCCTGATAACACCTTGAGCCATACTGTGTATAGAAAAAAGACCCATACAGATAGATATTTAAACGGTGATTCTTACCACCATCCTTCACAGTTAGCTACCGTGGGTAAATCTTTGTTTCAGAGAGCACGAGGGATCTGTGACAGTAAACACCTGGCTGCCGAGCTCCAACATGTCAAGCAAGTTTTGCATGACAACAAGCTTCGGGTCCCACGACTACGTCACAGAGAACGAGTGAAGCCGGCCACAGTCGAGCGTGTACCTGCTGTACTGCCATATGTAAGAGGAGTCACTGACAAGATTGGCTACATCTTGAAGCGCGCTTCCATCAAAACATACTTCAAGCCGCCGAAGAAGATTGGTCAGTTTTTACCATCAGTCAAGTGTAACGTCCCTCTGCAAGATGCAGGAGTGTACAAGCTTGATTGTGAATGTGGTCTCTCCTACATAGGACAAACTAAAAGATCAATTAAAACCCGTGTCAAAGAACATATAGCTGATGTGAAGAATCGACGCTCCGGGAAGTCTGCAGTCTGTGAACATGTACAAGATCGCCCCCGTCACTACATCAGATTTGATAGACCACAAATCCTCGCTAAAGAACACCGATTCCTTCCAAGGATGATTCGCGAGGCTATTGAAATCAAAAAACATCCTAATTTCAATAGAGAAGATGGCTGGGTGCTACCATCTGCTTGGGATCCTATAATAAATAAAATTAAATCCCAACCCAAGCATACAACTGCAAGACTCCATGATACCATAAGCTCATACTGTGTAGATCGGAACAAAAGTTAAAATTTTAATCTATGGTAACCGCGGTTAACTATGACAGCTGGACGTTGAACATCTCAGTCCTTCCCGTGACCATGGGTGCTGTAAAGCTCTCGAAACGTCGGGTAAAAAAGTTAAATATACGCGATAAATTCCGTTAAAACTAGTATTATTTCAATACAAACAAATATTTTTCGTTTATCGTTTAACAATGTAAAATTTAATATGAACGGAAATTCGAATAAAGCGAAGTGCTTAATACATTAGCTGAACTTTCTCAATGCGAAATAGGAAAACGCGTTCATTTTAATGTTTTATGAAAGCCACATAAAGGAAAACCTTTTGTCTTTGACTCATTATACAGTCGAATTTGTGACATAGTGATCATTATGATATTAAATAGTTGTCTCCGGTGCCAAATGTATGAAAATCGTGGGGTTGGTTAATGTTTATATGAATAAAAACTTTAAGAAAGTCGGGAATAGCGCAGACATTACCGTTATAATAAAATGCTACCTTGCGAAATTTTACTGGCTTCAAATGCGGTTCAACTTATTAACATTTCTCATTTAATATTCTATACACCATTATTGAAAAATATAGAGAGTGTTTAAGGCGAGAATTTCCTACGATAAAGTCTTTTAGCACTCCATTCTCCGCTGCATGAGTATTTTTTCAGCACGAAGGCAAAAGGTACTTTAATTAAAACATTTTTGATTATTATCATAAAATAAATAATCTAATTAACAATCGCCACTTACGGCACTCACTGTATGATAAAGGGTAATGAATTATCTTACGTCGCCCCACCATGCACAGGTAGTTTTAAATTAAGCAATATTGCACACCACACAACCTGAGGGAGTGTCGTACTCTCAATGAGTGGCCATACCTCGATTTCGCTACATTAAATAGTTCTTATACTTTTGGCCAGACATCAAATCCATATTAATATTGACGTTACAACAACAGCACAAACAGAATTATAAGATTATTTCATTTTCTTGTTGATTCACTTTACATTACATAACATAAAATGTTATTGAAAAAATATATAGACTGCCATAATATGTTAGTCTGTGCATCGGTGAGTCTTCTCGCTTAGCAGAAATGTACGCAATAGATTGAGATATATAGTATTAAATAAGATTCCATATATTATAAGAAGGACCCCTATTAATTTTTGTTATTGAACTCAACACCGTTTAAAAGTTATTAATGAAAGTCGTTCAGATTCTCGGTTTTTTTCTTTTAAAAATTATCGTCACTATTTTCAACTCTTTTAATTGTAACAAAATAAGCGTGCTTACAATAACGTGAATTGCTTTGTACATTCAATTGTTAACAAAGTATGTCGGTAGCGATATTCAAACGCCTAATATATTCGTTTTGTGCGCCAGCCGCATATCAACTGAATATATTTTACTAGATTCAGCAAATTTCTACCATAATACTAAGTTCTATGAATCCCTTTTTCAATGACATATATCTCATTGAGTGTTTAAGGTGAAATGTCAAATTAGTCGTGATTTTTCAAAGCATACAAAATGTTGCGTCTCTCTGGCTATGAACTTTATTTTTTCTTTATTTTGAAGATAAGTTATCATTCTTGTAGATACAGTTTTTTTTATATTTAATAGAACTTAACAATTAATAACAATGTCAGGCATGGGGCGATTTTTTTTATAAAATGAGCTGGCAGAATTTTCTATAGCATAAATGAGTACATAGTCTGAGTGGATTATGTCCTATAGACTATCTACCCTCTATAAGAATCAAAATGTATATACGTTGTCATCTATATGGACTAAAATGGATTAAAATGGAATGCCTTGTTTCACCTTCAAACCCCTTAACATTTTAAAATTCTCAAGCGGTCGCATGCGACTGCTCGGGATATGACGGACGGATGCGAATTTTGTATAGATTCTATAATGGCAAACTTCTTCATAGAAAAGTAGTCTCTAAATATAAGTTTTTATGGTTTAAAGTGCTGTGGGTGGATGCGGTCGCATCCGATCGCTTGGGATTTGACGGAATATCGCCGTGGTCGGATCTGATCGTAAGGGGTTTGAGAGGTTCACTACGAAACACAACACTATTAAGCCGCTTTTTTACGTTAGTATCCGGGTGGTTTGAAAATTTTCCGTCCTCAATGTAAAGATGGCAGCACTCGTCAATAAAAGCTAGTAAATATTGTAGTGCATTTTTTGACAGTAATGTACCAAAATTTCAGCCATTTTGAACGCGTAGTTGTTATTTGACAGTCGTTTGAGTGAGGCGATGTCAGTGTTTTTGTAAAAAGGGAAAAAAGTGAGTTTCGAGCTGTCATAAAATTGTTGTTTTCAAAGGCAATGTACCTAATCAAATCAAATATGAGTTATTTGTACTTGTACATTTTATATAGTGACTCTGCACCGTTATTCACCGTAGTAAAATTTTGAGCATTTTTAGAACGTCTTAATTCGATAAACTCTAAAATTCAATTCACTATGGAGTTAGAGGCAAATAATTCCTTACCTTTCCTAGATATGTTAGTCATCCGAAATCCTAACAACACCATAGGTCATACTGTGTATAGAAAAAAGACCCATAAAACCGATATTTAAATGGTGAATCTCATCACCATCCTTCACAGTGAGCTACCGTGGCCAAATCTTTGTTACAGAGAGCACGTGGGATCTGTGACAGCAAACACCTGGCCGCCGAGCACATCAAGCAAGTTCTGCACAACAACAAGCTTCGGGTCCCACGCCTACGTCACTGTGACCGAGTGAAGCCGGCCACAGTCAAGCGTGTGCCTACTGTACTACCATATGTCAGAGGTGTCGTAGACAAGATGGCTACATCTTGAAGCGAGCTTCTATTAGAACATTCTACAAACCGCCGAAGAAGATCAGTCAGTTCCTACCATCTGTCAAGTGTCATATTCCTCTACAAGATGCAGGTGTGTACAAGCTCGATTGTGAATGTGGTTTCTTTTATATAGGACAAACAAAAAGATCAATTAGAACCAGCGTAAAAGAACATATAGCTGATGTGATGCATCAAAATTCCGGAAAGTCTGCAGTTTGTGATCATATCCTAGACGGCCCCAACCATTACATCAGATTTGATAGACCACAAATCCTCGCTAAAGAACACCGATTCCTACCAAGGATGATACGTGAGGCTATTGAAATTAAAAAACATCCTAATTTCAATAAAAAAGGAGGCTGGGTACTACCACCTGCTTAGGACACTATAATCAATAAAATTTAAACTAAACTCAAGCATACCACTGCAAGACCTCAAGACATAGTCAGTTCATTTTGCATAGATCGGAACATAAACAATAAATAAAAAAGCTGAAGGTACTCCGGTTTAAACAATGACATCGGGAAGTCAGTCACCTCATTCCCTCTTGACCACGGGTGCTGGAAAGCACCCGAAACGTCGGGAATTAAAAATAAAAATAATTAAAAATAAATATAACGCGATAAAATCCGTAAAAGTAGTTTTAATCGATAACTTATTAAGCTAAGATCTGCGTAATAAAATAAAATTGCCTTACATAGTTTGAAAAGCAAATTTTTATTGTATTACGCTATTTATTAACATCTTTAATTGAAAAACGATTGATCTAAAGTAATTAAAAAGAAACTGTGCCTTAATATCCGTGCGTAGCGTAAATAACGTTATAGCCTTTCAAAAGCCCACTGCTGATCACAAGCCTCCCCATAGGTTGCCATTTTGAAGATATTTGTCATAGTTACCACGTCTGCATTGGCAACTGCATTTTTTATTTTTTAGTTGTTAATAACGTAAATAACTTTGTCTTAATTGACAGAGTAATACCTGACAGACCGTCATCCAGACCTCGCCTCACTCGCTTCTTTCACATCCATATATCTACGTATACAATGTCAGCGATTGAGGGTACTCTTAACATGTTTTCCTTATTATATTCCTCAGAAAATATAAGGGAATAGAATCCAAATTACTTTACTCTCGTTCTTCAACTAATATAATGTGAGTGTTAAGGGTCCTCAATTCAGTCACAGTACGCACTCAGCATATACCGTGTAATACAATTTTCAAAGAGATTTCGTCAAAATCATAGTAGTATTGCTCTTAAATGTACAGCCTTATTCATTTTTCTGATTGAAATTCATACCAGCAAAAAGTATTTAGTATATAAGAGGATAATAAAAATTGAAATTCAATCAATCAATCAAATTTTTAGTTGTGAATACAGGTAAAAAAAATATTGTAATTTGCCATCGCCTGGGCGGGATCTGTAAATGTGGCGTATTCTATGGCCTCATCATCACTTAACACCAGGTGGTGGCTTATTATAAGCTTGTGCTTGAGTACAATCCACAATGGCTTTTTTAACTTATTATAAGTTAAAAAAATAACTATCACCGAATTGAAAATAATAACCATTTATTTCATCAATTATTCCATTAAAAATCCTATTTTTTTTTCAACTAAAATAAAGCTTAGATCACTCCTGGCATTGCTCTCTGTCTGTTCGTGAAGTATCATGACAATCGGTTCAGCCATCCCAAAGATCAGACAGACGGACAAAAATGTTAAAAAAGGTTTAGTCATGAACAGGACTTTATAAAATACCCTCACAGCTAGATAAAAGGCAGTTATTTCGATATTACATATTTAAGTAATAAAACCCATTTTTAGTGGAGGAGGTCAACCTTCTTTCTCTGCTTCTTCATCAACCTGTTAAAGTCTTAAGTGGACAATGGAGACACCGACACAGTATAATAACGCTGTGGCTGTATCATCTCTGCTGCAGCATTGTTCTTAGTCAGACGCATTTAAGTTGCTGCAACTCATTGTATTTATAATATAATAGTTATTTACGATTTTCTACTGTACATAGTATTACAATGTTGACAATGACTATATAAATCAATTCATTTATTCATTTTAATATCAGTTGAACTGATTAGCTAGATATCTGTAGGCTGGCATGGAACGAGCTGAATCATAGTTTGTATAGATAATACAAACTTTAAATTCAACATTCAAAAGCAAGTGTAACCTAAGAACCACCACATAAATATAATTTGTTTATATGCGTAAATTTGATCTTGCAATATTTTACTCTATACGCCCCTGTACAATTAATCTATCCGGCTTAAAGTTTATTACGTTTCAAGGAACATGTGTTGGTGACAGATCGGTATAACTTTAAATTAGTCCATCCTCTTTAAAGGCATTTTAATTTTTCACTTCACATGATCGCTTTATAATGATTGGATTTTGGAGATCTATATTGAAGAGAAAACTTCTTTAGCATCGTTGTGATTTGGAACTGGATGAAACGAAAAAGTGACCGTAAAAAGAGACAAACGTATATAGGATTAGGATTAGTATATAGGATTAGGAGGATTTAGTCTGAGTGAGAACGAGAAAGAACACAGTGTAGTAAGCAAATGTAGCCTAATGGCAGGGTGCGGAGCGTGAATTCAAAAGGTTGTGGATTTGAATCTGTCATTAGATTATTATTTTTAAGCTTACCAATAGTGTAAGTGAGAATTGTATAATTGTTTTTTTAAATACTAGCAATGCTATTAGCATTGCTAGTATTTAAAAAAAAAACGAGTTTCTTATTATTTCGGTATCCTCTTTGTGCGATGCTTTTAAGATAGTTAATATACATTTTAACTGTTAAAATAAACAGTTAAATTTAACAAACTTATTAAATAAATGAAATTAACCGTATTGAAAGAAATATCTTAATCAATCTCTTCATTTCAATCGACGATTTCATAACTTATCGATTTATATTAAATTATTCATGTTTATATCATCCAACGCCTATATCATGTACCACTTTGAGAGTTAATCATTTTTTTGGATAAAATGACTTTACCAATAGAATAAAGTAGATGGCGCTATTACAAAGCAATTTTCTTTAAAGGAAAACTAAAATAAAAGTCAAAAATAATGATTGTTAGATTTATTTGCTGTAAAATGAAACTTTTATTTTATATTTTTGCCGCACTTGTGGATGAAAATGATCATATATATTCATTTTTTGCGAAATATTTTCATTTTATATTTCATTTCATTTGAAGGTTTCACTTCTACCGCGTGTGAACCGCACACATATTTTTTTTAATTAAGCTTTTAAAGCAAGCATTAATCAAAGGAACTTCAACTTATAACGTTCCGAAATTTTGAAATTTGTTTTGACTAGTATATCGTTATAGCCTTATGTCCCATTGCTGGCCACAGGCTTTCCCACATCTTCTTCGTAATATCTACTCCTCATACTTCTGTGCGGGACTTCATTACATGTTCTCGTAATATTTTATTCTTGATATACGATTTCCTTCAATACACATGCAAAGTGGTGCACATGCGGCTCACGTTTTAATTGCTATAATTACGGGTTATAGCAATTTAAAATGAAATTATTAAAATATCAATTAATAATTTCATTTTAAATTACAATTTTAAGTGCTGATCCGAAATCAAACCCACGTTTGACTTAAATAATAACAGAAGATGATTGAATAATTTCAAAAAAGTATTATCCGTCTTTAATTATTATCAACGGATCTGGTTGAAATTTGTATGAACTTGCTGTAAAAGGTAAAAGTGTACTCTTTAATCAAAAACTTTTAGTTAATAAACGATAAAAGTTTAAAAAAATAAAAACAATAAAATAGTTTCCACATATTTAATAGTCAGGGCTTTAATTCTTCGATACATAGGATTCCTGTAAATATCTATAAAAATAATAGCGGTATAAGATATCGTGTATAATACACGATATATTATATCGATATTATTTCACAGAAATACATTCGAAAATAACATAAATAAACGCGATAAAATACGTAAAAGTAGTTTGAATTAAATACATTCGAATTGATAATTTTAATTAAAATAAATAATTGTATAAAAGTTAAATTAGTAATAATTTCTTTTTTGAAGCTCTTTTAAAATAATCTGCCGGTATTCAAATTTATTATAGCAAATTATAGTCCATCCCAAGTTTATATATAAATATATTACTCTACTGCGTCTTATTTAATGTATCAAGTCCTCCCCATCTGAAAGAACGTTTTAAATTTCTTAGCTCTTGTCACGATTTTTCTTTACGGTCCAAAGAAAACCTTTCGCTCCAATGTCCTATACCCTCCTCGACATTTTATGATAAATCTTTTGCTGTTCTTGAGTAAGACTCTGGAACTCCTTACCCCAGTCCATTAAAAGTGCTCAATCTTTAAATGTGTTCAAGAAACAAATTAAGGAACACTATTTGTCTCTTTAACTCCTCTCTCTTTCTCCTTTTAGTTATGGTCACTAATATACCTTAAGTATGTTGTCATTATATAGTATATAAGTTATTTTTTTTGTCGAATTTAGTGCACCCTACCCATTATTCTTATTTTTATTTTTATTAATTTCCTCTTCTGGGTTGTCTGGAAGAGATTGCTATGTAGCAATAAGACCGCCTTTTGTTTATCCCTCATTATTTTTTCATTATTTATCAATGTTTTGTTGGTGTACAATAAAGAGAATTGTATTGTATTGTATTGTATATTTATAGTGTGCAGTAAGTAAACAAAACATACATTTTGCGTGCATTATTCAACATGACGATTCGCTACTGTAGCATCTCTGTTCATATTCACACCTCTTAGTACCAAACCAAGATTGGACGTTTCCACTGCCTACTGGTTCATCATGAGCGTAAGCGTACTGGATCGGTAGTATCCGTCTTGGTCTCGTGGAGAGATTGGGTGTGCTGCCATGAACGAGAAGGTAGGAGAATACGACAACGTCACCACGCTGAGTAATAACTGGCGTCCCCTTTTCTATTGGAAATTTACTCTGAAAATTTGAAATTAATTAAAATAATTTATAATTTGATGTTTTTTAAGTTTTAAAGCTTTGATAGCAAGGGGGTAATAAAATTGAATAAAATAATTTTTATTCAATTTAGATTAAAAGAATACTTTTTGAAAGCCATTTTGGCTTCTTTTTATAACCTTTACATATCTATACAAATAATAAAAATGTTAATTGCAGATGTCCGTACATTTTATATTTTTGTAACAAAATTGTTTGAGGAGGACTATACTCGTACATAAGTAACAGAATACATTTCTATCATTTTTAGAATTGTCTGTCTGTTTGTTCGTTATCGTATCACGTATAAAGTACTAATTTATATCAAAATAATCAGCAAGGAAATTGTCTGTCTATTTGTTCGTTATCGTATCACGTATAAAGTACTAATTTATATCAAAATAATCAGCAAGGAAATTATAAAACGTATCTTTGCGTTTAATTTAGTCTTTGCTTCATTGAAATCGGTTCATTCTATCAAAAGTTATGATTAATATTCTGAAGTATGTGTACGAAATATAAGTACGAATTTGTTCAATGGCGGTGTTTAGTCATAAAGTGCATGTTAATCTTAATAATCATAATTAAATGATGCAAATTATTTTCGACATATAAATATATCTGAAACGCAGTAAACAAAAGTAAGAAATAAAAACCAAATAAATATAAACAATAAATATAAAGTACAATAGTTAACCAATATCATCGATAGACGGTGGTGCTGTAATACGAATACTTAAAGGCGAGTTGTGTGTTTTCTTTCCTTTAGATGTGTCTTCATAACAAACTAATTTATTTATAAAATTTTGAATTAGAAGTACCGTTTCAAATGTTTTTCTTTACCGTTCAGAAACCTAAATAAAAGTTTAAAATATATATAAACAATGAGGGCATCCTCGACTTTTTGTGCCACCAGGGCGGCGCCACTTAAAATGAGGTGTAATATTTGACAGATTTCATAGTGGAGAAGTTAATTTGTTAGAAAATTGTAAAGGCTAATGTTTCTTTCTGTACTATTAGTTATATTTTATATTAATTAGATTAAAATAAATAACCCAAATCACAGATATTCATTAAAATAGAAAAATCAAGAAAATTGTTAACAATGTGCAAACAATTAAAGAAAAAAACACTTTTTCTTTTGTTTTTAGGATCGGTGAACAGCGCCATCTCTCTTTAAACTTATACCTATAATAAAGATGGTGATTACCTGTATCTATACTTTGTATCTTATATTTGTGACAAAAATCATTTATAGGACGGAAAATAAGTAAATAAGAACCTTTTAATAATTTTCAGAATTATCTGTCTCTTTCGTTATGTACTTGTTCGGTATCAAGTAAACATGTTTTTTTTTTCAATGAAATCGCTAAGAAAATCGCAAAGCGTGTCTTCGCATTACATTTAATCTTTATTATATTAAAATCGATTAATTATATCAGAAGATATGATATTTATAAAAAATAGGTTCGAATTAATTATATTTATACTTAAAACAGACTATAAAAAATTACATGTTTTCCTTAAAGTTAAATTGGTTTTTCTTCTGACAACCGTAGTTGATGGCGTTGCACAAATGAATAAATCCGTTTCTAAATTGCGGTGCTAAGATTCTCCGCCAGTGGATCGTATTGGGACAATAGCTGCGATCTAGGATTGTGAAGCTATGATCATAAATCATATCTCTCTGATCTGGATACGATTCTGTCGGTTGTTCTAACCCGCTCAGTTGATTCACCTTGAATCAGTCAGTTGAACTCTAGCTACTACGGAGTTACACTTAAGCAATGGCGGCAAATTTCCGTGACAGCAACAACAACCTATATTTTTTTTAAATATATACGACAAAAAACACGAAAGCCTCCCGACAAACATTTATTTTATTTCTTTAATGCCTCAACTGGGTAATCCATCTCACGACTAATATATCGCCAAACATCTTTTCTCACACCTTAATTTGTGTAATTGGTGTTATTAGGGTTCCATAAGCATTTATACTCCTTCTAAAGGGATTATCATTTCGCGTAATCCACTCACAAACGTCAGCACAGCGCACAACAAGCGACGTAGGCCCCTTTATGCATGATCGCAAAACTGACAACTAACGGATCGCTCGCGGCAACGAGTGCATGCTCAAAGTGTGTAGCTTGAATTACGCGAGGCACAACCATAGTTCACACCAACCGCGCATATGCAGCACGCGATTGGAGCGCGTTGGATCGTTTGGTGTGGCCCCGGCTAATGGTTAAGGGGATATAGTAAGCTCTAAATCTAATTTCGTCTCCACTTGCCCGCGCGTCTTATGCTATGTGCCGACATGTTTGTAATCACTAATACTGTAAGTAGAAAGGTCGTTAGACACTTATTTCATTAGTTTTATCGTATTTATGCCTGTTTCTTAAGGCCAAGCCAATCGCTTCTTATTTTTATTACGGTTATTTTCCATTTTAATTTTACGTCGTCCTGTTGCGTAATGTATATTCTGATCGTAAGCGACACAACCTCCACCTTCAAAGGCCGAAGCGAAGTGACCGGGCATCAGGAATCACGCTTCAAGAGGCCGATAGTTTAGGTAATTTCTTTTTACAGTGAAAATAATGGTATTTTAAAAAAGTAAATAACATAAGCACTGCTTTATAGTAAGTTCATTTAGTATGCAAAGTTTCATGATCTTATTTAAAGTATTTTATGAATAACAGCGGTTTATTGTTTGTTTTGGAGAAAACTTTGGATTTTTTTTCTATCGAGAAAATTTTACGAAATCGTGTTTTCGTCTAACATAATCCTTAACATTAATCCTCAACTTTACCATATATTTATTTTAAAATTAATACTGCATATATAAATGCAAATATAAATCAAAGTTCGAGAACTTTTGTCGGTTTAATTTAGCTTCACACAAGTAAACATAAAAGAAATGTTATTGTCATCCCTGAAACGTAGTGATTATTCTGTGTTTTTTGGTTTTCCATAAAGAATTAGGCGGAATAACACATACAGAAATGTAAATTTTACTATGTTTTTTTTTTAAATTCATTAATCGTAAAAACATTGTTATGTATAGCTTAAATATCAATGAAATCAAATATTTAAGTTGTACAATTTTTTACCCGCGTAGTGGCGGTGTGAGAATATCCAATATACCATAGCATGCCATAAAATGAAACAAACTAGGAGATGGGTAGCGGCGTCTTTCGTAATAAAGACTAAAATTAAAAACTGCGGCTGCAAAGTTGCTTGCCAAGCGTGGCAACAATGGAAAATATCCCGCGATACTATATATAGGAAGGATATGTTCATCTTCGTATTTCTCCGAGGGTTTGCTTTTTGAAATGGGTAGAATTTATCGCGTCACTAGTAAACAATTTTTCACTACGGTTGCAGAATTTTTTTCTAAATTGTCCAGCTCATTTCTTTATAGGGCAGGTTTGACAAACGAGCACACAGTCCACCTGATGGTAAGTGGTTACTGTGGCTCATAGACATCTACATCTATCCTCAATTACGACTCAAAATGTAGATGCGTTGTCACCCGTGAGGACTAAGATTCTCTTCTTCTAAGAGTCTCCGGTTCTCTACACTCACCATGCGAAACACAGCAGCATTACGCTACTATTATACGCTGGTAATCTGTGAGAGCGTGGTCCCTACCCAGTCGAGCCGAGCCATTCGTGCTACAACTATAAAACTAATATAACTGCAGCATGAATCTACCACGTATAAAAGAATTTTAAAAGAAACTTCCCCCTGTGAGGGTGAAATATATGATGGAGGCCTATGTTTAATATTTTATGGAAATTAGTTTGTTTCGCTGCTTGTTCGCTTGGCTCCAAATTTTTACATTGGTAAACTACTCAAATTAGTTTTTCCTTAAAATAATGTGCTAGACACAGATATTACAATCGGTTATGATGTAGATGATGAGGTGTTTTATCCCACGAATTCATTTAAAATGTAACACCTAGAACTATAACCAAAATTAACAAAGCGACTTGCAAGAGTGGATCCGAAGTGTGGAGTGTGTCAAAGATGGTCGCATTTTATAGCGCCATATTTTGAAAGCCGTTACACATCTTCAGGAGGTATGATGGTGCACGTAGAAGAGTGATGGATTTATTTACGCGGGTACTATACAGCAAACGAACTTTTGTTCCCTTCTTATTTTTTTATAAATTAGGAGTAATTTTTAACCCATTTTTTGTTTCTTTTTTATATTATGTTAGTGCATATCTACGTTGATTAGTTTTATTTAAATATAATATTGAACGAATACAAAATTCTCCGTGTTGATATCATCTACGCACTTAATAGGCTTAGTGATGAAATTACTCCGTATACTAAAATTATCAATACTATTATTGTTTGAGTTGAAACAGTGATGTAGTTTATAAAATATAATCAACAGCCCAAGAAATAAAACTATTACAAACTAATATATAAACAATAAATTGAAATTCTATGCGAACTAAGTCGCGAGCATGGCTAGTCTTTACTATATATTGTATATATAAGTGAAATACCACCGAGTGATTGACTTATTATGATATCGTTTTATGTCAAATTTAGTATGGTTACCCATTTCAAAATGTAGTCGCTCATGAATCACGAATTTTACGAGAGTCCTATCAAAAAAATTCTTAGTAGTACATCTAGGTTCCGTGGTAAAATATTATCGGCAACCCAGCGAAACGAGCGGATATCAGCTTGTATTATATGTTATACATTTAAATAAGAAAAAAAAAGCTTATTGTCAGTCATATACTCTGATAGTATGCTAACCCATGTTCAACAATTTTATCTTTTTTGGATACCATTATTTTGCTTAGATAACTGATTACAGCAGTGAACCACACTGTGCTCCTTTAAAAATCAATTTTCCAAAGGCAATGTTGTTAAAAATTGATGTACCGTGACGGCCTAATACAGTCCATTGCTGAACATAGGCATAGATAGCCTCATAGGGGGATATTTGCAACACTTGCTACGCTTAGGAACCGCAGTTTTTTTATCTTTAGTCGTTGTTAGGAAGATGCTGCTGTGCACCACCTGATTTCTTTCCCTCTTAACTATTACGACACCAGCTATGGGTTAGTGGATATTCTTACACCGCCGCTACATGATGCATACACTAAGCAGATGTAAGAAAAGGACAACTTTTAGTTTGCTATTTTACTTTTGTCTGTCATGATAAAATATTGGATCTAATTTATTAAATTTACTTATTTATATTTATTATGAAGGTTAGTTTTTTCATTCGAAATTTGCCTTTGAAACAACAGATAATAATTTCTATGAACTTTTGATTAAATATCAATGTAACGTCATTACTTACCTGATCTACATCGTGGAAATGTTTCGTTTCCCGTACACCAACATCGTCCAGTGGTCCTAGCTTATGTGAGCCTGGGTAGACAAAAAGGCTTCCGTTTTCAGGGGACGAATCGTCCAAATTGATGAATGCAGCAACCATTGAATCTTTCTTGTAAGGGAAGTGTTGGTAGTCCTGTAAGTAAGAAACAGTAATTAATTTTAAATGGATTCAATAATAGAAACTTTAATAGTTGAAATTTTCCTCTTTATCAGATTGTAACAGTCCACTGTTTGACACATGCCTTTTATATAGAATAATGGCTACAAAAGAGCACAGTTCACCTGATGGTAAGTGGATGCTGTGGCTCTTAGATATCTACATCTATTCGTAATTTGATATCAAACGCTGATGCGTTGTCACCATAAGGAACTAACTTGCAATGCCTCGTTTTCACAATATGAGTCACAGCTGTACTGTCAATATTTTAACCAAATACATTTAAATAGGTTAGTGTATATATAATATATTTAGATCTCTTTGTTTTTAGCAAAATGTGGTTAAAATTTGATAAATAGTGACTAATAATGCCATCTATTTTTCGTCACATAAAACTTTTCAAGAATAATGTCTAGGCTATTGCGAACTATTCACGTGTTTATTTCTATTTTACGCTGTTCTATTGTGAAAGCGTGGCCTATCTCCAGTCGAATTGACTAACACATGCTATAACCTCACAGGTTGTTGGTTACCTTTATCGCCACGGCAAGTGGTTTGACGATTGCAGTAAGAAACGTCTCGCAAATTTGACGTTCTTCTCTGTGTCTCTGTCTGGGTATTTTACGTCTTGCTGTGAGTTGGCGTCGTGAGACTATGCTCCAAACCATTTAGTCAAATTGTTTTCGCAAGAGGCGACTGTGGAAGTTGCCAGAAAGTTTTTATGGCTAACAATAGGTGGCAGTATAATCATCTCGTTAGCGCTAGATATAAAATAGTTAAAATCAACTCACAATGACTTAATCCTTCAATCCCAATAAAATCCCATGCAGTCGCACGCGTCCATCAAATCCCTAGCGGTCACATGCGGTCGCACCAATCCACAGCACTTTAAACCATTAAAACTTATATTTAGAGACTACTTTTTTATGAAGAAGTGTGGCATTATAAAATCTATACAAAATTTTCTATAATGTGGTCTAACAAAAGTCAGGTTTTACTTCATTAGAAAAATATTTTATTATATTTTTATGACAAAAAGCGGCTACATACCAAGCAGACGTCGGCAGCGTGACAATCACTATTATTTCTATATATTAATCAAAATTATTTACATAAAAAAGATAAAATGTATTCACAATAAAAGCTTTCATACCAATTACCAATTATACGTGGTAGAGCCATGCTGCAGTTATATTAGAAGTATAGTTGTAGCACGAATTGGTCGGCTCGACCGGGGAGGGACCACGCTCTCACAGAATACCAGCGTAAAATAGTAGCTTAATGCTGCTGTATTTCGTATGGTGAGTGTAGAGAACCGGAGACCCTTTTTACTGGAAACGAGGCATTCCATCTTAGTCCTCACGGGTGACAATGCATCTGCATATTATAATCGAGGATTGATGTAGATGACCATGGGCCACAGAAACCACTTACCATCAGGTGGACTGTGTGCTCGTTTGTCACCCTATCCTATAAAAAAATTATAATAAAATACTATAATAAAACACTATAAAATCTAAAAATCAACACAGCGAAACACAATAATATGCACACGAACGAACGAAAATGGCGTACGTAATGAACGTAGGTTATAAATAAATAACCATAAAGTAACTGACTTTTTATTGCACTAGAAAATATAAAATTTCATATTTAGCCTATAATGCCAAACTTTTTCATAGAAAAGTAGTCTCTAACCATGGGTTAAAATGCTGTGGGTGGGTGCGGCCGAATTCGGTCTCTTAGTATTTAACGGAATATCGCCGTAACCTAATTCGAACGCTTGGTAGCTAAGAGGTGTTGTTAATTATAAAAATATTCTAAAATATGAATTCTTTTATTTCACAATTTAAAAAGTAATGTCCAGGCTTTCTATAAGATGATTATAGAATAATTTGTCCAACGCACTGGTCCAGTGCTCTTCTCTTCTCACTTCCCGTGACCTCGGAATATTTGATTCTTCAGAGATTTATTTATTTATTTCCATGATGTCTTCGAGCGCATCCAAAAGTCTATCGTGGTACAGCACCTTCCTGTATTTGGCATGATGCATCTGCAGGTTGTGGATTCCTTTCACTTAAGAAAAACATATAGTTTTTTTTTTAACGAGATCGTGGATATTAATTTAAGGAGTATACATTTCAAGATAAACTTTATTAGACTTAATTATTTATATAAAAATTTAAAACAAATTATAAAAGTAACTTTTTTAAAAAGTATATTTTTGAATATCTCATTATTCTAGTTATAAGTAACATCATTTAATTTAATAATAATTTATTGTAAGAGAAATATGTGGTAAATATAAGGTATCAAAAGAATAGCGTTGTGGTTTAAGCAAAAATGTTACAGCATCAGAAGTCGAATACATTAAAATATTAAAAAATTAAGGTAATGAATATTTAAGTAAAATGCAATTACTCGTTGCAGGAGTTTTAGTGAGAAGTAGTAGACATATGTAGGTAATAAATAAGATGTTTAATGATCTCATTATTATTAAAGTAAATTGTAGATATTTTTTAAATAATAACAATTTTATAAATAATATAAAAATTTAAATGTAGCAACAGTATTAATAATGTAAAATATTTCAAGTGCTTCTGCAGGGCTCTAGTTTTGAAATAAATGTTGTACTTGAGAACTAATGTACACAACGAGAATATTAAATAAATTATATTGAATTGAACAATTTCTTGGGTCTGAATCCCTCTCAGATATAAGATGAGGTCTTTGCCCAGAAATAGGACATATATTAGCTGTAACTTTACTTTACATTACTCTATATTAATAATTTTTTACCGTAAATAGACTGTAGCTTTCTCTAAAAGTATCATCGCTTCCAACCCATGAACTTTCTACCTTATCTTGATTCTTTCTTTGGAACAGATTGTCATATTCGTTACTTAGTCTGGTCAGCTGTTCTGCTGTGAACGGGTTATTGATTAACATATAACCGTTATCCTTGTAGAACTTCTTTTGTTCAGGCGTAAGCCTGGCGATTTGAATGCTAAAAACGTTAAAAGAAATAGACGTCAACAAAATAACATTTTTTGTTAGTCTTTTTAACTTATAAAACGTCTTTACTAGGAGGTGAAAACTTGGTGGTAGTTCTTCTCTGCCCAGAATTTTGAAAGGCATCATATTCTCATCTATTTCTGCTGCCTAGATGCAATGCACTCCACGACATAATAAGGCTAGAATGATCACAGACTGTGAGGTCTGGAGTGTTAAACGACTTTTCAAAAATAAAATTAACAAATAAATACACCAAGCGAAATACTAATTTGACCCTTATCTACAGAATGTTCGTATTAAACAATGTCGATCTATATTATAATATAACAAAAAGGAAGAGTTTTTTTTTAGTTTGTCTTTTTTGTTTGTTTAAACACCTTAATCTCTGGAACTTCCAATCCGAATTCAATAATCTTTTTGTATATTATAGCTAGATTTATGACGAAAAGTATAAAGTATATTGCATTAGACTACATCTCTCAATTTTTTTTTATAAAAGAATATTAACAATGCTATAAACATTACCAATATTCCCCTAAACCACTCGTGGTAAGCTTAAACTGCTTGTGTTACGAGTGGTTCACGCCAGTAGTCGAATGGTGGATTTGAACCCACGACCTTTTTGAGTTCGCGGTCCGCGCCCTGCCATTCGGCTACTGTTGCAAATACCCTTAAATATTGATTTTTGTTAAGCAAGTCAGAAGAAAAAGCGCTCCCGAATTACTTTATCAGCGTTTGCTGGCGTGTTGGTTTTTGATACATAGATACCTGTTCTAAAAAATATAGATCTTTACACCATATAAAAAAGTCTGCAATACTATAGGCCTATTTCTAATACATAAGCCACAACAATTATTAGGTACTTTGTGACAAAAATGCGAAGTGTCATGTCGAAAACTGTCATGAAACTGCGGGGCACAGCTAATTCATAAAGTATGACAACATATTTTATTATCTTTAAAATTAAATATTTTGTTAACAAATGCACTTTTAATTTATTAAGTAAAATTTATTGCGACAAGTTACGTGGAATCAGTTTTATTCAAGGAGACAGTGACGTTTCTTTTTTGAAATTTTTACTTTAATTAAATTCCTTGAACGAAGAAGATTTCCGAATAATTTCTCCACCATCGGTCATCAATGCATCGTACGTTAGTCTATAGGGTGCACTATATAACAATATTTAATTATTAAACCCACCCGACCGACCCGGTCGTCGACGATTCGATCCGCTCTGCGCTGGTGGCGGTCAAGTGAAAAGAGCTGGCACTGCGTTGTCCTTTTAATATATTAAAAATTTATAAGATTAACTTTTTACTAAAGCGCCCCTTGCTTGCCGTACAAGTCATTTTATAATTATTTTTATTTAGAAGTCTTAAATCTTCTAATCAAATCTGATTTTAATACTTGCAATTAATAATATTCACCACTGAATAAAATACGTTATGACGTTTTCTTTAGAAGTTCTGCATGTTGGTATGTTGTGGCTACTGCAGTTCATAGACACCAACTACAAACTATGACCAACAAAGAAAGATGGAGCGCTGCGTTTTTTTATCTTTTTTATAGGATAGGTTGGCAAACGAGTACACAGTCCACCTGATGGTAAGTGGTTGCTGTGGCCCATAGACATCTACATCTATCCTCAATTATGAATTAATGTGTTGATGCGTTTTCACTCGTGAGGATTAAGATAGAATGCCTCGTTTCCAGTAAAAAGGGTCTCCAAGTCTCTTCACCGACCATACCAAACACATTACGCTGGTATTCTGTGAGAGCGTGGTCGTTCCCCAGTCGAGCCGACCCATTCGTGCTACAACTATACTACTAATATAACTGCAGCATGGCTCTACCACGTATAAATCTGGGAAAGAAAAAGAAATTAATATAAATAAAAATAAGATTAACGGGTAGGGTACACCAAATAAGACAAAAAAATACAACTTATATGCTATAAAACGACAATATACTTAAGGTATATTAACCATAACTAAGAGGAGGAACAGAGAGGAGCTAAAGAGACATATACTGTTCTTTAATTTGTTTCTTGAACACATTTAAAGATTGAGCACTTTTAATGGACTGGGGTAAGGAGTTCCAGAGTCTTACTCCAAGAACAGCAAAAGATTTAACATAAAATATCGAGGAGTGTACAAGACATTGGAGCGAAAGGTTTTGTTTGGACCGTAAGGAAAAACCGACAAGAGCAAAGAAATTTAAAACGTTCTTTTAGATAGGGAGGACTTGATACATTAAATAAGACGCAGTAGAGCGCATAAAGTATATAAGTATTCCGACGAAGACGGATTGGGAGCCACTTGAGTTTAGTGCGGTATTCCGAGACATGGTCATATTTACGAAGCCCAAATATGAACCGCATACAAAGATTTTGGAGTCTCTCAAGTTTATTAAGTTGCTCCTCGGTGATATCAAGGTAACAAATGTCAGCATAGTCGAGGATAGGGAGTAGCAAAGATTGTGCAAGCGTAATTTTGGTTTTCTTCTAAGGACTTAGATGAAAATAACTCACAGTTGAAATTATACTCACTTATTTTTTATTAAATGGAAATGTTCTGTTGAAACACTGCTTCTTTACAGTAAATTAGATATATAGCAACAAACACAAATTCATTTTGAGGAACAAAAGTAGTCTTCTGGTAAAAGTAATCGTTCAAGATCATTAGGACGTATACTTCGTGAAACGAGAAAAGATTCTAGCTCTGGCAACACAATGTAACTATAATATATGAAAAAGAATTACGCACTTTTAACTACTTATTTAATAACAGCTCTTGATGTTACTCCATAAAAATAAAAACTGGTCTAGAGTTAGAATTTCCTAGAAATGTCTTACATTTAAGTAAAATAATGATTAATGTAATACTCTGTAATGTAATACTTATAAAAAAAAGTGTTTTAACTCACCTCAGTAAATAGAATGATCCAAATACAGAACCTAATTTCAATTGCGAGCAAAATTGATATTACGGTTACAGAAAACAAGGTTTTTTATGTAATTGTTAACAATAAGCAAATTGACGTGACATAAAAACAAGTTTTGTTTACATTTAAAAAATTGCTATCTTCAAGTTACTATAATCCCATATATATATTTTTATCTTAGTATTACGTAATGATTGATAATACAAATTACTATTATTTACTTTTAATAAATATATGTTAACCGAATTCAAGATCTTTTTTGTCCTTTTTTATATATATTGATTAATTTTTTTTAAATAGAATGGTCCCATTCGCAATTGAAGAAAAATTAACAAAGATTAGAAAATTGGTGATGAAAATTTAAATGCTTAATTAAGATGACTTTACGCTTAACATGAAACTAATTTTGCGAATTTCAAAACAAGTGATTTACGTGGTTGAGCATTCTGCAGCTACATAATGGTTGTAACTTAAATGGGGGAAGGGCCTGGCTCTCACTGAATACCTGCGTTATGTAGCAGATTAACACTGCTGTGCTTCATACAGTGAGTGCAGAGAACTTTAGTTTCTTCCGGACCTTTTTACTGGAAATAAGCATCCCATATTAATCCTTAGAGGTGACACTGCATTTTTTCTTAATCGAGAATAGATGTCTATGGGCCACAACATTCACGTGCCGTGAAGTAAATTGTGTGCTCGTTTGTCTCTCTTCCTGTTCTGTAAAAAAATTAAATAGTAGTGTCCGCGTATATGTAAGAAATCAAAATATAACCACTTAATTTAATATCTTCTAAAGTCTGTGCCAAGACGGTACATCTAACAAGTAAAGCCAAAATTATATTTAAATTTAGTAGGAATTAATAAAAATACACAGTGTCTTCTTAAATCGATTCAGAAGACAAATTTTTACTTCCTTTTTCAGTTTAATTATTAGTTAGTATAGTAAAAAAAGAGAGCATCTAAATCAAAATCAAATCAAAAACAGAACACACATTTATGAGCCTATAAAATCCTACAGTTAGAGATTGTTTCACCTTAGTTATTTCTGCTGGTTAATATTATGAACCTGATATTAGTATTTCTCTTCTCTCCTCCCTCCCTCTCTGTCTCGTGTAACGTTTACACTCTACGTGAACATATTAAATATCCTGTAATTTATTACAATTTCCCCACAACTAGGCAATGCCACTATTTCCTTTTTAAATGCAAGTGGTAAAATTGAAAATTTAATACAACAGGCTTCAATATAAATTGAATCAGAACATCCTCAATGTAGTCGAAGATAATTAAATATGCATTATTAAGGATAGCTCAAAAACTACTGGTAATATCTTGATCAAACTTTAATGGAACCACATGAGAAGCACCAGGTTTCTAATAAAAAAGCCATCAAAATCGGTTTGGTCTTTAATTGTTCGGTATAACGTAATTGTACGCCACAATGAACGTGGCGAACAAGGAAAAACCACGCTGTAGCTATATTATGGTTGTAGCACGAACGGATCAGTACGACCGTGGTATGAACACGCTTTCGCAGATTACTTTTCACGATTTTACAGAATAATCGTGGTTATACCTCGGTCGTGCAGCACAAATAGCAGCTCAATGTGTTTCGTATGGTGAATGTAGAGAACCAGAGACTTCTATTGCTGGAAATCAGGAATTCCATTTGAGCCCTAAAAGGTGACTATTTTGATTCTTAATTGCGGACAAATGTAAACGTCTATGGTCCACAGCATCTACTTACCATCGGGAAGACTGTATGCTCGTTTGTCACCCCTATACTACGAGTATTAAAAACAAAATAGCTCGTTCACAGATATTATTTGTATCTGAGGCCACGTCATATAACGTCACGTTTACCTTGCATTATGCTTACATTCTCCCGCATAATTCTCGATCAGCTATGCGCTAAGCGTCGGAGGTTCCCCAATTTATTTCCGTTCGTATATCAAACACATGTTTCTGGTTTCGCTTGCTTTCTACTGTAAACTGCAATTTATATATTCATGACAAACGTAGAAATATACTCGTATCTGAATACACTGACAAGACAAATATTTTTTAGAGTAATTTTCTTTTATTACTAATAGTTTTACGGATATCATTACAGCGTATAAAAGTCCACTGCTGAATATATTTCTCTTCCATAGATTGCCCCAAAGGTAAAATTTTGAATATTTCATTTTAATTCTCAGGGGTGACAACGCATCTTCATTATGAGCCTTAATTGAGGAAAGATGTTTATGGTCACAGCATCAACTTATCATCAGGTGAACTGTGTGATCATGCATTACCCTCATTCCAAAAAAAGTAGCTAGATCATCACCTATAAAACATTTTGAGGTCCATTATATATAACTATAATAAAAAAAGGGAACTAAATTTAATTAATTCTCATACAGTCCTACTCCCCGTGGTATCGTGCCAAGTACACTGGCTGCGTTTCCCCGCTGAAAAGCTATACTTAGCCTTTGAGCAAGAAAAGAACCAGCCCTCTTATCACCAGCACGGATAGAGTTCCTTTAGGAACTCCGTCGCACGTGGACTCCACGGACCAATAGTTTCTACCGCAAATGGCGCAAACATGTAATCATATTTCGGACACCCATTTTTGTGTCAATTACACAGTCCAGCTACTTTTGTTGCCGGCCCGGCTCTATGCGATGTACCGCCAAAGTGTCTACATAACATATAAAACTATAAAACCAATATCCCATTAGTTTTTTTTAAGACATGCAAGATAAGTACTACAGATGAGATATCCTTTTTGTTGTCAGTTACATGATCTATACGTACCAGACCAACATGCGATACATAAGTAGGTAGTAGGTAGGACCAGCAATGACCATTTTATGAACAGCGAAGAAAGAAAAGCAGTTAATGACTTAAACCTTATTAATAGCGAATTGGTAACAAATTAATCAATACACATTATCAACACGAATGTTGATTACCGCTCGTCATGTTGCACGCATTTATCGCCACTCGCAGTAAATAGCCCTGACACTGCTGTCAGTAGTGCACGTGCTCTAATTGAATTTAATTCATGTATAATATTGTGATTGCTAATTACTTTTGCTAATTTACATTGTGTATATGATTCTGATTGATTAAAGTTTTGATTCGATTTGAGTAAAATTAGTTTTGGAAGCAAATGGAAATAACTAACCAAATCAGAATGATTTGGTTAGTTATTTTCGTATAACAAAATCAAAATTTTTTAAATTTTTGTCTGACTGTCTGTTTGTTCTGGCTTATCTCTATAATGACTAAACCTTCACTGTCAGATTTTTGATGTTACAAGGAGTAACTTAGACTACATACTTTTATTTTAGAAAAACAATTAGGGTTCCGCGCAAAAAAATAAAACTGAAATCCAAACGTGATAAATTACACGCGAGCGAAGTTGCGGGGAACAGCTAGTATTTAATATAAAATAATAATTTAAATGTTGTCGCGTAATTGGTGCAAATGAAAATAACTAACCAAATCATTCTGATTTGGTTAGTTATTTTCATTATAGCCTATATATTTTATGATCCTTGGTAGCCTATATATTTTTTGATTTCGTGGTTGCTTATATATTTTTCGTGGTGGTTTATATATTTTTTGAGCCGTGGTAGCTCAGATGGTTAGCGTTCGCTGTAAATTTCACAATACGCGAGCAAACCAGTCCCCGCCGGCACCAACGAAATTGTTAATTGCAATATTAAGTACTGATTTACCACGTGCACGGCGATGAAGGAAAACATCGTGGGGAAACCTGCATGTCTGAGAAATAAGGAAAAAAAAATATTTCGAAGACATGTGAAGTTCGCCAACACGCACTGGGGCAGCGCGGCGGACATTTCTTTGCCCTAAAACCCTCTCAGAAATGAGAGGAGGCCTGTGCCCAGCAGTGGGACGTATATAGGCTGTAACTTTACTTTACTTACTATATATTTTGTTACATTTCATTCAAATTCATTACATCTGTTATAATATACTTTGTAGTGGTGGTGTAAGAATAAACACTACCCCATGTCATCCCGTGGGTGTCGTAAGAGGCGACAGAGGGCAAAAATCAGGAGGTGGGCAGCGGCATCTTCCTAATAACGGATAAAAAAAATACAGTTGCCAACCCACTTTTCAAGCGTGGCAACTATGTCAAGTATCCGTATCCAGCAGTGTACTGTAATAGGCTGTAACGATAACGGTATCCCAGCCTACAAAAGCCCTTTGGTGAACAGAGGACTTGCCCATAGTTTTCTGATACGTAGATTATAGAATGAAAGGCGACAGTAGCCTAATGGCAGGGCGCGGACCGTGAACTCAAAAAGGTCGTGGGTCGAATTCGCCGTTCGACTACTGGCGTAAACCACTCGTGACACAATCAATTTAAGCTTACCACGTGCGGTTAGGGGGAATATCAGTAATGTTTATAGAATTGTTAATATTCTTTAAAAAAAAGAAAAAAAATTAGGTTGACAAGCGAGCACACAGTCCACATGATGGTAATTGAATATTGTAGATCATACACATCTACATCTATCCTCAATTAGGAATCAAAACGTTGTAACCCCAGACGACTTAGATGGAATGTCTCGTTCCCAGTAAAACAGGTCTCCAGTTTTCTACACTTGCCGTAAGAAACTCAGCACTCACTCAGTTTTACGATAGTATTCTGTGATAGCAATGTCCTAACCCATTCGAGCCAACATAAAACATCTGCAGCGTGGTTTTACGACGTAAACATTTATTGACTCATAGGAAGGTTTTTTACTACCTCGTTGATAGGCTATTGGGCAACCGCCAACGATATAGGATAGAGGTTATTCTTACACCGCCAAAACACATCCAATTGCTAATACCTAAGTACTGTTCCACCTGGTGGTGAGTGGTGATGCTGCCAAAGATGTTAAAGCGCACCAACTGAACATAATAAAAGCCTTTTCACTCCTGCTTTGAAGATACCCTATAATATATATAATATAATACATTATAATAGGATGGAAAGACTGATTCTGGTAAATTATTCCACTCCTTTGCTGTACGTATTATAAACGACTAAGCAAACTGTTTGATTCATATGTGTGGTGTGTCGACAATATAGGGGTGAAAACAAACTCAGCGTCTAGTGGCTCGATTATGGAATTGAGAGGAAGAAATTAAGTTATGCAATTCCTGGCTTCCCGCCTGAGTTCATGCATTCGTGACAAACAGATGTCACCAAAAAACCTCTTGGCATGCCTATCCATTGATTTCAAAGCCGCTATTTGGTATTTTATTGCACCGACCTATAAATGGCAGCAATACTCTATACACTTAGTAGAAATAAGGCCTGAAATACACTCGTATTTTGAACACTATAAAGGAATTACAAACGAAGTGTTACCTAGTTAGCATACAGTTGGGAACCGGCATATAACAACAGCAAACATTATACTTACTAAGCGAACTGAACGTAGAAGACTTGTATAAGACAAATTGCTCTACAAATGTTTGGATTGTCGATGCATATAGTTTGACGTAATCAGTAGCAACGGGAAATTTGTAAGTAATTCAAAAATAAAGTTATACGATACTCTTTCTTTTTTTGCCGTCTTAAAATAAGGAGATTCAAAATTTTATTTCATGCCCTTTTTTATTCTGTTATATGCTCTTTTGTTAAGTTTATTTTATATGAATGTTACGCGATATCTTCATTATTTTTAAAGGATTTATATAATTATTTTTTTGATAAATAGGTCTCATGAGACCGTGGCCATATTCCGCCAAATCCCTAGCGGCCTCTCTCTCTCTCTCTTAATATTAAAATTAATATATACTAGCTTGCCAGGCAGACGTTGTTCTGCCCTTTTCGATGACCCTTTTTCATATCCTATTAAAAATCTGTGAAATATTCTATCCTCTAGTGCAATAAAAAAACTGTTACCCTATGAATTTTTATTTATAATCTACGTTCATTTTTACGCCATTTTCGCGTGAATGTTGTTTATGTTTATTTTTGGAATTTTCTAGTGTTTTATTAGTGTTTTAGTATAGTGTTTTATTATAAAATTGTAATGAAAGTTTTGTGAATATAATTTCTTTTTACGTAAATATTTTCGAGGAATATATGTTGAAATAATTGTGATTTTCACGCTGCCGACATTCGCTTGGTATGTTTTTTTTTTTGTTACCAAAATACAAAAAAAATCTTTTTGTAATGAAGTAAAACTTGACTTTTGTTTAGACCACAGGATAGAGAATTTTATGTAGATTTTATAATGCTAAACTTAATAGAAAAGTAGTCTCTAAATATTAGTTTTAATGGTTTAATTGCTGTAGGTGGGTGCGGTCGCATGCGACTGCTCGGGATTTGCCGGGAGTATGCGACTGCATGGGTTTCTTATGGCGCTTGAGGGTTTAATTAGCCGTTCAATCGACAGCCTAGCCTCTTTACTAAAGAGCGCCGTTAAACTAGCGGCCTTAATAATATTCAGCCATTTGATCAAACAGTTAGGCAAATGACTTGGATCGATGACGTTTCATTACGTGCCTAGCCCAGCCTTATGGAGTGTTGTAATACACAGTACAAACTATGTATTAAAAAGTGTCCATAGAGAACCTTTAAATAAGTTTGGCGTCACTATAGCAGCGGGCTAAATTTTAAAGAACATGCCGAAAATATTAGTGCGATAGCCGACTTTTTCGAGGTTATATTTACTAAATAAAATTATTTTAGATTTTAGAACTACTGAGCCGTTTGGTAGCACACTTCAAACCGTCGACAACTGCTAGTTCATTTCATCACAGTAGCTACTCCAGCGCTATTGTGGAGAATTTTTGAACTGTTATTTACTGCTTACAGATGGCCACTTTTTCAACTATTACTATGGAAGTTGGTACTTCTTACTTCTACACTCCATACCCAGCCTGTTAATTTCAGTTTAGTTTCACTTTCTGCCACCTAGCGCTGAAAAAAATTTGATAGTGTTTTCCAAAGTTTAATGAAATATAGTACAAGCTGTCACAGCCAACTAGCTTAATAAGTCGTTAACAGTTTAGCCTTTTTATGTTTAACTAGGGGCCTGAAGGATATTCAGCCGCTGCGTCTAATACAACATTGTAACTATCTTGTAATATCAATGACAGCAGGTAAGGTTTATATTTATATAATATAGCGCGTAGTGTATAATTAGGCTTGAGATTTTGCATTAGACACATCGGCTGAAACGTATGGGCTTAATATCATTCAGGCCACTAGTTGAACGACTCTGTTTCATCTTATCGTACGAATGGCCTAAACATTAGCCAGCCAGTTTATAAAATTTTGTATCAAACGCTACCACTGAATATCATTTAGGCAGCTAGTTGAACGACGCTGTTTAGTTAAAAGGCTAGGCTGTTAACTGAAGGCTGATTAAGCTAGTTATCTGCGACATATACACCGATAACCGAGTAGTGGAGTTGTAAGACTGTCCTCTACCCCATATCGCCCCGAGGGTGTCGTAAGGGGCAACATAGGAAAACAAACCAGGATATGGGTAACAGCGTCCTTCTATGTATAGCCAAAATATTTCAATAAAAGGGGTTGCCAAAGCGCCTGCCAAACTTGGCAACTACGGCAAATATTATGAATATTATATTATGAATAATATGTAACAGTAATCAGGTTATACTTTAGAGGTGTTTTCATATAAATTTGTTGAAAAAATTCCACCCCTAAGTTTATTTGTTTATTTAATATTAGGATCACCAACAGAAAAGACAATTGGTTTAGGTATAGATAATATACTTACATGATATTTAAAAACTCATGACAATTATATTTCTTTTATAGGTAACCACAACATACACTCATTTTAATCTATGAAACTAAGTGTAAAAAAATAAAAAAATAATTAGGAAAAGAAGAGTAAAATTTTCAAGGTAACCATTTAGACGACTTTCTATTTGTTACTTTGAGCTTGTGATGTAGTCCATAGTTCAATCAATAACGTTAGAAAATTAACATAGAGGCTTTATTTTATTTTCTTTGCCTTAGCACTGACTTCAGAAGATATTTTGTGCAAATTGTGTTAATGTTTCTATTTCCATGAAGTCAGCGGTACTCCTAAAATGAAATGGACGGAATGTAAGTCGGCTTTTACTTTTTTATTGATTTTTTAAATTTGGAATTAAAACTTTTACGATAAACGCTTTAGTATTCCCCTTTTAATCTGTATGTTATATATAAAATAGTTTACATGATAGGAAGATTTTTTTATATCTTGACATGACAAAAAGGCACACACACATACACATATACATACAGTACACCCGATGGTAAGTGTATGCTCTGCCTCGTAGACACCTGTATGTATCTTCGATTAAGAATCAGAATGCATAAGCCCTTGTCACCTGTGAGAATTTAAATGAAATGGTTTGTTGCTATTATGAAGATGCCTCCAGTTCTCTTTATATACCAAAGGAAACACAGTAACATTATATTGATGTTTCAGGCTCGTATGATGAGATAACGCGGTCCTTCCCAATTAAATTAAACTAACCTCTTCGTGTCATCAGTTAGAATATAGTTGCAGAGTCTCCCAAACGTTTAGCATTACGCATAACATACTTACATACATTAATTATCGAGTGGTAGCCTCGTACCGGTAAGCGAAGCGTAGGGCGGCTCCCCACTAGATGGAGTGATGACTTAATAAGAGATGCAGGAAGTCGCTGGATGCAGATAGCTTACGACCATGCTTTGTAGTATTCCTTGGATATGGCTTTCAGCTGTGTTTTGTGGGTAAGCTGTGATAGTTAATTAAGAATTAGAAGTTGTAGCATTAGAATTCCAAATTTAAAGTACGGAAATAACTAAAAGGGCATGAATAAAGGACAATTAGGTATTTGAGTACCTTTATGCTTTATACCTGGGTAAGCTTAGCAGACCGTAATTAATGAAAATGTCAGCAAGCACACTGATGTCTCGTTTAAAAATATTTTTTCCACTAAAATCTCAATATCCTATAAAAAAAGAATACTATAATAGCGTGGTCCTTCCCCGGTCAAGCCGATCAATTCTTACTACAACTATACTACTAATATAACTGCAGCATGGCTCTACCACGTTGAAATTCATTACATCCTATCAAATGCTTACTGCTATATATAATCCTTTCACACAAATTGATTTATAGGGTATTTTCCATAGCTGTAACGTTTGGTAGGCTTGTTGGCAGTCGCAGCTTTTTTATATTATTCATTGTTAGTAGGAAAAACAATTCTATCCATCCATTGCAGCCTATGAAAGTTTACTGCTGAATTTAGGCTTCACTCATACATAGCCTCCTAGAAGCGAAGCGTATATTAGTGTATATATATTATTTGGGTGAAAAATTTTGGACAATAAGGATAGAAGTGAAAGGATAAAAGGAAAGTACTCACAATATCATTCTGGTTTCCTCCGCGTATCGATTTTCAGATACTCGTTCCCGGTGCTGCTGCCACGTGGTTCGGATATTAGATTAAGGCCTGAGAGCCAAATCAGCGTCTTTCAGTGCCAACCGAAATCTACCGATTTTTGGAGATTTTAACGCGGCGTACTGACTCGTTGACTGATTTTACCATAGTTGCCAAGCTTGCTTGGTTAGGAACTGTTGTTTTTAATATTTCTTAGTCATTATTATAAAGATGCTGCTGCTGATTTCCAGTTTCAATTTCGCTCTGTCGCACGGGACAATAAGGGGTAGTGGATATTCTTACATCGTCACTAAACGACTGTTTTATATTATAAATATGCTGCATAATGCAAGAGGCAAAAGAACAAAACTATAATAAATATAGACATTTGTTTCAGTTTTCTTTTTTGCCTCTTACGACACTCACGGGACGATAAGGGCTTTTCTTACGACCGCCCTTACACGGAAAGTGTATAAAACAATAGTTTTTATCACCTAATAATAAAATAAAATGAAGTGTGTTACCTAGTTTAAAGAGCTCCTCCCTCAGTTGCGTACATAAACCCCGTTACCACTAATTCCTATACAACTAATTAGTATTCAAGGAAAGACGACCCTCGTCGATAATACGACTACGCCTCCAAGCAGGCATCCTCAGGTGAAATAGACTCAGCGGTGGCTGGCCGCTAAATTAGCCTTGAGTAATTCGGCGGTATTTTATCTTATTACGCAGATCTTAGCCAATTAATTTTAACATCTCTAGTATATCATTCATCCATAGCTCTCTGAGCGACTTATAGCTTCCTCGTAAGTCAGCAGTGAAGGATCGCATCTCAGATCCATAGATCATCAGTGGCAACACGTACTGATTGTACAATCTAGTTTTAAGTTTTTGAGGTATGCCCGACGACAAGATTTGTCGTAATCTTCCGAACGCTGCCCAGCCGAGTTGAATACGTCGATTGACCTCTCGGTCGAAGTTGGGCTTACCTGGCCGGACTATTTGTCCCAGGTAAACCTACTCGTCAACAGCTTTGAGCTTAGTTCTCCCAACAAACACCGGTGTCACATAGACATTGAACGTGACTTTTGTTTTGTACAAGTTCATCTTAAGACATATCCGATGGGAAAGAAAGATTTCCGAGTGGCAGCCTCATACCAGCAGGCGAAGTGTAGAGCGTCTCCCCACTAGATGCAGACAACATTGTAAGACATGCAGGAAGTCGATGTAGCCGGTGGCCAAGGACCGTGCTTTGTTGCATTGCTTCGAGGAGACCTATGCTCAGCAGTGGACTTGTGAAGGGCTGCAATGACGATGATCATGATAATCTTCAGTTTAATAGATTTGCGCAATATTACTTTTTTCGACCTCTTTGGAAGTCTACAAAAAATGTCTGGCTTTAGCTATCGCTAGTTCTTTTAATTTGTTTTAACATATTCAGACTTATACAAAGTTAAATTCATAATTTTTCATAATAAAGGATCAACTATTAATAAAAAGCGTTATATTAGCTTTTATCGTGTTACGCAGCGAATCGATTATATACTAGTTCAATGACGGTCTTTAAAAGTTCAGTATAACGTAACTGTACGCCACTATGAACGTGGCGAACATGGTAGATCAATACTGTTATATTAAGCCACATCGGGGTATGAACACGTTTTCACAGATTATTCTGGGAAATCGCGGTCATACTCTGGTATTGCTGCACAAATAGCTTAATCCTTATGTGTTTCGTATAGTGAGTGTGATCGGAGACTTTTTGCAGCAAATGAGGCATTCTATCTTTGTCGTCAGGTGTGATAATTTTAATTCATAATCGAGAATAAATATAAACGTCTATTGGCCACAGCATCCACTTACTATCAGGTAGACTGTGTGCTCGTTTGTCACCCTTATACTATTAAAAAAGAAATAGCTTCTTCAAAGACATTAATTGTGAGTGGTCGTCGTCGGTCTCGTCACATAACGTCACGTTTACCTTTAATTATGTTTACACTCTCCCGCATAATTCTTGATCGGCTTTGCAGTAAGCGTCAGAGATTCCCCAATTTATGTCCGTTCGTATATCAAACACATGCTGCAAGTAATCTGCTTGCTTACTACTGTAAACTGCTACTCAGATATTCAAGACAGACGTAGAAATATGCTTAAATGAAACGCTGGTGTGACTAGTATTTTTAGAGCAAATATCTATAATTTATTATTTTAGAGTAAGTTTTCAAATTATTAATACTTTTACGGAAACCATTACACCGTATAAAAGTCCACTGCTGAATATAGGCCTCTTCCATAGATTGCATCATAGGTAAGGTTTTGGACATTCCATTTTAGTCCTCAGGCGTGAATACGCATTTACATTTCGAGTCTTGAGGATGGATGTTTATGGCCAAAACATCCACTTAATATCAGTGCATTGTGTGATCATTCAAAAAAAGGTAGCTTGATGATTACCTACAAAACATTTTCACGTCCATTAAATATAACATTAAATTATGCAATAATAAAATAAGAACTAAACTTATAACTTAATAACTATACAGTCCTACTCCCCGTGGTATCGTGCTTAGAACGCTAGCTGCGTTTCCTCGCTAAATAGCTATACTTAGCCTTTGAGTGAGAAAAGAACCAGCCCTCTTATCACCAGCACAGATAAAGTTCCTTTAGAAACTTCACCGCACGTGGACTCCACGAATCGGTAGTCTCTACCGCAAATGACACAAATATGTAATCATTTTTCAGATACTAATTTTTGGGTCAATTACTCTGTTCAGCTGCCTCTGATGCCACCCCGGCTTTAAATGAGGGACTCCTGAGATGAAAGGCCACCAGTGTCTACAAAAGTTATAAAATTATAAACCCAATATCCCATTAGTTTTATGACACGTGCGTTAAGTACCACAGATGAGATATCCTTTTTATTATCAGTTACATGATCTATACGTACCAGACCAACATGCGATACATAAGTAGGTAGTAGGTAGGACCAGCAATGACCATTTTATGAACAGCGAAGAAAGAAAAGAAATTAATGACTTAGACAATACATAGAAGACATAATTATCCTAAAAGATCAGGTTCAAGTTATATCAGAGCAGTACGCTACAGTTGAGCAAATTAACAAATTAAAAATGGAGATCGATAACATGAAGCAAGGTTCACTGTTAAATAATTACCAATTTAAACATTCCTTAAATAAGAAAAGAGGCATGAGTAATTTGGTACATTACGATAACCTTGAATCGGATAGCGGGCCATTTGGTTTTATAAACTTGAAGGTAGAAAAGACGGCTACTTCAAATCAAACGGCATTTAAAATAGCTGAGAATAATACAGTTACTCAATGTGACTCACAATGTCGGCTGGATGCGTCTCACACGATGAGTCAGCATGCACTTACGATTGCACCTGTCCCTGCCGGGCAATCAACAGCGACTGAAGCAAACATAATAGATAAGGGCGTGCGCGTGGAGACCTCTACGAGTACCGCGGTTTCCGCACAGACGCAGTCCGAAAATAATGCGTGCGCGCAGACTCTGGTGGCCTCAACTACAGGTGTAGCGGAACGAGCGAGCGGTACTGTGCCAGTGAGTAAGCTTAACGAACGGAGTACATTCTCACAAGTAGTACGGGGAGGGGGCGAATTTATTAATAAAAGGGATGAAGAATGGATCACGGTGCAGAGGAAAAGACTTAGGAACAGATTTATTGCGTTACAGGGGCAGTCGAAGGATCCTACGGGTAAATTTAAGGCAGCAAATATAAGAATACCGTTGTTTATAAACAATGTTGATAAAGAAACTTCAAACCAGGACATTGCCGATTATATTTTAGGCAAAACGAATGTTGCTGTACAGTTGGTGGAAATTAAAATGAAACGTCAAAAATATTATAAGTCTTATAAAGTGTTTGTTCCCAGGCATATGACGGAAATGTTCCTGGACAAGAATCTTTGGCCTGAAGGTATATCGTTTCGGCGATTTATTAATTTTAATGACAGGAAATTACCTGCTACGGGTTTGAGTGAGGCTGGTGGTAAAAGTTATTAAAATGTATAGTATGGACATAAATGATGATCACAGTATAAAACTTATTAGTTTTAATTGCAAGTCAGTAACGAGATCAGTGGACGGGGTGAGGGAATTATGCAAGACGGCACACGTAATAGCTCTTCAGGAGACATGGTTATTACCGCATGACATTGCATATATAGGGAATATTGACAGTGACTTTGAATTCACGAGCAAATCAGCGGTGGACACATCAACCAGCATGCTCCGTGGTCGACCCTATGGTGGGGTGGCGATAATGTGGAAGAAAAGTGTGTTTTCGTCAGTTACAATCGTTCCGTGTAATAGTGTTAGACTGACAGCTATTAAAATATGTGCGAATAACCGTTTGTTCCTGGTTTTTTCGGTGTATATGCCTACAGACAATCAAGATAATTTAATTGAGTTTACAGAGGTGTTAAGCGAAATAGACGCTGTAATCGAGAGTTGCGAAATTGAATTTGCAATTATTCTCGGTGATCTTAATGCGCATCCCGGAGAATTATTCTATAATGAGTTATCCGATTTCTGTGAGGAGCGGAGGTGGCTCTGTGCAGACGTGGTCCATTTAAAAATGACATCAGACATATACACTTACATAAGTGACATTAAAAAGGACTGCCGAAGATGGCTTGATCACTGTCTGGTAACAGAGGCAGCTTGACGATGTGTACTAAATTGTAAGGTATGCCTTGATGTTTATTGGTCAGATCATTTTCCACTGGAAGTAGATTTTAAGATAGGTAATCTGTCATTTAAAACGCAATATAAAGAAAAATGTTGTAACAAGGTGAAGTGGGGTGAGAGGGGCGTTGATCAGATTAACATATACAGTAAAATATGTCATAATAAATTAAGAAATATTGATTTTCCGATAGAATTTAGTTTTTGTGCCGATAAAGTGTGTAAAAATGTAGATCATAGAACTGTAATTGATAGGTTGTATAATAATATTGTTTACATCTTAAGAGAAGCTGCTGAAACTACGAGGGTGGATTGAAAAGTACTCGGCCTAACACAGATCCATTCAATTCTAAAAATCAAATCTACCCACATTATTTAGTTCAGTTCAGACTAGTTCATTGTGTAAAGTTCGAAACGTGTGCGATAATTAGTTGTGATTTTATAAATTTATTAACAAAGTAATCGGACATAATTTCCGCGAATGGAGCAAATCGAGCAGCGTGCCGTCATTAAGTACCTCCATACGAAGGGGCTATCATCAAAAACCATCCATGATGACATGGTCAGTATATTAGGCGATTGTGCTCTGTCATATTCATCCGTCAAAAAATGGATAGCAGAATTTAAGCGTGGTAGAGAGAGTGTGAAAGATGAACCCCGCTCTGGAAGGCCTTCGACGTCAAGTACTGACGAAAATATTAAAAAAGTACTTGATTTAATAATGGGAGACCGCAGATTAAAAATTAGAGAGATAGCCGAGATTATAGGCATCTCTTATGAACGAACTCAAAACATCATTGTCAACGAGTTGGGTTTTCACAAGGTGTCTGCGAGGTGGGTTCCACGACTGCTTTCAGTTGAACAAAAAAGGACGCGATTGACTATTTCACGCGACTGTTTGGAGTTATTTGAAGCCGATGCAGATGATTTTTTGAATCGTTTTGTTACTATGGACGAAACATGGGTTCATTACTGTACACCGGAAACAAAACAACAATCAAAACAGTGGAGAAGACCCGGTTCACCACCCCCTAAAAAGGCTAAGTCAATTTTGTCGGCAAATAAGGTGTTGGCTTCAGTATTCTGGGACTCGAAAGGTGTGATTATGATTATGATTATCTTGAAAGGGGTCAGACTATAAACTCTGATTACTACTGCACCTTACTACGTCGTTTACGAGAGGAAATAAAAGAAAAACGTCGAGGAATGCTCAGAAGAAAAGTCCTGTTTCATCAAGATAACGCCCGTGTTCACACGTCAGTACAGTCAATGGCTGAAATTCACAACTGTGCCTGTGAACCGCCGTATTCACCTGATCTGGCACCATCAGACTTCTTTCTGTTCCCTAACCTAAAAAAGCACTTGGGAGGTCAAAGATTTTCGACAAACGACGAGGTCAAAGCAGCTGTAGACGCATATTTTGACTCTAAGGAAGAATCTTTTTTATATCAACGGTCTAAATGCTTGGAAGGGGAGGTGGCAAAAGTGTATTGAACTTGATGGTGATTATGTAGAAAAATAAAAATATAACTGATTTAGTATGTGTTTATTTTCTTGGTTAGGCCGAGTACTTTTCAATCCACCCTCGTAGCTATGAGATAAGAAAGCGTAGTAAACACAAACTGGTTGTTGGGTGGAATAGGTACTTACGGGAGGTCCATCAGGAGGCACGATGCAGTTTCCAAATGTGGTTGCTGTATGGTAAGCCCAGTGCGGGTTATGTATATGACAGAATGTGAGAAGCTAGGAGGTGTTTTAAGTCAAAGCTTAAGTGGTGTCAAGACAATGAGTACCAAATAAAAATGGATATTTTGGCTACTCACCACAAAGAAAAAGATTTTAAGAGTTTTTGGAAACAAACAAAGAAGCTGGAAACTGCATCATGCTTACCTGCAAGTATCGATGGTAAGAGTGAGCCCCATCATATCGCAGAAGTTTTTAGGGAACACTTCAAAGTGGAATCTCCATTGGGACCGGTGCAGCGGGTGTTCGATATTGAGGAGAAATCATGCAGTGAATTTGCCAGATTTACTGCGAAAGAAGTCGCAAATGTCATAAATAATATGACACGTGGTAAATCACCTGGACATGAGGACCTCAGTATTGAGCACCTGCAGTATGCGGGAGTTCATCTGCCTAGGGTATTGACTATGCTCTATAATGTATGTATAGGGCATGAATACTTACCTCAGGAACTTATGAAGACCATAGTGGTACCAGTTCTAAAGAATAAGACCGGGGATGCTGCCGACAAGAATAACTATAGACCGATCTCGCTGGCTACTGTGATAGCCAAAGTATTGGATGGTTTGCTTGATCGTCGAATAAGTAAACATATACAGGTACATGAGGCACAGTTTGGGTTTATACCTGAACTGTCCACTGAAACTTCAATCTTGCGACTCAAGCATACCGTCCAGTATTATGTTACGAGAAAAACGCCTGTCTACGCCTGTTTTTTGGACTTGTCGAAGGCATTTGACCTGGTCTCGTACAACCCATTATGGGATAAGCTTCGGAGGGAAACGAGTACGCCTAGAGAGATAGTCGATATATTAAGGTATTGGTACCACAACCAATCAAATAATGTAAGGTGGGCATGTTCATACTCAAGTGGATATAGGTTGGAATGTGGAGTGAGACAGGGGGGCTTAACTTCACCGAGACTCTTTAATCTATATATAAATGGATTGATCGAGGAGCTTAGCAGAGCTGGCGTCGGTGGCTCAATAGATGGTAACTTCGTAAACAGCATCAGTTACGCGGACGACATGGTGCTGCTGAGCCCTTCGATCAGAGCACTTGAAACTTTAATAAATTTATGTGAGAGATATGCTGAAGCCCATGGCCTCAGGTATAACTCCAAAAAGAGTGAACTACTTATTTTCAAGGCAGGGAATAAAGAACCCAAGGATATCCCACTGGTCATGCTTGGAGGAGTACCTTTAACTAGGGTCACCAAATTTAAATACCTGGGGCACTGGGTTGCAGATGACCTCTCTGATGACTTGGATATTGAACGAGAACGTAGAGCGTTAGCAGTGAGGTGCAACATGCTGGCTCGCAGGTTTGCAAGGTGTACAAAAGCTGTCAAGATAACCCTTTTTAAGGCGTACTGCCAAACATTTTACACCTGCAGCCTGTGGGTCAAGTATACTCGCAGATCCGTAAATGCTCTACGTGTTCAATATAATAATGGCTTTAGGATGCTAATGGGGCTGTCTCGATATTGCAGCGCATCAGGTATGTTTGTTGAGGCTAACACGGACAGCTTTGATGCAATAATGCGGAAGAGAGTGGCCTCCCTGATGCGACGCGTGCGAGAGAGTGCCAACGGACTCCTATGTACTGTATTAGGTAGGTTTGATTGTCCGGTAGTGCGGCACTGGAACACTGTGCATATGGGGTCCAGAGCTGTTATATTTAATATAAAATAATCATTGTTGTTTTCTTAGTTGTATATTTATTAACATTAATTTTAAGTTTATATTATTTATTACTAACAAAATATGGAGCTTGTATCTGAAATAAAATTATTATTATTATGGGGTATCTATATAGTTTTCTCATCTGGTTGGGTTCTATAAATATATAATTTTAAATGAAAATGAAAAGATATATATACATAAATATCAATAACATAAAATAAATATAAAAATACATAAATAAATAAAAGCCCAACCAGATGGAGGCCCTCGGCAGGGGAGACCAAACGGCCGAGGGTTAGGGGGAAAGGGAAAGAAACCGGCGGACGATGCGGGCGGTATCGAGGAGCACCGCCTTCTGCATTTGAGCTCGGAGTGGTCCGCCACGTAGTCCCAGTCGCCTCAGATGACCCGAGAGGCTGACTGGGATTAGCCCGTTTGCAGAGACGACTACAGGAATAATTTCGGTCGGCAGACCACCCCACATGTCGGTCACCTCGTGAGCCAGGTCCAGATATTTTGTTTGCTTGTCTGTTTCGGCTTTCACGAGGTTCTCGTCATACGGAATGGTAATGTCGACCAAAAATATCCTTGACTGTGCCCGGTCCATCAGCACAATATCAGGCTTATTCGCAAGAATAGTCCTGTCTGTGATGATGGCCCGGTCCCAATAGAGCCTGGCGCGATCATTTTCGAGCACGGCTTCCGGCAAGTACTTGTAATACGGCAATTTCCGATCCACGAGACCGTATTTCAGAGCGAGCTCCTGGTGAAGAATTCTGGCTACTAGGTTGTGCCTGTGCAAGTACTCAGAGTTAGAAAGCGCCGAACAACCGGAGATGACATGTCTAAGTGACTCACCGGGATGGCGACAAGCTCGACAGATGTCCACGATGCCATCCTTTAGGATGTATCTCCGATAGTTGTTGGTCTTAATAACCTGATCCTGTATTGCACAGACAAAACCCTCGGTTTCCCAGAAGAGATCACCAAAGCGTAGCCAGTGGAGGGAGGCTACTGTGTCTACGAAAGGCTCATGTAGAGCCTTGTAGAACCTCCCGTGGAGCTCCTTCTCCTTCCATACGGTCTCCCGGTCGGAAATGCTAAGCACTGCTGGGTCCTGCCATTGCTCGTTGGCTAAGGATAGAGGGGTAAGTCCCTTATCACAAGAAATGACGTCCTTATAGAATGGATCATCCGATCTCGCCAGGAAGTAATTACGGAGGCTGCACACTTCGCGATTATGCATGGATTGAGCGCGCTCAAGAAGCCACGCCCACCATGCTTTCGCGGCAAGTACAGCCTCATTATCGACGATCTCGGATGATGCATCCTGTGGGACGTCATGGTGGTGCGGACTTTTCTATCCAGGGCGTTAAGTTCAGTCTGAGTCCACCTGAGTATGCCAAAGGTATACATGAGGACAGGCATGACCCAGCCGTTATATGCGTGTGCCTAATTCACACCGGACAAAAGGCTGTTAAGCACTTTGGTCAAGCGTGCATAAAACACGTCGCAAACTGACTGTTTCATACCAGCCTCATCGATACCGATGTTCTGTGACATACCCAGGTATCGGTATGTTTCAGCCTCGGAAAGGGTCCTTAAGTTGACGGGCATAGATAAGTCTATGCCCTCAGAGTTAGCAACCCTTCCCCTTTCAACATGGAGGACCGCACACTTATCCGTTCCCAGCTCCATTCCAATAGAATTGCTAAATTCACAAGTGATGTTTAGCAATTCCATAAGATGGGAGCGACTGGAGGCGAATAACTTGAGGTCGTCCATATAGAAAAGGTGGGTCACTTTTGTACCTCCTTTCCGAAGCTGAAATCCCCTCCCGGAGACCTTTAGTAAAATACTGAGAGGGTTCAGGGAGAGGCAAAACCAGATTGGACTCAGACAATCGCCCTGGAAGATACCCCTTCTTATCCTTATGTGGTTCTCCGCATCCATCATCCGCTCGCCCAGATAGCAAAGGATCGTACTCCATTGCCCCATACACTGCTCGAGGAAGTCTCCAACAGTACAGTCAATTTTATACAGCTGGAGGACTCTCTTCAGCCATGTATGGGGCACCGAGTCGAATGCCTTTCTGTAGTCTATCCAGGCGGCGGAGAAATTCCGATGGTTGCGTTTCACCACTTTGCCAATGACCGCGTCAATGAGGAGTGGTTCCTTGGTTCCACGACCACCGCCCCGGCATCCATTTTGAGCGCGTGACATCACCTGATTTAGCTCCAGGTGACGAGTGATTCTCGCGCTCAAAATGGATGTCAGTGTCTTATATATGGTGGGTAGACACGTGATGGGGCGGTATTTGCTCGGATCTGTGGTATCCTGATCTTTATGAACCAAATGAGTGATCCCAGTAGTGAAGAGGCTCGGGAGCGACTTCTGATCGAGAGCCTCTTGAAACTGTCGGGCGAGCACAGCGTGACACACTACGAACCCCTTCAACCAGTAATGATGCAGCCCGTCGAGCCCCGGACTTTTCCAGTTCGGGGCCCTACGGACCGCCTCAGCCACGTCTTCAGGCGTTATGGTGACGGGGTCCATAGGCGTAACACTTGCACTCTGGCTCGCCACAACTTCCATCCAAGGGCCCTCGCTGTGGTTTACGGGCTCTGACCACAGGCCACGCCAAAATGCGACAGTGTCAGCCTGATCCGGTCCTGGGCCCGCTCCACATACCTCTGGTCGCTCCAATGATTTATAGAGCCTCTTCTGATCACTCTGGAAGAGACGATTCTGGTTGAACCGCCTTGACCTCTCGCTAAATCGTCGAATCCGCTTCCCCCAAGCAGCGATTTTTTGCTTTAGGTCATCTATACGCTCCGTTAGTTTTTGCGTGATATTCGGCTGGAACAAACTGATATTTGTCCCAGCAAACGCCATCCTAACGGTGCGCATAATCCTCGGTCTATTATTACCCGACCTGAAGCTTGTCAGTCTGCCGATAAGGGCCCTTGCCTTTGCGATACGGTCCTCAATTCTTTTTCTCCAGGCTGGGATGGCGCTACTTTTTTGAGTAGCACGTCCAGCCACGGGAAGTTTGGCGCCAATAATACGGCATACTGCCAGTGCGGCGCCAAAAAGAATTGAATCCGTCTCGCAAAGGTCCCGGCTGGCTTCCAAATAGGTCACCAGCATTGGGTTAAGAGCCCGCACGACAGCCCGATTTCGCTTGCTAAGGGGTATGCGGGGAAGTCGCGGTCGATTTTCGAGAGGCATGCTGCGCGTTTCCAGCATCGACTCTTCCAGTATGCTCCTCATTTTCTCTAGTTCGTGGGAGACTATTCCATCATCGTCTGAATTAGCCACAAATGGAATTTTGACCGCAGCACCCACATATGCAGTTTGTTGCGCATCTAGTGGCGCCGCATTCCCAGCCGTAGCATTTCCATTCGATGAAGGAATAGCCTCACGTCGTAGTCGCTCGAGTTCGGCGTCACCAAATATGTTGGAGCGCAGGATGTACCTAACTCGGTCTGCCAGGTTTTGCTCAGTGACGGATAGAGATGGCTCCAGCTCTGCAAAAAAGCGATGCATCCGAGCTCGATACGCCAAACATCCAGTTTCTTCCCCTTTTGCCCTTAAATACGCCCGCAGTGCGTTTTCATTCATTGATTTAGACCAACGCATGCGACGTGCTCCACCAGCGGCGGGTGCCGCTTGCTGAGTCCGAGAAGACCCAGCCGACACCAAGCCTTCTGGTGGGGATGATGGATGCGGGGGGCTGCTAGGTGGTCTTGCAACACCCCGCGCTCGGCTGGCGGCCCGCATGCTGTCGCGTCCAGCGCCAGCTCCAGACGCGCCCTGGCGACCTCCAGGCAGCGGCCCTTTGCGCACTCTCTTTTTCTCCATCATCCATAATATGGGCGTCCATTAACGGGAGACGCCCAGGCCCGGCACCGTATCGTGGACGGCCATAAGCACAAACGGGCTTTTGCACCCTGAATTCTGCCGAGGCACGGCGCTCACACCTCTCGCAAGGCGCTGACTGACTGCGTTGACGTAGCAGTTTTGTCACTTAACTGTTACGTCAGCGGGCGATGGGGTCGTCAATTCCCTACGCCATATTAAAGGTGTCGAGGTAGACCGAGACTAACTTTCGAATACCATGTGAGCAAATTGCTCGAAGAGGGGAGGGTCAAGAGTACTCGGATACCTAGACGTGCATGTATGAAGAAGTTAATGAACCTGAAAGAAGCAAAAGAGGTATGTAAGGATCGTGACACTTGGCGATCTGTTCTCTCTGGCTACCCCGTTAGGGATTGTGCATGAAGATAAGTAAGTAAGTAGTACAATATAAATAAGCAAAAGTAATTATCTATCAACGCAGGTTCGGACGCACATGGAATACTGTTCCCATCTCTGGGCTGGGGCTCCCCAGTACCAGCTCCTTCCACTTGACCGCATCCAGCGCAGAGCGGCTCGAATCGTCGACGACGATTATTATTATTATTATTATTATTATTATTATTATTAAACATTATTCACAGCGAACTGTTAACTAATTAATCAAAACACATTATCCACACAAATGTTAATTACCTCGCAGTAAATAGCCCTGACACTGCTGTCAGTAGTGCACGTGCTCTAATTGAATTTAATTCACGTCTAATGTTGTGATTTTTTTTTTATAGAAGAGGGGGCAAACGAGCATGCGGCTCACCTGATGTTAAGTGACTACCGCCGCCCATGATCAACCGCAACACCAGGAGAATTGCGGGTGCGTTGCCGGTCCTTTAGAAAGGAGTAAGCTCTTTTCTTGAAGGTCCCCAGGTCGTATCGGTCCGGAAAAATCGCCGGTGATAAACTATTCCACAGAGAGGTTGTACGTGGAAGAAAACTCCTTGTGAAACGTACAGTGGTGGACCGCCAAGCATCCAGATGGTGTGGATGGTATCGGGACGTTTGCCGTGTCGTGCGTTCACGAAATTTGGCGGCTGGGATTAATCCGAACAATTCCTCAGAGCACTCCCCGTGATAGATTCGATAAAATACGCAAAGAGATGCAACATCTCTTCGCAACGCCAGTGAATCGAGCCGATCGGAAAGCACTCGGTCGTCGACGATCCGAGCCGCTCTGCGCTGGATGCGGTCAAGTGGAAGGAGCTGGTACTGGGGAGCCCCAGCCCAGAGATGGGAACAGTATTCCATGTGCGTCCGAACCTGCGTTGATAGATAATTACTTTTGCTTATTTATATTGTACTACTTACTTACTTATCTTCATGCACAATCCCTAACGGGGTAGCCAGAGAGAACAGATCGCCAAGTGTCACGATCCTTACATACCTCTTTTGCTTCTTTCAGGTTCATTAACTTCTTCATACATGCACGTCTAGGTATCCGAGTACTCTTGACCCTCCCCTCTTCGAGCAATTTGCTCACATGGTCTTCGAAAGTTAGTCTCGGTCTACCTCGACACCTTTTAATATTTACTTTTACTCTATATATTTATATCTATATTTCTATATTTTTTCTTTATTTATATTGTGCATGTGATATTGATTCATTGAAATTTTGATTTGATTTGAGTAAAATTAATTTTCAAATCAAATGAAAACTTGGTAAGTTATTTTCATTACAGCATTTATATTTTATTATATTTCATTACAATCCATTACAGCCTATAAAATATACCGCCTAGTGATAGTATAAGATTAGACACTACTCCATGTCATCCCGTGGGTGTCGTAAGAGGCGACAGAGGGAGACAACCCCGGGGATGCGCGGCAGCGTCTTTCTAAAAACGGATAAAAAATGACGGTTGCCAACCCGCTTGCCAAGCGTGGCAACTATGGCATATATCCGTGTTCAGTGTACTTTAATAGACTGTAATAGTAACGATATTCCCGCCTACAAAAATTCCCCGCTGAACATAGGACTTGCCCATAGTTTTCTTATGTATTTAGGTTGAGAAGCGAGGAAACGAGCACACAATCCACCTGATGGTAAGTGAATACTGTAGCTTATAGACATCTACATCTATCCTCGATTAATAATCAAAATGCAGATATGTCTTCAACCCTAAGAACTAAGATAGAATGCCTCGTTTCTTGTAAAATGACTCCGGTACTCTACACTCGCCGTAAGAAACCCAGCATTGTTCTGTTGCTTTACGATAGAGTTCCTTGATAGTGCTGTCCTACTCCAGTTGAGCTAACATACTCGTAGAACAGCCATAATAAAGCTGCTGCGTGGTTCTACCACATAAAATTGCCGCATAGGGAGGTTTTTTGTTACCTCGTTGATAGGTGGTTTGGCAACCGCAGACGATACTTCCATTCTTACACCACCAATACACATGCAATTGCCAATACCTGAGTACTGTTCCACCTGGTGGTAAGTGGTCATACAGCCAAAGATGGCAATGCGCACCGACTTAACGTAACAAAAGCCTATTTACTCGAGCTTTGTAACCCACCCATATTGTAAGAGGATGGAAAGACCTATGCTGGGAAATTATTGCACCCCCCTGCTGTACGCATTATGAACGACAAAGCAAACTGTTACTGTTCATAATATGCGTGGTATGTTGACAATACAGGGGTGAAGACCAACTGAGCATCTCGTGGTCTGATGATGGAATGAAGAGGGAGGAATAAAGTTATGCAATTCCAGTGCGTACTCTTCGAAATGTTAAAAACCGAAAGTCTAGCCACTTCACGCCTGCGCTCTTAGCTGATAATTTTGGTTCTGACCATATTAATGTCACCAAAAAGCCTTTTGGCACGCCTTTCCATTGATTTCCATAGCCGCTATTTGGCATTTTATTTCACCAGCCTATATACGGCAGCAATACTCCATGCACGTATTTAATTGGAATAAGGCCCGAAATACACTTGTATTTTGAACACGATTAAGGGATTTCAAACGAAGAGTTACCTAGTTAGCGTATAGAATTGGAAACCGGCATTAGCAACTGCAAACATTAAATTTACGAAGCGAAATAAACGTAGAAGACTTGTTTAAGACAAATTGCTCTACAAATGTTTGGATTGTCGATGCATATAGTTTGATGAAATCAGTAGTAACAGAAATTTGTTGGTTATTCTAAAATAAACCAATAAGTTACTCTTTCTTTTACTGCTCTCTTAAAATAGGGAGATTCTGAATTCTATTGTATGCTCTTTTGTTAAGTATATTTTATACGTATGCTACGCGATATCTTCGTCATTTCTAAACGGATTTAAATGATTATTTTTTGATAAATGGAATATATATATATACATTGATAATAGAGTAGTGGAGGTGTAAGACTGTCCTCTACCTTTTATTGTCCCGTGGGTGTCGTAAAGCACCACATAGGGAAACAAACCCGGAGATGGGCAGCATCGTGTTCTTATTATAGCTAAAAGAATTTAAAAAAAACTGTGGTTTCCATTGCGCTTGTCAAGCGTGAATAATATTACAGGATGTAACAGTCAAAAGGTTATACTTTAGAGGTACTTTATTACAAATTTGATGAAAAAATTTTACCTCTAAGTTTATTTATCATATTTTCAAACTTTCAAGTTGGAAAAGGTTACAGTTGTCAAAATCACAGATATTTATTATATTAAAAACAGATATTGTACTCCAAATATTGACACAATACTTTGTTGACGTATCGATATCAAACACGATGCCCAAATATTTTACCCTTCATTTATTTGTAATTTAATCTACAAAATAGATAAATATAAATTACATGTATTGATGTAACAAACACAAAAGTACAACTTGCTATTAATGCTAGCATCTCATTGCAGGTGTGTCAGCCAATATGTACAAGCGAGTAGAAGTCACCATATTGTTGTATTTAAGAATAATAATTTCGTATACTCACCTAATATGTTTATACCAAAAGAGACGACAGAGCTAACTTTTCATGTATTAGTATAAAACATTGATTACTGTATATATACTAGAGAGTATAAAATCTCGGGCACGGCTTGTATAACGCTTCTCGTGATTTTTTCATAGTAGTGGGTAGGGATGAAATAATAAAAAAAATGTTCCTAATCCATCAAAGTCAAATGAGACCGCTGCTTTGTGAAATACTTTTCCTTTGCATGCTCTGTACAACGAAAATCGTGCGTGTTGGACAAATTACATTAATATGTACTTATATTCATATTAAAAAAGGAAAATAAATGATTTAAACGTCGACGACTCCGTGGCGCAGTGGCTTAGCAATGAGTGGCTGCGCTGGGGGTTGCGGGTTCGAATCCCGCACGGAACAAGTATTTGTATGGCCTACAAAATAATTGTTCCGGGTCTGGATGTTTGTCCTTGTGCAATTTGTGTTTGTAAACTGCCCCCACGATACAGGAGAAAATCCTAGTGTAGGGGTAACGTTTTTAAAAAAGATAATAATAAAACAATTAAATAAAACTTTTTTTATTTTTTACAAATTCTCCGCTATTTGTTTTATGTTTCTATGTCAGGAGTGTTGTGGTGAGGTTCCATCAACTTACTTCATCCTGTAAATGCCGTAAGCTGAAGAAAAAATGCCACAAAAGTCTTATGACTTCCGATAGCCAGACGTGAAATACTTAGGCCAGCGATGGGCAGTAGCACTAACTGTCCGGTAATTCAACTGTAAGTACTGATAAGACTCTCTTCTCTGATAAAGACGATAAGACTCCGAAAGATTAAATAAAATCCATCCAACAACAGAAAAGGTCCGCTTTTTAATAGAATGAGGGTGACAAACAAACACGTAGTCGAACTGATGGTAAGTGGATACTGTGGCCCACAGATACCTACATTTATCTTAAGAATCAAAAGATGCGTTGTCACACCTGAGGGCTAAGATAGGTTGCCAGGTTTGAAAATCAGAATGTGAGTGTAGAGAAAACTGAGGACCCATTTTACTCCAGGAGAATGCTTCAGTTCTCTACACTCTCTCTACACTCTATGCTTCAGTGCCATACGAATCACAGCAGCATTAAGCTACTACTTTACGCTGGTATTTTGTGAGATTGTGGTCCTACACTGTTTGGGCCGACCCATTCGTGCTATAAACATATGTAGCTGCAGTATGCCTCTATAAACTACCATTACAGCTGTACACTAAGAGAAGAAGATGTAGGCCTAAATAAATAGCGAAATTCTATGCAAGCAGTTAATGTCTACTGAAACGCTCAAAAGATGCATTAGAATATATAAAAAGTAAAACGATTATCTAGGTTATAGAGCCATGCGGCGGCTATATAATGGTTGCAGCATAAATAGATCAGGGAATCTTGACCGGGAAATGACGATTCTGTCGCAGAATACCAGCATAAAATAACATCTTAATGCTGCTGTGTTTCATATGGTGATTCTAGGGAACTTGGAATTCCTTTACAGGAAAGGCATTCCATCTTATTCCTTGGGAGTGACAACGCATCAGCATGTTGATTCTTAATCAAGAATTGATTTAGATGTCTATGGGCCACATCACCTATTTACCATAACGTGGGTTCTGTATTTTCGTTTGTCAAACTTATTCAATTATTATTATTATTATTATTAATTATTTATTAATTATATATTTATACCAAAAGAAATGACAATATGATTACAAATAATATACATTATATTTAAACAATCATGATAATTGTATTTATTTTCATAGGTTCTGCAGCTATATTTTTGTTGTAGCATGAATGGGTCGCCTCTACCAGGGAAGTACCACACAGAATACCAGCGTAAAATAGCAGCTTAATACTGCTGTGTTGTGTATGGTGAGTGTAGAGATCCGGAGACCCCTATTTATTGGAAACGACGTATTCCATCTTAAATCCGAGGGGTGACAACGCATCTGCGTTTCACCATCCACACAGCATCCACTTACCATCAGGTGGACTGTGCGCTCGTTTTTCACCCTTACTCTATAAAAAACACTATTTTTATTCTATGTCACTAAGTGTAAAAATAATAGAAAATAATTAGAAAATAAAGAGTAAGTTAGGAAAAAGAAGAGTTTAATTTTTAAGGTAACTATTTAGACGACTTTTTATTTGTAATTTTAAGTTTGTGATGTTACTTAGCTCAAACAATAGGATTAGAAATATACATAGATGCTTCAATTATTTTTCTTTGCCTTAACACTGGCTTCAGATGACATTTTGTGCAAATTATGTTAATGCTTTTATTTCCTTGAGGTCGGCTGTAATGAAATGGATGAAATTAAGTTTTACGGTAAAAGCTTCAGTTAATATAGTATGTGTTCAGTTAATATATACCTTAATATATATGTTGTGTATCAAAATAGTTTACATGTTGGGAAAATTATTTATATGTTGACACGACAAAAAAGTACACAGTACACCTGAAGGTAAGTGAAAGCGGTGGCTACATGAATTTTTGATTAAGAACCCGGGTGCAAAACGCCTTGTTACCTCTGAGGATTTAGCTGGAATGCATCGTTGCCATTATGAAGTCTGGTGGAACTCTGGTTCTTGTTAAATACCATGGAAAACACAGTAGCATTATATTGATGTTTCATGCTCGTACGTCGTCGTTCCCAATTGAACTAACATACTCGTCTCATTAGCTATAATATAGTTGCAGCGTCCACCTACCGTTTAAATTTTCTTTCCAGAACATTTTAACGTATTAATTATTCATCGAGTGGCAGCCTCGTACCGGTAAGTGAAGTGTAGGGCGACCCGCCACTAGATAGAGTGACGACTTAGTGAAAGAAGCAGGATGTCGCTGGATGCAGGTGACTCAGGATCATGCTTTGTAGTATTCCATGGGTGTGCCTTTTGTTCAGCGGTGGTTTGTGGGGATTTGTAAGGTTGACGTTGAATTAGAAGTTGTAGCATTACGATTCCAAAAGAAATGGCTAAGAATAATATGAGCCTGTGCGTCAGACAGTACAGAGGTGAAATCTATGTCATTTGAAAGTGTAGATCGTCTAAACAAAGAATTAGAAAATTGCATATACTACGCAGTACCACGCCGTAGTGGACAAAAGTTATAAAGGTTTAAAAAAGTTGGTTTTGTCACTTGACTTTTTTTTATTTTCATGTGTGTTATATAGGTTAACGTGTATGCATTTGTCCCAGATGCTTAGGATACGTAGTAGTTTAGCTAAAAAAACATGGACAGCAGTTTTTTCAGTCTTTGAAAATATTTATACTATTTGTAACTATTCAACCTGACTGAATTTGACTCTTGACGGACGGATACAGCGTTGCAAGTAATAAAGTATAATAATCATATCTTACTATACAGTGCTTCATGTTTAAGGTGTTGCTGTATTAAATAAATAAGTAAAATCCCGTCTTTCAGTATATTTAGGGTATTTTGATCCATTAATTCATTAATAGAAGGTTTGTTATTAGAGATAACATATCTTAAAAAAAGTATTTATAGGAGTTTAGATATTATTTTCCCTACTCTGATCTCTTTTAATATAATATGGCCATATTAAAGGTACTTTAATGCTAAAAGGTAACTTCAAACAGAAGGAATCCCTTTAAATACAAACACTTTTAAACTTGATTAGTTTTCAACAACTGCTTTATAATGTTAATAATTATTCGAATGCATTGTTTGATTTATTTAAATTAATGGCAATGGTTTTATTATTGTACAGCTTCAGAAACAACTTGGCTATTTCATTTTAAGTACCTACAGAAATAACTAAAAAGGCATAAATAAAGGACAAGTAGGTATTTGAGTACCCTTATGCTTTACACCTGGATAAGCTTAGCAGACCGTTATTAATGAAAATGTCAGCAAGCACACAAACGTCTCGTATAAAAATAAATTTGTATTAAAATATATATATACGTAAATATATGAATAGTATACATCATTTATAACATCCTATTAAAAGCTTGCTGCTATATATAAGCCTCCCACATAAATTTCTTCATAGTTGTCACGTTTGGCAGGTAGGTTGGCAGTTGCAGATTTTTAATATTATCCATTGTTATTAGGAGAAACATTTTTATCCATCCATTGCAGCCTGTGAAAGTTCACTGATCGTAGATCTTACCCATATATAGCCCCATAAAGGGGATTTTACCATAGTTGCCACGCTTGGCAGACGGGTTGGGAGCCGTATTTTTTATATTTTTAGTCATTACTAGAAAGATGCTGCTGCTGATTTCCTGTTTCAATTTCCCTCTGTCGCACGGGACGATATTTTTAAACCGCCACTAAACGGTTTTTTTATATTAGAAAAATTTGCGGAACACATTACTGGAACCGATTATATTAAAACAGCTTTTTTATTGAAGTGAAAACTTCTTCAGATCCGTTGTACATTTTTTTTGTAGTAGGTAAAAAAATTTAAAATCCCGTCAGGACACGTGACCCTGATCGAAAATTCATAAGACGGATGGAGAGAGAGAGAGAGACAAGTGGCGCGGCGTAGGAGAGGGGGTATCCCCCTCTCTTTCTACGGCGCGGCGAAAATGTATGCCTGCGTCTGCTGTTGTGTTTCGTTCAGGCGGCGCAGGGCGCTTGCGCGAATGTTCGTGTGTGATTATTGAAGCAATTCGTGGAAAATTATTCCCTTATCATTCCAAAATATCAAAAATGCTCAACGTTAATGTTCAAGTTTTCCCTTCCGCCGGCACTCCCGGAGTGCAATCGTTTTTATTTATGTTAGAAACATGTCTATCTTTTGTTTCAGTTTTCTCATGTTGTCTCTTAGGACCTCTACAGGAAGATAAGGGCAAGTGAGCTTTTTTATGACCCCCCGGTACACAAGTGTATAAAATAATAGTTTTTTTATCACCTAGCAAGTTCATATTAAATTATAAGCGACTACAGTGTTTTTTTACATGTGTAAAGACATAAATTTTTTAAATAATATTTGATAACTATATTTAGTTTTCAAAATTATTTGGTTTTCAACGTTTATGCCTAATGTTTTGTTGTAATGCATATACGTAAGTAATTAGTATTCAAATACATTTGAAGTATGATTTCAGAGGTAATTACGATTGAAATTTACGTAGAAACAGTATCAAGATATATCGCTATCAACTTGAAGAGAGACTCCCTAGTGCCATTGACCGAAAAGGACCTGGATTTATGTACTAGACGAAACCGAAAAAATTATTTTGTGCCATCATAAAATATCTATTTATTATATAAAAGATGATCATAGTTTCTGCAAGAATCTGCCTTTCTCAAGAAAATGTAAAACGATTACAAGATCATGTTACAATAACTGGATAGATTTAATAAACAAATACATATTTTTATCTTAGTTGCGACCGGTGCAAAATGAAGTTACTATATGATGATCAAGTTACGGCAGTGCAATTGACCCGCTCTGGCCTATTTAATGTGGATCAATCTTGTATAGTCAAAGCAGCCTATTTCTTTGTTTATTCATACCGTAAAGAACATAGTGAGATGAACATCTGTTCTGATACACGAACCTCTAAGATATCATCAATTAATAATATCATCAATATATCGCTACCCGATCGCTCCTTACCGAACATTACGAACGATGATATAGGAATAATCTACAGTTGCAGATGATCAAGGAACAGATTTAAATTATGAAGAACAACGAGCCCGTAGCAGAGAGGGTTTCTTATCATGATGTCCACCACAGCTGCGCTGCGATATATGTTTTATTTGCGGTCGTTGCGGTGGGCGCCCTAGTGTACAGATGGAGGTGCTGTAGGCAGTCAACGCCGGGAGCACTCGCGGAGGCGGGAGTGTCGGTGCCTATGACGGAACAGGAGACGTCGTAGCCACAGGTTCTGTCGAGTGTCAGTGCTCAGTGTAGTGAATGTGTTATGGGCAATCAGTGTCAAAGTGTGAGTGCCCAGTGTAGTAAATGTTCTATGGACAATCGGTTTCAAAGTGTGAGTGCAAATAATTTTTCAAAAAAATGCACGTGTGTTTAAGCAAAATAGAAGCACTTCGCCTGTGCTTAGATCAGTGTACGCAATTCCAAACCAGTGTGTATAAACTTTTCTTAGATAAGAATATTGTTTAATCGCCTTATACATTCATGTACTAATCAAGTTATCATTTTCAAGGTGGATAAGAAACAATGTTATCATCACCTTGTAATTAGATTAAGCCTCACTAGCATCCATCATCTCTACGTGCTTCTACTAACCCCATCTTTGCTGCCCGGGAATATGTACGAGCATGTAATGCAACGTAAAATATTTAAGTCATCATTTCACAACTTGACCTCTTTTACATATTTCCGCGACACATGTATTTTAAAATCAGTTCCTCTATAGCCATCAAGAGTGCTACTCGTACTCATTATCAGTAGTTCTAGCCGATTTTGTAAACTGATCCACAATATATTTTATCAAACTTATCAAGCGTTATCAGTTTATCATCCTCTAAGTGTCGGTACTACCCCTAACAAATATTTTTTATTCTTTTTTATAATTTTTTAATATCATAAGGAAAAATTCCACCTTTTTGACTTTTAAATTGAAGTTTCCTTGTTGCTGATAGCTGCCGATGTTGTATCAATGTTTGTGATGTTTTTAGATTTGGTAACTATTCAATAATACAAGGAAATAAAAAATCCTCCGTCATTATCAAGCCATTTTGATCTAAAAGCAAAAATGTCGACCGAGGGAAAAAAATAAATTGACGATTCTCCATATTTGTACTTAAATATGATACTTGTGGATACAAAAAAATATTTGTACTTATATGTTTACAAGAAAATACTTTTTATTTAACAAGTAAGCATAAAATATCATAGGAATTTAATATTTGGAAGAATATTTTCTCAAATTTTTTTGCGGTGATAATTTTAAACACACGTATGATAAAACCGATGTTGCATACTCTTTATCTGTTGTAATAATTATAATCAGCATTTCTTATAGCATTTAATTTTTGTATGAAAGTTATCAAATTTTAGTTCCGTCACATTTTAACTAAATAAATAAGGTTTTTGAAGTGGCGATGTTTTAGTTATCTAATAGCACAAGTATTCAGAAATATGTATACAAAATTTCAATATAAATTTTAAGAAAAAAGAGTTACAGATTGTCGAGATGGAACGTGGTGTCAAGAAAGCAAGAGGCTCATTCGATACTTTACAAAGCTTCTGTCTACAAAATGAAAGCGATGAAAAAAAATTACAGGCACTTTTTCTCTTAAAAAGTTACTGAGCAGTCTGAGCAGCAGCAATGTGCTTTGAAGCAAACCAGTATAACAGAGTTCTTTCGAAAGATTAACTAATTCACATTATATGTATATAGGATTATGTACACGAATGTACCTCTAAACTTTTGTCATTGTTAAGGAATAGCAGTTAATAAATAACAATTGATCAATACTTAAAAATTCGAAGTTTTATTTTATTTTCTCTCAAAAATTTCGAACCATTTGATATTTCAAACACTTGATAATTAATCCTCGAACAATAAGGATAGAATATACGACAACACAAACATCCTCGTACACAATATTACAAAGACAATATCAGAAAGCCCTGAGGACTGAGATGGAATGCCTCGTTTCAGTTTCAGTAGTTTCAGTAAAAAAGGTCTCTAGTTCTCTACACTATATCAGACGCAACACAGCAACATTAAGCTGCTATTTTACGCTCATATTCTGTGCGAGCATGGTCCTACCCCGGTCGAGTCGACCCATTCGTGCTGCAACCACAATACAGCTGCAGCATGACCTATACTTTCGTTTTCTATTATAATCTTAATATTCCAAAAATACCATATCCTCCAGTACAATTACCCTACACGTTCGCATGGAATACAAACATTAGAGATATAAGAAAAGAAATTCAATATTTCAAATACCTGTTACTCGGCGCTTTGAGTGAAAGAAAATATTTTTCTTACATCTACCGAAATACACGTTAAGTGTATAAATTGATTGCCTTTTTATACATTACGTTGTAACTGTTTTTGTCCCAATAAAATAAAATAAAATAAAAACAAACGTGTGCAAATATGTTTGTGTATTCTATCTCATTCTCTCGTAGGGTAAACATATCAGATGCTATGTTTGTATTTTTTGTGTCGTTCTCTCCTTTCATCGAGTTTCAAATTACAATGATTCCAAAGTAGGTTTTGCTTCAAAAAATAAAAAATAAGAAAATTTGAAACAATTTTATTCTCCTTCTGCAGCCGGTTGAGTCGACGGTCTTACACATGATATAAACGAGATGGTCTTACCCACATCGGGAACCATGAGATTTCGCTATAAAATTATAGTATAGAATAGTATATTATCATTTTTAGTAGTCATTGAAAGTCATTTAAGTTTTACCACTGGTTTGGAAAAGAAACTTCTGTCCTGTGAAGAACCAGCAAGAAACCGAGCAGGACTTTTTTAATATTAATTTATAATACATATAATATTTTATACATATCTGCTCATTCCCAAGGGTTATTATCAATCATGTACTCCTCAGTATTATAACTTTGAGTATTACTCAAAGTAGTATAATAACCATTATTGAAAAAAATGTTTTTTTATAGATTGGGTCTTTGTTGCTTTGTTGCAATCCCATGGAGAAATGGAGTCTTTGTAGACTAGTAACTACATAATTCAGTTATAAATTAGAAGCATAAAATGCCGACGAACTTTTTCATAAAAATATTTCAAACACAAAAGCGAATTATTAAAGTTGGTATAAATTGCTTGCCCAAATCCGCTCAATTAAATAAAATGATGTACCCAGTTTGAAGAGCAAATAAGTCCGTCACCACTTATCCCAGCACCACTACTTCCAACACCACTACACTAGGAAATACTATAAATAGTATAATTTCGAAAAATAACGTATAGTATTCAATCAAAATATTTTAAGCTATTACCGATATGTACGCGACATAATTATTTGCTGGACTGGCACAAGGAGATAACTGGATGTTTTCCTAAATAAAATAAAAAGTATCCAAGAAGAAAATAAATTTAAGTTTGATTTGGAACAAAATTGTTACCGTAGTTTCCTGAACTTAAAAATAACAAGCAAAGAGTCATTGTATGTTTTACAAAAATCAAATAACAGGAAACACAATAAAAGACAGCTTCGCAACATGGTCGTTCATCACCCTCACGGTGATCGGAGAATGGTTGCGTGGTTGGAGGGTAGGCGGACGTTTCGCAGCGGTTTGTTGCTAATTATTTTACAGCAAACGGCTGCATTCATCAGGTGGTGATTGGTCACATGTTTTATTTCATGACGCGGTCGCTCGCTACTTTAGTGGGGAGTGGGTGCGTCAGCGAGTTTTATAAATCTTTTTTGCCATCTGTTTGGCTCGCGTTGGTACGCTTGGCAAGTTGGTTGGCATTCGAACTTTTTTATTTTTAGTCGTTATAAGGAAAACTTCTTTAGTAGGAAGACGTCGCTAAGTCGGAAAAAACTCACAGTCGAATTGAATCCCCACATTTTTTGAAATCTTACCTTAAGGGTTAAACGCGTAAGATGATGATGACCTAATACCCTTCCTATATTATGGTTGTAACACGAATGGGTCCGATTGACTGGGTAATGATCTCGGTCTCACAGAAAACTAGCATTAAATAGTAGTTTGATGTTCATCTAAGTCATCAGGGGTAACAAGGCGTCTGCAATTTAATTCTTAAACGACGATAGAAGTTGATATCTATTGCCTGTAGCATCAACTTACCATCAGGTAGGCTGTGCAATCGATTGTCATCCTTATTGTTTAAAAATATAAGAATTTAATTAAAAGACTAATACATTACGTACATTACTGCCTATTAATTTTCACTACCCAAGATAATTCACCTCATAAATTGTTTCATATTAGGGATATTTTCATTGGTGCCGACCTTGGTAGGCACGTTCGACAACTGTATTTTTTTTAAATCATACTGGATGACCTTTTTACAGGCTGGAAAAAAAAATAAGGTGAAACATGTGAACGGAGTAAAACCTTTGGCGCTGATATTTTACAATAAATAAAAACAAAAACTTTGATATTAATGCATAAATTAAAATCTATCGAAATTCAACTCATATGCACCCTACTTTACGAACGACAATAAAACAATAAATTTAGTAGGCATCTTTGACTTTCTCACATTGCAGAGTCACAGGCTCAAGGCGAAGTAATTGTTAAAAAGAATTTAAACATTTTATTCAAATTTTTTGGTTTTATTTTTTGTTATTTATTGGTGTATATAGGCTTCTAAGTCGTTCACATGTTACTTGCTAGTTTTTTCCAGACACGATAAAAAAGGTCATCTAGTATTAAGTTGTTATTATCAAGATGCAGCTGCCAATCTAATCAGAAATGTTGTATTTGCTGATGTTGTATTTTATTCTAAGAATAAATTTTATCTGAGGATTGAAAAACAAACCCACAAAGAAGTTTTCTTCGTATTCTTCTAAATTTTACAAAAGGGACAAAATACCTATCGTTGTCTGTCTGTCCGTGATTGAAATTTGCAAACATGCTAAATTGTATTTTTTTTTCATGAATGTATTACAGCACCCGCAATAGATTAACTCAAGGGGAATACCCCAGTTGCCACGTTTGGCAAGCGATCGGCAACAGCAGACTTTATTATCTTGAGTGGTTATCAGGAAAATGCTGCTGCTGATCACCTATTTTAGTTTCTTTCTGTCACTTTTTACGATTCCTACGGTATTCCGTATTCTACTGCATGGGCTAGTGGATATTCTTACACCGCCAGTACACTGTTAAAAAATATAACGTAACATTATCTATATCTAACGAATGTAATTGCAAGCACTTATGTTCAAGGGGTATACGAAATTTATTTGCGTTTTTTTTCTTACCCCCAGCTATCCGAATGTGGACGTGTCTTGAATAAATGTATTGCTATCGGACGTATTCTTTTCTGTTCACAGTCCGGCAACGTTTCGTTCAATCAGAATGCGTGATTAAGAAAATAGGTTTTGTTGAAATCACGAACCGTTAGTATTGGTCTATTTTGCTTTGTTTGTAGTTCTACTAGGTAGATTATATTAATATTAATCTAATAAAGTAATGTATTAAATTCCTTATACAATTTAGTATTTTTTTAGCTGTGATAGTTTATTTACGGTAAGAACCTATTAAAGTCATAGATTGCTACATAGGAAAGATTTTTGGCATAGTTATTACGCTCAGCAAGCAGTTGGCATTCATAGTTTTTTTTTTCAGTCGTTATAAGTTGCGTCGCCTCTTACGATAACCACGGGATGATATTATGTAGTGGATATTCTTGCACCGCCAGTACATGGTAAACTGAAGCAGCGTGACGGACTAATTGCTTCATAACTCTCTCAGAAATAAGAAGAGGCCTAAGCCCAGCCGTGGGACGTATATACGTTGTCACCTTAATTGAGTAACAACCATACATTTTTTTACTAAATTTGGGCTAAGTAGGAGGTCTATTGGCCCACGGATTCACGTAATACTTTTAAGCAGTTGTGGGACATGTTTGTTATCATAAACACTTAATAAAAAGGAATAAAATAAAAATCTAATAACTTTGTATTACAAGTTTGTTAAATATACCTAAGGAAATTAAACTAAAAAAAAATTAAAATTTGTAACATAAAATTCAAATACATACAATATTTAAAATAATAATAATAATAAAAATAAAATAAAACACTTAAATTATTATGTAGTTCTACTCCCTGCGGCATAGTGCCAAGAACGCTGGCTGAATGCCGCCTTTGAGCGAGAAAAGAACCAGCCCTCTTATCACCAATAGTAATCGCCCAGTCGCGGGTACATTTCCTTCACAAACCACCGCACGCATGAATAGTCTTTCATTTGAATTACGATTCAACGAATTAATCGAATAATTTGATTAGCAGTATTAATCAATGTTACCTTTCAAATATCGTAAAGGATAAGGATGTTTCAATAGGAATCCTTCGAAAGCAAAAATGATATAATGTTACATGGATGTAACTGTTATATTCCGAATTTAATGAAACGTATCTGATAAGGGTATTTCATTACACATTTGTTCACCGACAATTCCTTTGTATCTGGGTCGCGATTGACCCGTATCACATTAAACTTCTAGTAGTCGGAATGAAAACGTAGTTTGTTCGTATGCGACGCAAATTTGCTTTATTCATAATATAACTTAGTTACAAATCAAACATAAAATGTGATTGTTATTGCATCTAAAAATTCAGCTTTTAATAAAAAGTGAAATTAAAAAGAATGCAATAATTTCCACATTATATCTTTAAACTTGGCCGTAAAATATATTTTTTTTATATAAATTGGTGGAACATTTTTTTTTGTTTTTAAACGAGTATTATAACATTTAAATGGACAGTATTTTTATCATTATGTGGAAGGAAAGTGGAAATTGGATCATTCATATTTTTGCTTGCAATTTTATGTGACCAGTGTCTCAACAAAAAAAATTATAGCAAACCTTTTTGCGTAGCCCATTAAATCAGAAAATCTACTAAACGGAATTACGATCGGTAAATATTAAGCGAGAAAGGTATTAAAAAGTTGAAATTTGTTAGTTTAAGCTTTAAGTCAGTTTCAAATTTCTATGGACAGGTGCACTCACAGCCACACGCAAATTGATCAACGGTGTAGTCAAAAAATTATATATATATATATATATATATATATATATATATATATATATATATATATATATATATATATATATATATATATAACAATGTGTAATAAGATTGTACATATCCACTACGTAACAGATCATTAACAAGTACCTGCCGTTCTACATAATTTCATGTATTTAGTATCTAATGATTAACTTGTTATTTCTCATGCTAAGGGAATTGTATTCTTTTTGAGACATAAATGTCATAAACCGTATATGAGGGTCGATTAGGTTTCTACATCCATGCCAAAATTAGGTTAAGATAGTGTTTTTTTTTAATTCGATTGAGGCAGAATACCAGCGATGTTTTATTGATCAGAACCGCAGTGACTGTGGTCGTTCATTGGAACGCAACCATACGACGATTGGCTGAGCGACTCGAGTGTAGCAGCACGACAGTTGATAATCTTTTTACTGATATTGAGGCATTGGCACGAGGAACAATCACCACGTCAGTGTCTTCTTAATAACAAATAGAAAATAAAAAAGCGCCTTTTTTCAACCCAACAGCTAAAATTACAGTTATAGTAAATATATCCGTTATGAGGCAATCTATGGATAGGCCTGCCTACAGCATTTTTATGTAGACGGTAATGAATGAATATTATTCGGTATTTTAATGACCGAGCCGCTCCATCTTAGTCATCAGAGGTGACAACGCATATTTTCGATGGATGATGGATGGATAGATAGATGAAGATATCTACGAGCCCCTTGTCATCAGGTGACATGCTGTTTGCTCCTTTGTCTAAATTTTATCTAAAAAAACATGCTATTACTACATAGAACGTTTTAAGCCATGTATTACTTTCTTAGAAAATCAAAATCTTAACAACTATATTATGCAGATACTGAGCAGAGTCCCGCAGATTACGAAACATCTAGTCACATATACTTCAAAACTTAAAAACACAAGTGCACAACCAGTGCATATTGCTAGTGATAACATCAGAGACTTGGTCCTTCACTGCTAGTCGTATAAGGAAGCTTAAAGTCGCTCAGTGCGCTGTGGGGAGAGCTATATTCGAAATTGCTCTGCGTCTGCTCTGCTTTTCAAGAATATCTGTACTAGAAGCAGAGTAACTGAGGTAGCCCAACGGATCAGTAAACAGAAGTGCTAAAAAGAAGTACTACTAATGCCAAATCGAAACAATCCTTGATTTTGCGATGTATTGTGATCTCTATGTATGCTCTAGATGGTAGGATCCCGTTTCTGTCTAGGATTCTGTTTGGTAAAGGCACTGACCTCTTACCTATTTGTGTCACCAAGCAGCAGTACGTGCACTGTCATGTTCCGGTCTGAAGGTTATAGAGAGCCAGAATAGTTACAGGCTGTAGGGTAATACCTCTATCTTCAGAGTTGACAAAGCATCTGTAACTTCTTTTATTTGTAATTGGTTGCAGGTGTCCATGGACAGTAGTATCTACTTACCATTTGTCTGTGAGATAATTTTTCACTTTAATTATATAAAAAAACGGAAGTTTTTTGAATAGTGTGTGCGGGTGTCGGGGGCATGTTGTTTGGTTTTTAACGTACTAGTTACTTATGCCTGATAGTCCCGTAAATGACTTACAGAAATAGCCAAAGATGCCTATCGGGTTCAGTAATTAAAATCTTAAAAGTCACTGATGTATTCAGAAATAACAATTAACAGATTAAGATATTTGATATCGGCGATACAATATACTTCCTACTTGTTAGTGGCCTAGCGTGTGCAGTGACAGGGATCGACTGGTGTTAGCTGTCGAGAGCCTCCGGACACAAGTGTAAAGTGTCAATTAAGCAAATTGTATGTAACTTTTTGTACGTGGTAGAGCCACGTTGCAGCTATATTATGGTTGTAGCACGAATGGTTCGGCTCGACCGGGGAACGACCACGCTCTCACAGACTACCATCGTAAAATAGCAGCTTAATGTTGCTGTGTTTTGTATGGTGAGTGTAGAGAACCGGAGACCCATTTTACTGGAATCGAGGCATTCCATCTTAGTACACAAGGGAAACAACGCATCTGCATTTTGATTCTTAATCGAGGTTAAATGTCGATATCTATGGGCCACAGCATCTATTTACCATCAGGTGGACTGTGTGCTCGTTTGTCACCCTAATCATGATACACAAAATATTCCGCTGTGTTATTACAGTGCGTGTTTCTGGACTGCAATCTATATTCAAAATGATATAGCCATGTGTAAACTACACTAGTTGTTAGCAATCCATTTTCTTCCTACAAGTACATCTGGGTAGGTTTGCAATAATCTTACCTATTTCTGACGCTAAATTGTAGTGCTTGCATGGCTGTATTCTGGTCAGAATTGACAGTCAGTATAATCATAGGCTGTGAAGAATTCCATCTTAGTTCTAAATGTGACAACGCATCTGTAGTCGCCTTTGCTTAAAGTTGGCTACGAACTTCAATAGCCACTTACCGTCAGGTGGACTCGAAGTTAGTTTGACACTTAAGTTTAAGAAAAAGCAAATAATTCAATTTAAGTTTAAAAACATAAAAAAATTATCTGTGTCAAACAAAGCTACTTAAATAGCGAGAATAACATTTTCTATCTCACAATAGATTAAACCGAAACCATTTTACACGGAGACTGCTTTTAAGCGGGTTAACGTCAACAACTTCCTCCTTCACTAGAAATCTTTTTCCTATCTGTCGGCTTATATCCTGTATCTCTTCTTGTTAAAAGTAAATAATTAATGAAACATGCTTATACTTTGAAAGGTATTCAAATCCAGATGCTTTTTATAGAACGGTGATAAACAATCGTGAAATAAGCACAGGCCACCTGATGATAAGTGAATTTTGAGGTTCACAAAGACCTTCATTCTTTCAATTCATCGTGGGTGACAACGGATCAAATCGCAATGTCTTTCCCAATGAATAAGATGGAATGCCCCGTCACCATAAGAAACAAAGTGAGATTAAGCTGCTATTTTACGCTGATATTTTGTGAGAGCGTTGTCCTTTCCCGATCAAGCCAACGTGCTACAGTCATAATATAGCTGCAGTGCGAGCCTCTCTCTACCACTTTTAAATTATAAAATAAAAATATTTTTCTTTAATTTATATACTACCACAAACAGTATAATATTTTAATTTAACCAATGTTAGTACAAAAGTAGTCTTTTACATAAATATCTATATGCATGATAAGTCATATCCTAAATAATGATATCATTTCCAAAATACGATAATAACGGATCGGTAACGTGTTACGTTATTTGGTAGCTACGACTTTCAATTCTCTAGCATCATTTTGTTCTACCATACGATCATACCTACCTTTCCAAGGTTTAATATCCGTAACGAGGATTTCACACATGAACAAAAATGACGGACACAGCTTAATGGATAAGTTATCTAACGTAAGTAAGGTTAGTTGACTGCCTCGTTATTTTTTTAGTAGCTAGTGGTCGTTAAACACAATTATTAATCATAAGATCCCGGATTCAAATCCGGGGTCGGGCCAAAATTAGTTACTTGTTTTTTTTTCTGTCAAGAAATTCTCAGTAGCAGCCCGGAAGCAGGATGTTGGCAGTGTTTCACTCGTGGACGTAAAGACGACGACGAGACGTTATTCCTCAGCCTGATCTCTCTGCAATCGTGTCGTATAACCTTCCTATCGGACTATGAATGTAAGGGCATAGAAAATTAATATGTGCTTGCGCTTTAACTCGGACAGTATAATCTCGTACGTAGATAGCTAACTTCTTGAGACAAATTGAACTTGAACAAGCAAAGTGTTTATATGCAGTAAAATGACGGATACAGGTGGCAAAAGGACTGTACTTTGTGACTTTTAGTTGCCTTAGACCTACGTTTAGCAGTGGACTTACGGGAGATTGTAACAATGAGAATATTTTTTTTATAGAATATGGATATCAATCGAACACACAGACCATCTGACGTTACGTGGATGTTGTGCCCCATGGCCATAACCATCCTCCGTTAAGAATCAAAACGCAGATATCATCCCTGTGGACTAAGATGGAATGCTCCATTTTCAGTAAAAAGTTTCTAGGGTTCTCATCACTCTCCGTATGAAACACAGCAGCTCTGAGCTGCTATTTAAATCTCTTATTATGTGAGAGCATGGTCCTTCCCCGGTCAAGCCGACCTATTCGTGCTACAACATAGTACGAGTACACCTACAGAATGGCTCTACCACGTATAATACAATTTGACCTAGAATGTTTGCATTTGTTAACACTTTCAATTAATTGAGTGAAAAAATATTTAAATTTTCTTGAAATTGGAGACATTCTTTCAATTTAAACAACATAATAATTTTATCCTACTAGGTACTAGAATGAGCGTGATGCTTGTTATATATCTCAAATTTCATGGCTCTATTCTAACTTGGACAAAATGGCGAGAATGATTTATATGGAATTAATTTCATTATTGTATAGACAGACGGACAAAAATTAAAAATAATTATATGTACAGATAACAAGAATCGCCACATATATATATATCAAAACCTGGATCAACGTTTATTATTTTTAATACCACCATCGCCTGATAACACTGTATCTCACAAGTAATACATATTGTATTAAATTAGATTGCTTAGTGCGATTGCCAATTCAGTCTATATATTTATAACATAAAATATTTTTAACATTGATATAGTCACTAAAAAATGTCGTTAGGTTAGCTAATTACGTAATAACTTAAAACAGAGGGTCTCTTGAGTAGGGACTGAATAAATTAACCGACTTGGTATTACATGGATCTCACAACTTTTTACGGTAGAAGAACTGAGTTGCGAGAATTGGTTCTTTTACAAGTTATGTTTTTGATGGTATCTCATTTCTTTTTGTAGATAAGATAGTGCTACTTTCTTCCTTTCCGGTACCTTCTACTACTTGAATACCAACAACGTACCTATCTACACCTATTATACATATACAAGTACACTGATCCATTCACTGCAATTGTAACTTTGTAATTCTATATATTTATATAGTATTACAAAGTTATTTATTCAGTTAGTGTATCTTGAAAACTAGACTGAATTTTAAGAATGTTTTAGCTTTTCCTTAATTTATACGCTAATCACCAAATGTATTCAAAATTTGTAGCTTCTATGTCTGCTAGAAATGCCTTAGAGTTTTGATGTCAGTCAGTGAGTGACAAAATTAAGAAAGTTTGACTAGTTATAATTCTTAAACTACTGGTAAAAATTGAATAAAATTTAAAATTTACCATGGTGATAGAATGCCTACTCGGTTTCTGAAAATTCAGGCTTCTAGTTTTATCCACTACGAAGTTATAGGGGGTCGATAAAGGCCTGAATTGCTTAGAGAAAAGTATGGTACGGTAAGTAAAGCGCCACGCTTTTTTGCTCGATTTGGCGGGGGCACTGCCGTGCTCCCAGATTAATAATAATAATAACTGATTAAACAAAATGTCCTCCAGTCCGAGTTTTGGCCACGGCGGCCTGCCTAAACGGAGGCTAGCCAGGACAGGATTATAGTGCCCAAGTGTATGAGCAAGCACAGGTGCACTCTCTCTTCTCTCACTCTCATACATGATGGGACGGTAAACCGACACGACCGGAGAGAGATCAGGCGCAGGACCAACGGCTTTACGTGCTTTCCGAGGCACGGGGTGAGACACCGCCAACTTCCTGACTCCGGGCAACTACTGAGAATTTCTTGATGGAAAAACTCAACAGTAAATTTTTTGGCCCGACCCGAGATTCGAACCCAGGACCTCATGATCAGCAGTCGCAGTACTACAACCACTGGAACAACGAGGCAGACAATCCCCCAGATTAATACTATATCATAGGGTATGTATTTTTGTAATAAGAGAAGAGTGTGGTTTGCAAGATGATGTTGTGACCAGGATTAAGAAAGGAATGCTGCGGTGGTTTGGTCATGTGGAAAGAATGAATGAGGAAAGAGTGACAAAGAAAATTTATGTTGCACAAGTGAATGGCAGAGTCGGAAAGGGGCGTCCTAGGCGAAAACTTATCGACCAAATTGGCGATTTATTGAAAACGGGCCAAATTAGGAGTACTCTTAACCGACGAGCATGTATGCGTAGGTGTATGGATGTGAAGGAGGCGAGGGAGGTGTGTCAGGATCGTGCCAAATGGAAGTCTGTAGTCTCTGCCTACCCCTCTGGGTGACAGGCGTGAGTGTTTATGTTATGTTTTATGTATGTTGTATTTTAGTTTTAATACTGGTTTAGAGGAAGAACTCATATCGGGGTGGTGTTTTAAAAATTAGCGCTCATTTAGCACATACCAACAAGAAAATGAAAGATAACGGCTAAAGAAAGTTTTGACTTTAAAATTACTTTGAAATAAGCCAGCCACGCCGCTGTATTGTATGTATGTACTAATATCAGTTTTGGCAGAATTCAAATAAAATCAAAATACATCTCTCCTTTAGACAAAGTATGATAAGTTGTCCAAGGTCGCTCCAGACGTTCGGTGTGTTTCGGTGTGCTAGTGGCGCGACGACAGCGCCGCTACATCACCCCCCTGCTCAGACCGGAGGTCGATAGTGTAGCCTCGTTGCCAACGAATGTGCAAGTGCCAGGAGATTGCCTTGTAGTATGCGGTGATTCGAGAAGAAAACAAGTAATCTGCGAGAGTGCCGTGAAGCAGAGGCGAGCAGTAAGGCTCAGAGCCGTGCCGAACACTGTATGGCGCAGAGAGTAACTTGAAGGAACAGGAAGCATTATTATTCCAGTGCTGCGATGAACCTTGTGAAGCTAGATGGCTTGCAGGATATGAAGACTGCAGACGATATCTGCTCTGGAGCGAATGGGTGGGGTATTCTATGACGATGATGAAGCTTGAAGTTTCCGAAGGTTGTTTGTTGCGTGTTCAGATCACGTCGGGGTCACCACTGTGGCCGAGTAAGGAAAAGGAGAGATCTCCCGCCGGGCAAGGTTTTCTGCCCGGGGAGCGACCGACACTCCGTGTGATAGTTCGGAGATGTTCTGTACTGTTTATGATTTTAGTGTCATTGGTGTTCCAGTGACGCGACGACAGCGCCGCTACACAATCAAGAAATTCTCAGTAGCAGCCCAGAGTCAAGAAATTAGCAGTGTTTCATCCCTATGCCTCAGAAAGCACGTAAATTCATTTTATCCGTATCTGATCTTACTATATTTTTGTCGGATTAAAAATAGACAATTTTTAATATTCTCTATGTAATGATCAGTAGGGATAGATTTTTATAAAGTTCTATAAATATAATAAATATTATTCATAATTATCCTTATTTTGTTTTATGGATTCCCCCATCACCACGTAATTAAAAACTATTTTTTCCACGCAAACCAAGTATCCTGGTATTAACACTTTAAGGTGAGATATTAGGAAAATAATAAAATAAAAATGAATTGCATTATTTTAATCCTAAAGTATTCGTTCTAATTTTCAAGTTATAATAATTATTCAACAATTTTTCCCGATATCAATATAAAATCACCCATAATGATTTCTTATATTTACGCGAACACTACACATTGAAATTATAGTAGTTTTTACGGAATTTATCGCGTGTATTTAACTTTTTAAATACCCGACGTTTCGAACGCTTTACAGCACTCATGGTCACGGGCGGGACTGAGATGTTCAACGTCCATATGTCATAGTTAACCGCGGTTACCATTACTACTAGAACTAGCTTCATTTCTAGGACAGTAAGCTAGTGAAAAAGCTAGTGAGCTAGCGTCTCAAGCCGGGGTAGTTTAATAGGATGGGGTTCTATTTTTTGAGCCAGTGACGCTCCTCACCACTGATTTTATTGTCCTGGCTTGTATACTAGCGTTGTGTGACCAGTGAAGCTAGTATCCATGTTCACTTCTTCGTAGAATTCATGGTCTCGTCCATACACGTTTTTCTAAGACCACTTCTAGTTATTCGTCTAGTGCGAATTGGCACAATTTCCGAAGTAACTGTTTCAGTTTAATTTGTGTTTTTTTAACGAATGCAGTTTATTTTATTTCACAGACGTGTTGTCATTTTACTCGCCGCAATGACACTGGCATCAATTTTCTTAGCATCATGTACACAGCACTAGTAAGGGCCAGGTCAGGATAGACAGCCAGGATAATATACCGAGGTTCCTAACTTGTTATTCTAGCTTTAAAAACTAGCTTCGTGTAGCACGAGCATTAGGAATCGAATTTTCCAAAATGAGTATTACTTATTTGACCTACTGTTCAAATTTCAGATTTCTACTTCAAGCTGTTTAGGTTGCGGTTGTGCAATGATATCTATGATTCAGTATATAAAAAGTACATTATGGTAGATACACAATGAAGAGTGACTTTTTTCTGTAAGTGGCAAAACTAACTTTACGGCAAATAAAGTTTTATTCTGTTGAGGCAATCAACGGGAGGCCTATGTTCAGCAGTGGAATTTAAAATGCTGTGACGTTTATACAAACATTGCTTTGAAAGCAGCAAGCAGAGTAATTATTTACATATTATATGTTATGTATATATTCCTTCATATCTCATTTATAATTAAATCTTATGGTGCTTAAATTTCGAGAGGTCAATTGACGGATTCTACTTGGCTGGGCAGCGTTCGGGAAATTACGACGCATCTTCTCGTTGGATATACCTCAAAACCTGAAAACTAAGTTGTACAACCAGTGCGTGTTGCCAGTGATGACCTACGGAACCGAGACGTGGTCCTTCACTGCTGGCCGTATGAGGACGCTCAAAGTCGCTCAGCGAGCTATGGAGAGGGCTATGCTCGGAGTTTCTCTGCGTGATAAACTTGGAAATGAGGATATCCGCAGTAGAACCAGAGTGACCGACATAGCCCAACGGATTAGTGAGCTGAAGTGGCAATGGGCCGGCCATATAGCTCGAAGAACCGACAACCGTTGTGGAAGAAGGGTTTTCGAGTGGCAGCCTCGTACTGGTAGGCAAAGTGTAGGGCGACCCCCACTAGATGGAGTGACGACCTGGTAAGGTATGCAGGAAGTCGATGGATGCAGGTGACTCAGGACCGTGCTTTGTGGAATTACTTGGGGGAGGCCTATGTTCAGCAGTGGACTTGTGAAGGGCTGTAATGATGATGATGATGATGACTGTGACGCTTACTAGTCGCAACATTTGTGGAGGTTTTATGTAGGTCGATCGACGGATTCAACTCGGCTGGGCAGCGTTCGGGAAATTACGACATATCTTCTCGTCAGGTATACCTCAATCTCTAAAAACTAGATTGTACAACCAGTGCGTGTTGCCAGTGATGACTTACGGATCTGAGACGTGGTCCTTCACTGCTGGCCGTATGAGGACGCTCAAGGTCGCTCAGCGAGCTATGGAGAGGGCTATGCTCGGAGTTTCTCTGCGTGATAGACTCAGAAATGAGGATATCCGCAGTAAAACCAGAGTGACCGACATAGCCCAACGGATTAGTAAGCTGAAGTGGCAATGGGCCGGCCATATAGCTCGAAGAGCCGATAACCGATGGGGAAGAAAGGTTCTCGAGTGGCAGCCTCGTACCGGTAGGCGTAGTGTAGGGCGACCCCCCACTAGATGGAGTGACGACCTGGTAAGATATGCAGGAAGTCGATGGATGCAGGTGGCTCAGGACCGTGCTTTGTGGCATTACTTGGGGGAGGCCTATGTTCAGCAGTGGACTTGTGAAGGGCTGTAATGATGATGATGATGAGGTCGTTATCGTATAAGAGTTCTACTTATAAGGTATAATAACCATAACATATACATGTACATAACACAGCATATCCTTAGTAGGGTACACATGGTAATTAAAACGGAAAGGGAAAATGAACGAGAAAAATGCAAAAAGTATGTACGTCCCCAGCCTAAGACAGATTTAAGAGTAATGTTTCTTAACTGAGTTAAACTTTGACAGAAAAAATATCCATTTTATACAAAAATTAGCAACGATGTATTTAAAAGGTGTGAGCAATGAAAGAAAGAAATGCTTAAAAGTAGAATACAAATGATTGAGTGGTTAAGTTTCGTCAATATTGGACTGATCACCCAAATATTTTATGATGCTTAAACTAGTAGTATTGAAGCCGTTAGGAGCAAGAATTATGCATGGAAAGAGTAGATATAGAAGAAAATAATTGACCTTAATAAATAGGTAATGGAGAGATACGGGAACGTCCATCACTGGTATAACATATAGTCCTCGAGCAGGGTATGTTTCCATGATTGGATGATAAAATCGGGCGTAACGGGTACTAATACCTTCAGTACAAGTGATGTACACGAGTTGACTCATATTAGTACTGTTAGGGATCAGAGAAGTCTTAAATTTGTTACCCTTAATAATGGTACATTGAGGTCACATCTTTCGTTGGATCATGTTGCGAACTTAGTTTTCCTCAGTGACAATTGTTGGAGTCCTTTGAAAATGACTTAAACGTAGACCTCAAGGTTGTGCGCACAAACCAAGGTGCATTTTACCTTGATATAAAATAAAAAAAATATGTACCAATAAAATGAAATGAATGTTACGAAAATGTAATACAATACCCAAATAAACGGGGGGCCCATATTTATAAAGTACCCGCGCGTGATAAATATCACGAAATAAAATATAAATGAAATGAATTAATACTCCGATTCCCGGTATCTAATAAATAAATAAATATATAAGTGAATAGTGAGAAAGAGAGCCAGCTAAAGGTCAAAAATATTAGGAAGAAATAAAAGAAAGTACGTACAAGAATTATGGAAAAAATGCCTATTAATCGGCAAAAATACAGGATAATAAGGGGATCCCCGAGCAAATCAAAAAATGTGTAGTTATTTTGTATTTCTGTATTAGGACTATTAATGCTACCTAAAATTCGACTAACAAGCTACACATGTAATAACTATAGGGATCGATTTACACAACTACGAGAAAATGTGTTGTGTGTGTGTATTGTGGGCGTAATTGTTTAACCACAATTGTATATGTATTTAGGAGATATTTTTTTCATATTTAAACACATTAATTCATATAATTACAATTGCAATAGGTACATTTGGTTGAATTATTTTTGTCATATGTTTTGTATATAAAATTTGTACATTTTAAACTATATTTGGTTTATATTTTGCTCATAAAGTAAAGTCCAGAGTCTATCAATACACTATAATTATAAATTTATTAATGTAATAGTATTCTTTTTATGTTTTTTCTTTATAAGGGAAAACGGAACCTAAAATTATGTTACCTGTTTGAAATAAAATTGCCTTTTTAATATTAATAATTATTTCGTAAAACAAACTTGAGCTATGTATCTTAAAGTGTTTTCTTTTTTTATATAAATTTCATGTCATGAAAAATGAGTTTTCGAAATTATAAATAACTTAAATAATGAATGTTTATTAACGTACCTATGTAAAAGTTTTATACCTTTTGAAAATGATATTATATCATTACACACGATATAATTTTAATGCATTGTTAAAACTAGGTATCATCATACGACGTAAGCAAAAAACCGTTCCCATGAACATACTTAGAAATTAAAACAAAGGTGTCATAAACCGCTTACGCGGCTGAGATTGTAAGTTGTTTTTGATCCCTGTTGTTATGATTAATTATTATGATTATGTTGCACTAGAACCGCCGTGAGACAAAACGTGTAATATTAAACGAATCATTTTTGCCAACTAACGGTCTATATGTAATGCAAAGAAAAGATTCTTTTGACCAGAGTTAGATACTACGTACGTAATTAGTAACATCCTACTAATTATGCAAATCGATGTGACAAGTGTTGCGACATAAACAATTAATAAAAATATATGTGCCAATGGTTATAACCGATTTATAGGATATTCCACTTTTCATAGAGTTTATTTAGATTTAGCAGGGCCGTAATGTAAGAATACATTACATACATATATACATAAACACTCACGCCTGTCACCCAGAGGGGTAGGCAGAGACTACGGACTTCCATTTGGCACGATCCTGACATACCTCTTTCGCCTCTTTTACATCCATATATCTACGCATACATGCTCGTCGGTTAAGGGTACTTCTAACGTGGCCCATTTTCAAAATATCGCCAAGTTGGTCGATAAACTTTTTCCAAGGGCGTCCCTTCCCGACTCGGCCGTTCACATCTACCATATAAATTTGCTTTGTCACTCTTTCCTCATTCATTCTTTCCACATGACCAAACCACCGAAGCATTCCTTTCTTAATCCTGGTCACAACATCACCTTGCATACCACATTTATCTCTTATCACGCAATTTCTCACCCTGTCATTCAGATTCAACCCTAGCACACTCCTTAAAGATCGCATTTCTACAGCATTTATTCTACTTTTGTGCTTCTTCTGCCACACACAGCTTTCACTACCATACATTAAAGTAGGAAATAACACAGCATTATGAATTACCATACGTGCCTGTTTTGACACATTCTGGTTCTTCATAATAGAGTGTAGTGCCCCATTCACTCTATTCCCTGCATTTACTCGTCGTTCTATATCCCTATCATATCTACCGTCCCTGCTAAATGCACATCCGAAATACACAAACTCATCCACTTGCTCAATTAACTCTCCTTCTATTCTTATTTCACATACTATTTTGCTTTCTTTTCTTTCAAAAACCATCACTTTCGTCTTACATGCGTTCACTTTCATTCCCCTTTCTTTTAATTCCCAGTTCATTAATGTAACCATCATTTGCAACTCAGCCGCCGATGACGCAAATATGACTTGATCATCGGCATACAAAAGGCATTTGACGGTTAAGTCGCCCATTCTTAACCCACATTCTTCATCTTTCAAAGTTTGCAAACACCGGTCCATAAATAGGTTGTACAGCCAAGGGGAAGCTACACAGCCCTGTCTGACACCTTTTTGGATGCCAAACCAGTCCGAGTAGACCCCATTGATCCTGACACAAGCACTAGAGTCCCTATAAAGAGACCTTAATGCCTGTATCAAACCATCGCTCAACCCATATGAGTTCAGTGTTTGCCATAACACATTCCTGTCCACTCTGTCATAAGCCTTTTTCAAGTCCATGAATGCACAAAAAACTTTCTGGTTTTTGGCCAAAAACTTCTCCGCAATCATGCGCATGGAAAAGACTTGATCTGTACACCCCATTCCCTTTCTAAAACCCGCTTGCACATCCCAAATTTTTCCATCAATTTCTTTCATAACTCTTTCAATTAACACCTTAGCATACAGTTTACCCACAATACTAAGCAAGCTGATACCGCGGTAGTTTTTGCAGTCCTGCTGTGACCCTTTTCCTTTATATATTGGTACTATAACTGCTTTACACCAGTCATCCGGTACCCGTTTTAATTCCCAACATAAATTAAACAAGGTGTACAGCAGGCCTGCCACCACTCCCTCTCCAGCCCTTAGCATCTCGAGTGATACTCTATCATATCCAGCTGCATTACTTGCTTTCATGCTTTTCATTGCTTGCATTATTTCATCTAAACTTATCTCCATACCCCTTTCCACTTCTTTCGGAATTTCTAGTTCATTTAATTCAGACGACTCTTCACTCATAAATACGTTTTCAAAGTATTCCTTCCATCTGTTTAAATTCGAAACTTCATCATTCAGAATACATCCATTCTCGTCTCTTATAGCTTTTATTATAGGCTGTTTTGTATTTCCCCTGGCAGTTCTTACGAGTTTCCAGAACATTTTTATGTTATCCTGGAAATTATCAGATATCCTTCTATCATTCTTAACCGTACTTTCTTTCTTTTTCCTTTCAACAACTTCCTACACTCTCTTATTTAGACGTCTAAATTCTGCCTTTTTTCTTTCAATCTCAACATTCATACCAGATGAATTACCAGCTTTGGTTGCTAGTAAATCTAACCTTTTTTGATTCAACTTCCACCCGTACCTCATCATCCCACCATAACGTATTACTTTTCCTTACTGAATAAAGGTTAGAATAGAAAAAATGCACGGATTGAACTTCTTTTCTTATTGTAGTAATCGCGACACTTCTTACTTGAAATAAAAATAATTAGAAACTTATTTTGGAATTGCTACTTAAAATTTACCTACAGTGAGAGAAAATTAGTCTGGCTCACCAAGAAGGGTAAATGGAATAGGTAAACTCACGGTTAGCGGCAGCGGCGATCAACTCCAACTGGGCTTCAACGATATCTTCGGATGTGGAAGGCTTCAGTCTTCCTTGACCACACTCCTACGTGATTATATAGTCTATGTACACATCTGGGTCGACCCGACACACTCACTAACGCTATTTACATTGATTTTTATATTGGAAGGCTTAGACTAGAACAGCCATTACCGATGCAGTTCGTCTTGAGTCTCGATTACATGTGGGTATCGATCGCGTCGACTCCTTTTACAGACGCTTTTGTTGTGGGCCAAAAGATGGCGCCATAAGTTTGTTTTGCGGTTAATTGGAAAGAAGGATGCAATAGAAAAGTAAGGAAAGCAAGCCAGTACATAATTCCCCCCACTTGAAATCGTTTCAGATTTCATGAGTAAATAATCAATAGCAGTTCTCACTATAAAATTAAATACTTCAAAAATAGAAGCTAGCTTAGAATAATATGTACCTAACTTACTATAGTATTCACAATTAAATTTTAGTTGCATACCTATTGGAATGGTATATAAGGCAACATAATTTAACAACTAAATCTACCAGCTAAATAACAAAAGGCTATAATATTAATTATGAGAAAAAATTGACAAGTATTGGTATATTATTGATTTAATGGTAGAGGACACAGTTTATTCACTAGTCTCTTAAGGAGTCCATTAGTAGAGCGTAGGGTGACCACACGCACTACACCGTCTTTGCCGGGATGCACGTCTTGAACTCTACCTGAACGCCACTCTAGTGGTGGTAAATTGTTATCGACAATTAATACAATATCTCCGACGTGAACATTCGGTTGTTCTCGAAACCATTTAGCGCGTTGCTGTAAGGTATGGAGATAATCGCGTTGCCAAATATGCCAAAAAGACTGTGTAATTTTTTGCAACATCTGCCAGCGGGCCCGTGGGGAAACATATTCATTAGAGAGTTCAGGTTCTGGTAACGATATAAGAGGACCGGCGAAGTCAATTCCCACATTTTGGAAACACCGCGTTGATTGTACTCTAGGCGACGGAAGATTTCCCATTAAAGGTTGGCAAGCAACGGGTTTTACCCTAAAACATGCAATACGCGACCGAATTAAGTTACGAATGCCAAGTATCCAATATCTTCGCTGAATAATCGATTGAAGAGTACGAGGACCGCAGTGTAAGTAATTAACATGAAATTAATCTATAATAAGCAAAGATAAACGAGACGCCTTTGGTAACAGTACGGGATGTTTTACGGTTGCTGGTAGATTAGATTGCTCTAGACGGCCCCCCACTCGCAGCAATCCCTCATCATCGGTAAAGGGATTCAGTTTTTTAACGGCTTTGGTGGCTTTGATTTCCTCTGTAAGATGAAGTTTTTGTTCATGTCGAACCATATAGACGATAGACTGCTCCAGCTCTGATACACTCAAGAAATTCTTAGTTTTATAGTTTCGTTTGAATGCTGCTACAGCCCGCAAACACCAAGCTAGCACACGCTGAACGCGGGATAGCGTGGAGTAGCGGTCTAAGAGTCCGCTAATAAAATCAAGCTCAGTAGAGCCGTTATCCGTTTGAGACACATGAGCAGTAGAGCGCAACTCGGGTACGGAAGCTTGTGATTCCCATTTGAACTTTATTGGCCAAGTGGAGGAATCGTTAGCGAGCCAACTTGGACCTGACCACCACATACAACATGTCGCCAGTTGTGAACCACTGACACCTCGACTGCAATGATCGGCAGGATTATCATATGTCGATACGTGTAGCCAGCTATCCAAGGATATATCGTCGATGATTTTCGCAACACGATGGGAAACAAAAGTCTTTAGTTTATGAGGTTCCGTATGTAACCATGCTAGAACTGTGCTACTGTCAGTAAAGGCAATCACTTTACTGACAGGGATTTTATCTCGCAGCAATTTTTGCATGTGCTTAAGAACTCGTCCTGAAAGTACAGCACCGCAAAGTTCTAGACGGTTAACCGTTAATGGTTTTAGGGGTTCGACTTTTGATTTTGCAATCAGCAGATGCGTTCTAAAATGGTTGGCACGAACTATCCTTAAGTACACACAACATCCATATGCCTTCGAAGAGCCATCACAAAAACCAATCAATTGATAACTTTCGGCGTCATCATATGTAATTCTACGAGTCAGTTTAATCTGTTTAACAAGTTGAATTTCAGAGATAAAGTTGTGCCATTGGTGAGCGACCTCAGGTGGAACGGGTTCATCCAAACTCAGCTGAAGGTGCCACATATCTTGAAGCAATAGTTTGGCTATTAGAATGACAGGAGTTAGCCAACCAATTGGGTCATAGATGCGAACGATATTTGATAATATTGCACGCTTTGTTAAATTGGAATTGAACTCTGAAAACGAATACGTAAAGAAGTCTTCTACGGGGTCCCCCTGGATACCCAGAATTTTAAGGATGTGGTCGTGATTTTCATCACAAAATACCCTGGGTATTTGACAATGTTCGGACGGTAGAGCTGCAATAAATTCGGCCGAATTACTACTCCATTTACGCAGATCAAATTGAGCACAGCTCAGTAGTTTAATAAGTTCATTTTTCAGCTCAAGTGCTTGTTTTAAAGATGGCGCTCCCGTCGTAATGTCGTCCATAAAAGTGTCATGAAGTAAAACGTCAGCTGCTTGAGGAAACTCAGAAGCATGATCGACCGCTAGTTGATGCAGGGTACGAATGGCTAAGTACGGTGAACTAGTTACACCGTATGTCACTGTATTTAATTCGAATTCACGCACGGGATCAGCTGGAGAATTTCTCCACAACACGTGTTGCCACCCTCGGTCTTCCGGACGTAAATCTATATTGCGATACATTTTCGAAATATCGGAGGTGAACACGATTGCGTGAAGACGAAATTTTGTCAGTGTATCAACAATGTCGTTTTGTAGCTTAGGACCAGTGTATACGATATCATTTAATGATTTTCCGTTCGTCGTTTTGGCGCTTGCATCAAAAACGACACGTAGTTTTGTCGTAGTACTCTGAGGGCGGAGTACACACTGATGCGGAATTACAAATTTGCCTGATCCAACGTCTGCGGGTTGCATATGCCCCAGATCTGAATATTCCGTCATAAAATCAGAATAGTCCCTTTTTAATTCTACATTGCGCTCAAGTCGCTTTTCGAGTTTGAATAAGCGTGATTTTTCCATATCGAAAGATTCACCCAGATCATCACAAGGCTTCCTCAGTAACAAAGGGACGACGTAACGACCGTCAGGTTTACGTGACACAAGAGTGGAGTACAGTTCCTCACATTTTACCTCTTCGGGGTTCGCTATAAATGTTTTCGGTGGTTCTTCGACCTCCCAAAAACGCTTGACCACGTCATTCAAAAGCCGCGTGGAAGAAACGAGGGAAGACACGATAGGTGGAGAATGAGAGCTGTAATTAATTTTGCCAGTGAGCACCCACCCAAAGACACTGTGTAGAGCGACTGGTAAACCAGGACCTATTTCTAGGCGTTGGCCATCATAAATTTTATGGAATAGCTCTGCGCCCAGCAGCAAGTCTATATAGTGGGTTTGTCGAACTGTTTGTCTGCTAGAACTAGATGTTTGAACCCCAGAAGGTACTTCTACGACAGGCATTTTACTTGTTATGGTATTCATTATTATAGCATTAATAGTGAAGTTTGAACAATCAGAATCCGTTGGCATTACCACGCATGAAGTTTCACCCTTAATTTGATGCACTACATTTTTTCCTAAGCCTGCTACAGCTAAATTGCAGCGACGAATGGGCAACCCTAAACGTTGAGCGAGTGATAACGTCATAAAACTATCCTGAGCTCCACTGTCAATAATTGCGCGGGCAGTAGTATACTGAGCGGGAGCACCGCAACCGCGCACGCGCACTACACATGTGCCGAGTAGAACGAGAGCACGACTGTGACCAACGTGAGCGCTGGTAGTTACGGAGTTCGCAGTCGCGGTTAAGTCGTCAGCCGTAGCTGCTGTTTTATCGATAGTCCTGCCAGTGGAGCAACACGGAACAGCAACAATGGCGGTGCCATCGTGGAGCAACGAATGGTGACGCTCACCACAAGTTGAGCATGTATTTTTTGAAAAACATTTATTGGCATTATGATTTAAACGTAAACAATTCATGCAAACATTTTTATTAGACATTAAGCCATATCTTTCGGAAATATCAAGTTCTTGAAACTTCGGACATTTGAAAAGCGCAATTTTCAAACCGCAAAACAGGCAATCAGCTGTTTTATTTGCAGCATTTGGACCTATAGCAGTGTTCGAAGGCAATGATGTAGTTTTGTGATATTGTTTATTATTGTGACTATTTCGTGTTCCGGTGGCACGCACAGAATTTTTATTCAACTGTCCTGATTGAAAAACAGAGTCGAAAAAATTACCCGGTTGACTAACTTCTAGCACTTTAACATAACTTTGTAAAAAAATTAATAAATCAGAAAAGGTAGGAATTTGCTCCCCGTTTTGCATCTCGAAACGTTTACGCGTATCAGAATCTAAAACACGTGCAGCTAAATAAAATAAAATAAACTCATCTAGGTTCTTAATTTTCATAGCTTTCAGAGCATTAACGGTTTCATTCAACATATTAGTTAAGTTACGTAAATCGGCATAGTTACCAGACTTCAAAGGAATAAAGCTACAAATTTTATTCAAGTACGTTGCGGCCAAAATTCGTTTATTTTGGAACCGCTCGATAAGAGCTTCTAAAACAATTTGGTAGTTGTCAGACGTAACTGGCACTCCTGTCGCGATTGACAGCGCCGAGCCCGAGAGACACGTCAACAAATAATGAAACTTTTCGATTGACCTTATATTATTGTTTTCATGTACAAGTGTGGAAAATGTATCGAAGAAAGTTTGCCAATGTTCAATGTTTCCATCAAATTTCGGTAATTCGAGTTTTGGTAAACGTGCTTGCGCGTATGGTTTCATACTATGATATGATAATCCGGAAGTCAAACTCGGGTCCGGATCGCATTGCGCGTCGGCTCGAGTGCGACCCTCGCTTAGAGCAGCCCTGGCGGCATCGACGGCGTAGTACATGTGCATGGAACAGCTTCTTTAAGCCCACTTTCATTCGTAACCATAGCAGTCTCGGGCTTACACATTCATACTCTTTCATACATTGACCCATTCTTTCTGAAATCTAATGTAAGAATAGTTTTAATAATGTTTATATACTCACACTACAGTGTGATTTAAATAAATATGCTGAAGTTTATTCACTTAAAAGTAAGGATACTATTTCAATAACATTAGCTTCTTTTAGATTTGTTAAGATTTAAAATGAATAATATAGTTTAAGTTTAAGAATTAAAAAAAAATTGTAAACACCTTATAATATTTTTGATAACTATTTAGTTTTAAAAACTGTATTTTCAGTCTAGTGAATTAATAGTTATATATGAAAATTTTAAAAGTTATGCAGTAATGATAGGCGAACTAAAATTATTTCACAACAAAAACTTAAAGATTCAATACAATTACGTAAGGAATTTGATGATTGTTTAATAAATTTGAATACAGAGATAGGAAGTTATTTTTTTTAAATTACGGTGTTTACGATATTTTATTTTAATTTTATTATGTTATAAATATGATATAGTGGGTATAAGAATTTTAATATTTTAAAATAATTTACACCAAGTTATGTTACATTTAAAAAAATATTTTTGTGAATATTTTTTTTTCTTTTAGCCGATGGGCGTGTAGTGTAATATATATATATATATATATATATATATATATATATATATATATATATATATATATATATATATATATATATATATATATATATATATATATATATATATATATGTAGGATATAATAAGAGAGTATTAGTAATAAACCTGCATTCAAGACCGCTAGACGTTTAATTTATTCCTCGAACCTCCCGACATTATAGAGTAACGACCTGGTAAGATATACAGGAAGTCGATGGATGCAGTTGCCTCGGGACCGTGCTTTGTGGCATACCTTGGGGGAGGCCTATGTTCAGCAGTGGGCTTGTGAAGGGCTGTAATGATAATGATGATGATGGTGCTTAAAAATACTAGTAGCGCCATATATATAAAATTATAGTAGTTCATTTATTATTACAGTAAATTTAAAATGTAATGATATTTAAAAAAGAACTGGTAGTAATAATATAAAAGAAAAAACTCAAAATTTTACAATTTCACTACCATGTAAATTTGAAAACTTTTGAAAAGTAGAGAAGTAGGAAAGTATAGAAGTAGGAAAGTAGGAAATATAATATGTTTACTGCCAAGCTTCTATGATCCTTGTCGAACCCAAAGAAATTGTTCATAGCTCTTTTCAAAATTTGATTTATTATGTTGTAGGTACCAACTCGATGATTAAGAAAACAATTATAAGCACACCTACTTAAAATTTAATAATTAATTTGCACAACACCATCTATCGATAACATTAGTTAACTATTGTACTTTTTTACCAAGATGTTATGATTTATATACTTTTTATAAATATTTATTACGTTATTATTTTAATTTACTGCGTTTACATACAATTATATCATTATAGAACACTATTTAACATAATGTAATTACAAAAAAGTCCTTGATCACTCAACGCCAACATCGAACAAATTCGTACTCATACTTTGTACCCATACTTAAGAATACAAATCATAACTTTTGATAGAATGAACCGATTTTAATGAAAAAAAAAGACTTAAGGAGATGGCCAAAAATTGTATGCACCTGTGCCCCAGATGTACACAGATGAAATCTATGTCATTTGAAAGTACAGATCTTCTTTGTAAAGAATTAGAAAAGTGCATGTAGCTATGCAGTAGTGGACAAAAGTTATGAAGATTTAAAAAAGTTGATTTTGGTAGTCGGTTTTTAACATTATTACATAATGTAGATATTAACAAAGTTCCAATTCATGAGTGTTATGTAGGTTAATGTATTACATGATGATTAGGATGTATCCAAACTGGTTTAGCTAAAAAAAAAACAAGGACAGCAGTTTTTTCAATCTTTGAAATTATTATTTGTAACTAGTTTTTGTAACATTATTTGTCGAATTTTGTTGTGTCGAGTTTTGCCATTATTGATCGAAGTATATTAGACAGAAAATAATTAAACTTATGTATTACACCGTTTATAATTAGTGGAGCACTCGCGTGGGGCTATGGCACTTATTAAATAAAATACGATAAAACGCAAATACGAAGGAAAAGCGTACATATATTATATCCTACACTGACACTTTGACTGTTTTGATGCTTAACGGACGGATTCAGTGTTGCAAGTTCTAAAGTAAAATAACCATATCCTATAATGTAACGCTACATGTTTAAGCTGTTGCTGTATTAAACAAATAAATAAAATCATATCCTTTAGTGTATTTTGATGTATTAATTCATTAATTGAAGGCTTATTTTTACGAGTTTAGCTATTATTTTTTCACTACTCTAATGTTTTTAAGTAATATATGGCAACATTAAATGTGCTATAGAGTGATTTAAAAGAGAAGAAACAACTTTAAATACTTTTAAACTTGATTATTTTTCAACAGCTGCCATGAAATGTCTATAGTTATTCAAAATTCTTTTTTTATTTTATGTAAATTAATAGCAATAGTATTTTGTACAGCTTGGGGCACATTTTGACCATTTCATTTAAAACGAAGACACGCTTCACAATTTTCCTAACGATTATTTTGATATAAACCAGTAGTTTATAAATGATACGTTAACAAACAAACAGACAGACAGACATAACGACAGACCAACAATTCTAAAAATGTTAGTTACTTATAATATTTTATATAAAATTTTGTTACAAAAATATAAAATGTACAGGCATCTGAAATTCACATTTTTATAATATGTATAGATAATAATACAATAACTTTATATAAATAATATAAATAAATAAAATAAAATAATTTTTTTGATGTTATTGCGTGGCGCTGACGTCGATTATCTTTGTAAGATGCGTTGCGTTCTATTCTTCTTGAGGTGAAAATGGGAAATTAAAAGATAATGATATATAAAAATATATAAACTTTGGGTAAGGACATTGAAATAAAGAAGATGGACACTGTTTAAATATGATAGTTTACATCGTAGCGTTTTCATGTCAACATTATGTTAACCACTTTTAAGACAAAAAGTTAATAATGTACTTACATGTATGTAATGTGTATTGGAGGTGTTTAGATAGGTTTAAATTAGATCTATGCTTGCTTTGCTACATTTGCAGATGTAAACGGCCAGTAAGCATATTTATTTCTATGTCATAAGAAATTAAAACTTCGTTTTTAAAACAAAAAAATTTCGTTTTCATTTTCTTTTATCCAAATAGTTCCGAAATGAGGCTGCTTTGACAGGAGATGAAAAACTACGCGGATATCTACTTTTTCGTCTATTAAATAATATTATAATAGCATAGGTAGTTTCTAAAATAAAATAAAAAAATTTAGGGGCGACTAACGAGCACATAGTTCTGAATAGCAATCGCAAAGAATACCATAAAAGTATTTAAGAAATATATATAGGTAAAAACATGGAACGTATAAAATTTACTTAGACGTTATAAAAGTAAACAATGATTAAAATAACAAAAACAACGATTTAGAACTCATTTTAGAAAACCCTCATATTCCCTCTGTTACCGCACACCAGCTACGAAAGCAATTCATCAAATGCAGTTGTATAACGTGAAACAAAAGTTTCTTCTCATTTTCATGAATAATAGGCGCAGCGTAGCGAGGAACGCAATTATCTCTATCTACGGAAATCATTAAAACCAATACCACAACTTGTTTCATGGACTGTTTCTCTTCATGAATTAAATGAATGCGTTATGAGTTCAATATTCCTAGGAGACGTTGACAAAAAATTGTACAATACATTTGGTAAATTCAAACGAAGTATGTTTATAGGTGTATTTACATTTTTGCGAGGGGATACACCTCCCCCCACTATTCCCTGTTACCAAGGTTACTGCAAACCGCTGGAAACATCGGGTATTAAAATGTGAAATCCGTAAAATTATTTTTAATTTAGGCAATATTATAAAATAATAACAATAATGATTTTCGATAAAAAAAATTATAAGGTAATAAATTATAACGTAAAGCTCATCATTTCTAACAGGCTTTTGTAGTAAGCAAGTGCAGGTTCTAACAGTGATAATGAGTAAGTAAGCGCTGCCCCAATGCGTATTGGTGGTGGACACACACACACACACACACGCGCACACACACACACACACACACACACACACACACACACACACACACACACACACACACGCACACGCACACGCACACGCACACTGTGTTGTGAAATTTAAAGCGAGTGCTTACGCCTTGAACGTCTACAGCAATATATATATATATATATATATATATATATATATATATATATATATATATATATATATATATATATATATATATATATATATATATATATATAGCTATATATATAATATCACGACAGTAGCCTTAGCATAAGGACTACGAAACTCGGTCGTCGTGCGTTCGACTCTGTTCGAATCTGCCATTCGACTACTATTGTAAACCACTCCCTTTACATCCTCAGTTTCAAGGCACTCCCTTTGCTGCTTCAGCTATCATTACAATCCTCGGCATCAACATATCGAATAGTGTGCAGTTTCGTGGTCTCTTAGAGGGGAAGGCCAAATTGGCCTTTGAAAATCTTGGCGTGCTCAGCAGAGCGAGACAGTATTTCATACCGGCACGTCGCTTGCAACTTTACAAAACGACAATTCGGCATCACATGGGTTACTATTCTCATCTCTGGGCTCAACGTACCCTTTTGAGCCCGAAACGCGAAGGCCATGGTGCTAGAAACGAGTAATCGGGATCACCAGCTATCTCGACTCCAGCGGATCTGTAGACTATCGAGACTTAGCTACGGAGGAAAGGCTGAGCTGTGGCTCACAATAACGACACTCCTACAACCACGGCAGCCTCACCACCCGTACACACCCTGCGTCTCAATCTACTGACACCCCTTCATCCGTTCAGGAGCTATAATACCAGTGACAGGCACGCGGATACACAAATACACGCTACAAAAAAATCGTATAAGTGTAGTATGTCCGTAATGGGGTTTTTCGTGATGATCACCTTTTTATAAAGCGGTCTCACAATTGATGTTTTTAGTTTTTCGAGAAACGTAATCTGTGTGAACGATAGATTTGAGTTTTGTATGAATAGGACCTATAATATCAATGAAATCGAGTATATGAGTAGAGACTGAATCAATTCCCACAGACCTTGTATTGTTTATTAGTTTATTGTAATGTTACTCTAATATTTCGTTACTAAAAAAACTGATTGACTTATTAAGAACTGATGACAATGGAATAATTTCACGAATATGACCTTCTCACTAAGATTACTTACGATTAATGCATGTTGTTTAAGTGTTTTTAAACTCTATTTTAATATTTTCTAATACTCTAATATAATTTGAATTAATGAACATCAACACATTTTTTTAAAACCTTGTTCTATCCGGGAGACCTTTAAATATAAACAAAGATTTCTTTATGGAGATTATTACCCTGTTTTTTGCGGGTATGCCATAGCGAGTATCAAAAAAATATAGTTATATATAATGGCTGCTTGTTGGTTAGAACCCCACCACCATCATCATTATCTCTAGACTATCAAAGTCTACTGTTGAAAACAATCCTCACTCATAAGAAGGATACTTGCTATAGATGCCACCGGTCGTGCCAGATATTGCTAATTCAACTGAAAAGAGTGAAAATTAAGAATTTTAACAAAAAGTTGATATTATTTTGATTCTTGATTGAAGATAGTTGTATATGTTTGTAGACTGTGTGCTTGTTTGTCACCCTTTTTCTATAAAAAATCCGTATGTCAACAAAGAAACCTACCCCACCCTTCGGAAATTTCCTACTTTGAGGCAATCTTTTAGTCCCATTTTCAGCAATGGACTTTTGAAAGTCTATAATTGAATGAAATATTGATAGGAGAGTCGAGGTTTAAAGACCGTAATAATATTAACCATCAATGAACGTTCTTATTGCACGCCTCATAACTAACGTGACCATACGTCCCACTTTAGGCGGGACGGTTCTGATTTAAAGGTTTTTTTCCCGCTATCCCCAAAATATGTAAAAATGTCCCGCTTTGACAAACAAAAGCGTAGCATCAAGGAAACTCTATCACCGTGCCATCATTATGACACCGCGCGTACCAGGTTTGCCAGCATGGCCTGACTAGTTATGTGATTATTCTGAAAAGCTACAATTTTGAACTTCAAGTTCCGATGTGACAATTTTTAATTAATCCACTATAAATTATCAAACAACAAAAGTTATTTCTAATTAAAATTTGATTTGCTGTTCAGAAAAAATTAAAAAGCCTGCAGCCACATTTTATATGATTCTTAGTTCTCATTCTCACTTTTGGTCATTAAAAGATTCAGGTGTTTTATTTTTAAAACTATAATAAAGGGCTCCAGATAGAATTTTGGTAACGGCGGCCATTCTCTACGGAGAATAGCCATCTGCACAGGACAGGATGTTATTGCCCAAAACAATGCCCAAGCACAGGTCTACCCTACTCCCTCACTCTTATAGTCTGATGGAACAGTAATCCGAGACGAAGGGAAAGAGATAAGGCGCAGGACCAAACCCTTTACGTGCTTTCGGAGTCACGGTGGTAAAACCCCGCCAACTTCAATAAGTTTGCAATCAATATTCCGGGCTGCTACTGAGATTTTGTGACAGACAAGCCCAATAAATGATACTTGGCCCGACTCGAGTTTCGAACCCGGGATCACATGATCAGCAATTGTGTTTACAACTTATAGATCAAGAAGGCAGTCAAAAGTGTTAGAACTATAATAATTTTAAAGGTGTCCCGCTCTGAGTATAAAATAAATGGTTACTTTACTCATAACGCGAAGCGTTATTAGGAAGTGTTTTACTCCCGACACTTCAAGGTCAAGCAATTTTGTGTTCTTAATAAATGCCTCTATCATAACCATATTGCACTTATGCGATAATATGAATAGCCGCATATCAAGAAAACACTCTAATTATTCCATCTTATATTTTCTAAAAAATCTTACTTTACATATCTACTATAAAAAATGGTTTGAAAAAATTTTTACGTGGACGTCTGGATGTTGATTTAGTATGTGGTCACGATACCTCCTGAAAAAATTGACGTACCGAGACTGGGTTTTTTTATTCACTTCATAATTATTATTATCATTATTAACTTCAGAATAATATCAACTGGGTCCCTATTTCATATTAATAGTACGCGTAGTAATTGTTAATAAAATGATTTTCATTTTCATTTTCACTTCTATAAGTTTTATTAGTATTAAAATTTAAAAACGCTTTCTTAATTTTTATACAGCCTATATCGATTCTAAACTTCGTGTAATCGATTTAAATTAAACATTTTTATTTTACCCTGTAGGTGACTTTACTTGTTAAAAAATATAGAGCGCTAAATTTAAAACAGATAAGCAATATATTTTATAAGTAAGGAATACAATTTTTTTTTCATCAAAATTAAATGAAACCCTCTGAGCGTACAGTTTTGGATTTTACAAATATTTATATATTTACCAAATCGTGACGCCATTTTCTATAGAAGCTAATATTGTATAGTAGATTAACGTCGGCAACTTTCTTCTTTATTGGAATCCCTTTTCTTGTTACCTGTTATCCTGTTTCCTGCTCTTGATTTATACAATTTTCACTTCGCACTTAGTCTGAATGCGATCGAATTGTATATTGTTTATTCGAGCAAATATTAAGAGACTAGTAATATTTACTCGAATGAACAGTAGCTTAAAAATAAAAACTGGTCATTTAGTATAAGTATTTCAATTTTTTGAGACATATTTAATTGATTCAATATGGAATAAATGTAAGAAATATCGCAAATATACATTATGTCGTACATTATAAGAAGACCATGACATCCAACATTATTTGATCAAAATTAAATTACCTTTAATTGTATATAAATTAAAAGGGTAAAAATTAAATACACAGTATTGTGTCAAATATAATTTACCCTTCTTAAACATATATCCGAAGTCATGCCCGATAAAAAAAATTGAAAGCGGTTTCTAAACGTATGATATTAATGCAATTTAGAAAAAAATTTACGTCCACTAGTCTCTGAGAATAAAAAAAAGACGTGTGGCACTCGGGGACCGCCGCGGTAAAGCTATTGCATAGCATTTTGTATCAACTTATGCAATTATAATCATTTATTTATTTTATTTATGCAGTATTCTTTTTCTTTGATATTAATTCAAGTTACACTTTTTGAGCGTGGTGACCGATAAGAAAACAAGTTTTTTTCTTTTATTAAATAAATAAATAATATCACCTATAAATAAAATATTACGAAGTGGAATAACTAATAAGAGTGGCAACGTCGCACTATACAAAGGAATTGCGTTAAGACGACACCTCGAAAGGGCTATCGCCGGACTGATCCGAGTGAATACATAATTTCTATAAAAACTTGAAAAAACGCCCTCATAAGGTCTAAAATAGCGTAGCGCTCGCGACGATTAAAAGCGCTTAGAAATTCTCAGAAACTTTAAAATATTTTTGTAAAAATTATTGATTTGAGTAAGCAAAATAATGAGCAAGTAAATTATGAATATTAATGTTATGAATATATTTGAGTGATTTCGAAGCATATAGATTAAATAATTTCGTTGTAATTTCAACTATAGTGGTTTTTTAGAGGTGTTTTCGCAAAAAATTATGATCGAGTCAAAATTATACTATCGTGTTTTTGAGCAATCAAATTCAAGATAAAGACATGGATTAACCTATATGAAAATTTCACTTCCCTTAGTGGTATCATAGTCCTATCAATTATTTTATTATTATAATAGTACATGATATTCCCTTTAAAATGACACCAATATGAATAATATCTTATATCTATATCTACAAATAAATAAAATTGAAGTGTCTGTTTGTAATGTTAAAATAACAGCTTTTTATTAAATGCATATGAAAGTACTAGTAACAAAAACACAATTTTTAAATTTTTTGTCTGTCTGTCGGTCTGTCTGTCTGTCTGTCTGTTTGTTCCAGCTAATCTCCGAAACAGCTGGATCTATTTTGACGGGACTTTCAGTGGCAGATAGCTGATGATATAAGGAATAACTTGAACTACTTTTGTTTTAGAAAAAGAATTAGGGTTCCGCGCAAAAAAATTAAAACCCATGAAATCCATATTCCATGCGGGCGAGATCGCGGGGAGTAACAAGTACTCAATATAGATAAATGTATACTTATTTTTATTTATTTATTATTTAAATAAATAAATAAAAATGAGTATTAATAATTTCTAGACACATCTCAACAGATATTTCGTTAATAAATTGCTATCAATACTGAAGCATTCTTTTATATTTAGCATCCATTTAACACAAAAAAAACTGATAAGAATACTTTTTAAACAACATATAATCAATAAACGATAATTGCGTATAGTGAATTTCGAGGTAAATTATTATATGTAAACGTTTTTGAATCGTCGTATTGATACATATTTCCTAAAGAAAATATCTCCACAATTAATTTGATGTAAAATAACGTTAGAAATAACGTATAAAAACGAAGAAATTATCAAATTTTTGATCGAGTTCCTAACCAGTACCCAAACAAAAATGGCGAATAGTCATTTTCACATTTTTTTTAGAAATAACGTATAAAAACAGAAAAATGATCAAATTTTTGATCGAGTTCCTAACCAGTACACAAACAAAAATGGCGAAATGTCATTTTCACATTTTTTTTCTATATAGTTATTTGTTACAGAGTACACAGATAAAATTCACTCTCATAGATGACAATTTTCAAACACCACAATCTCTAATTTTTTACTCTGCTATTGTTACGGCCTCTAGTTACCCGAGCAAAGGTCGTAGAACCCGGGCCCAACAGGGGTTCAACTCGACGAGTAACAGGAGGTCGGCCTAAATGGCTTGTGGAATATGAGACAATAGTGGTTAAAAAGGAACCAAACAAGACTTACCTATTACATCGACGTAGGGTCAAACCTAGGAAGATTCAGGTGCAAGTATATGTGTGTGATAGTGTTATGCTCAGTACGTGTTATATTATGTAACCTGACTTCCCGCTGGTTGCCGAACAGCAGATCCCAAGGCTTCACCTCTATTCCAGTATGGGATCCATCGAAGGGGCAAGCCGTCACAGAAACTTCAGAGTCTAGGAAATTACGCTCGTTTATCACTCATTAATTATAGTTAAGTCAATTGTCATTAGGTTAATCCAATCAAATTCAACCAGATTTAACCGAAGCCGCGTTATAACGAACTCACTATTTGTGAAAAATACTGTATCACCGGACCGCGTCACAAAAAACTCAGGTTCGCGCAGTACATACGTCAGGGCGGCCGTACGGCAATTATATTAACAAGACGCGCAACTACTCAGTTCCACGCTCCACGGCAAGATTTGTCACTTATTATTTATTTTCCAATTAATTGTCTTTAAATTCAAATGGCACGCTCTATTATAATCAATAAACGATAATCGCGTATAGTGAATTTCTAGGTAAATTATTATATGTAAACGTTTTTGAATCGTCTTAATGAAACATATTTCTTAAAGAAAATATCTTCACAATTAATTTGATGTAAAATAACATTAGAAATAACGTATAAAAACAGAAAAATTATCAAATTTTTGATCGAGTTCCTAACCAGCACACAAACAAAAATGGCGAAATATCATTTTCAGATTTTTTTCTATATTCTATATAGTTATTTGTTACAGAGTACACAGATAAAATTCACTCTCACAGATGACAAATTTCAAACACCACAATCTCTAATTTTTTACTCTGCTATCTTCAGCGCTGTACACGAACGGAACAATGTCGTTGAGAGCCGTGGTAGCTCACATGGTTAGCGCTCGTTATAGGTATCACAGTACGGGAGCAACCCGGGTTCGATCCCCACTGGCACCAATGAAATTGTTGCGTGCTGATTTAGCTATCAGTTGGAAAGTCTGTTTTCTGGGCCGTTTTGTTTTGTTACACTGACATCTCCCAAGTCACCTAGAGACCTAGGAGGTTGTCGGTTGCTTACTTTTTATTTTTCTTTAAAATTTTCGTCGGTAAAATAACATATTTATAAAAGTAAAAAAAAGTAAAGTTACAGCCTATATACGTTCCACTGCTGGGCCCAGGCCTCCTCTAATTTCTGAGAGGGTTTTAAGGCAAGGAAATGTCCGCCACGCTGCCTCAATGCGTGTTGACGAACTTCACATTTCTTCGAAATATATATTTTTTAATTTCTCAGACATGCGCTACCAGCATGCGACGACGTGGCCCGCGCCTTGCCGCCACTTGCGTTTGCCGCGCTTTGTCTCGTCACAGAGTAGCGAAATCACAGTAATATAGGTATTTTATAAACAGAATCTGTCTAATATTATGAAATATGTAGATAAAACTTAAAACTTACCTTGATAAATGTATACCCTTTTGTTTGTAATATTTTTTTAGACTTCTCTTCAATCGTTTCTGCTTATTCCCCATGTTTTACAAACTAAACTTAAACATTAATAAAACTGTACAATTAATATAACTATAAAACACTACTATTAAACAAGAATCAGAAAAAACCTACTCCACTATTATCAAAATTAAATTTTTGCAGTAATATTTTACGATTTTATTTCGTACTGCTGAGCTCTCGCAACGCGTCGTACGTCCACCTAGCAACACGATGCGCCCCGCACTGAATTCGTGGACGAATGCGGGGGTGATATAGACGCAGCATTTAATCGGGACGCAATTTTAATTTATTGTCATAAAAATAATACATATTTCTAAAAAGTAACCAAACCAAATTATTTTATTTTGTATTGCAAAGCAGTAGATATTTCTTTTATATTCCTTTGATAAACAATGAAGGAGTAAAGTGGTTTCATCTCAACGATTTGGAGATGATTTGGGTATTTTTTTATTTATTATGTGACACCGATAGAAAAATTATGGCTAAACCAAATTACGTATCAGATCATGTAGATTACTAGCTATTTTTTTCATATGTAATTTCTCTGTAAGTGTCGACGAAAAGTTGGTTCATCTGCACGCTTTTTTCAAGCCTTTTGCGAGAGAGCAGCCTTAATAATAAATGCACTTTGTTCATTCATATTCAAAATTTCAAAACTCTTCGACAAAGACAACAAAGACTGAGGAAAAGAAACGACGTTAGACCATCGTTAGACAATGCACGGCCTTCAAGCCACACCTCCGTGCCCGTCGGAGAGCGTGAGGTTTTTTTCGTTACGAAATTTTTGGATTTTCCCGCACTCAAGGCCCGCGATAGAAGCTATGCAATAGCTTAAAAAAACCTGTGACCATCGATAAGTAGTGATCGATGCCTGTGACAAACAAGCAGTGGCACAGACAACGAGGCGACTCTACAAGTGATCCAACTTTGCTGATTTTGGTACGGAGCAGTATTAATGATATTCCTCAATTTAAGCTAACGCGAGCGAAGCCGAGTGTAATAAGCTAGTAGTAGAAAACGGTGAACAGTGGCACCTGTCGGTAAATGAAAAATCTAAATATTCAAATCAGTTTTTATTGTGTTCGTTTTAAAAATGTCCAATACACCTAGGTATATGAAATATTATAAACGCTATTAATTTGCAAACGAAATAAAAAAGACTTTTGTTATAAAGATATTATGACATGCACTTTATTACTAAATCCAATTTTTTAATTTATATAAAGATAGCAATGCGTAACAAAAATAATTTCGTGAATATAAAATTTTTACCAAAAATAAAAATAAAAATATTTACAATCAATACTAATTATACACAATATAAAAAAGAGGAAGAGTAACTCACTTAATAATTAATTTAATAAGTTGCTCTTATATGTATAGTACACTTTTACTTATAGGTCCAAAGTAGGTATAATTATAAGGTTATGGTCTAAAAAAATTTTGGTACTTTGAAATCGATTACTACGTTTTTCAAAATTTAATAATTATTTGCATATTTTACACGAGGTGCTTTTGAAAGAAACTGTATTTGAACTCTTGAGTAACTTAAATGGGTTCAAAATTACATCTAGTCAATATCTAATTTACGTTAACTATATATAATATTTTATTATGCATATGAATGCATAATAAAATATTATAGTACAGCTCCTTGTATCAATTGCCTGACGATATCCGCCTAACTGTGGCAGAACTTGAGCCTATCACAACATAAAGCATAATACAAAATTATTTTCATCAATTGTACAAATGGGGCTCATGAAGTTTAAGTTGCTATAAATTATCAAAAAAAAATCAATATCATGTACATTTATTCACCTTAACTTAAGTCTAACTTCACCCTCAGAGTCTTCGCCCATGAACACAATTGTTTACAATGACCTGAATAATTAGTTAAGGTATACACGTACATATATAGGACTCGTAAGAGGTAGCTTTAATCGGAAACCACAACCATGAATGTGGCAAAACCTGATTGAAAAATTAAGTATACGTAAGTATAAGCTACCGTATAAGAATTTGAGGCTGCTACATATTTGGCTCTACCGAATCTGTAATAAACTATGACCTAACAAGTTAAGACAGAACTACTTGTTATACCGCATATATCCAGGAAATATATGGCCTAAAGTTGAGACTGCTTACACTGATTGTATCATTATAAAGATAACTAAGAGTACTATAACTTGTTTCAAGTTTGTAACGTTACCAACAATTTTTATAAAATAAATTTGCTATAGTATCAGTATACAGCCCAAACATAAATTCTTTGTACGCCGAAACCAGAGAGTAAGGACTAAAAAAATATCTTACTAATAATTTGTACAATTTGCTAAAGTAGCAATGAATATGGAAGGAGAATACGTTGGTATATTATGCCAAACATTCCAAATATAACAATAATATTCCCGTTGGTCTTAGATAAAATCAAAAGGCAATACCTACACAAGTTAAATTTTTTACGTGGTAGAGTCATGCTGCAGCTATATAGCTAAAGGCTGACAAAGCATCTTCATTTTAATTCGCAAACGAGGATAGATGTAGATGTCTATGGGCCACAGCAACCACTTACCATCAGGTGGACTGTGTGCTCGCTTGTTACCCATTTCCTATTAAAAAATTAAAAAATTAACTTAAGAATTACTTTGTGAAGGGTATGTATCATCCCCACACTCTTCAAACCAAAGTACAACACCAAATAATTCGAAGTGATGTATCCCATGCCAATGTCTCCGTCCTCACACTTAAGCGTGTATGAGCACTGAACTCAGAGTTGTATAACCCGAAAGAGAAAATGTAACATAGCTTTTTAAAAGAGAATATAAAAAATAAAATAAAATAAACTGGAAAAAATATAATCTTTATTTTGTAATAAGACTAACTGTTCTCCGTCGAGCCGAAATATTGTTATATATTTTGTTAAGCTATTCAAGATGTTACTTCTGAAACATAAATTGAACGAGGGCTCATTATCTCAGAACTAGAATTTATAACATTGAATATTAAAGGTAATATAATTTTTGAATAATTACTGATAGCCAAAATGCTCGCAACGTTTTATTTGTATTAATACTATCAGTTACAAGGATAAGCTGGTTCTAAAATAAATAAAGATGACGAAAAAAAACATGTGAAATCCGCCAATAAACATTGGGGCACAGCACGGCGGACACTTCCTTGCCCTCAAATTCTCTCAAATCAGTGGAGACCTGTGCTCAACACTGTGACGTATATAAGCTTACTCTGACGTTATATATTACGCTGGTATTTTATGATAGTGTGGCCCTTTCCCGGTCGAGCAGACCCATTCGTGCTAAAGTTATAATATGGCTTAAACGTGGCTCTACCATGTATAATACCAGCGGATACATTACATTGTATATATAACCAGAATGTGTCAAAACAGGCACGTATGGTAATTCATAATGCTGTGTTAGTCCCTACTTTAATGTGAAAGCTGGGTGTGGCAGAAGAAGCGCGGAAGTAGAATAAATGCTGTAGAAATGCGGTCTTTAAGGAATATGCTAGGGTTGAAAAGGAATGCTTCGGTGGTTTGGTCATGTGGAAAGAATGAATGAGGAAAGAGTGACAAAGCAAATTTATATGGCAGATGTGAACGGCCGAGTCGGGTAGGGACGCCCTAGGAAAAAGTTTATCGACCAAATTGGCGATATTTTGAAAATGGGCCACGTTAGAAGTACCCTTAACCGACGAGCATGTATGCGTAGATATATGGATGTAAAAGAGGCGAAAGAGGTATGTCAGGATCGTGCCAAATGGAAGTCCGTAGTCTCTGCCTACCCCTCTGGGTGACAGGCGTGAGTGTTTATGTTTATGTTATGTTATTACATTGTAAACAACTGACAGTTCATATTTAAGTAAGTAAGTCCCTTATGACACAAATATCATGCTTTACTTTTTTATTTTTATAGAACACACAGTCCACCTGACGGTAAGTGGATGCTGTGGCTCATAGACATCTACATTTATCTTTAATTAAAAATCAAAATGCAGATGCGTTGCCAGCCCTGAGGACTGAGATGGAATGCCTTGTCTCCAGTAAAAGGGGTCTCCAATTCTCTACACTTACCCCACGAAACACAGCAGCATTAACTTACTATTTTACGCTGGTATTCTGTGAGAGCGTGGTCTTACCCCGGTCGAGCCGACCCATTCGGGCTGCACCCACAATATAGCTGCAACATGCCTCTACTACTGGCACTAGGTGGCAGGAATACTACTCTAGGTGTCCTCCTGTGTAGATATCAACTTTCTAACTAAATCTGTATGCACTGCTGTGTTCAGGTCTGAAAGGTACGGACAGCCAGTATAACTACAGGCTGTGAGGCTTTTCATCTTAGTCCTCAGAGGTGACAACGCATCTGTGGCCTTCTATGTTTGAAGTTAGCTGCAGATGTATATGAGCTGCAGTAGCTAATTACAATCAGGAAGGCTGTTAGTTCGTTTGTTACATTAGATATTATATAAAAAAACGATATCCTTTGAAGACATAATTCGGCTTTCTCACGTTCGGTAATATTTTAAGCGATTTAATGTACGTTCGCGTAAACATCGTGTGAAGACGTAATTTGACATAAACGCAAGTGTAAGTGGACTAGTGTTAATATGAAAATGTAAAAATTACAATCTCAGGTGTGTCCAAATTTTGTGACGTGTTAAAACACTGCTAAACAGTGCTGGGTTTGATAGATTCAGGTGTTATTTTGCTTAGATTAAAAATAATGTGTTAAAAATAATTAGCTAAGAGCTGCATAATAAAACACAATTATGTTTCACCTCGTTTGGAGAGCATCTCTTGCCCTCACTCAATTGCGTGCACTATCTCTGTCACCAGTAATTCCACCACCACAACTTCCAACGACACCTGTTTCGCTTCTAAACGAAGCCTCTTTAGGTGAAGTAGGCTCTGGTTACTGACCAATCATAACAGTCGGAGTTTTAGTAACTAATTTTTAACATCTGCAAGCGTTAGTATTTTTTCTCTTGTATAGTTGGAGTCATCAAATTTTCAGGAAAGTCTAGATTTTCTTTACTCTTGATACCACCATAGTTCTTTTTTATTGTAGTTATGCAGACAAACGAGCACACATGCCATCTGATGCTAAGTTTTTAATGCAGCTCATAAACCCCTCCGAACAACTTTTTTTATAGGAGAGGGAACGAGCAAAACAAATGTAATGCATAATATCTGTGTTTGTTTATGCCGTAAGAGGTGACAGAGGGAAACAGGAGATTGACAGCATAATGTTCCCGAAAATCAAACAAGATAATAAAAATGTGCCGTGCTAATCCGTCTGGCAAGAGTGGCAACTATGAAGCAGTCAAGCAAAAATCAAGAGCTTTCTAAGTAACTCACTCACCGCTGGTATAACAAATTTCAACAAGCTACCTTTAAAATAATAAGAATAAAAAGAAGTGTTTTCTTTTTGACGGCTGGTAAGGAAGTAAATATTATAACAATGAAACATTTAATTAGCTATTCGAAGGGCGGCGTTATAGAAGTAATGTTTAATTTTAATATTATATTGTTTGTTTTGGGATACTTTAATTTATTTTAAGTTTGAAATTAAATTTTTACGTCACCTTGTATTTAATATTAAAAGACGTTGTTTATCATATATAGACTATAGCGTCTTAATGTTTGTGAAGCAATTTGCTACGAACGACTCTGTTGCACCGTGCTTTCCGTGTGTCGAATGTTTACTTATGCTAGTGCTGCTTACGGCTTATTCACGAATCGTAAGACTTGTTGTGTTATCATTTTTTATGTATGTTGGAATAAAGCTAACAATAAATTATTGCTTAAGTATAATATTAAGTAGGGTTATAACATGAACATGAACAAGAATGCACCAATTATCTTATACACACTTAAGCATAGAGGAACGCTAGATTTATTATCAACTATTGTTTCGATTTGATTTCAAGTACGAGTATTATGTGTCTTATTACCGTGTAGTGACGGAGTACGAATATCCACTACCCCACGTCATCCCGTGGGTGTCGTAAAAGGCGACGGCGGAAACAAATCAACAATGGTCGGCAGCGTCTTCCTAACAATGACTAAAAATTAAAAAACTGCGGTTGCCATGTCTCTTACCGAGCTTATTATCCATGGCAAATATCTCCTCAGTGAGGCAATCTCACGGATGTGTCTCAAAGGTTAGTGCTTTGCGGCTTAGCTTTAGTGGCCTACCGGTTATGTTTAATTACTTAAAATAAATAAAAATAAAAAATAAAAAAGTCTTTTATTTCTTGCATTACATTATACATACAATTTCATTAACAGTGTGCATGCAAAATAGATAAGAAATAAATTAAAATTAATGTGATTATGATTAACAAATAGTTAGATTGTAATAATAATATATTCAAATCTATTTTATTTTTGTAGTTTCAGTTAAAAATATATAAGTAAAATTTGGTTAGTTGTTGATTTAAATTAAAGTTAATATTGTAATCGATATAACATAGTAACAATATTTAATTTAATGATTTTTTTGGAGAGGGCCATGAGAGGTAAAGGCCTCCTCCAGAGAAGCCCAGTACTAAAGTTTTAACATTGTATGTTATTATGTATAGGATATTGTGATGACTGTTTTTTGTACTGTTTGTTTTTAATTTAATAATTTTGTTTAAATTACTTATACTAAAGTAAATAAAGAGAATGAGAAATAAATAAATTTTGTTACTTATATATATATATATATATATATATATATATATTTTTGTATAGAATTAGGATTACAAGTGAGCACTCAGTATGATGGTTTGTGGATACTGACGTCTGTAGATATCTACATCAATCCTCGATAGCGAATCAAAATGCACTGTCAGATGCTTTTAAGGAGAGGAAAGACGAGCAGACTCATTCGCGCTACAAGCAGCGGCATGACACAAACACGTAAAATATACGTACTAAACTAATAAATAATAAAATTATTATAATAATTTAATGTAATAATGCAATAATACAATTATAATATAGTTGAAAATTAAAACAATCTCCGTCAATTATTTGCGCTTCATTTTAATAATATATATTTTTATTTATTTTTCGGCGCCGAGAAATCAATTACTGAAAATATGAGTAAGTACTCATCTTTTCCTCCGTTTTCCTTAGTAAAGAAAAAAATAATACAGTCTTTGTAATCCTTTATTACATACCCTCGATTACAACGACACGCCTCGAACATTTTACCCCAGTGCCACGTGACACAAATCTTCAGGCAACGTTTTCAATCAAGTCACATGTGAATACGCGAGCTTACGTTGATCCTACGGCCTCATACTTCACAACACACCGGTTCACGTAGTATATATATTCTTTGACACCGGTGCGTAATTTCATTTTTCGCTCTCTCGTGCTTGTGTATGGGCGAAATTTATATGTTATTTTTTAGAGTTGCATTGGCTTGGCTGCTCTGTATAACGCAATTTTGTGTGCGATGGGATGACTTATAAAGAATGTATAATGTTTTTTTTAAAATAAAATGTAAATAGAAAACATCTACATATTTCTATTATTTACTTTTAACAGAAAAGGATACAGGACGTTAAACAACAGATTAAGGAAAAATATTACTACTGAAGAAGAAAGTTGCTGATGTTAATCCGCCTAAATGCAAATCTAGTTTCCGTGCAAAATGGTTTCGGTTCAATCTATTGTGAGATAAAAAATGTGATCATCGCTATTTTAGTAGTTGCATTAGATACAGGAACTTTTATTCATAAAAACGATGAAAGAGATGTGGTGTTGCGGACCTTAGATTAAATTATTTGCTTTTTTAAATTAAAGTGTCAAACGAACTTACAGTCCACACTTCACAAATCCAGCGCTGAAAACAGGCCCCCCAAGGGAATGCTTGTGGCATTTCTAGTCCAGCACGGTCGTGAGCTACATGCATCTATCGTCTTCCTGCATGTCTTACCAGGTTGTCGCCACATTTAGTGATTAGCCGCCATGCACTTCGCCTTCGCCACAAGTTCATTATGGAACTAATTATGACATCAGGACGTTCTACATCCCAATCTCCCTGTGATAGATGTTGCAAAGGACTTCAAACCTCGGAAGCATCTACAGTTGGCCAAAATATTTACAGTCCATCCTCTTATACTTTATTACATTCTCATATGAGGCTATTTTATCAAAATTCAAAAATTTTATTATAATCAATCATAAAAACTCACGCCTGTCGTCCAGAGGGGAAGGCACAAAATACAGACTTCCATTTGGCACGATTCGGAGACACCTCTCTCGCTTTCTTTACATCCATATAACTACGCATACATGCTCGTCATAACGGTACTCTTAATCTGGCCCATCTTCAATAAACTTTCGTCATGGGCGTCCCTTGCTGACTCTGCAAAAGAAGTTTAATCTTATAAAATTGTTTTAATTTGGAAAAAATCAGAGGGTTTTACCCCCCTAAAGGGGTAAAGTATTTAATGTATGTAATTTGAATAAATTTTAGTTCTTACCTTTAGTTTGTAATATTTCTTAGTTTACTCAAAAGAGTCAGCTCGATAAAAGTCGGAAAACAATATAGTTCACTTCAAATTTAAAACACTTTTAAATTGCTCTGAAAATAAAACTCATTGTTCATTCATACTTGATTTCTTGATTAAAATGATATTCTACCCATATGATTAGAATGGAATTTATTTATACATTCTTAAAAAATTCCATGAAAGTATAATTCCACCATGTTATCTCCTGATAATTAATACTATATTTGTTTTGAGTCTTTCTTATTTAGATAGATAACATACTTAAATAATTTCATATTGTAGTGATTGCATGTTATTACTACTCCAAATTAATCAAAAGTTTGCGTGACTCAAACTGTGAATAATATGTACAAAGGTAATGGCAATGGGCCGAATGGGGAAAAAATGTTCACGAGTGGCATCCTCGTACCGGTAAGTGAAGTATATGGCAACTTTCCACTAGATGGAGTGAGGAGCTGATAAGACATGCAGCAAGTCAATGGATGCATGTGGCTCAGGACCGTGCTTTATGGCATTCCTTGGGGGAGGCTTATGTTCAGCAGTGGATTTGTGAAGGGCTGTAATGATGATGATGAAAATGAACCGTGTAGTGGCGGTGTAAGAATATCCACTACCCCATATCGTCCCGTAGGTATTGTAAGAGACGACAGAGAGAAACAATATTTTAATAAAAGTCAATATATTGAAGTTAATCAAATATTAAATAAAACAACTTAAAGCTAAAAAAAGTTAAAAAGAGGGACAACAAGCAAAACTTCGTTAATTGAGTCTGAAACGTTGAGGTGAAGGGAATTTCATGTATATGTTGCGCTTTATTTTGAACGTCAACGCCTCTACGAGTTTCAAGCTCGGTTTCCGCTTATCTTAGTCGGTTACGTTGAGAGCGATCCATTCAGTAGTGTTACAGCTAGTGTTGAGATGCTATCACTGGAGTTGAATATGAGCCACATCGTTACTGTAAATTCTTGACGTCCTTCAACTTTGTTTACATTATATTCTAAACTTTGTATTAGCCGTTGTAGCTTAGAGGCTAAGTACTTGCTTTACATTTCACAATACCCGGGTTTGATCCCAGCTGTTACTGTTGCAACCTATTTAAGTCCACAGCTGTACATAGGCCTACGTAGATCACCTCGTAAGGGGGAGTGATATTTGGCGTAGTTGTTACACTTGGCAAGCGGATTGGCAACAGCAAATTTAATTTTAATTTTAGTCGTTAGCTGCTGCTGCCAATCGCCCGATTTGTCGTCTCTGTCGTCTCTTAAGACACCGATGGCATGATATAGAACAGTGGATAATCTTACAAAGCTACTACACGGTACCAATGTAAATTTGACTGCAATTTTATGTGCTGATATACCGTATGCTATATGGTGAAGGTAATTGTCGGAGGATACTTGCTTATATAAGCTATAAAATGTTTCCAGATACAAACTGAAACCATCACACACTAGTGATTGTGCAATACACATGTGTTGCAACATGTTAACATTGTTATTGTTGTTATTTTTTATTATTCTAACAAGCACTTGACTACAATCCGACCTGATAGTAAGTGATAATGTAGCCTAGGATAGTGAAGCGCACTGACTTAACAAAAACCTACTCACTCTTGCATTGAAGACACCTAGGTACACAGTAATTGGATGGAAAGACAAATGCTGGCAGCTTATTCCAATCCTTTACTGTGCGTATGATGAACGACGTAGCAATCCGTTTGTTTCGAATTTGGTGTAAGTCCACAACGAAAAGGTGCAGACTGGCCAAACGTCTGGTTGCCCGATGGCGGAACAGAGAGGGAGGAATTAAACTATGCAATTCCTGCGCACACTCTCCGAAATGCATCGTGTAGAAAACCGAAAGGCTGGCTACTTTGCACCTATGTTCGAGGCTGGTAACACTGGGTGTAATCAAATTTGAGTCATCAATAAGCCTCCTAGTACGCTTTTCTATTGAGACCAAAGCTGCTAGGTGGCATTTTACAGCACCAGGCCACATATGGCAGCAATACTCCATACATGACCGGATTTGCGCTTTACATAAGGTAAGCATCTGTTCCGGCGTGAAGTTTTTTTATTCAAAGTGGAACAGCTAACAACTACATTATATATAATTACATATGGATAGTACGGTAACTCAATACGCGAAATAATGCAGCCCACAGTGTTGTTTACAGAGACCTGCAGCTGTAGTTATTATACAAATGTCAAAGTATGGTCAACAATGATATGATAATGTGACTAAGATAATCAGTTATTATTTGAAAAAAGTCTTGTATAAAAGACCACGAAACTTTTCCTTTGAGCATGTAAAAATATCTATATGCTCGAAGGTTTCATTATATGTGGCAACCATACGTCAAATCGGTGAACGAATACCGGTATTAGATCGACAGGTACTTACGACAAAGAGTTCACCCGCACGCACCCGTCGTCTATCGAAAGTTCTGGGAACTACGTAACATAACAGATTGTTTAACTCAATATACAGTCAAATTTGCATTTTACTATATGAAACAATGTCATAGACTCCAATTGCTTACGTCTAGAGTTTGTATATACTGAGTAACTGGTCATACGGTAAATAAGATTTATGAAATCTGTAATGCATTGCACGTAGAAACCGGCGTTGAACATTTTCAATTTTGTGTATATATTTATTATAATAAGGATTCCAAATGGGTACAGCATATTCAAGTTGAGAGCGAACTAGGGTTTTATATAAACAAAGATATAAAGAGGTCCATTTGAAGTCGCGAGTTGATCTCATAATAAATTCATATAGTTTCTATGCTTTGCTTACAATTTGTTCAATATGTAAGTCTAAGCACAGTTTTGAATCAAACAGTATACCGAGATCTCGCATAGAATCCACTTTAGCTTTAGGAATTTTACACAGTGAGTAGTAAAATGTAATAATATTCTTGTTTTTAGTAAAACTGAGATATTTACACTTCGGAATGCTTAACTAAAGCTTACTTTTAAAACAGTAGTCTGTGTAAGACTATCTAGGTCCTCTTGGAGAAGAATGCAGTCTTGTGTAGTATGGATGGATTTATAAACTTTAAGATCATCTGCATATAATAAAAAATTGAGTTGAGAAAACAGTTACTTAAGTCATTAAATTATGTTGCCGCACCTTAGCAAGGACTTATAGCTTCCTTGAAGCTGTTTTGACTTTGGACTCAATAAACCGCCCAAAGTTCAGATTTGAGGAGATCTCAACCCCCAACAACTGAAGGCAGTCGGTGTATTCCAGTGATACATTTCGGAAAGAAGGAGCCAAGATGAGCTGGCTTCTTTTTGCAGTGAAGAGACACGTTTGTGTTTTGGATGCATTGAAATTTACAAGATTAGCATCACCTCATTCGGAGGCTGTCTGTAGTGTGAGACCAACACGCTCTACCATAGCTTCTCTTTGGGACTGGTTTTGATCCCGACTGGCCCTAGGACTTGGTTGGTATGTCTTCACAACTGTGCTATCATCTGCATACCCATAGATACTGGGCATAAGGAATGCAACATGAAGAAAGTTGTGGAGAAGAGAGACCCCTAAGGAACACCGGCGTTAGTCGTCACAGAATCGGATGAGCAGCTATCGATGACGACCCGGATACGCCATACGCTGGAAGCTTACCCAAAAGACTAGCGTACCAAACTATATTAAAGGCCTTGGAGACATTAAGGAAACAGCAAGTGTTTCCCACTCTTTTCGAGTGCCTCACCCCATACGTATGTGGCATACGCTAGAAGTCAGGTCCCCAGCTGACTCGTTTTGGCAAAACACGTATTGACGGTCACAAAGGTGGTCATTTGGTTTTAAGTAAGCCATTAAGAGGGCGTTCAATATATGTTAGCTTTTATAAATATAGTTAGATTTTAAGAACGTCCTAATTTGCGATACGAACCTCTGAAACATAGGTCTCACAGTTGATTTAGGTGATTTAGGTGGAACGTTACTTGCCACTGTTCAGACGTGAATTGTAGGGAAAGAAAGACGGAAAGAAGTCTACTTCCTCTTTAGCCATATGCGCCAGTGTACATTCGGGTTTTACCAGCAGTGACAATGTTTTATATCGATGACAGAAGTTTGTCTCGACCGCTTTAGCGACAGATCGAAATGCTCTATTGCCGGATGGTCTGGCAGAGAGCTGTTGCGCTAATATGCTTAATGCGATCGAGACTGGTTTTCCGTAATGCTTTTTTGTAGGACTTGGCAGCCTGATTGGAGGCTCTCTTCTTAGAGCTCAAATACGGAGCTTTGCGGTTATGAGCATCAATTCAGGATAAGTACGCTAAATGCGTGAGCTTTTCAGCTTGGATGCATTCATCGTTAAACCACGTGCGAGCATTGCTACAAGTGAGAGCATCAGAAAAGGAGAGAAAATACTCTATAACATGATGCAACACATCGGTTATCGCATCCGCGTAGCTTGACGGATTTCACAGAAGGGAAACAGACCTTCCGCCAATAATATAATGCAAAAAAGTGTCCAGTGTGCTGCATCTAATCCAAATCGGCTGAGTTATACCGCCATACTCGTCAAATTCCTTGGGACTGTTGAGAATCAGGTTGAGAATATTTTTTTGTAGTATAGGGGTGACAATCAAGCACACAGTCCACCTGATGACTAAGTGGTTGCTGTGGATCATAGACATCTTCATCATCTCTCGATCTTGAATCAAAATGCAGATGTATTGTCACCCGTGAGGACTAATATGGAATGGTTCTTTTCCAGTAAAAAGGGTCTCTCGTTCTTTACATTCACCATGCGAAACAACGCTGGTATTTTATGAGAGGGTGGTCCTTCGCCGGTCGAGCCGACCCATTCGTACTAGAACCGTACTACTAATATAGCTGCATTATTTGCAGATGTGATTTGTGTTTCAAATAAATGTTGGTCCCGATGTCAATGGGCTCTGATATATTATTTTGTGCATAATTTTGCATCAATTAATGTTTGATGCTTGCTTACGGGAGGTGCCGAGAAAGGCGCAACATTTTTTTTTTAAATACAGTGACAAACAAACTTAGTCCATTTGATGGCAAATGGCTACTGCAGCCCACGGATACCAGCAAACAAGTTCAAACAATGAATACTACAGATGCATTGTCATTTCTGAGTGCTAAGGTGGAATGCCTCGCAGCATGTATCAACATTGTATCCATATACTTTTCAGGCAGTGTTGTAGTGCTATAACAGGCACTGCTGCTTGCTTTAACTTAATTTTAATTGATACCTCACACGAACAACATCAGTACCAAACGTCTGTCAACATTGACGTTGCCGAGCTGGATACGAGTAATTTGCTTAACGTAAACGAGATGGTCATATTGCTATGTATCAGATGTTATTAGAAATTTCTGAAATTTCTCCACAGCCGACGCCTGACGATACCCACAAGATGAAATGTAATTTTATGAGACTTAAACGATCCCTTTGGTCGTTGGATGGATCTTCGGTCGTTTGTTTCATAAAAATTTATTGGCTTGCACTTAAAAGATATATATGGTAGGAAAGGTTAGGCCTAGCATTTACGACGGCCTTTGTGGCACTGCAGTTCGATCTGTTTTTCGTGCTAATTCGAATGTCTATATAAACTTTACACTTGGACTCTCCACTGTGGTTCAGAATTACTTTATTAGAATAAAACTGTCTCTGAGAAGATTAAATTTAATTATTGCGCGAAGCAGAACGGTACAGGAACTGGAGCAGGCCTCGCAAAAAATCCGAAACTACATACGGCGTCGTGGTGCGCATTTTCAATTATCGTGCCAACGACTTCGCTTTCGTGTTTTTCTTTTAAAGTTTGGCCGAGGTGGGAAATGAAAACCAGGAAATAAGTTGCGCGCCTTAACAGTGGTTATGGGTTCTTTCACGCCACCAACACATGGTTTATGGCAGTTTCAAATGTTAATTGAATTTTGATATTTAAATTTTACGTGTTTCGTTTATTTTTCTTCATAAAACATGTAACGGATAGCTGAAAATAAACCTAATTTATGTGAAAATTTTCAACGAGTAACTATTTCTGTAATTTTTTTTATTTCTGTAATCAATTTGATCCTAATATTTTGTAATGGACATCGAAAAGCAATCTGTAATGATTCCATCGAACATAATACACCCGTACTTACATAGAATAGAGAAAAGCATAGAATATATGTATAAAACATAAATAGCGGCTTAATCTTTCATCTTTACGTGGTAGAGTCATGCTGCAGTTATATTTGTAGTATAGTCGTAGCACGAATGGGTTGGCTTGACCGGGGAGGGACCACGCTCTCACAGAATACCAGCGTCAAATAGTAGCTTAATGCTGCTGTGTTCCGTATGGTGAGTGTAGAAAACCGGAGACCCTTTTTACTGCAAACGAGGCATTCCACCTAAGTCCTCACGGATGACAACGCATCTGCATTTTGATTCGTAATCGAGGATAGATGTAGATGCCTATGGGCCACAGCAACCACTTACCATCAGGTGGACTGTGTGCTCGTTTGTCATCCTATCCTATAAAAAAAAACTCATTAAGAGCTCCATTCGTCGATCGACGGTCTAATTCTACACATAGGCTTCCCCTAGTGCCACTCACACACTTGCATTTGTCGACTACTAGTGTCCTTCACAGGTCGTCCAACACTGCGCTGGCCGGTACGAGGGATGAGTTACGGAACGAAAACTTGCTCCCTCAGAAGAAGAAAATAATTGACGTATCTTAGCGGATCCCTAAATTGAAGTGGCAACCAGTCGGTTATATAGCTCTAACACACTATGTGAAGTTAAACATGAATTTTTAATATATGCAAATAAATTAAATTGAAGTGTTTGTTATGTCAAAATAACATCTTTGTACTAAATTTATATGAACGTATATTGGCTATTTATAACAAAACACCATTTTTAAATTTTTTGTCTGTCTGTTTGTCTATTTGTTCCGGCTTATCTCCGAAAAGGCTGGACCAATTTTGACGCCACTTTCATTTGATGTTATGACGAGTAACTCAAGCTACTTTTATTTAAGAAAAATAATTAGTGTTTCTCACAAAAGATGAAAATCCTAAATTAAATGAGGGGAAAAGCTATTAATTTTATAAATATTTTAAATTTTACATGGTTTTACTTCGGCTTAACCGAACCAGAACTACGATCTCTCAGATTACCAGCTTTGAATAGCAGCTTGAGGCTACTGCGTTTCGTACGATGAATATAGAGAACCGGAAAATATTTTTATCGGAAATGAGGCTCTCAATCTAAATTTTCAGATATGAGAAAGCATCAGAATTTTTATATTTAATTGAAGATAGATGTAGATGTCCACGGACCACAGGATCCACTTACCATCAGGTGGACTGTGCTCTTGTTTGTCACTCTTATTCTATAAAAAGAGTTGAAGTTAAAAATGAATATCTGACATTTTCTCTGAGCAATTTCATAAACAACATACTTGACATTTAATAAGACATTTATGGATATGTATGTATATTGAAACAATGTTTCTAACAAGATTGTTTTGCGAATAAAATGAACGAATGTTACTTTTCATTCCGTGGCATTATTAAAGTTTCAAGATGGAGATTACGTTCATTTTATCAAACATGTGAAGAAAATAATTCTAAAATTAATTGTTTAATATTTTTGATGTAAATCATGAGTGTGACAGTATTTGTGTATATTAAATAAATAAAATATATACAGAGGCATATGTTTAGCAGTGGATGTCGATAAACTTTAACGGTACTATTTCAATTAAATACTTTTATTTTTAAAGTAGAGAAATAGGTTTACAATAACTGTATTTTTTTCATATATTCGGATTATCAACGATTGTTTCATTATTACATATTTGAAGAAAATTTACGGTGGTCTTGTTTCTCAATGTACAATCACGTAAAGCTAATCATAGCATGATATCGATTTACAATTAATACTATTTACGTATACTAAAGAATACTCAATTTTAAACTAATGTGATATCGTGTATCACTACATTCATTAAAAAAATTACAAATTCTTGCGACTGCCAAATTCACATAAAGAGCAGTTCCTAAGACGTAGTGGAAGAAGAAGTGTCATTGGTTTGCGAGGAGTTCAAGTCGGAGTGCGAAATTTAAATTGGGCGAGAAGCTGTAGACGATCTACTCCATTTCTAAAAAAATTGTTCAAAAACATAATATTTTTTTTTATAGAATAGGGTGACAAACGAGCACACAGTCCACCTGATGGTAAGTGGTTGCTGCGGCCCATAGACATCTACATCTATCTTCTATTACAAATCAAAATGCAGATGCGTTGTCACTCATGAGGACTGAGATGGAATGCCTCATTTCCGGTAAAAAGGGTCTCCGGTTCTCTACACTCACCATACGAAATACAGCAGCATTAAGCTACTATTTCAAACTGGTATCCGGTGGAGAGCGTGGTCCTTCCCCGGTCGAGCCGACCCATTCGTGCTACAACTATACTACTAATATAACTGCAGCATGGCTCTACCACGTAAATATATATATATATATATATGAATCAAATTTATGTTTTTATACAAGTTTATTTCAAAAACTTTTTTGGACTATTTTGTATTTGCTGTTTTTTATTATTTTAATACATTTAACTAAATTTCATCAGTATGATTGCTATATGTTTTATAGCAAATTATTATTATTATTATCGTTATTATTATAAGTTTTCTCATCTGGTTGGGATCAATAAATATATAATTATAAACGAAAATGAAAGGATAAATATACATAAATATCAATAAAATAAAATAAATACAAAAATACATAAATAAATAAAAGCCCAACCAGATGGAAGCCCTCGGCTGGGGAGACCAAACGGCCAAGGGTTAGGGAGAAAGGGAAAGAAACCGGCGGATTATTATTATTATTATGTGTGGGGTATCTATATAGTTTTCTCATCTGGTTGGGATGTATAAATATATAATTATAAACGAAAATGAAAAGATAAATATACATAAATATCAATAAAATAAAATAAATACAAAACTACATAAATAAATAAAAGCCCAACCAGATGGAAGCCCTCGGCAGGGGAGACCAAACGGCCAAGGGTTAGGGGGAAAGGGAAAGAAACCGGCGGACGATGCGGACAGTATCAAGGAGCACCGCCTTCTGCATTTGAGCCCGGAGCGGTCCGTCACGGAGTCCCAGTCGCCTCAGATGACGAGAGAGGCTAACTGGGATTAGCCCATTCGCAGAGACGACTACAGGAATAATTTCGGCAGACAGACCAACCCACATGTCGGTCACCTCGTGAGCCAGGTCCAGATATTTTGATTGCTTATCTGTTTCGGCTCTCACGAGGTTCTCGTCATACGGGATGGTAATATCGACCAAAATTATCCTTGACTGTGCCCGGTCCATCAGCACAATATCAGGCTTATTCGCAAGAATAGTCCTGTCTGTGATGATGGCCCGGTCACAGTAGAGCCTGGCGCGGTCATTTTCGAGCACGGCTTCCGGCAAGTACTTGTAATACGGTAATTTCCGGTCCACGAGACCGTATTTCAGAGCGAGCTCCTGGCGTAGAATTCTGGCTACTAGGTTGTGCCTGTGCAAGTACTCAGAGTTAGAAAGCGCCGAACAACCGGAGATGACATGCCTGAGTGACTCCCCTGGATGGCGACAAGCTCGACAGACGTCGACGGTGCCATCCTTTAGGATGTATCTCCGATAGTTGTTGGTCTTAATAACCTGATCCTGTATTGCACAGACAAAACCCTCGGTTTCCCCGAAGAGGTCACCGAAACGTAGCCAGTTGAGGGAGGCGACTGTATCTACGAAGGGCTCATGTAGAGCCCTGTAGTACCTCCCGTGGAGCTCCTTCTCCTTCCATACGGTCTCCCGGTCGGAAATGCTAAGCACTGCTGGGTCCTGCCATTGCTCGTTGGCTAAGGATAGAGGGGTAAGCCCTTTATCACTAGAAATGACGTCATTATAGAATGGATCATCCGATCTCGCCAAGAAGTATTGACGGAGACTGCACACTTCGCGATTATGCATGGTTAGCGCGCTCAGAAAGCCACGCCCACCATACTTTCGCGGCAAGTACAGCCTCATTACCGACGATCTCGGATGATGCATCCTATGGGACGTCATGGTAGTGCGGACTTTTCTATCCAGGGCGTTAAGCTCAGTCTGAGTCCACCTGAGTATGCCAAAGGTATACATGAGGACAGGCATGACCCAGCAGTTATATGCGTGTGACTTATTCACACCGGACAAAAGGCTGTTAAGCACTTTGGTCAAGCGTGCACAAAACACGTCGCAAACTGACTGTTTCATACCAGCCTCATCGATACCGATGTTCTGTGACATACCCAGGTATCGGTATGTTTCAGCCTCGGAAAGGGTCCTTAAGTTGACGGGCATAGACAAGTCTATGCCCTCAGAGTTAGCAACCCTTCCCCTCTCCACATGGAGGACCGCACACTTATCCGTCCCCAGCTCCATTCCAATGGAACTGCTAAATTCACAAGTGATGTTTAGCAGTTCCATAAGATGGGGGCGACTGGAGGCGAATAACTATTTTAATTATTATTATTATTATTATTATTTTCTTTTTCTCTTCCCGCGTTTATAGTTTGAAGAACAAGATCTACGTTTGTAGTCAGACGGGCCACTGCAATCCACTTTTCGCCTCTCTGGGAGACAGAACGTGACGGGTGGAGAACCTCATGCCCCATTCAAGGGGCGCCGGGAACTCGGGGCCATTTCTTTTCTTTGGTTCCTCATGGTGCGAATTATGGGGTAGAATATTTTACGCCGCTACCACGGCGTGGAGCCGAGTCTGTGCTATCGGCTTGTCGCTCATGTCCACCCACCTGGGGGACATGTGTAGGGTGGGCCTAGGAATAGGTGGTCAAAGCCTACGGACGCGAGCGACTTATCCCCCATTGGAGTCTCTTTATAGGGATTCTAATGGTTGTGTTAGGATCAACGGGGTCTACTCGGAATGGTTTGACATCCATAAAGGTATCAGACAGGGCTGTGTGTCTTTCCCGTGGCTGTTCAACCTATTTATGGACAGTTTTTTTGCAAAATTTGAAAGTTGAAGAATGCGGATTAAGAATGGGTGAGTTAACCGTCAAATGCCTTTTGTACGCCGATGATCAAGTTATTCTTGGGTCGTCGGCGGCCGAGTTGCAAATGATGGTTACATTAATGAACAGATCATTAAAAGAAAGGGATATGAAACCAAACGCAAGTAAGGCGAAGGTTACGGTTTTTGAAAGAGAAGAAAGTAAAACGATTTGCAAAATAAGAATAGAAGGGGAGTTGGTCGAGCTAGTAGATGTGTTTGTATATTTGGGCTGCGTATTTAGCAGGGATGGGAGATATGATAAGGTTATAGAACGACGAGTGAATGCGGAAAATAGAGTAAATGGGGCCCTGCACTCTATTGTGAAGAGTCAAAATTTGTCGAAAAAGGCTCGTATGGCAATTCACAATGCTGTGTTGGTCCCTACTTTAACGTATGGTAGTGAAAGTTGGGTGTGGCAGAAGAAGCACGAGAGTAGAATGAACGCAGTAGAAATGCGGTCGTTAAGGAGTATGTTAGGGCTGAATCTGAATGACAGGGTAAGAAATTGTGTAATAAGAGAAGAGTGTGGTTTGCAAGATGATGTTGTGACCAGGATTAAAAAAGGAATGCTTCGGTGGTTTGGTCATGTGGAAAAAATGAACGAGGAAAAAGTGACAAAGAAAATTTATGTTGCAGAAGTGAATGGCAGAGTCGGAAAGGGGCGTCCTAGGTGAAAACTTATCGACCAAATTGGCGATTTATTGAAAACGGGCCAAATTAGGAGTACCCTTAACCGACGAGCATGTACGCGTTAGTGTATGTATGTGAAGGAGGCGAGGTGTCTGTAGTCTCTGCCTACCTCTCTGGGTGACAGGCGTGAGTGTTTATGTTCATGTTATGAGTTTATTATGAATGTAGTAGTATGGCTATACGTGGTAGAGCCATGCTGCAGTTATATCAGTAGTATAGTTGTAGCACGAATGGGTCGGCTCGACCGGGGAAGGACCACGCTCTCACAGAATACCAGCGTGAAATAGTAGCTTAATGCTGCTGTATTTCGTATGGTGAGTGTAGAGAACCGGAGACCCTTTTTACTGGAAACGATGCATTCCATCTTAGTCCTCACGGGTGACAACGCATCTGCATTTTGATTCGTAATCGAGGATAGATGTGGATGTCTATGGGCCACATCAACCACTTACCATCAGGTGGACTGTGTGTTCGTTTGTCACCCTATCCTATAAAAAAATGAGTTACGTTCGGTTGAAAACTGCGAAAGCTACAATAACTGAGAATGCTTGAACCTAAGTTGCAAAGCGACAAAAAATCGCGGTATTGATTTATCAGATTCACTGCACTTAAGCCAGTAAATATTTCATACAAACAGAAATTTAGTAAAATCAAACATGTACACTGTCGTCGGTCACCAACCGCATTTCGTTAAATTAACCAAATAAGTGAATTGCTCTAAAAACTCCTGATTTATAATATTTTTTAAAGGATAAGGGTGAAAAAAGAGCACACAATCCGTGTGTGTAATAACTTAAATAATATGTTTAAAATATAAATTTAAATAAATTATACAAATAGAAAAGTTTTAGATGTCATACATATAATAAGAGTTTGTGTACATAAAGGTCAGATTTATCAAATTTGTATTAATATTTTAATCACAGAAAAAGCGCAACATAAAGAAATTGAAAATTAAAGTTGTATAAAAAATAGTTAAATGGAATCACTACTTAGTTGATCTATATTGTTTTTAGGGTTCCGTAGTCAACTAGGAACCCTTATAATTTCGCCATGTCTGTCTGTCCGTCTGTCCGTCCTCACTTAATCTCTGTGACCGTTAGCACCAGAAAACTGAAATTTGGTACCAATATGTGTATCAATCACGCCGACAAAGTGGTAAAATAAAAATTGGAAAAAAATGTTTTATTAGGGTAGCCCCCTATATGTAAAGTGGGAAGTGATTTTTTTTTATTTCAACCCTAACGTGTGATATATTGTTGGAAAGGTATTTAAAAATGAATAGGGGTACCTACTAAAATCATTTTTGATAATGTCAATAATTTCGGAAATTATCGCTCCAAAAGTAAAAAACAATGTGTCCCCCACTTCTTACTTTTGAACCATTTTATAACCAAGTTTAGAAAATATAAAAAAAATCTGAAAAGTAGAACTTTATAAGGACTTTCTAGGAAAATCATTTTGAGCTTGGATGGAAACAACAGTGCCCACTAACGGGAGCAGTTGCAGGAGCGCGGAGCGCTGCTGGAGCGCGAACATAATGGATATCCACCTTTAAACTCATAAGTGGGAACACTTATTGTGACGGACGGGAAACTACGGAACCCTACACTGAGCGTGGCCCGACACGCTCTTGGCCGGTTTTTTGTAACAAGTCAATAAAAACCTACGCAGTAAAATATTGTACACACACGTTCAGAGACCATTGGTTCTTTATTTTACAACCGCTATTACTAAAACACTTAATTTTTAAAAGTTTAAAGCGTTTAAAAGAATATTTTTAAGAAAAATATTTAAATATTTTTTTAAAACTAGATAATGTTAAATCGTTAAAGCCTTAAAAGTGCGAGAGTGGTGTGATACTATGACCCTTAGGCTCACTTCACACCGAGACGAAACGGAACGCGGCACGTCGTGCATTTTGAAGATAGTGATTCAAAATTTAACTTTATTTACTATAAACAATGATATATATGCTATTAAGATCATCACGACACAGCGGCGCCTCGTCGGTAGGCATAGCGTGCAAGAGCGGTGCGCTACCAGCTAGTTCACGATGCACCTCGTTTCGTCGCAATGCGTCTCGCGGTGGCGCTCTGCTTCTAGCGGCGGCACGCTGCGCGATGCGAAACCACTGGCCTCTTCAAGCATTGTCTCAGTGTGCAATGACCCTTAGTACACTCGTCAACCCTATGAATTCTGTCTAATTCCTTTTACGGTAGATGCCTATGTCCCGCTGTCGATATTAACGAGACTATAAGGAAGAAAAACGTACAATATCTTCTTAGGTTAGATGAAATGCCTTTTAGTCTGCTACTTTACAGTAGAGTCACAGCTGTTAATGACAGTAATGACTATGACATAAGGTAGTGTTTTACCTAGATTATAGACTATTCTTTTAAAAAAAACACCACACCACAAATATTTCGAAACAAGCGACAGTAGCCTAATGAAGGGTGCAAACTTCTTTTTATACGTGGTGGTTCTTGTTATACGTGGTAGAACCATACTGCAGTTATATTAGTAGTATAGTTGTAGCACAAATGGTTGGGCTCGACCGTAATAGTAGCTTAACGCTTCTGTGTTTCGTATGGTGAGTGTAAAGACCGTAGACCCTTTTTAATGGAAACGAGGCATTCCTTCTCAGTCCTCACGGGTGACAACGCATCTGAATTTTGATTCGTAATCGAGGGTAGATGTAGATGTCTATGGACTGCAGCAACTGCTTACCATCAGGTGGACCGTGTGCTCGTTTGTCACCCTATCCTATAAAATACCACAAAAGGTCGCTGGTTCTTATTATGATTCATACAACATAATTGCCTTATATTATATAAACGTATATTACATAGCTAATATAGCAACTTAAGCTTGACTTGGTTTGATGCTGCAGACTTAATGCAGCAAGTATCGATAACCTCCAGATAGAAAATATATTATCGTATCATATCATCCATTCAATTACGACCTTTAAAAATGCCTAAGCATAGATCTCCCTCATAGATTGTTTTACAAGGTGATTCTGCCATAGTTGCCACGTAGGCAGGTTGGCAACCGTGGTTTATTATTATTTTTAATTTCTACCATGACTGAGCCGTGCCGCAGCCCATTGCCTGCTTCAGTTTTTATATGTTGCCTCTTACGATACCTGCAGGACGATATGGTATATGGAATGGTGTGATACGATCGGCTCCAAGGCTGCTGTATGACACTGCAGGTTTGAGTAAATTAAACACCCACCATACAGCCCAGACCTAGCCCCTAGTGACTAATTTATATTCCCAAACTTAAAAAAAGACCTTCGCGGAAAGTGATGTGCTGACGATAATGAGCTCAATTCCACTGTAAATGAACATTTTTTAGGCCAAGACGAAGAATATTTTTTCAAGTGAATAAAGTTTTTTTCACGAACATGAAAATAAATGTATTTATGTCATTAGCGAATATATTAAAAAATAAAGAATATTTCATAATTTTATCTTTTTTCTAATATACACATACCGAGAATAAATTGAACGCCCCTCGTATATGATATCAAATCAATATCTTTATAAATTTAGTTTTAATACACTTAAAGGCAAACTCCCTCTGAATGTAAGTGGATGCATAAAACAAAATTGTTGTTATCTTGATAGAATCATTGATAGTTTTATTTATAAAAATTGATGCGCGTAATAACAATCATTATATTAATACGTAAACGGCAAAAAATTGAGTACTGATTGGGATGAACAATATAATATACAAAGTTTCCCATCAATTTGAAAAATGGAAATCCTTTTTTGGTACAGTAGACTACCTACCAAAGAGTTACCCTAGAGTTTATGCGTAAGCATAGGTGCACTCTATATTATTTTACTCTTATAGGCTGATGAGAAGGAAATTCCAACCGGTAATTTTACCAGAGAGAGAGATTGGGCACAAAACCAACGGACGCTGTTGAGCTGTGACTTATGATTTGATTTGATCTTTTTGGCCTTTCTTATTATCGCCAGGGGTAAAAGATTATTTAGCACTATTATATACATTATTTCCACACAATTGGTATTAGTAGGAGTAATTATACGATAATTAGAAGGATGAAAGTTGCTGGACTTAAGAAAGTTACTGGGTTAACTAGTAAGTTATTGTTAAGGGCTTGACATCTCAGAATATAAAAATGAAATCTTAGACGAGTCTAAGAATTTAATTTTTTAATAAACATACTGTATTATACAGGATAATATTAAGAACGGCTTTATGCCATGTAATAACCGAGAGGCAGGTGAGATTGCTTGATTAAACTCCCTCACATGCTCATTTCACATATGTTCGAGTATGTCGACCGCATGTTCCAATTATAAGGCAGTTATAGGACCACAATATGCTGGTGTATTGCGCCAGAGATTTGGGGTTTATTATGGAATTGATTTTAGACGATAAACCTATTGTGAAAAATTAATTCTACCATAACGCAATTTCAAAATATTTGCATTTATTAATTTATATTGTAGGTCCGTGTAATATTTTTGAGTTAATATAATTTAAATCGTTTTTCATTTCATATTTGATCTTAGCATATATGTAATTTTAGTCTGTGAGGAAGAACTTAACACAATATAAAATCAAAAAATATTTAAACTTTCAACTTGAGATTTATACAGGTAATTGTACAATTCTGTTCATTGTGATATTTTTTTATTCAAATATTTTTATTTATTATTATAAACAAAGCTGGTAAAATATTTAGGATAAAATCCATCAAACCATTAATTTTTTATATGTACGTATATATTTAAATGTTTTGTAAATACATTTATTTTTGATAAACTAATTAAAGTTAGATTTCTAATGGATGATGGTATGTGGTTCCAGGAATTCGTAGCAGAATAAAGGAAACTATCACGAAATGCACTGTGTTCCGGACATACTAAATGAGCTGCATTAGAAGTATTACTTGTTATAAAGATCGGTGTACGTGTCATTAAGATGCCAAATAATAAACTGGCAAAATTACTATATGAACTATGCAGAACGAGCTTACATTATCTTGGTCTTGAAGTACTATGCTTGGGTTTGTATTTAATTTTATTTATTTTGGGATCTCAAGCGGATGATAGCACCCAGCCACTTTCTATGTAGAAATTAGGATTATTTTTAAATTTCCATAGCCTTGCGAATCATCATTCCATTGGTAGGAATCGATGTCCTTTTGCGAAGATTTGTAGTCTTTCAAATCTGATTTAATGGTTGTGACGTTCCTGAACATGTTGCACTGCAGACTTCCTGGAGCATCAGGGCTTAACATCAGCAATATGTTCTTTCTAGCGGGTTTTTATGGATATTTTTGTTAGACCTATGAAACGTCGGGAAACGAAAAAGTTAAAAATAAACGCAATAAAATGCGTAAAATTATTTTATTTCAAAAAAAAACACTAGTCCGGAACTGCATCAGCGTAATTAAGCTTAAAAAGAATGGACGACACTAGAAAATATATCCTAAGGTAATACAAGTCCTTACATATGAAATTGACGTTTTGTACGGGAGGAATATAAAGTCAATTTTTTTTGTAAACTACATTTAATTTATCAAAGTATGTATCGTTGTTATCTATGTACTTTTGTTATCTAATAGGTACTTCATTGATTCCTTTACTTAAAAAAACCATGGGGGTGAAAATCAATACTCTCTCTCTCTCTCTCTCTTTTTCTCTCTCTGTCTTTGAAGGCGATTTGGACTGCCGCATCGAAGTTGATTTTTTTTCTTGTAAGAAGTTGACTAAATTCCAGAAAAAAATAGTAATCTGTTGGAGGAAGATCCGGGGAGTACGGTGGATGTCGCAGACATTCCAATTGTAGCTCATCTAACTTAGTGGTTTTTTGTTGTGGTCATGCGTTGTCGTGAAGCAGCAGTGGCCTAGAGCGATTTAGCGGTTATTTAGCAGCTGGTTCCTCCTTCATGGTTTGCAGTTGCTCAAGTCAATTAAGTTTTTCTACTTTCCCGATTTGGTTCAAGTGGATTAATACAATTTTATCACTTACCCAAAAGCCTGCAGCTATCTCTGAAGTGCTTTGTGATGGATCCGCTTACACAATAGCCCTTAATTTTTCGTTTTCCACTTTGGTCTCCGGCTATCCACGGGGTTGGTCCTGAAGGTGGAAATTTTCGGAACGAAAACGTTGAAACCAAAAACGTACCGTGCTTCCTTTTACGATAGAGTCGTATGCCGTACATATCATTAATCCTTCGAGCTGTTTCTGCAGTACTGGTACCACGGTAGAACTCGTACTCGTAAATATACAGATATTTCATGTTTTGCATTGTGCGGTATTTAGTGACGCCAAAGAAAAAAATAATGAGGGAAAAATAAATGAATAGCTGTTTTCAAAATTTAATTGTACCAGCTTAAAGAATTTATAAATTTGAATTTGGAATTCTTAACCGAAGAGGAGATATTTCAAAGTAGTCAGTGCGACAAAACGCTTATTTCGTATATAAGGACCTAATATTAATTTAAATATTTACGTACTTCGTTTAAATTTTCAAGCCAAAAAAACAATTTCACATCGTTAAGGACTTTAATTTATTGTGGAATTTTTATTTAGTGTTTATAAGCAGACCTTGGATTTTGGCTCTGTTTTTTGTTAATACGTTTATTCTGAAATTTCAACACTAATGTCACGCTAACAAGTTAGTCATATTATATTATATATATTATTTTGGATTTATCCCTATCACTAGAGATTAGAATTTTTGTGGATTTACCACTCAGCTGTTTTACTAGGCCGTTTAACTATACTTGCCACTCTCAAGGAGTTCAAGTAATCATCATTACAGCCCTTTACAAATCACACGGGCCTCCTCCAAGGAAAGCCACAAACACGGTCCTAAGCCACATGAATCCATCGACTTCCTGCATATCTTGCCAGGTCGTTACTTCATTTGGAGAGGAGAGGGGTTCTCGAGTGGCAACCGGTATAATGTTACCAATTGAGAACCTTCCTTCCCCATAGGTAACGTGCGCAACAATCTTGTTTTTAAGTCTTGAGGTATATCTGGTTACGGATTTCAAATAATATCTAAAACAAATACTGAACGACTTACAAAGGTAAGTTAGTCAGTCAAGGATTTACACAGGTCTCATTACTGGGTCCAGTAATAATTTTTCTTTCGTGTAGTACTAATAGCGCCTTAAGCATTAAGCATTGCACATTTGATGTATATGCTGTTGGCCGCTTTATTATTTCTTTAGAGCTACGATAATATTATCAGCTGTGACACATCACTATTAAAATTCCTACGTTAGGTTCTAATAATAGAATAGTGAATCTAATAAAAACAGCCCGAGTTAACCAAATATCATTATTTTTTTTGAGATATGCGAAGCTACATTTCTTTCTTTTTTGGGAACCTAATAAAACAAATCGGTCTTGATGGGGCCACAATTGATAAATTTACCATAACGCAGTGTCAGATTACGACGAACACCTCTGTGTTAATAGTCAGTTTGATAAATAAAATATGGTCGGTTGCGACGGCTCTGAAATATTGAGAATTCCCTTAAATTACACCTTATCCGATTTCTTAGGCAAATCCTTGAATAATAAACGGACTCGACGAACAAGAGAGTAAATTAAAAGTTAAATAAGATGCTTCAAATAAAATTTTGTTAAGGTTAACTTGACATTAAAAAATAAGATGGAAACACTATTTATTACTGCAAAGGGGTTTTTGTTGACTCACAATAAATTAAAATCTTTACAGCCTTTCACAAGTACAAGCTTTCCCCAAGGAATGCCAAAAAGTACGACCCTAAACCATTTGCATATATTGATTTTTTTTATCCTCTCTGTTTTATTATTGCTGTACCGCCTCCAAAATGTTTATCTCTATTTAGCCCAATGATTGACTGCACCGGAAAATTTACCACTGGTACTGTGGTGCCCCGGCCCAAAGATGAGAACAGTATTCCATGTGAGGCCGAACTTGCGCTTTGTAAAGTTGTAAGCGATGTACCGGAATGAAACACTGTCTCGCTCTGCTAAGCACGCTAAGCTTTTTAGAAGCCAATTTAGCCCTCCCCTCCAAGTGACCACGAAATTGCACACTATTCCATATATTGAAGCTAAGAATTCCGATGCAAACTAAGGCAGCAATGCGAGTGCCTTCAAACTGAGGAGATACGACTAAGGGAACGCTCAAACTTGTGTCTTCTGGGGATTGAATTGGACCAGATTTAGTCGCTCCCAATTCGAGACTTTGTTGCAAAGACTCGAATTCAGACACCAGTTTGTCCCGGAATTTGGCGACGATTTCCCGAGAAATATAGGTACGGCTGGTGTACGAGGCATCACCAGTGCTGTCGTCTGCATAGCAATGCAAGTTACTATATGCTGAAGAAACAGCGTTAGTGATAGCGGAAAATTGAAAATATTTTTTTTGAATTGTTGAAATCATTTATTCTCCTTTTAAAAATTACGAATGTAAGTGAATATTACTGATATGTAATTTGTCCAACACGCACGAGCTTCATTGTACAGAGCATGCAAATGAAAAATATTTTACAAAGCACCGTAAAATAAATTTGGCGTACGTACTCGTAGCTCGGTAAACGGGAATTGAAATTACGCGGGACCGGACCGATGCGAAAGATGAATTGTAGATTGCGTGTAGATTGTCAGTAGCGATAACATTTGACTTTGACTAATTACAAAAAAATATGATTTTACAACTACCCTCTAATATAAATAATCACAAGAACCGTTATATTTTATGCAAGCCGTGCCTGTCATTTTATACGAGCAAAAATGTATTAATATTTGAAGTACAATATCTGTTTTTTTTATAAGATAAAACTCTGTGATTACAGAAACTGTAACTTTTTACAAGTCATTGTCAAACTGGTGCAGCATGTTGTTTTGTTCTTTTCCGTAGGTAGCTTGACGAAGTGTACTAGAATTCACTCCGGTCGTTTTTCAATGTAAATAAATATAAAATATAGTGATGACTCGACTACAGCGCTACCTAACTGTTTCACATTTTGTACTTTATTTTTTGCAATAGTTTTGCCATGACAGCTGAGGAGCAAAGCGCTCGCTGTAAATTTCATATTACGCGAGTTATTTTATATTATATTATATTTTAATTGCAGTGAAGAAACCTGCATGTCTGCGAAATATAAAAAAATATTTCTAAGATATGTGAAGTTCGCCAACACGCATTGGGGCAGCGCAGCGGACACCTCCTTGCCCCAAAACCCTCTCAGAAATAGGAGGAGGCTTGTGCCCAGCAGTGATATATATATAGGCTGTAACTTAAACTTTTTAACCTGAATAATGTACGTGCAGAGTATAACTAAACAGAAAACTGTTTATATTCTTTAAAGTAAACGAAGCGTAAAAAAGTCACTAATTTACACTTGCATGCTCTAAATAACATATTGCAGAGTCATAAATTAGCATGTTCAATGCAATGTCGATACTAAACTTCACACTTTTATTTGCAAATTCATGAGTAGCGTGTGTTGTTGGCAATTATTGTGAACTAGAGATCGGTCTCAAAATCATTCAGCGTGCGATGAAAAAGCCTATGCTCGGAATATTTCTGCAGAAAAAATTCCGTAAAAAGAATTCAAGAAGAGATAAAATGTAACTAGAGTAACTCAATTAGCCCATCAAATTAATAAATAGCAACAGGCTATTGTTCGATGAACCCACAAACGACGACGGAGAAAGGTTCTCGAGAAGCGACCTCTTACTCGCTAGCACAGTGTTGTGTAAACACCCAATAAATGGAGTGATGACCAGGTGAATAACGCAGGTTGTTGACGGGTGCAGGTGGCTCAGGACCGTACTTTGTGGTATTTTGTGGAGCTCTATATTCAGCAGAGTACTTGTAATTGGCTTTTCTGATATATTCGTCTATTCACAAATTTCTTTACTTTACCTGTATTACGTGGTAAAACTCTACATTCCTGATCCAATTATAAGATAAGTTACCCACAACATTATACGAGTTTCTTTGGAAACTCCTTCACAATTCAAGCTGCATTTCTATAGAACTACTTGTCCGCAGACATTAAAAATAGGTAATACTATGTGGCGTTATAACACTCTTGTTTATGTCAGATATAATACGTAGACCGGCGACTAGCAGCATCAAATTAGTGAGACAATTGGTACAACGTTCAATCCGCCGGTGAAACGTTACGATTAAGGCAAAACCTTCGCACTACAGGAGAAATCTATCTCCAGCTTTGTACTTCATCATCATCATCATCGTTACAGCCCTTCTTAAGTCCACTGCTGAATATAGGGAGGCCTATAGCACTGTCCCGTACCACCAGCCTAAATTGCCTCCCTGCATATCTTACAGATCATCATTTTATTTGAGGGAAGGCCCCACGCATTCACTCTAGGTTGCCACTCAAGAAGTTTTCTTCCCCATTGGTTGTCGATTATTTGAGATATTCAAGCTTTGGATTTATACGGTATTATATAGCCCAACTCTTTTAGAATTCCCAGAATAATTGACCAAAATGAAAAAAAGTTTTTATCAGTGAAAAGTAATTTGCATTAAGTGTTATTTTAAGTTAATGTAAAAAAATAAAACAAAGAAAACCGCAAATGTATTTTCAAATCTAAATGAATGAATTACTTTAAGCACAACGAAAATGAATTACTTTACATCATTTATATATAATGGGTCTCATACATTTTAAATTGAAGCATCTGTGTTTCAGATTTCGATTTGTGGAGTTCGTTATTTATTAGAGGCTAAAATAGATTAAAATTATCTAGGAAACAAATAAAAGTAAAATGAATTGTGCATTTTTATTTATTTTAAAATATGCTTTTTTTTAATTCGAACTTTAAAAAGTTAATCTTTAGACTACTGTACGTATGCAGTAAGTTAAGGTGCAGGCGGGGCGGTCTATGGGCCAATCCGAGTACAGAGTCAGAGCACGAAACCTGCAGAGATGTGTAGGACAGGGTGACGTAATGTGCCAGAAACTCTTCACCGCTGCATTGGAGGACGTTTTTATGCTACGAACGGTTTCAAGATACTGGACTGGAAATGATACGGTACTAATGTCAATGGCAAGTTCATCACTCACCTTCGATTTGCTAACGATATAGTTCCTATCGCGGAATCGCTGGTGAACCTTCCTTCTATACACAATGACCTCAATAGTTTCTCCCCAAGGATAGGTCTTAAGAAGAACATGGACAAAACGAAGACCATTGATGTCACAACTACACCGGTAGTTGTTAGGAACACTAAACTCGAAGTTGTTGGCGAGTATGTTTACTTGGCACAAGTAGTAAAAGAGAGGTAAATCAACGGATTCAACAAAGCTGGGCAGCGTTCGGCAAACTAGGTCACCTCTTTTCGTCAGTTATACCCTAAAACATGAAAAAAATTGTACATCCAGTGCATGTCCCAGTGACGACTTATGGATCTGAGACGTGGCCCTTCACTGCTGGCCAAATGGGAAAGTTCAAGCTCAGCAAGACGTGGAGAGGGTATTGCCCGAAGATTTTCTGCGTAATAAACTTAGAGACTAGAAATGAGGATATCTGCAGCAGAACCCGAGTGACGGTCATAGCCCAACGGTTTCGTATGGTGAAATAGCAATGGGCCGGCCATATAGCTCGAAGAAACGACAACCAATGGCGAAGAAAAGTTTTCAAATGGCAGCCTCGTACCAAAAGTCAAAGAATAGGGTGACGCCCTCAACCTAGTGTGACAACTTGGTAACACGAGCAGGAAGTCGATGAATGCATGGGCTTAGGGCCATGCTTTGTGGCATTCCTCGAGGGTGGCCTATGTTTAGCAGTGGACTTATGCAGTGTTGTAATGATGACGACGATCTAGCTAATTTTAAATTATATTAATCAATTGAGGTGAATTTTCATTCGTCAATTTCTCATTTGAATTTGCACGTGGTAACAAGTAATTATTATTTTCTGCATAGGTATTTTCAATTTCATCATCTACTATAAGCGTAACGATGTCAGTAAATGACAATAATCTGAAATCCGGAAAAATGTGTAATGAGGAATGTGTATTAGCCTACTGTATTTAATACGATGCACTAATTTTCATGAGTAAAAAGAATACACCAACATACATAAAACCATAAAATTAACTTATCATATAATTGCTTTCTGACTTTTGTTTTTACTGTTAATTGATAAATATACCGAACATTTAGGATAAAATTATGAATACGTTTCGATGAAATCTTGAAGTTGTAAAAAACAAATAACCAAATAAACATGTAGGTAAGCACCTTCTGAGGCCAACTATCACAAAATCTACATATTTTTGTAGTATTCTTCAGACCTAACACTTGACATTGGCGCCAGACGTAAACAAATTGTTATGGGGGATGTTTAAAATAATTTATTAATTTATTACTTCTGGTGTATCGCATGTTAGACAGTAGGTCTGAATGGGTAATGAATAAACTTTATTTTATGTAAAGAAATTAGCACTTTACACAAATGCCACGTGATGAGCGAGTAGTACTCGGATACTGTGTAGAAAAGTGGTGACCTTTTTGTGTATGATAGAGTAGAAATCGTCTGCACGCGCTTGTGCAAACTTGCCTAAAGTGACGCAAAACTGGGGCAACTACATCAGCAATCTGAAGACATTATCATACTAAGTCTGTAGAGCGCTGGAGGGTCCTCACTTAAAGTGATCCACAGGTTATTTGTAGTCTGAAAATATTCAGTACCGCATGTCATCCCGTGGGTGTCGTAAGAGGCGATAGGGGGAAATGAAATAGGAGATATGCAGCAACAGAGCAAAACTGAAAATAATAAAAATACTTGCTACCCCACGTACCATGCATGCAGCTATCGCAAAATTCCCCTATAAGACAGTCTTTGAGGGGAGACCTATGTCCAGGAGTGGACTTTAGACAGGTGTAATGATGACGATGATTGTGATAACGCACTAGCTCTCAAACGTTTTTAAATTAAACATTTGTACTTCATATTTTCACTGTTATTAGAGTTGGTTCTTAACAAATATATAATATTATTTTTTGGCATAAGGATGGCAAAAGAGCACACAATTCAACTGATGGTAAGTGAATGCTGTGGCCCAAAGATATCTACATCTACCATACATACGTAATACATAAACACTCACGCCTGTCACCCAGATGGGTAGGCAGAGACTACGGACTTCCATTTTGCACGATCCTGACATACCTCTTTCGCCTCCTTTACATCCATATATCTACGCATACATGCTCGTCAGTTAAGGGTACTTCTAACGTGGTTCATTTTCAAAATATCGCCAATTTGGTCGATAAACTTTTTTCTAGGGCGTCCCTTCCCGACTCGGCCGTTCACATCTGTCATATAAATTTGCTTTGTCACTCTTTCCTCATTCATTCTTTCTACGTGACCAAACTACCGAAGCATTCGTTTCTTAATCCTGGTCACAACATTATCTTGCATACCACATTTATCTCTTATCGCGCGATTTCTCACCCTGTCATTCAGATTCAACCCTAGCATATTCCTTAAATCCGCATTTCTACAGCACTTTTGTGCTTCTTCTGCCACACCCAGCTTTCACTACCATACATTAAAGTAGGGACTAACACAGCATTATGAATTACCATACGTGCCTTTTTTGACACATTCTGATTCTTCACAATAGAGTGTAGTGCCCCATTCACTCTATTCCCTGCATATACTCATCGTTCTATATCCCTATCATATCTACCATCCCTGCTAAATACACATCTCAAATACACAAACTCATCCACTTGCTCAATTAACTCTCCTTCTATTCTTATTTCACATACCGTTTTGCTTTCTTCTCTTTCAAAAACCATCACTTTCGTCTTACTTGCGTTCACTTTCATTCCCCTTTCTTTTAATTCCAAGTTCATTAATGTAACCATCATTTGCAACTCGGCCGCCGATGACGCAAATATGACTTGATCATCGGCATACAAAAGGCATTTGATGGTTAAGTCGCCCATTCTTAACCCACATTCTTCATCTTTCAAAGTTTGCAAACACCGGTCCATAAATAGGTTGTACAGCCAAGGGGAAGCTGCACAGCCCTGTCTGATACCTTTTTGGATGCCAAACCAGTCCGAGTAGACCCCATTGATTCTAACACAAGCACTAGAGTCCCTGTAAAGAGACCTTAATGCCTGTATCAAACCAGCGCTCAACCCATATGAGTTCAGTGTCTGCCATAACACAGTCCTGTCCACTCTGTCATAAGCCTTTTCCAAGTCCATGAACGCACAAAAAATTTTTCTGGTTTTTGGCCAAAAACTTCTCCGCAATCATGCGCATGGAAAAGACTTGATCTGTACACCCCATTCCCTTTCTAAAACCCGCTTGCTCATCCCAAATTTTTCCATCATTTTCTTTCATAACTCTTTCAATTAACACCTTAGCATACAGTTTACCCACAATACTAAGCAAGCTGATACCGCGGTAGTTTTTGCAGTCCTGCTGTGACCCTTTTTCTTTATATATTGGTACTATAACTGCTTTACACCAGTCATCCGGTACCCGTTTTAATTCCCAACATAAATTAAACAAGGTGTACAGCAGGCCTTCAACCACTCCCTATCCAGCCCTTAGCATCTCGAGTGATACTCTATCATATCCAGCTGCCTTACCTGCTTTCATGTTTTCCATTGCTTTCATTATTTCATCTACACTTATCTCCATACCCCTTTCCAATTTTTTCGAAATTTCTAGCTCATTTAATTCAGACGACTCTTCACTCATAAACACGCTTTCAAAGTATTCCTTCCATCTGTTTGAATTCGAAACTTCATCATTCAGAATACATTCATTCTCGTCTCTTATAGCATTTATTATAGGCTGGTTTGTATTTCCCCTGGCAGTTCTTACAAGTTTCCAGAACATTTTTATGTTAACCTGAAAATTATCAGATATCTTTCTATCATTCTTATCCGTTTTTTCTTTCTTTTTCCTTTCAACAACTTCTTTTACTCTCTTATTTAGACGTCTAAATTCTGCTTTTTTTTCTTTCAATCTCATCATTCATACCAGAAGAATTACCAGCTTTGGTTGCTAGTAAATCTAACCATGCTTTCTTCTTCTACATCTATCATCGATTAAAAATCGTTGAATGAAAAATTGAATGTCTGGTTTCTAGTATAAAAAACGTCTCCTGTTTTCTACACTCACCGTACAAAAGACAGCAGCATTAAGCTGATATTTTGCGCTGACATTATGTGAGCCCCCGTGGTACGACTTTTACTGTTATCAATATTCGTGATTTATAACTGTTTAATTTTATATTTAGAAATGCAAAATAAAATAAATTTTCCACAGGCCGTGATTTTGGTGATATTCTGTTTTATCAATATTTCCATAGCCATCGTTTTAATTTCGACATCCGAAAGCATCACTCAGGGCCCACTTACGGAATAAAGGAATTTGAATTGAGAATGTAAATATTTTCACAGCTATTACTTTGAACGATTCTCCTACATTTTGTTCCGTTGGTCGTTAAAGTTCAGAATTTGCTTTTATTAATGTCGCTTCTCGTAGAGTTTGATTAATTTTCCTAGCATATAATATTTTATAATAGAGAAGAACATAATATTTTCTATTAAATATATATTACAAGTAACTATTATTGAAGTAATTTTTAGGTTTTACAAATGTGTTTTTAATAAAAAGATGTGGATAAGAACCACAGATTTCACAGAATACCAGCTCAAAGTTACAGTGTTTCGTATGGTGAGTGTAGAGAATCGATTTTCTTTCTGCTGGTAAGAGGGATTCCATATTAGTTTTAAGGGATAACGATGCTTCTGCATTACGGCTTTTATTCGGGGATAATATATAGGGCACAGTATCCAATTAACATCAGGTTTACTGTGTGATTATGTGCCTAATATCACCTCTGAGGTCAAGTTTGAATGCAACACAGCCCATTATTATACAACTATCTTTTTTAACTAAGCAAGAAACAGGAAAACAGTCCCCCTGATGGTAATTGGGTATTACAACTCATGGACACCCGCAACCAACATCAAACAAAGGAGGTTTTAGATATGTTGTTCCCTTCGAGAACTAAGTTGAAATGCCTCACATACTGGTTCTCTATATCCGTTAGACCGGAACACAGCAACGCAAGTACAGTTATTTGTTGGAAGGAATAGGTGCGAGGTTCGTACAACCTGCACGGGCTAACTTCTAGGTACACAAGGACTCCTATTACCGAGTAAAAAGGAGACTTACACATGCCACTGAAAAAAAATAACCAGTAACTTTAATCACACATTATCTTAATAATACGAACAAAAAACCATAAGAATATTAAAGCAAAAACAAGAGTACATTTGATTATTAAATAGCTTCATTTGTATCTTTCGGACTATAACTATAAGCTAAGCTACTTTCGTTTGCAATAAGCATGTCCTCAGATTGTGGGTAAAAATAACTGATATTTAAATATTTATACTTAGATATTACGTTTATATTGCACGTCTCGCTGGTCTAGCGGTCGCAAACGCGATTGCTGATTATAAGTCTCGGGTTCAAATCCTGGTCCAAAATCAGTTATTTGTTTTTCTAGCAAGAAATTCTAAATAGCAGCCAAAGATTTCGTATTCATATATATATATATATATATATATATATATATATATATATATATATATATATATATATATATATATATATATATATGAATACGAAAAACACACAACAAATATATATATATTGAGAGGTTCTATGGGCAGCTGTACACATCATCGTTGGAGCCACACGCAAGTGTGAGTAACGATCCAAGAGCAAGTCTTATCCGACACTATTCCGATGATATCCCGGACGTCAGTCTAAGCGAGATTAGAATGGCTCTCCAGCACCTTAAAAACGGCAGGGCCCCAGGCGAGGATGGAATTACAGCGGAGCTTCTGAAAGCGGGTGGAACACCGGTACTTGTAGTCCTTCAGAAGCTCTTCAATTCCGTCCTCCATGGTGGCACTACTCCAGAGGCGTGGAGCAGAAGTGCGGTGGTCTTGTTCTTTAGGAAAGGCGACAACGCTCTCTTAAAGAACTACAGACCGATTTCCCTTCTGAGCCGCGTCTACGTGCTGTTTTCGAGAGTCATTACGAATCGTCTCGCACGCAGACTTGACGACTTCCAGCCTCCCGAACAAGCCGGTTTCCGAAAAGGCTTCAGTACCATAGACCACATACATACCCTGCGGCAGATTGTACAGAAGACTGAAGAGTACAATCTGCCACTTTGCCTGGCGTATGTGGACTATGAGAAAGCCTTTGATTCCGTCGAAATTTGGGCGGTGCTACAGTCCCTTCAGCGGTGCCAAGTTGACTGTCGGTATATCGAAGTGCTGAAGTGTTTGTACAGTAGGGCTACGATGGCTATCCGAGTACAGAACCAGAGCTCGAAACCTATCCAACTGCAGAGAGGTGTAAGACAGGGTGACGTTATATCCCCGAAACTCTTCACCGCTGCATTGGAAGACGTTTTCAAGCTACTGGACTGGAAAGGATACGGTATTGACATCAATGGCGAGTACATCACTCACCTTCGATTTGCCGACGATATAGTCCTTATGGCAGAATCGCTGGAGGACTTAAGCACTATGCTCAATGACCTCAATAGTGCCTCCCAACGGATAGGTCTTAAGATGAACATGGACAAAACAAAGATCATGTTCAATGTCCATGTCACACCTATGCCGGTAGTTGTTGGGAGCACTATGCTCGAAGTTGTTGACGAGTACGTTTACCTGGGACAAATAGTCCGACTAGGTAAGTCCAACTTCGACCGAGAGGTCAATCGACGGATTCAACTCGGCTGGGCAGCGTTTGGGAAATTACGACATATATTTTCGTCAGGTATACCTCAATCTCTAAAAACTAGATTGTACAACCAGTGCGTGTTGCCAGTGATGACTTATGGATCTGAGACGTGGTCCTTCACTGCTGGCCGTATGAGGACGCTTAAGGTCGCTCAGCGAGCTATGGAGAGGGCTATGCTCGGAGTTTCTCTGCGTGATAGACTCAGAAATGAGGATATCCGCAGTAAAACCAGAGTGACCGACATAGCCCAACGGATTAGTAAGCTGAAGTGGCAATGGGCCGGCCATATAGCTCGAAGAACCGATAACCGATGGGGAAGAAAGGTTCTCGAGTGGCAGCCTCGTACCGGTAGGCGTAGTGTAGGGCGACCCCCCACTAGATGGAGTGACGACCTGGTAAGACATGCAGGAAGTCGATGGATGCAGGTGGCTCAGGACCGTGCTTTGTGGCATTACTTGGGGGAGGCCTATGTTCAGCAGTGGACTTGTGAAAGGCTGTAATGATGATGATGATGATATATATATATACATATATATAAGAAAACATGAGTTCATTACTAAATTAGCTATCTGCTTTTCCCTAATCATGTCATATCTTTTTCAAGCATACGTGAACATCATCAATTTAGTCGAAGTCAATTAATTTTTTTTATAGGATAGGGTGACAAACGAGCACTCAGTCCACCTGATTGTTAGTAGTTGCTGCGGCCCGTAGATATCTACATCTATCCTCGATTACAAATCAAAATGCAGATGCGTTGTCACCCGTGAGGACTAAGATGGAATGCCTCGTTTCCTGTAAAAAGGGTCCGGTTCTCTAGACTCACCATACGAAACACAGCAGAATTAAGCTACTATTTTACGCTGGTGTTCTGTGAGAGCGTGGTTATGCCCCGGTCGAGCCGACCCATTCGTGCAACAACTGTACTACTAATATAACTGCAGCATGGCTCTACCCAGACAAACCCTCTCAGAAATGAGGGAAGGCCGGTAGCTATGGGACATATATAGGCTGTAACTTTACTTTTACTTTATGGATCTACACGTATAAAACTTATAAACACGCATCATTAAGGATTTCACAAATACAATAATGGGCAAAAAGTTTAACTACCGAAAAACTTCTATAAACTCTGTTTTTTGGTTATTAAGACAAAAACTGTGTGTGATATAGAAAAAATTATTTAAATTAAAAATTACAGATCTTTTAATTTTACATAAAAAGGTGTTACTATCATGTATTTTACTATATTGAGTTGTGGCACTGAGGGCGTTCGAATCCCGCACAAAACAGGAGAAAATTCTAGTGTGAAAATAATTTTTTTTAAGATAAAATATCACCTTATGCTTTGGTTTTTTTCTTTTTGTAAAACTATACCTAAAGGAAAAATAATAGTTATAAATTGTCTACTTTAGGACATATTATGTCTCTCTACACTAGGTATATTTAACCTGGGGTATTGGACTAAATTAGTTTTAAATACGTTATTTACAATGTCATAGTTATTAAATGTCATTAAGACGTATTTTGAATTTATTTTAGTAAGCTTCAGTACCGCTCCCGAAACTTAACTATTTACGCTACGCTACGGTGTTAACACATAGGTAATAAGTAAATAATCAATTCATAGCTAATTTCACCTAGTAATCATCAAATTAATGAAAATTGTGTTCCTTAGAGTAAAATCTTACTTACTTACTTACTTACTTATCGTCACGCACAATCCCTAACGGGGTAGCCAGAGAGAACAGATCGCCAAGTGTCACGATCCTTACATACCTCTTTCGCTTCTTTCAGGTTCATTAACTTCTTCATACATGCACGTCTAGGTATCCGAGTACTCTTGACCCTCCCCTCTTCGAGCAATTTGCTCACATGGTCTTCGAAAGTTAGTCTCGGTCTACCTCGACACCTTTTAATATTTACTTTCGCTCTATATATTTTCTTCACCATTCGGTCTTCACTCATTCGTTCAACGTGTCCAAACCATTGGAGTACGCCCCTATCAATTTTTGTGATAAGGTCATCTTTCAATCCTGCCATATTGCGAATCTCTTCGTTTCGCTTTCGGTCGGCTATGGTAACGCCACACATTTTACGAAGAGATCGCATCTCCACTGCATTCAACTTGCTTTTATGCTTCTTCTGGCATACCCAGGTTTCGCTGCCATATAACAAAGTCGGTACCAACACTGCGTTATGTATTGCAAGGCGTGCACTCTTCACCACGCCTTGCCTTTTTATTAATGCATTCAGGGCACCATTGACTTTGTTTCCGGCAGCGACACGCCTATCCACATCTAAATCACATCTTCCATCCCGGCTGAAAGCACTCCCCAAGTATACAATTTCATTTACCTGTTCTAGACATTCCTGATTTACCCATATTTCACATTTCGTTCTCTCTTCGTCCTTTTCAAATACCAGAACCTTAGTTTTATTAGCATTCAAACGGAGACCTTTAATTTCACATTCCTCTTTCATACACGTGACTAATGCCTGCAGTTCTGCTTCTGATGGTGCAATAAGCACTGCATCATCAGCATACAGCAGACAATTAACTTTTATGTCACCCAATTTCACACCCAAACAGCTATCTTTCAGCTTCTGTAAACAGCTGTCGAGATACAGTATGAACAGCCAGGAAGACATGACACAACCCTGTTTTACGCCCGCTTGGACGCTAAACATGGGTGACAGGTCATGCCCTACCCGCACACAGGCTTTACAGTCATAGTAGAGTGACTGCACAGCCCTTAACAATCGACCATCCACACCATATCCCGGCAACAGTTCCCACATTTTCTTCCTTATAACCTTATCAAATGCTTTCTCCAGATCCACAAAAGCACAGAAAATCCTCTGGTTAACACTCAGAAGCTTCTCCGTGATCATGCGGAGAGAAAACATTTGATCCGTGCATCCTCTTCCAGGTCTAAATCCGCATTGTGCCTCCCATAAGAATCTTTTCGATTTCTCTTGCATCCTGCGTGTCAAAACCTTCGAATAAACTTTACTTGCTAAACTGGTCAAGCTGATCGCCCGATAGCTCCCGCAGTCAAAATGTGAACCTTTACCTTTATATAAAGGCACAATGACCGCGGATCGCCAATCATCCGGGACATCTCCCGTCCGCCAGCACAAATTGCACAGCAGATGAAAGCTGTCCCAGACGCGAGGCCCACCGTACTTGACCATTTCAGCAGTAACTCTGTCTAGTCCCGCAGCCTTACCACATTTCAAACTTCGAATCGCACGTTCAATCTCTTTCATGCTGATGACCTCAGTGTCATCGAGGTCCGTGTCTGGCGTGCCAGTCACGGCGTCACCCCCGGATCCTTCACTAAGATCATGACACGCATACAATTCTCTATAAAATTCACTCCATCGCTGCATGACGTCCGATTTTTCTGAGAGGACGTCATTGGTTCTCGAAAGCACTTTGTTCATTCTTAAAGCTGTCGCACCACTCCGGGACCTTCCAACCTCTTTCCAGAAGAGTTTGGAGTTTTCCCTAAAGTTGTGCGACAACCTCTCGTCCGCTTCTATTCTACACCTTTCACGTACTTCCTCAATCAATGTTTTCGCATGAACTTTCTGCAGCTTATATCTTTCTTTCATCTTCTCTCTCATATGCTCATCGTTACTAGAGGCTAAGTAGTCTAACCATGCTTTTTTCTTCTTTTTTACAGCTTCTTTCACTTCGTCATTCCACCATGCATCTCTTCTTTTACTACTACCTCTTTTTGTCGTACCACATACTTCTTCCGCTGCACTTACCATTCCATCCCTAAGGTTCTGCCATATTCTCTCCACACATTCTTTCCTGCCATCGATGGTGTCAAGCTTTTCGGCTACCCTCGTGTGATATTTGTCCCTAGTATCCGCTTCCTGAAGCTTCCAGCTTCGGATGCGACAGACCGACTGTGGTTCTGTTACTGTCGTCCGGTGGCGCCAACCCGCGAACAAACCCCTAAATCTAGTAATTACTAGATAATGATCCGTTCCCAGGTCAGCACCCCTGAACACTCGTGTATCCATCACCTGTTTTCGCAGTCGGTCATCCACCAGGAACAAATCAATCATACTTCTCTCATTCTTTCTTTCTCTAGTGTACATATGGATCTTCCTGTGATTAAACATAGTGTTTGTCACAAGAAGACCCTTTTCCTTGCATACAGCCAGTATAAGCTTGCCAGCATCATTAACCCTTTTATCTCCAAACTTTCCAAGCACCGACTCGTATCCTGGTCGAGCGATGCCTACCCATCCATTCAAATCACCACATACAACAGTTCTTTCGTTTCCCTTAACCAAATCTAGAACTTCTCTTACATTCTCCCAAAACTCCTCCAGCTCAGCCCTGGACGACGAAGCTACCGGCGCATAAACAGCCAAAAGGAATAACTTCGTCAGTCCCATTTTGAAGCGAACCCAGAGAAGTCTTGAGTTCACAACCTTGTATTCAGTCATAAGATCGACCAACCGGGACGACAACAGCACTCCCACTCCTTGGCAGGCGTTCTCGCTTTCCGGGACTCCGGACCATATAGCTAACGTCCCGCCAGGGAGCTCTTCAATACCACTGCCTTTCCGTTTGGTCTCCGACATACACACGACATCTAATTCTCTTTCTTTCATTATTTCGATCAACTCATTCGTCTTATCTCTCATGCCTCCTCTAACATTCCACGTGCCAACTCTGCACTCCGTCCTCCACCTTCCGCCGTGTCGGGCTGTGCGTGACGGGTGGCGGTCCCCATCGCCGCTTTGCGCGCTGCATTCCACACCAACGGGGACGAGCTGGTGTGCGTCGCCTTGGGGGGACGCCCTAACCCTCGTTCGCATGGGTGCGCAGCTGTGTAGAATTGCAGCCCTGAAAAGGGCTGGCAGGGGTCGCGACGAGCACGCTTCTACAATGACCCCCAATGAGATGAGAATAAAATCATTATTTTATTTTCAAAATAATGTCAGAAGTGTCTTGTAAGTTTAAAAGAAAAATATCTAGTGAAAATAGATTGTTTCAAGATGAGTGGGAAACGGATTATTTTGTTGTGTCAAATAAAAACGATGCAGCTATTTGTTGGATATGTCGTGAAAATATTATATTGAAGAAATACAATAGTTCATGGTCATTTTACGACAAAACATAAATCTTTCGATGAATCATTTCCTCTTGGATCTTCCTTGAGAAATGAGAAATTGAGTTTTTCAAGAGATTGTATTGTATCAACCAAAACAATATGTTTGTAGCATTATCACAAGACTCCGCAGTAACTAAGACATCATATAGAATTTGTTACATATTTGGTAAGCATATGAAACCATTTACCGATGTAGAAATTGGTAAGGATTGCTTACAAGAAGCAAATACTATCGATATAAAAAAAAAAAAACTACAGCTCTCGGATTCAACCTGCATGAGGCATATTGAAGACATTTCTAAACTACTTTGCGATGATATATTAGTTAACGTAAGAAGTGCAAAATTTTTTATCTTCGTATTAGATTCCAGCACCGACATTTCAGCAACATCGCAATGCTTGGTATTTGTTAGATGTTGTACAGAAAACAATTTAAGACAAGATTTTTTTAATGTTTTAGAATTCAATGTTTTAGAGCTGAAGGAATAGAACATACAAAAAATCGTGTGTCTGATTACAGATGGTTTTCCGTCTATAACTGGATCTGAAAACGGATTTATTTCGTTATTTAATGAAAGATATAATTTATTTTTCATTAAATAAATTATATTTATTAAATTATATTTTATAATTTTTTTAATGAAAAATAAATTATGTTTTGACTTTCTACTTGTCAGATCTTGATCAACATTATACGGGATCACATAAGAACCGGATAAAAAATGAATCATCAAAATCGCTTAGTCTACAAAAAAGTTATGAGGTAAAACACATAAAAAATATAGTCGAATGGAAAACCTCCTTCTATATTTGAAGTTGTTTAGAAATGTACAAAGATGGATGTACCAAACGCCTTAAGGAGCTCTCTATCATAATGATTTATTACTATTATTATATAAACGCGTTCTGTACCACTCAACCTACAATTAAGCACAGGATTCTACTTTGGAGGTGCTATAATATGATACATTCAGTAGAGGCGTATTACATTTGATGACGATAAAAATATTTCTGCACCATAACTCAATTAGTTTGTCGAAAATCAACTGAAAGTTGCCAGTCACGTACATTAACGACTATGGAGTAGAATATCATAAATCCGAAACGTGTCTTATTAGAACTCTTCCCTTCAACCAATATAAATCGGTTGCGGCGTATGCTTGAAATAGATATGACATGATTAGGGAAAGGTGGATAGCTAATTTAGTAATGAACTCATGTTGTATTATATTAACGTAATAACTAAGTATAAAGATTCAAATATCAGTTTTTTTATCTACAAACTGAGGACACGCTTATTGCAAACGGAAGTAGCTTAGCTTATCGTTATAGTCCGAAAGATACAAATGAAGCTATTTAATAATCAAATGTACTTGTTTTTGCTTTAATGTTCTTATGGTTTTTTGTTCGTATTCTTAAGATAATGTGTGATTAAAGTTACTGGTTACTTTTTTTCAGTGCCATGTGTTAGGTCTCCTTTTTACTCGGTGATAGGAGTCCTTGTATACATGGAAGTTAGCCGGGCACCCGGGCGGGGGTTGTATGAAAGTGCAAATTTTTTATCTTCGTATTAGATTCTAGCAGCGATATTTCAGCAACATCGCAATGCTTGGTATTTGTTAGCTATTGTACAGAAAACAATTTAATACAAGATTTTTTTAAAATGTTTTAGAGCTGAATGAATAGAACATACAAAAAATCGTGTGTCTGATTACAGATGGTTGTCCGTCAATGACTGGACTCCAAAAATGGATTTATTTCGTTATTTAATGAAAAATATAATTTATTTTTCATTACATAAATTGTAAAATATAATTTATTTTTCATTAAATAACGAAGATTATAACGAATATTATATCAAGAAAACTTGGGAGCACGTGTTGTAAAATCCAGAAATAGAAGCTGTAAGTGAAGACAGTTATCAATATTGTCAATTATATACGAGGAAGAGCATTGAACCACAGAAGATTTAGAAGCCTTCTGGAAGAACTGGGTAGTCCGACCTTTTTCAAACCTCCGATCAGGAGAGGAAAAGTTTTGGAAAGGTTTTTATTCTTTACGCCATGAAATAATAGCGTAGAGAAAAATAATATAGCGTACCCTGAATTACAAAATGATGAATCGTTGTGTATTTTAGCCTTTCTATGTGATATTACGGAAAGACTCAATAATCAGTAGTAATAACTTTGAGTTGTTTGAATGCATTCATGACATGAATCTTGAAGTTTTATTTAAAGGAAAAAGGGCAAAAATGTGTGGATTTTTGAAGTATTGTTCCCTAAAAATATAAAGCATCCAAAGATGCGACCAAATACTACTAACATTCTTTGGGTCTATGTGTGCAAATCGTCTTTTTCAAAAATGAAATACTCAAAGAACGTGTATAACAAACTTACGGATTCTCATCCGGATCTTGATAAAGTTTTAAGAAAGTGTTCACAGTATCAAAAATCAAATTAAAACATATAAATCTTTGTTAAAATTTATCTTTTCATCTAAATAATTTTTGCATGATATTAGAAGATATTTCCAAAAATAATATCAAAATTTAAAACATGAAAGGAAACTTCGTTAGGAAGTCCGCATGATAACGTAGAAATTCAATAAACATCTGGGATATGTGCCAACATCCTTTGATACCTACAGTGCCGTGAGCTAGTGAACTTATAAACTTTGATGAATTTAGGTATAAAGTTTTTATGCAGTAGAAGTCTCACGATTGTTTTCAGTTTTGTCTTCCTGAGAAAAATAGTCTAAATATAGAGAGATATTCCTTATTTCTATAGTTAGCTGACACTATGTGATTAAAATTTAAAAGCTAATTAAATCTACTTAGATCTTTCAACTAAGCCCGAATAAAGCGTACGTACAAGTATTAACACTCAATAAGTTAATACCACATAATTTCGGAAAAAGCTGCTAATTTCAATAATTGTCATATATTAAATAAAATATGCTCAAATAAGTTTCTCAGATTTCTAGTTGGAAAGTCATTTGCAGTTAATCACGCAACGATCTCCTAAGGCTGTCTAAGAAGATAGTTATGGATCACCAGAATTCATCAACTTCCTACATGTCTTGTAAAGTCGGACTCCATTTGGTAGGTTTTTATATCACTCGAGTTTCTTTCCCATTAGTTATCAGTTTTGGAGCATTATGGCTTATCGAATCTAATCTTAAGATTTTAATCCGTTTTTCTTTTAAAGAGGAATGTTTTTTTATATTTACTATTTTCTTTTCTATAAATAAAATAAATATTAATATCTAATATAAATAGAAGCATTTTATTACAAGCGACAAATGTTTCTCCAACAAATGTTTTCTTTACTAGGGGTTCACCAAATATTCATATCAGAATTCACGGCTTATGCCAAAAAGTAAAAGATATGAATTAATAAATACATTTTGGGATATCGATCTGTCTTTAATATTGTTATCTAAATTGTTTTCCTTGCGTAATTTGAATTTTTAAAGTAATACATTAGCTGCTACCAATGGAAAATGCACTTTGGGATACTGTCTTTTACATTTACCTTTACGGTTAAAGCGGTTAAAGTCCACTGTTGAACAAAGAACTCCCTCATGGACTGCCTCGTAGGGGGATATTTGCTACAGTTGCCACGCTTGGGAAGCGGGTTGGTTTAACTGCGGATCTCTGCGAAAAGAGTAGTTTATTATAAAGTTACTGTGGCGTTTAAGTCATTAAGATATCGCACAGCAAACTGGCAAAATTAAGGGAACGTCGAGACTACATATTCATTAAATTGTTATTATTTAGATAAGGAGATATGCGGGTTCGCTTGGGTATGTAAAACAAAAACGTGAACGAGCTTTGTGCACTCCTTATATTTATTACTTTCTTTATTTAAAAAAGAGACACTAGCCCAGAAATGCATCAGCGTATTTACGATTAGAAAAATTTGGTAACTGGAAAATTTATCCTTAGGTATAAACAAATATTTACGTACTTGGTCCAAAATGTTTAGCCTAAAAAAATTACAACCTTAAGAAAGTTATTATGAATTTAATTTGCTAATTACTAGCACACTTTGGTTGCTAGCCACTGTTTTTAGATCAAAACTTTTATTCTCAATTTTAAACACTAACGTTAATACGTTAATCATATTATATAATATTTGATTTTAACCCTATCACTAGAAATTTGGAGTTTTGTGGGTTTACCACTAAGATGATTTTACTAGGCCAATCAACCACACATACCACGCTCAAGGAGTTTAAATAACCAATATCATCACCTAGCCCTTTACAATTCTTGAGCCACCTGCACCCATCAACTTTCTGCATATATATCTTGCTAGGTCATTACTTCATTTGTAGGGGGGGGGGGGGTCCAGAACCTTTTTTCCTCATTGGTAGCACACACTGGTTATACAATCTTGTTTTCAAGTTATAAGGTATAGCTACATGGAATGCTATAAAGCAGTCCTAAACCATGTGCCTCTATAGACTTCCTGTGTGTCACATTGCTACTTTAGCTTACTGATCCGTAGTGATATGTCAGTTGCTCTAATTCTACTGCGGATAATCATTACCGATTCTATCACACAGAGAAACCCTGTGCATAGACCTCTTCAAATAAATGCGTAAAACATATTGAACATACACCTACCTGTTGTTTTATTATACCTTTATTTATGAAGCTCTCTCGTACAGAGACTTGGTCCTAATAAGTTATCGATCATTTTATCTTAGAATTTTGAATAAAAGTGCGTAAAATGGGGACATTTCGTTTGTTTACTTACAAAATTCACTCGTGGTCCTTCAGAAAAAACTCAGAATAAATAAGGTAAATGGTGAAGTAAATTAATTAAAATCCTTTATATCTTTTGAATTCAATACGCATGGTAATGCATTATTTTAGCTGATTTTACTGTCTAGCCACAGTAGTATCATACCATATAAAAAGTAGGTAATGCATTAATTATTTACGTCTTTATTATGAGTAACTGATACTTGTGTGACATACGGCATCGCATTCATCATAAAAATGTTTATCAGCTAAAAATATAATGTTATAATATTTTTTTATTCTGTAGATCATAAATAATTCTATTTGAAAGGTACTTTACTTTGTATCACTGGTTCTTCAAATTTGTCCTTTGTACTGAGAAAAACCAGCAATGAAGTCAGAGAGACATTTTTATTGAATAAGGTTGACAAACGAATATACGTTATGGTAAGTAGGTGCTGTGGCCCATAGACATCTATATCTATTCTCGATTAAGAATCAACATGCTAATGCGTTGTCACCCACGAGGAATAAGATGAAATGCCTCCTTTCTAATAAAGGAGTCCCAAGTTCTCTAGAATAACCACATGAAACACAGCAGCATTAAGCTGTTATTTTACAATGGTAATCTGTGACAGAATGGTCATTTCCCCGGTCAAGCTGATCCATTTGTAATTTAACCATAATATAGCTGCAGCATGGCTAGAACCTAAATAATCGTTTTAATTTTCTATATATTCTAATGCACCTTTTGAGCGTTTCAGAAGACATTGACTGCTTATGATTTCGCTATTTATTTAGGCCTTTTTCTTCTTCTCTTAGTGTACAGCTGTAATGGTAGTTTATAGAGGCATACTGAAGCTGCACATGTTTATGGCACGAATGGGTCGGCCCAAATAGTGTAGAATCACGCTCCCACAAAATACCAGCGTAAAGTAGCAGCTTAATGCTGCTATGTTTCGTATGGCGAGTGTAGAGAACTGATGCATTTTCCTGGAGTAAATTTCTGTAAATTCCTGGAGCATCTTATCCCTCAGATGTGACAACGCATCTTTTGATTCTTAAAATAAGTATAACTGTCTGTGTTCCACAGCATCCACTTACCATCAGTTCGACTATGTATTCATTTGTCACCCCCATTCTATTAAAAACTGGACCTTTTCTTTTGTTGGGTGGATTTGCTTTAATCTTTCGGAGTCTTATAAAATGTACTTACGATTGAAGTACTGGACCATTGGTACTGCTTCCCATCGTCAGTCTAAGTATTTTACGTCTGGTCATCGGAAGTTATAAGAATTTTGTGGCATTTTCTTCTTCATTGGTCGCTTACGGCATTTACAGGATGAAGTAAGTTAATGGAACCTCACCATTGCACTCCTGCCATAGAAACATAAAACACATGGCAGAGAATTTGTAAAAAATAAAAAAAAATCTAATTTTTTAAATAATTTATTTTCCTTTTTAAAAAATATGAATGTTTACATATTAATGATATTATATAATTTGTCCAAAACACACGATCTTCATTGTACAGAACATGCAAAGGAAGAGTATTTCACAAAGCCCCGAAAAATATGGCTGGCATATGCACTCGCATGGTCACTTGCATGGTAAACGGGAATTAAAATTACGAGGGAACAGGCTGATGCGAAAGAAGACATCGTAAATTGTGTATATCAGAAACGGTCACTTTGACTGTTTACGAAAATTTTTTATGATTTTTATGTATTTTAATTTTTCATTGTACTACCACTACCCACTACTATGAAAAGATTACGAGAGAGGTTATATGTCATACGTGCCCGAGATATTATACGAGCAATTATATGTCTGTGTATGTGTATGCTTTTTATAGCAGAGAGAGCAATCGAGCAATACGACTGGCATGATGGTAAGTGATTTCCGCCGCCTATGAACAACTGCAACACCAGGGACAATGCAGACGCGTTGCCGGCCTTTCACTAACTAAACTACTAATATTATATGACAAGTAAGCTCTGTAGTGTGTCGTATAAACATATTAGGTAAGTATACGAAATTATTACTCTTAAATACCACATTATGGTTGTTTCTTCTCGCTGACACACGAGCAATAAGATGCCAGCATTAGCAAGTGGATTTTTTTTCCCGTTTTTTTACATCAATACATGTAAATATATTTATTTTGAAGACAAAATTGCAAATAAATGAAGGGTAAACTATTTGGGCCTCGTATTTGATATCGATACGTCAACAAAGTACATACATACATAAACACTCACGCCTGTCACCCAGAGGGGTAGGCAGAGACTACGGACTTCCATTTGGCACGATCCTGACATACCTCTTTCGCCTCCTTTACATCCATATGTCTACGCATACATGCTCGTCGGTTAAGGGTACTTCTAACGTGGCCCATTTTCAAAATATCGCCAATTTGGTCGATAAACTTTTTTCTAGGGCGTCCCTTTCCGACTCGGCCATTCACATCTGCCATATAAATTTGCTTTGTCACTCTTTCCTCATTCATTCTTTCTACGTGACCAAACCACCGAAGCATTCCTTTCTTAATCCTGGTCACAACATCATCTTGCATACCACATTTATCTCTTATCACGCAATTTCTCACCCTGTCATTCAGATTAAGCCCTAGCATATTCCTTAAAGACCGCATTTCTACAGCATTTATTCTATTTTCGTGCTTCTTCTGCCACACCCAGCTTTCACTACCATACATTAAAGTAGGGACTAACACAGCATTATGAGTTACTATACGTGCCTGTTTTGACACATTTTGGTTCTTCATAATAGAGTGTAGTGCCCCATTCACTCTATTCTCTGCATTTACTCGTCGTTCTATTTCCCTATCATATCTACCATCCCTGCTAAATACACATCCCAAATACACAAACTCATCCACTTGCTCAATTAACTCTCCTTCTATTCTTATTTCACATACCGTTTTGCTTTCTTCTCTTTCAAAAACCATCACTTTCGTCTTACTTGCGTTCACTTTCATTCCCCTTTCTTTCAATTCCCAGTTCATTAATGTAACCATCATCTGCAACTCTGCCGCCGATGACGCAAGTATGACTTGGTCATCGGCATACAAAAGGCATTTGACGGTTAACTCGCCCATTCTTAACCCACATTCTTCATCTTTCAAAGTTTGCAAACACCGGTTCATAAATAGGTTGAACAGCCAAGGGGAAGCTACACAGCCCTGTCTGACACCTTTTTGGATGCCAAACCAGTCCGAGTAGATCCCATTGATCCTGACACAAGCACTAGAGCCCCTATAAAGAGACCTTAATGCCTGTATCAAACCAGCGCTCAACCCATATGAGTTCAGTGTTTGCCATAACACATTCCTGTCCACTCTGTCATAAGCCTTTTCCAAGTCCATGAACGCACAAAAAACTTTCTGGTTTTTGGCCAAAAACTTCTCCGCAATCATGCGCATGGAAAAGACTTGATCTGTACACCCCATTCCCTTTCTAAAACCCGCTTGCACATCCCAAATTTTTCCATCAGTTTCTTTCATAACTCTTTCAATTAACACCTTAGCATACAGTTTACCCACAATACTAAGCAAGCTGATACCGCGGTAGTTTTTGCAGTCCTGCTGTGACCCTTTTCCTTTATATATTGGTACTATAACTGCTTTACACCAGTCATCCGGTACCCGTTTTAATTCCCAACATAAATTAAACAAGGTGTACAGCAGGCCTGCCACCACTCCCTCTCCAGCCCTTAGCATCTCGAGTGATACTCTATCATATCCAGCTGCCTTACCTGCTTTCATGCTTTTCATTGCTTTCATTATTTCATCTACACTTATCTCCATACCCCTTTCCACTTCTTTCGGAATTTCTAGTTCATTTAATTCATACGACTCTTCACTCATAAACACGCTTTCAAAGTATTCCTTCCATCTGTTTAAATTCGAAACTTCATCATTCAGAATACATCCATTCTCGTCTCTTATAGCATTTATTATAGGCTGTTTTGTATTTCCCCTGGCAGTTCTTACGAGTTTCCAGAACATTTTTATGTTAGCCTGGAAATTATCAGATATCCTTCTATCATTCTTATCCGTTCTTTCTTTCTTTTTCCTTTCAACAACTTCTTTTACTCTCTTATTTAGACGTCTAAATTCTGCCTTTTTTCTTTCAATCTCATCATTCATACCAGAAGAATTACCAGCTTTGATTGCTAGTAAATCTAACCATGCTTTCTTCTTTGATTCAACTTCCACCCGTACCTCATCATCCCACCATAACGTATTACTTTTCCTTTCATTTGTTCTCTTACTTACACCACATACTTCGGTGGCGGTATCCACCAAAACTTTCTTAATATTATCCCACACAGTATTTAAGTCTAAATCATTCATACACAACTCATTCAAACATCTAATATTTTCTCTCAGTCTACATTTATACTTCCCTATCACATCTTCATCTTGTAACTTCTCTATTCTTATACGCTGTAACGCAGTGGTAGATACAGATGTCCGATGCCGCCAACGCTTGAAAAGACCATTAATTCGACATAAGACCAAGTAATGATCCGTCCCTACGTTGGACCCCCGGTAAACCCTTGTATCTACGACTGCGCTCCTCATTCTTTCATCCACAATTACGAAATCTATCATGCTTCTATCATCACCTCTTTCCCATGTATACATGTGAATCTTCTTATGACGAAAACAAGTATTCGTCACCAAAAGATTCTTTTCCGCACATACGGTGAGGAGGTCTTCACCATTCTCATTTATACATTCATCACCAAACGTTCCCAATATCCTTTCATAACCAGACCTCTTCACCCCAACCCTTCCATTAAAGTCTCCTAACATAATAATATTTTCATTTTCCTTACATTTTGTCAACACCATCCTTACCATGTCCCAAAACTGCTCTCGGATGTAAGTGGGCTTAGACATGTCTGGGGCGTAGTAGGAACATCTTCTTTAAGCCCACTTTCATTCGTATCCATAGCAGTCTCGGGCTTACACATTCATACTCTTTCACACATCGTCCCATTCTTTCTGAAAGGATGAAACCGACTCCCTGGCATGGCCGTTCGGTCTAGCCCACACCAAACCAATACGCGGTATACGTGCCATGTGCAGTGGCATCTTTTCCCTTTTGTTTCGTCTCATTCACACATAACACATCTATTCCTCTGTCATTCATCATTTTGCATACTTCATCCATCTTATCATTCATTCCTCCACATACATTCAGCGTAGCCAGACGGGTTTCCGCAATCCACTTTTCGCCCCTCCGGGAGACAGAACGTGACGGGTGGCGAACCTCGTCGCCGATAATAAAAATAAAATGTATTTATGACTCGACCACAATGCTACTTAATCGTTTTTATTTTCTATTTTATTTTTTGCAAAATTTTTTTGAAAGCCATGGTAGCTCAGGGCAAAACGCTCGCTGTAAATTTTACAGTACGCGAGTAACTCGGGTTCCATTTCTGCCAGCACCAATGAAATTGTTAATTGCAATTTCAAGTGCCGATTTAACACGTGCTCAGCAGTTCAGGAAAACATCGTGAGGAAAAAGTTGGAGAAGAAAAAAATATTTTTAATACATGTAAAGTTCGCCTGTGCCCAGAAGTGGACCGTATAGGCTATTTTACTTTAGTTTTTTTTTGCATCAAATCATAACATATGGCACTGTGAATATGAATCATTTTGGTCTATCCCAAATTCAGGCCAATCATTTTAAAATCGCAGAATATAGCAATTTAATATGTTATTTTCGTTGGTATTCTATTAGAGGGTGGTTTTTCCGCCAGTAGAGCTCATCACGTAAACAAATTTTATTTGCCCTAATCTTTATACTTAGTTTATATGGGAATTGGTTGGCAATATTTCTCACTATTTTTTGGTACATTTCCGAGAATTCAATTTTATTTGATCTGTAATTGCATAATAAATACCTGATTGACTTGTCACTGATCATAAGACTGTAAGAGTAAGGGAATAGAGAGTGCACTTGCGCTTGCGCAGACAGCAAGTCTTATTTTTTTATAAGATAGGGTGACAAACTAGCACACATTCCATCTGATGGTAAGTGGTTGCTGTAGCCCATAGACATCTACATTTATCTTCGATTACAAATCAAAATGCAGATGCGTTGTCACCCGTGAGGACTAAGATGGAATGCCTCATTTCCAATAAAAAGGGTCTCCGGTTCTCTACACTCACCATACGAAACACAGCAGCATCAAACTACCATTTCACGCCGGTATTCTGTGAGAGCGTGGTCCTTCCCCGGTCAAGTCGACCCATTCGTGCTACAACTATATTACTAATATAACTATAGCATGGCTCTACCACGTAAATCTCCGCTGAGACGTGCCTCCGTTGCCGAAATTAGTTTAGAAGGAAATTATTATTTCGAATGGTGGGTTAGGAAAAAAATTGTTTGACCCTGCAACCCATCCTTGGAACTTCCCGCTAATTTCAAATTCAAAGCGCTCCAAATTTCACCAAATTTTGTTGCGAAATCTCGAAGTTATGTTAAAAAAAACGTTTTTACAAGTTCTTTCTCCTTCGATATCTTACGAGCGAATGAACCAATTTTTATTCTACAAACGACATTTGATGTCATTTTTTGAGGTTAAGAGCTGATAAGATTTTTTAAAATCGATCAGTAAAGCCGTTTAAAAGTTATTCTAAATAACCGTTTTTCAAAAATTATATTTTTTAAATTTCTTAAAATCTACTCATCCGAATCAGTTCATATTATCACCAAATCTATTCCACATTGAGATCTTTAAAACACCATGGATAATTCTATAATATTCCAGCGCAACTTGTCTATTTCTCTTCCAGCTCCAGGATCTTCTCGTCAGTACCCAGGGTGCGTTATATGTTGCCAGGTCTAGTCGTCGTAGGTGGCAAGCAAACCTCCATCAGAGATTATTAGCACCCCCTGCACCGCCGTTACCATGCTCTCCACCATAGCCAGAAAAAGTGGGCCGCCGGGGACTGGGGACTCTATTTGTGTAATTGTTCGTGAGGGGATATTTGCCATATTTGCCACGCTTGGCGAGTGGGTTGGCAACGGCAGTTTTTTTGTCGTAGGTACAGTTGCTGTTATCAGTAAGATGCTGCTGCCCATCTCCTGTCTGTTTCCTTCTGTCGCCATTTACGACACCCACGGGAAGACATGGGGTAGTGGATATTCTAACTCGGCGACTACACGGCAATACCTGTGTTTATTTATACAGCATTAAAATTTATAAAAATAGAAAATGTATAATTACATTCATTGCTTTATTATACTTCGACGGTATCCTTGAAGACATTCAATTCAAGTGTTAAATTTCCTTTTAGATCAAATTACAAGTAACATTTTAACTTAATACAGTTACTTTTACAGCATATACCGGATGATATTTGTTACTGTCTGGAAAAAATAGAATAGTGGGATAGAAGCCTACGATACTGATAATAAACAATTTTTTCCTTTTACGTTAACGTTTTATGAAGTTGATCTATCAATGAAGCCTACTAATTGGGTACGTATTATTTTAATTTCGGTAGTTTTTGATTTATTTATTTATTTAGCTTAAAAATTTGTTGTTATTTTATTACCAAATGTTTATTTCTTTTTTTTTTCAAATAGGTATTTCGTATACGCAGTAATTATTGATAGATTAATTGCATAATATATTAATTTAAAAAAATAATGTAAAGTATCAGTGCCGTGGGTTTCTGTTCCATTCACCTGTTACACTCTTTTTTTTCCAGACGGTAAAAAAATCACACAGTACAAGTTCACTGCTGGACATTTTTGCCTTTTATTTTATTGCCTCATAGGAAGAGTATTTGAATAGTTGCACGCTGGGTAAGTTTGTGTGACAGCGAATCTCTCAACGGTCTCCCAGAGCTGTCAAATAAGAAGGTCTCAGATCATCAGAATTCATCAACTTCCTGCATGTCTTACAAGGTCGCACTTCGTCTATTTATTTAATTACTTTATTGGAGACAAAACAGAAACAAAAGATATGAAAAAAATCATAGAATGTAAAATAAACAGTGGTAATTACAATTGTTCCCTACAAACTGTCTCACTGAAAACATACATCTCGTATCTATATTATGAAGCAGATCGTAATTGGTATCATCTGCACAATAAGCAGGGTAACAAGTCTATACTTAAATAAAAAGAAAACAATAATCTGAAAACTAATAGGTACAATACTAAATATCCTTATTAATCTAACTTATAATCATTACTAAATTTAGTTCTGAAGCCTGAACAGGAAATAGAGAACAATATCTGTATCTGAAGTCCTTAAACATTTTATTGTGGAAGACACACATTCTGTGTACTGGTGCTCTTTTACCAATATTGGTCCTGGTATATGAAATGAAATTTTTTGATCGCGTGTTTTTGAGTGGTATTCGAAACACTACCTCGGACAATAACTGTGAACATATCCCACACAAACACAAAACACAGACACACACATTCCTGAAAGCGGTGGCGTCAATTGAAGAAAGGAGATTTTCATACGAATCGCGAGGTGAATGCATTCGATAGTTATCAATACGTAAGAACTTCTTTTGGACCCTATCTATTTTATCTTCATAAACCGAGTAGAACTGATTCCTAACCGGAGGCACAAATTCTAGATGAGATCTAACAAATGACTTATAAAGACAGGTAAGAGTATCTTTGTGTTTAATTGATTTTGTTATACATGTAAAAAAGTCTAGCATTCGGTAGGATTTATTCAATATTTCTTCTATGTGCCTATCTAATGTGAGTTTCTTATCTAAATATACTCCAAGATTGCGTATACTAGATTCTGAAACGATTTTACGGCCACCTAAGTAAAAGTCCGCGTGTACTACATTTTGTTCCTAGTACATGTCTAGTAGGTTTTTCTATCATTTGAGAATTTTTTTCACATTAGTTGACGGTTTTGGAAAATTATGGCTTATCGAATTTAAACTGTGAGTTCCATTTTATCAAATTTAAATTTTATCTGTTTATCTGATTAAGATTTTTTTATATTAATCTTTTAATTTTTTTTTGAATTAAATAAATAAACTAATTTAAATGTATCGAAATACAAATCATAGGCACCCTAGCATGTGACCTTACGCAGTGATAGGTCACGCATTGACAGCTCACAAAATTTATTGTTTTATTGCCGTTCGTAAAGTAGGGTGGATATGAATTTCGATAGAATTTTATTTATTTAATTAAGAATTTTTATAAATTAAAGTTGTAATTAAACGTGATCAAATCCGTAAATAATAGTTTTTTTCAATGTGTAGTGTTCGCGTAAATTTAAAAAATCATTAAGAATTTTCGTTTTTATTTTTTTAAATTATCGGTGTTACAGGCTTTTACTTCGCGTAGTGTATGTTTTTTTTGCTTCTAGTCCATTCACAAGTTACAACTTTTTTTCATTCCAGACGGTAAAAAACGTCATTCAGTATAAATAAAAGCATTATATTATAACAAGCGACGAATACTTCCCCAACAAATATTTCCTTTACTGTGGGTTCGCCAAGTATTCACATCAATATTCACAGCTTATGCCAAGAACTAAACGATATGAAATATTAATGAATTATGGAACATACATAAATTGGCTTGCTCGTACGTATGTATAACGCATTTTAAAAAATTGCCTTAAAATATTATCGTTACGGTTACAGCCTATTAAAATTTACTGCTGAACATGGCGTCCCTCATAGATTTCCAAAACTGTCAAGATTGGAAACGAGTTGGCAACCGTGGGTTTTTATTTTAAGCCATTATTAGGAAGACGCTGCAGCCCATCTCCTGATTTCTTTCCCTTTGTCACATCTTACGACACCTACGGGATGTTAAATGGTAGTTGAATTTTTAAAATTATATCTTACTTTACTGCGGTGTGGTGGTGTCGTTAGAGACCTAATCGTCCTATTTCGTTCCAGAGTTATCATAAGAGAAGGTCCGAAAAATAAGACTAGAAAAATCTTCTGATTTTCGATAGATGAAATAACCAAATAAAATGTTATACTTTGGTTGCTTATATATGTACTACGTGACAAACAACTCGGTTATCCTTTTAGTGGAATAGAAGGGATTTTAGTGTTCACAATAGGTAACATAATAAATTTAGATTTGTAAAAAATTGTTATTCACATATGAACTAACTGACGTACGCAACAGTAACGCGGGATCTTTGACAATGATCTTACTCCCCGCCATGGGTAGTAAGTCCACGTACAATCGGCATCTCAAATGTATTTAAATTTTATTTGATCTCCTTAATGTCGAGCTTTCTCAAGTAAATTTATTTCTATACTGCCGGGTAGTTGGAAAATGGGCTTGAAAATGGCGTTGCCTCTGTTATCCTCTCGCTTGCACACTATCGCTATCTATACTCATACCCGCTAATAAAGACTGCAAGAAATACGTTGCGATATGCGTTTATCTTACAGTATATAATTTCAGACCAACGACGTGTCATTGGTATAAATGTTAACAAAATGCTATAAACTAAAAAAAATCACTACGGTTTCGCTAATGTGAGAACAACGACACGTTCTGAGAGTTTTCTTCATAATTATATTTGATTTTGTTTGTTAATATTTTTTTATAAAATATTAAGATGTTATTGAGAAGTGAGTAATTTTTTAAAATATTCGTTAGCCTGCCTGTCCGAGCTACTCTTTCGAATAGTTAAACCGATTGTTTACGCCAAGTTGTGTCATTTGAAGCTTGCGGGACGCGCGTCTCGAGCAGGGTGAGGAAACGGTTAGCGTTGCGCGGGAGGTGGGGGCTTGCTGTGCGCGCTGCAGTAGTGCTGGTTAGTCGTCGGGTGTTACATAATAGTTTGCGTCGCATGTCGGCAGCCTCCATGTTGTTGTATTTTGTCGTTAATATACGTGACAACGAGGCTTTTTGCGTTTTGATTTTGAATTATTGAATTAACTTAGATTGCTATTAATTGGCATCGACGAGTGATTTGTATAGTTAATTAAAGTTAAAATAAATTAGTTAAATTGTACGAAGGAATTTTGCTTTCGCGTGGAACGCTGAACTTTGTGATCCCGGTGTAGATCGCGTGCGATTATAGTTCGTGCTAATTGACGCTGGACTTGAGTTCCGATAGCGGTGGGCGTCTTGTGGAGTGGTCGGCGCACATGGTGCTGCTATCTGATTGTATCGGTGACGTCAGGTTACATTTACACTTTCCTACACTACACACCCACTACCATTTACTTGCCCCTGACGCCACTTTGTGGTAGATCTTACACTCTGGAATTCGGTAAGTTTTGTGTTTGCGTATCTAACCGTTATAATTTAATTATCCATAGGTCATTGGACCCTCCCCTCTGTTACTCGTCGAATTGGGCTACTGTGGGCCCTAGCTCAATCGACTACTGGTAACTCAGGGCCGTAACACCGATTGTAAATTAGAATATAGAATAGAATCTAAAATAAATTTTATGCGAAAAATTTAGAGACTTTATTAAAATAGATATATTGATAAGATAAAATAATGGTTATTTAATAATTATATTAAGTCTAAATAACGCCACATGAATAGATTACACTCTGTTGAAGCTACAGCGGGTAGCTAGTTATAAATGTTATTTTAAAATTAATGTACCTACTTGGGTATATGATTCCTTTCGAATATTTTCCCATTTAAAGGAAGTTTCCAATTAATCGAATAATATAACTTTATAATGATATACCGTTATTAGCGGGTTTTCGCAATTGGTACTCTGCATGTTGAAGTTACGGGCTCGATGAGCCGCCATTTTTAATCCCATTCTTCATTTGTACGGATTATATTTGTGAATGCTGATTCTAATAAATTACTTCACGGGAACGATAGGCTTATCGTTAAAATTATTTTCTCTTTTATGTCATACCTGAAAACCCATACCGGCAACGGGCAGCCGTATCAAGTTTACCTGATTTTTTTTTAAATTTTCATAATAAATTTCAAAATGAAACATAATTGAGTAATAATTTGTTCTTGTGCTTGCACTCAGTGTCAAGTAATGTTAAGTGGTCAATGCAGTGTATACCAATGTTTACATATATTGTAAATTAGTGGATGTTATATAACAATAACGTGGTTGTATTGTAAATAAATAAGATTGCGAGGTATCTTAGACATTTTCAACGGATTTTGACCGTCAACCTGCCTGCTGAGCATGACGGTTAAGTCTTCCTTCAAAAAGAGAGCTGTACGGCTGTTTATAACTTAAATTTTAAATGGTCCCTTAGAGAATAATTTAAAGAAATTAACATGTTAACTTTGGCATCGCAATATATTTTGTAATCCACTATGCTAGTTCTATTGAAATTTACTTAAAAATTGTACACACAAAATTAATATAAATTGTTATATATGATATATATGAAATGAAATATTGAAAAAAAAAGTCAAGTTGGGTTTCTAGCTGGTTCTTCTCAGAACAGGGGTATTTTCCGAACCAGTAGTAAATAAAAATGTCTTTATTATTGTGTAATGATCTATATTGAATAGAAATCATTCTATTCTATTGTATTCTATTCTAGCAGGAGAGGCCCATGTCCATCAATGGGGTTTCACAAGCTGACGATGAAGAACACGAAGATACACATAATATATAATCACAATAAAGTTATAGAATTATATCAAAACCTTATACGTGATAGTCATGCTGCAACTATATTACGGTTGGATCATACGGCCTGACGTGGGCCTTCACAGAATACCAGCGTAAAATAGCAGCTTGATATTTTTCTGTTTTGTATTGAGATTGTAGAGAACTTGAGACACTTTTTACTGGAAACGAGGAATTTCGTCTTAGTGCTGAGGCGTGACAACGCATTTGTATTTTGATTCTTAATTCGAGAATAAATGTAGATGTCTATGAGCCACAGCATTAACTTACGTCACGTGTACTTTGTTTGTCACCTTTATTCTATAAAAAAAAAGATGAAAAGAAACAAATTATGGTAAACTTTTGTAGCCCTATTGGTTTGTGCTAAATTAATTTAGCCGATAAGGTATTGTAATATCACGATTTTGCCTCTCGCAATTATGTGCCACGAAACATTTTGCGCTAATTAATCTCAAATTATTTAAGTGACAAGGGTCTATAATAACGTCTATTATGCTATTGTTTTACATGAAATATTATAAGAATTTCAAAATTAACCTTTTTAGTACTTTTTGAATATATATCTTTTCAATTTCGTTTGGCGCAAAAAATATTTTTTGCGATATCTATGTTGTTGCAATACATACTTGCAGCAATACATACTTTATTTAGTCTTACATATCTTGACGATCAAAGTGCGAAACTTTGATAAAACTAAACATTGAGAAAAAATAGATAAATGACAAAAAAATGTTCTAATTTCGTTGTAGATCCAGCAGAACTATAAGTAATATCGCTTTTGTATGTATGTATTAGAAGTTGATCGCGTATTTGTCAAGGATTATTTGGTAAGCCCATAATTTTGCTTTTCCTCTCCTTTGTCCCTTCCGCTCATTACCTATTGCAGCAAAAGCTCAGCCTAATTCATATCACGGCCGTATGGGGCAAAGAACACATTATTTAAGCGCCCGTTAAAAAATTTACCTATTATCAAATATAAATAACAACACGTCAGGCAAACTAGTAATGAAACAAAAAAGTACAATTTACTCGAAAAGTGCAAAGAATAAGATTAGTGCTACTCACTGTCGTACCTAATTAATGCCCATCACTAGTCACGTACAACTGACATGTGTCAGAAACGCACACATTTGGTTTAGCTATAATGACATGTATGTATTGTTAATTGATACGTAGAATAAAACATATTTCGTGTATTGTGTTGTTAAATAATTATGGTATTTACTTAATATTTTTGAAGAAAATGTAAGTTTGGAACAATATGCCTCGACGTCTTCAATTACCGTTGGTTAGAATAATTCATGTTTCTCTCAACGAGGGTAGAGTCTTGATGCGTCTATGTATACAATAAATATGACGAGAAAAATGGTGGCCTCACTAAAAGAAAGGGAGACTTCTGTTAAGCAAATTCTCGTACTGACTTTCTCCTATTTACACTGTTATCTATGGACGGACTCAATATGGGAAAACACATAGTTCGTTGGATAAAGAGAAAGAGATAAAAATTAATCTAGTACGTAATTTACGTTTGTCTTCTTTTCATCTATCAAAGCCCGAAAAATTACGTTCCTTCGGGCGCTTTATTTCCTCACAGACGCGAAACTGCGAGTACAAGCTAGTGTAATATATTACAATTATAGACGATTTATAAAAAACACAGGCCAGATCAGCTGTTGAATACTGTTACCACCAACACACTGGTGTTGAAATATTAAAAGCTGCTTAACTCTGTGGAAAGAGATGTCAAAAACAATGACCCTGATTTGGTATCTACTAAATTGCTGAGTCTCGAGCACACTTGGTTTCTTAAGGTTTTAAATGATAAATCTTGGAAAGGGCACACAGGAATTACTCAATTTATTTCTCCTATTATTTAGAAGTATGTCCTAGATATATATAGATTGTAACATAACACTGAGAGCTATTCTGCAGCTATATTATGGTTGTAGCACGAATGTGTCGTGCGTGGTTGAGCCACACTTTCACATAATACCAGCGCAAAATAGCAGCTTAAGTCTTGAAGCCATTTTTACTGGAAACAAGTCATTCCATCTTCGTCCTCATGGATGACAATACATCTGTATTTGATATAAGACAAGGCCTGGTCGTAGAGAAAAGTGTATATAAGCTGTAACGTAACACGTTTTACGTGGTAGAGCCATGTATCATCTATATTATGAATGTAGCAAGAATGAGTCGACTTGTCCGTGGATGAACAACCCTTTTTCAGAATACAAGCTCAACGCTGATTTTTTCGTATGGTGAGTGTAGAGACCCTTTATACTGGAAGCGGGGCATTCCACATTAGACCTCAGGGGTGACAACGCATCTGAATTGTGATGCTTATTCGAAGATATTATCAGATGTACTGTATTCGTTTGTCAACTTAAAAAAAAATTAAAGACTTTTTCCCGAATCGTATTCAACTTAGGTTGTCATCACCATCACTATTATTACACCCCATCACAAGCCAACAACGCAGCTATATAAGTTGTAGCTTACAGAATAAGAGCGTCAAATAGCAGTGTCAGACTGCTGTGTTTCGTATGGTTAGCATAGAGAAACGGAGACCCTTTTTACTTGAAACGAGGTGTTCTATCTTAGTCCTCAGTTGTGATAACGCGTCAGTATTTCAATACTTAATCGAGGATAAATGTAGATGGATATAGGCCACAGCATCCACTTACCATATTGTACATTTGGCGGTAATATAGCGGGCGGCTCATGTCACAAAGCACTGAGTATGTACAATTTCAAATCAACAAATGTTAACCGTGTGTTCCATGATAGTCGTACAAAAGGATGAAGCGAATATATATATATATATATATATATGTATATATATATATATATATATATACCCAAGAATACAACTACAAGTCTTCAAGATAATATAGGTTCATACTGCGTAGATCTATACAAAAATTATTAAAACTTAATCTGGAGGTAGCCGTGGTGACACTTGGACGTCATACACCTGTCCACCGTGATCATGGGTTCTGTAAAGCGCTCAAGAAGTTGGAAATAAAATAAGTTAATATACGCGATAAAATCTGTAAAAACTAGTTTTAATTAAAGTTCACGATTCGACTTAAATGTAACTGAGTATGTATATGTAAGTGATATCATTGCCGATTGCGGATTAATATTCAAAATTTTCTTAGTATTGAATATTTAATAATATTTTCGTATTTAATTCATAATTTTTCAGGATCTGGATGCTTGGCCTTGTGAAATTTATGTATGTAAAATACCACTACGATACCGGAGAAAATCCAAATGGGGAGGTAACTTATTTAAAACAAAATATAAATTAAAAATAGAAATTTAGTGAAGAAAATAGTGAAGGAAATGCTTGATGTAATTTAGTAGCATTTGGGCGACGTTTCAAACACATTGAGCAGTGCGCTTGCATTATCTTTTAGTTCACTAAAAACCTAAAACAGCTTCTAATAGCTAAAAAGAAAATGATTTTCACATAAATACCTATTAAAGTCGGGGCTTTATTTAGTCGATACTCATATTCTTAGAACCTACTTTAGGAGTTTTTGAATTTTGTAGAAATTATGGCCGGTTTTTAATTTTAATAAAGTTGAATCATTCACTTCTAGATTTAAATAATAGAATGAAATAATTTTTATTGAATGTGGATTACAAGTGGTTGTTATTTAAAGTCATTTTTGACTGTTACCACTAGTTTGGAAACAACCTTTGTCCTGAGAAGAACCAGCCAAAACCCAGCGCTAATTTTTATTAAAATAAAATAAATTTATTTTTCATTATTTTACACAATTAATACGAAAACAATTAGACACACCATAGAAACGATCATCTCATTCCCAGGGGCTATTCGATCATGTACTCTTTAGTAATTAACCTTAAGTACCCGGATGACCGAGCTTTGCTCGGTTTTTTTTTAATTTCATTTATAAATTACATACTGATGAAACTTAAATAATATTTTTTGATCTTATTGACAGAATAGAAAAAACTGAACTGATTATTTGAATAAAAAATCATGAGTGGAATTAGTTTTATTAAAATTTTCGATTTTTTAAAAATTACTAAAAAAAGGGCTTGAAACAATATATTTTCTCACAAAAGAAGGAAACTTGAAAAAAAAGGAAAAAAAAGTTGGATCCAAGACGCGAACCACAGAAATCCGATATCACGCCCGAACAACATCCCTCATAGCTCAGAGCTATTACGATCGTTGGTAACCTGTCAAAATTTACCTTCTTAAATTGTAGCAGTTTTTTTATTGCCTGAAAACACGGACAAGAGAACATTTTCTAAAAATAAATTCTAGCTAGATCGATTTATGGCCCCGGAAACTCCCTGGACACTAAATTTTATGAAAATCGTTGGAGTCTTTTCCGAGATCCCGATTATATATATATATATATATATATATATATATATATATATATATATATATATATATATATATATATATATATATATATATCAGGCGGTCCCATAATGAACTGGCCTGATATAGTTCAACGCGACATGTCGCTACATGTTGTGTTGCATTAAATAGTACGTTTATCGTGCACTTCATATAAGAAACATGCATCGACATGAAATGCTTAGTCTTAGTTTAACAGGCATTTGAATAACGAGAGTCGCGTATTTTTTCAAAATGTTGAAAACTGAGTATCGAAGTGTCATAAAGTTTCTGTTTAAAGTAGGTTTATCCCCTGCCCAAATAAAAGAACGATTGGATGGCGTGTATAAGGAGTCTGCCCCCTCCTATAGCACAGTGAAAAATTGGGTGAAAGAGTTTCGCCTCGGGAGAGAAACCGTCGAAGACTTTGGCCACGACGGTCGACCTGTGGAAGTGCTCACTCCCGAAACGATTGCTCTTATCGAAGAGGAGGTTCTGAGTGACCGCCGTTTGAAGATTAGAGAAATTGCAGCAAGGCTTGGGCTCTCTAAGAATACCGTTCATCGCGCGATCCATGAACATCTTCACATGAAAAAAGTGAGTGCAAGATGGGTACCGAAACTTGTTTCAGCGGTACAGAGACAGGAAAGAGCTTCGGAGTTTTTGGATCTTTGTGGCGAAAATCCAAAGACTGTGATCGAGCAGCTAGTGACTGGTGATGAAACTATGATCTTGTATTATGATCCACAAAGCAAGCGCGAGTCAATGGAATGGCGTTATAAGGGTGAAAAGCCCCCTAGAAAGGCAAAGGTGCAACAATCGACTAAAAAACTGATGTGCACAATATTTTGGGATTTTCAAGGCATTTTGATGGTGGATTTTAAAGAACGTAATACAGTCGTGAACGGCGAATATTATGCTTCTTTAATATATAAATTACGAGACAAGATAAAGGAAAAACGAAGAGGCAAGCTGTCTAAAGGTGTACTGTTGCTCCATGACAACGCCCGTGTTCATACCGCTGGTGTTTCGAAGGATGCATTTCGTCAATGCGGGTTCACAGAGGTTCAACATCCACCTTACAGTCCAGACATGGCCCCGTCCGACTATTATTTATTTCCAAATTTAAAGCGGGACTTAAGAGGAAGAAAATTTTCAAGCGATGAAGAGTTGCAGGCGGCCGTCTTCAGTCATTTTGAGGATAAAAAATGTGATTATTTTATAAAGGTTTAGAGATGTTGATTCACAGATGTCAGAAGTGTGTTAGTATTCATCGTGATTATATTGAAAAATAAAATGGGTTTCGATTCATTTCCTTAATTGGTTCATAGTTAGGCCAATTCATTATGGGACCGCCTACGTATATACATACATATATATATATATATATATATATATATATATATATATATATATATATATATATATATATATATATATATATATATATATATATATGAGAATTGCTCGTTTAAGGGTATAGGATTAAACAGTTTTTTAAAATCATTATTTTTTAAGTAAAAATAATGATTTTTAAAAATTTAAATAAAGTCTGCATATTTTTTGTGAATTTTTGTTGTAAAATCGTATACATACATTGCCTCATGAAGGAATTTCTGACTCTTTGGAGTCAGTTGCATTGAGCTAATTTGCTTAAGTGATAACATTGTTTGTTATCTCTGAAGTTTTGCTGTGAAGCAGGGTAGCTTTTGGTCTAATTGTATCAATTTTGGTGACAACTCATCTCTAGCGAAGGGTCTATTAATTTTTATTTCTATGGACTATGCTTTTGAAATATTACACTTAAATAATACCAAAAAAGAGCACAGAATAGAAAAAAAAATTTTACTCGATATAGACTATAAATAATTCTTATTGAAAGTTATTTCTTCACTTTGACAACTGGTTTGGATAAAATCATCAGTCCTGGGAAGAATGAAGCAGTAACAAGAATCCCAGCGAGACTATTGCACAGCAATATTACACATAAATATGTTGTACAATTATTTAAAACACTCTTATAAGGAACCGCTTTGAAGCAATCACCTCGTTCATCTCATTCTCATTACGAACCGTATAATTAATCATTTACATTAAAATAAGCCTTTCAAAAAGTCTTTGTTCAATTTAAAAAATTCAACTTTGTAGTAGAGAGACCTTGTACATTTTCTAATTATTTTAATAATTGTAATTTAGAATTAATTGTAATAGCGGATACATTTCCCTATGAATAAATTACTGACTCTGTAGAGTAGAGTAATTGGTTTCACTAGTTTGTGTTTGTTATTGATACAGTGTATATTATCACCTTTTTATTAAACTACTTTTCTTTTAGGATATATACATAATATTTTCGTAAATATTCTGAGAACTCAAAGTTAATTTATTTTTCACATGCGCGTAGAATCTTTCGTAGTTTTTTCTCCGGCTTGTTTTTTATAGCATAAACGTGACAAACAAGCACATAGCCCACTTGATGGGAAGTGGATGCTCGAAATCTCGATTTAGTATCAAAATGTATATGCTTTGTCACCCTTAGGACCTAGATGGAATACCTCGTTTCCAGTAAAAGAGATCTCCAGTTCTCTACACTCACAATACGAAACTCAGCAGCATTAAGCTGCTATTTAAAGTTTTCATTCTGTGGGAGCGTGATTTCTTCGCGGTGCAGTCGACGTGTTCGTGCTACAAACATAATTGTAACTGCAGCGTGGCTCTACAATTAAAACGATAAAAATGACGCTTGACTAATAAACTTTTTATTTCTTTCGTAGAACAAATAAATAAATTTATTTCATTTCATTTTATTTTCTCCAGTAGTCTAAAGAGGCTACACGGTTTTTCAAATGCGTGGTTATGTTAGATTTATTTTCGAAGCGGAGTTTTATCGGCAAACCTTTGCAGGAATACATTCTGTTGAACGTATTTTTTCATTTGTTAATATTAGATCACTATAATAATGATGTTTTTCAGATCGAGTTTCGGTTACGGCAGCCAGTCTCTACGTAGACCAACCATCGGCGCAAAACAGTTTTATAGTGCCAGAGTGTATGAGCGAGCACACGTACACTTTATTCACTCACTCTCATAGCCTGATGGGACGGTAATGCATAACGATCAGAGAGAAATTAAGCGCAAGTCTAACGTCTTTACATGCTTTCTAAGGCACGGAAATGAAACATCGCCAACTTAGTGACTCCAGGCCGCTACTGCGAATTTCTCGACAAAAAAATCCAGGCTCGACCCCGGATTCACTGATCACTATAATAACGAGGCAGATATCACTATAGTCGTGTTAATGTTTTTACTTCGTCATTGAAGTAGTTCTTTTAGCTGAATTCAAACAATATGAATGGTTATCAATTTCATTGTATTCTTTTGGTACGCTATATATTCGACAATTGTTTATCTATTTTATTGATCCTTTTTATTAAATAGTTCAACTCAAGGTTCTATCTAAATCGGGAGAGAAACTTGATAGCACAAGGAATGCCACAAAGCACGGTCCCGAGATAATTTTAACTTCTATAAAAGTAGGCTTTAAAATGAGTTCTTTACTATTCAATAGCTTCTGAAGTCGATGCTAAGACATTATTGAAAATTTAAAGCGCTGGCTACTACTAAGCGGCGGCTAGAAGAAATTGTTTTATTTTGCTGTTACATTTTTTGGAAGTTAGTTGTTACATAACAAGCAACTCTATTTTTTTCAACTTAATTTTGTATGAAAGTGGTCTTATCCCGGTCGAGCAGACTCATTCGTGCTACAACCATATTATAACTGCAATGTGGCTCTACCAAGTATAAAAGTTAGGTTAAAGATTAAAGTTTCAGAATAAAATATTTTGTAACTCTTTATTCTTTCAAAATCATTATTCAATATTCTTAATTTCAGAAAACATTTTAAACAACGAGTAATAAAGAATCAGGGAATATTTTAATTTTACTTAAACTGTTTTTTCTAATTATCAATTCTCTTGCTCTTGTAACAAGCATTTGTCACGAAGAATATTAGGCTTGTACTTGGAATATATAACCCTCTTTAATAATTTCGAGATAAATTCTCCATGTAAAATTTCTTTGGCAAAACTAATTATCTTACATCTTGAGAAACGTAATAAAATAAGTTAAGTACACTCGTAGCTTCTTAGCAACATTCCATAGCAACAAAAATTTCTAAGTAAACTGTCCCAACCCCAAACGAACGTATTTCTTGCGTCGGCTTGTATTTCAAACGATGCTGAATTCTTTAAAACAGTGCTGGCGGCCAGGATTCCTGAAAAAGCTGTTTGGGTTTCTACGATTCGAAATTCAAAATTGTTTGAACGTATCCTTTCTCATAAACTGTTTCAGCTATCGGTTTTCGATCAGTGTGCTACGCGGCGCGGTGACGTACGCACGCTCCCGTCCCGTTTTGATCGTATCTCGACTTGTTTATTTCCCAACACGTGTTGCGACTTCAGATTATAAACATTCACGGGAAGTAAGATAAATGTTCGATTTTTTATGAGATAATTGTGACTGAAGTAATGCAGTGTTTTTTTAATTATAATTTTTTGTATTTGCGACATTTGATCGTGGTGACTTTTAGGTAGTTAATTCTTCCCTGAATAAAAAAAGTTATAATAATTAAACTTAAAGTGGCATGTAGTTAATTATATATTGCAATTGAAAGTAGAATAGACATGATATAATGGAGCGATTATCGAGTATAGACGTGTGCATGCCTGTGCAGACGAAGACGGGAGGCGTTTTTATGCAGCTTCTAATAGCTCTTGTGATGATAACCACCGTCCATGGACTAGTGGATATGGAGGAATTCATAAGTGATCTTGATCTCCCCGGTAAGTAAAAAACTTAAAAAGTACACTTTTACTTTTTAATTTTATCACTTTGTAGTAATTGTAGTAGTTTAGAGAATTATAATTTGACATTACGAATTAAAATTATTTAATGCTTAAAACTTCAAACTGAGTGTGTATATATAAATGAAAGTACTTATTCTATTTTATTTCACGAAAGCCTTCGTCTAGCAGCCAGATTAAAAAATGATAACTATTATATAAATGATTATTCCAGATTTAAGTAAAAAAAGTTATTAAAATATTTTTATTTATTAAAACATTATTTAATATCATAAGCAATAAGTATACAAATTTACGGGTTTTATCGCGTTTAATATAAATGTTGACGTTACAAACAAATGGTAAAATTATCGTGTGATATTCTTTCATTGATTATAGCCTCATACTCTTATATCATTTAGGGGCGATGAAGAATATCCCAATCCACATCATCCCGTGGTGTCGTAAGCGGCATAGGGAAATTCGGAGGTAGGCAGCAGCACCTTTGTAATAAATACTAATTTTTTTAATGCTATGTCAATGTTTCTCCGACGGTTTTCTACTTAATGCATGTCCGAAAAGTTTCAGTCGATATAAACTAACATTAGTTATTAAGCCCTAGAAGCTCAGGAACTTAGCACTCACTGCAAATTTCTCAGTACGCAAGGAACCCAAGTTTTATTACCGCCGGCAAGTGTTCGGCGGCGAAGAAAACGTGAGGAAACCTGCATGTCCCAGAAATTACAAAGAAATATTTCCAAGACATGTGAAATACGCCAACGCGCATTGGAGCAGCGTGGTATATTATATTTCCGTGCCCTAAAACCAAGAGTGGGACGTATATAGACTGTAACTTTACTACTATATTAATAATAATATATTATAAAGTATAAGATACATTTTCCTTTGAAGAATGTTTCAAATAAGTTCTATCGATAAACAAATATACAAACTTTGCTTACTTCCAAAAAAGTGATTGGAAATTCAACGGCAAAAACCGGAAAAGCGAAATTAGACGGATTTATATATATATATATATATATATATATATATATATATATATATATATATATATATATATATATATATATATATATATATATATATATATATATATATATAACAAAGTCGTACCAATTTCCAAATAAGCTCTATTTTCTGTGGAGCGTACTCGCAATATAGCTACTTCAAAGTTGTTTGCTCTTTATTAACACCGTTAAATTTGTTCGCGCGGCTCTGTGTCATAAATCTGAATGTTGCTGAGATATTATGGTTATTGTATATAATATAGATGGCAATACGTGTGCTCGCTTGTTTAAACTATATTTCAATGTCTGTTTCCTTTAGTGACTATTATATAATCTGGTTAAATTTCATTTTGTTTCCGCAAAACCAAAATTGCAAAAGCAAAAGCAAAATAGCAATAAAAAAAGCTGCGGTTGCCCAACCTGCTCGCCAAACGTGTTAACTATGACAACACAGTCCCCATCGTGAGAGTTACAAGGAAGCGGCTACCAGTCCACAGCGGCCATGGTAACGGCGGGGAAGGGGCTAAGAATAACCGGTGGAGGTTCGGTTGCCACCTGAGGCGACTCGACCTAGCAAAATACTACGCACATACAATGAGGACTGAGTATGATATCCCGGAGCTGGAGGAACAGATAGACAAGTCGCACTGAGATACAAACCTGTTCCCCCTCAATGACCCTCAACAGTGTCTTCCAACGGATAGGTCTTAGTATGGCCTTAATTGGCTTAATATGGTCAAAGCGAAAGCCTTGTGTAACGTCCATGTCACAACTATGACTGTAGTAATTGGGAGCACTACGCTCAAAGTTATTGATGAGTATGTTTACCTAGGACAATAATTAGTCTGACTAGGTAAGTCCAACTTCGACCGAGAGGTTAATCGACAAATTATGCTACAATGAATTTAATGAATAATAATAATTTACAAGTTGTAAACTGAAAACTACCATCGTAGTCGAAGTTAGCGTGAAAGTTCAAGGTTTCTCAGATTAAAACCCGGCAAATTTTGTTAAACCTCGACCAAAGTTTTAAAAAGCGTTCAATTATAATTATAACTATCATCGCTATATTCACTAGAGCGCCATAACATCGCAATCGTTTTAAATTAAAAACTATAGCGATGAAATTCACACAGGCAGCAAAATGTCGACTCGGGACCGACAACGTGCTATGCAAGTATGTCACATGCGCTTAATGTTTGATCAAATTTTATATTCAATGTGTTACGCTATCAACATTATAAGGCGTTTATGACTAAATATTTTAAACACATATTTTTTTAAACGTATATTATGGTTGTAGCACGAATCTCCATTGGGGAGGACCATGTTCTCATAGAATGCCAGCGTAAGATAGTAGCTTAATGATGCTGTGTTTCGTATGGTAAGTGTAGAGAACCGGAGAATCTTTCTACTGATTAAAAATATATTTAGGTTCTTGATGCAGCATAGATGTAAATGTTTATGGACAGAAGCATGTACTTACCATCAGTAGACTTTAGGCCCATTTTTCAACCTCAATCTATACAAAAAAAAAACACAATTTATGCTGCAGAAGTGAGAGTCGGAAAATGACGCCCAATATGAAAATCTATCGATGAAATATGCAATATATAATAATATATTGAATTTGGACCCAGTCGAGAGTATTCTAAAGGGACGATAATGCATTCATGAACGCACTACACGGCAAACGTCCCGATACCATCCACACCATCTGGATGCTTGGCGGTCCACCACTGTACGTTTCACAAGGAGTTTTCTTCCACGTACAACCTCTCTGTGGAATAGTTTACCACCGGCGATTTTTCCGGACCGATACGACCTGGGGACCTTCAAGAAAAGAGCTTACTCCTTTCTAAAGGGCCGGCAACGCACCCGCAATTCTCCTGGTGTTGCGGTTGATCATGGGCGGCGGAAGTCACTTAACATCAGGTGAGCCGCATGCTCGTTTGTGCCTTCTCCTATAAAAAAAAAATCATATGGAAGTACCTACATAGACTTTCCCTCCCCTTTTGGGTAATAGCCGTGTGACTTTATATCTATATTTATTGAAAAATTAATTTTGATTTCGAAGTCGAACAAATTGGATTAGTAAGGGCTTCCTTCTTCTTTGTCAACCCACTAATGCCCACTGAATGTGGGTATTTACTGCTAGAATGGTTTTCTTGCCCTAATCACTTCGATTGACAGGTGGATTGATAATTGCAGACTCATACGTTTAACACCGTTGACGCAGTCCCCCATTGCCGGTCTGATTTTACACATGACCTAAAAGAGACATGTTATACCGCCAAAGATTGAAAGCCTTAAGAACACCGGTCATATTCGTGATACGAGTCAAGACACATGTGGTGATTTAAAATTATGTCGTAAAAGGTGACTATTTGGTATCCCAGAATCAGAGTTGGCAGTATTTTATCCTGGTGCCTTAAAAAGCACGTAAAGCTGATAGTACTGCGGCTGATCTCTTTCCAGTTGTGTGGGATTTCCGTTCCATCTTACTATAAGATTTAGGGAAAAGAGTTTGCGCATGTGTTTGCACACACACTCGTGACTAACCTCCGTTGAGGCTTAAATTATTAATTAATACAGAAAAACATTAAGTTGTGAATAAAATATGAACGGAAACATTGAACAGATTTTTTTGTTAAATATATCAATTAACTGTATTTTTATAGCGTAAGAGTCAATACTGAGAAATATTTCTCATATATAAACAATTTCAAGACTAATATCTAACACATGCATAAAAATATAGGCATTCCTTTCTACTATTGGAGAGGCCGAAGACCAGCTATGGTCAATTTTTGGGCTGTGAAAAGATCGAGATGATATATAAACTATCCTTTCAAATTTTCAAATTATAATTTAGAATTTAAGAGCATTCGAAACCGTCGAGCAATAATTAAAAGATCAAGAGTAAGACTTCACTTATTGTGAAAGTTATTAGCTGTTGCTCAACTTTCCCGAGCACAAGTTTGCAGAAGTTGATTTCGTATAATTGAAATTAATGTTTATGATAGTAGTAATATAGTAATTTTTTTTTACTTTAATGTCAGTTTTCTAATTTAAATAATCAAAAGGAAAATCGCTAGCTTGTAATTAAAAATAAAACTGTATTTTTTTTTATAAACCTGACATGGCAAATAAACTCACAGTCCGCCCAATGGTTAGTTACTAAAACCTGCAGCCGACTTTAAACAAAGAAGATTGTAGATTCGACGCCACCCCTGAAGACTAAGATGGAATATCTCACAGCTTGTTATTTTACTGACTCTCTATACCTTCCTTAATGGAACAACACAGCAATGCAAGCACTACTTTTGCGCGGCAGATATATGTAGGCTGCTAAGTAGAACCATTAACGATTTCTTAAATTTACATGAAAACTACACATTGAATAAAACTATATTTACGGATATTATCGTATTTAATAACTTATTTTAACTTATTTTTAATCTCGACGTTTCGGGTGCTTTACAGCACCCATGATCACAGGGGGACTGAGATGTTTGACGTCCCAATGTCATAGTTAGCCCGGCTACCTTCAGATTTTAAAATAAATTTTTGGTACGATCTACGCGTAGTCAAACGTATTCGAGAACGAGCTTACAGTATCTTAAAGTCTTGCAGTGGTATGGAAGCACCCATCCATGTTCTCTATTGAAATCAGGATGTTTTTTAATTTCAATAGCCTCGCGTATCATCCTTGGTAGGAATCGGTGTTCTTTTTCGAAGATTTGTGGTTTATCAAATCTGATGTAATGATGGGGACGATCTTGAACATGTTTACAGACTGATTTCCGGAGCGTTGGTGCTTCACGGCAGCGGTAGCTATATGTTTTTTCACGTGGGTTTTTATAGATCTTTTTGTTTAACCTATGTAAGAGATACCTATTAACTCTTTTAGCTGATAACGAGGTATTCTATGTAGATTTTTTATAGCATTGGGTGATAAACGAGCACACAGTCCACCCGATGGTAAGTGAATGCTGTGGCACATTTTTCTTTAATTAAGGATTAAAATGCAAATGCGTTGTCACCCCTGAGGACTAAGATGGACTGCTTCGATTCCAGTAAAAGGGTCACCTGTTTTCTACATCCACCATACGAAACACAGCAGCATTACGCTGTTACGAGTATTATACGCTGGTATTCTGGAAGAGCGTAGACCAGCCTCAGTCAAGCCGACCCATTCGTGCTACAACTGTAATAAGGTGGTAGCGTGGCTCTAATATGTATTAAATCAGGATAAAAACGCATCTATGTAAAATAGTAGCTTAACGCTCCTGTGTTTCGTGTGGTGAGAGTTTTACTGGAAAGAATTCATTCCATCGTAGTCCTCAGGGGTGATAACGCATCTGCATTTTGGTCCTTAATCTAGTATAGATAAATGTCGTAAATTTCCATTTCGCATCGCATTTCTTTTCCATTGCATTTCATTACTTTCCGTTACTAACGACACGTCTCGATCTAATTCACTCCAGTCCGTTCCGTTATTTATTTATTTATTTATTTAATCTTTATTATACACCTTATATACTATGGGATATAAAGGGCGGACGTAATGCCTTATGACATTTTTCCCCTCAGCTACCTAGGGTTTTGTAACAGTAGTATCGACCGAAAAAAATACTGGGGTTGAGTTAAATTCATACACCATTAAAGCGTGGAAATCACGGCAAGTAATGGTTGAAAGTAGTGCATTCTTGGGACGACCCATGTTAAGCAATGTAAAATTTCCGGACAGCATACAAGGATTTGATGTGATGAGAAATTAATCTTTTTTCCGTGTTGTGTTTTTGTGTATTTATTAAGTTACTCTCTTGTTCGTCTATCGTTCCAAAATAGAATTTAGTAATTGATTTTAAGCTAAATTCTTGACTATGCAAGCTATAAAAAGTGGTTAAAAAAATCAAAAAAACTTCACTTGTTCATTTAACAGCAATGCTATGAACATGACTGAATATTTCCATTAACTATACTAGGTAAGCTTAAATGCTTGTGTTAGGAGTGGTTCAGACAGTATTCGAATGGCTGATTCGAACCGACGACTTTTTGAGATCGCGGTCAGTGCCTTACAGTTAAGCTACTGTCGCTTAAATCTGTGCTGATGCAGTTTTAGCACCCATTTTCAATTAAGTGCTTTATTAACATGCAATTTCATATTCGGATTACACAAATGAAATAATCGTTCAGATATTTTTATTATTGTTTCACTTTGTACTTTGGGCCAAAGCTTTATGTTTATAGTGTCTGTAACAATTTTACGTTAATTAATAATTATAAGTTTAAAATAATAGGTATGTATTAGTTTTATATAACATATATAATATATAAAGCACATAGTATAGTTAGTCAGATTTATTTAAAACTTAAATAAGAAAAATGTATTTATATATATAGCAATATAATTTATCAATATATTTAGGTGGTAGCACTGAATTAGTAATAGATATACAAATCAAGTTTCATTGATTAAAAAATTCTACGTGCTTTTTATTTACAAATTTTACAATCTATCTAATGGTTTATGGTTGTTTGTTACGGATTCCGATGGCTCCGACAGCCCTTGGAAAAATGAAGCCAATTTCAAACAAAGAAATACCTCAATGGCTGTATTTAAATTAACCATCTATACCCTTCAGGCTGCAACCCAGCAGTCCAAGCACTGCTGACGGACGGCAGAAATATGTGAGAGAGCGTACCTACCCTGTAGTCACCGTGAACAAAATCTGTGCAACGGCACGCGGAAGAATGCACAGAACAGTTTTTATGAAACAGACTAAGTTATAGACCGTGGGCTCTTACACGTATTGCAAATGACCAAGTTTCGGTGTCTCTTCTAGTGCTTACTACATATTATTTCTAAGTCAACCACCGTAACAGAAGGTGTTTCATAAATTTGCTTTGGTGTAGGCTTATCAGATAAACAAACGCCTACGATCAAAATATAAATTTACGTTACGTAAATCCATTCTGGCTTCCCGCCAATTTCGCATAAGAACCATTTTGCAGCGAGCGTAAGTTAAATCAACTGTGACTGAATTTTCGCGATGCGACGTAAAACACTTTGTAAAAAAAATTACTTCATTCATCAGCCTGGCGACGGTATCTGTCTTTTTAACGAGCATTTACGAGAATATAATGTAACGTCATCGGTACTTGTATATTATGTATATCATGATTATTGTGACTGACGTGGTAGAGCTACCACGGTTCAGCTATATTATGTTTGTAGTATGAATCGGTCAGCTCGACCAGGGAAGGATCATGCTCTCACATATTACCAGCGTAAAATAGCAGCCTAATACTGCTGTGTTTCGTATGGTGAGTGTAGAGACCCTTTTATACTGGAAAGGAAGCATTCCCTCTTAGTCCTCAAGGGTGAGAACGCATTTTGATTCTTAATCAAGAATAGATGTAGATATCTATGAGCCACATCATCTACTTACCATCAGATGAACTGTGTGTTCGTTTTTCTCCCTTATTCTATAAAAAATTATTGATAATCGATGGGCAAGAAGGTTCTCAAGTGGTAGCCTCGTGCTGACAAACGTATTATTGGGAAAACTACTAAAGTGCCGATCTGATTAAACACTCAGGTTTGCGATGGGTACAATTAGAGGAAGTGAAGATCTCAGTTCAGCAGTGAAATTGTGATGTGCTGTAGTTATGTTTATAGATATGCGGTAGCGGCGTTGGAGAATCAGTCACGTCCTTCTGTCCCTTAAAATAAAATTAAATAAAAATAAAAAAACCCTTTTATTTCATGCATTGCAAATAACATTTTCTTGTAATAATAAAAGGTTATAAATGGACTTGCTTTTGTTACTATCTCAAAAGTGAACAGTTAAACATATAATTTTTTGTCCTTTTTATTACATATTTATTTTCATTCCTGTCTCTCATTATATATTAATTTAAATGAAATTAAATTTATTTAATTTTAATTAAAATATTTAATGTACTTATTAGAATTCATTCAAATTTTTTTAATGTATATAATTTTTTTTAATATAGTTAAAAAATAGTTATAAATATAATATAAGCTTCTGTCCCTTATGCATGACTAAATATGAAGCAAAGCACCTTATCCACCTAGTAAGATATTTATCCACATAAATTATGTATAGACATACAAGGCAAAATAATGGTACCGTTAATATTCAGATCGGTGACAGAAAGCAGCGTGAAGTAATCAAAACAACTGACACTGCGAAAGATAATTTACCAAAGTAATCTTTTATAGGTTCGATTTTACAAATAGACTTTTCATGCAAGAAAAGTCTTTGAACGAAATCATCCGAAGGGCTCTTGTCTCCATAAATTTCGCCTCGGTTTTAGAGCCTTGCGGGATATTTAGAGACGATGGCAGGAGACCCGACGGTAAGACTTTGGTCCCTTGGGAGAGAGGTAAGGCCCTGGTGTGGGATGCTACTTGCATTGACACTTTGGCGGCCTCTCATCTCAAGGGTACCTCTTTCAGAGCCGGGGCGGCATCAGAGGCAGCCGAATTTAGTAAAATGTGAGTCTTTGAGAAATGACTATATATTTGTGCAATTTGCTGTAGAGACTATCTGTCCATGGGGTCCGCTCGCAGTGAAGTTTCTAAAGGAACTGTATCCACTACTGCTCGTCGCTGCCTGGTGATAAGAGGGCTGGTTCTTTCCTCGCTCAAAGGCTAAGTATAGCTATTCAGCGAGGAAACGCAGCCAGCGTTCTTGGCACTATACCACGGGGAGCAGGTCTTTTTGACTATAAAAATTTTTAGTTTTAGATTTTCTATATTATAATTTCTCTTTTATACTGTATATAATTAGTTTTAATCGTAAATATTATAATTTTAATTATTATTTTAGTTAAGTCCATTATTATAATTTTTGTATTATGTTTTGAATTATAATATTTAATCTGCGTTGATCTTTATAAACTTTTAAATGTAATTTCTATATCTATATGTATATAAATATATGCATTTTTCTTTGCCCTATATGTATTCCTATAATATTTATTTAAGTATATCAACCTTCGATCAACAGTACCAACTAAATAACGGGCCACGTACAAAATCATAGCTAAATACTGTCCGCGTGAATATAAACTATGAAAAGACATAAATTAAATAACATTTGGTGTAAAATCAACCTTAAGGTATAACAAATAAAGTTCTTTATCCCGTTATTACCTTGCGAGCTACACTCTCACATGCTAGAGCTCACTTCTCATGTGCGCTCTTATTTACTGAGATGGATTTCTTGCAACGACCCGACATCTAGATGGTATTGTTGATCGAAGATATCAACGATGTCAATAGGGTGTTACCACATCAATTGACCGATAGTCGATCGATGCTGTTGATCGACATCGATCGATCTCAATCGATTGGTGTGGTAGCTTTAGCTGATCGACAGATACTGGTCGATAAAACGTTGTTCAATCATCGATAGGCATCGATTGACAATTAATCTATGTGATTGTGGGCTCATCATCAGTATCTTTCAAAAGGTGGAGCGAGACGGTTTCTTGCATTATCAAGTAGCTCGATCGATGTCGACCAATTCATTTCACCATCGACCGATATCCTTAGTGAGTTGCTGTGTGCACCGCGCGATGATTTCTTACAAAAATTTAATATTATTTTGTTTGTTAGTTCGTTTCTTATGCGTTCCTACAAAATTCAATCAAAACATACGATTTCGTGTCAAATCATATTATTAAATTATTTGTTAAATCTTATGGTCACCAATACTTGTTGCAAAATATATTTTGTTCTACAAATTGTTTCATCACTTGACACTATAAATGCGATTCGATACAATGTCAAAAAAACTGCATTTTGAACATGTTTTATGTGAATGTTTTAACAGTGCAAACTGTTAGTTGTGTAAAAATTATAAGAAATTAAAATTATTAGCGATAAAATGAGTAAAATTAGTTTTATTCAAAGTGCAGATCTCGTTTATATAAAAATTTTAATTACAAACATATCTGAGTTTTTAAAAATCTAAACAGAGTTTTATATAAACAATGAAAATCAAGTTTATTTATACTTTCTCAGCTCATACCTTTATTTTAAACAGAAAGAGTTCAAAGACAAAAACACATCGTGCACTTGTACAGTACTATTTTAAAATGTAGACTATCTTTTAATGACACTACTCTACACCAAAAGAAAGCATTCTACACAGTACACATAATGAGAATATGTTTGTGTATTAGTATAGGTACCTTGTTTTACACGTATATAAACAGTCGAAAAATTTAGTTTTTAATAAGCTAATGTTATAAGTCACATATAATATTTTAGGCCGGCCAAATACATAAGGAATTCCGTCTCGAGATTCCGTTTCAGAATTCCGATTTGGGATTCCGAACACAGCAAGTCCATATAAAATCAATGACCAGTCACACACCTACGATATTTTTCCGTTCGAAATGTGACTACGGGGTGGAATTCTAAAACAAAAGCGAGCGCAAGCATTTTGAACCCGTTGAATCAACTTTTCTGTTCTTACATACAAGCATGGGCCGTAAACTGTGTCGGAATAATTTAATTTAGATAGAATGAGAGAATCTACTAGGCGTACCCGAAGTTCTTCACTAAGATACTGTCGAACCTTATACAGGACTTTTAATCTGTAAAAACAGTTGCGAACTACCTTTGATATATGGTTCTCGTATCGCAAATTTGAGTCCAACTCTAAGCCGAGGCTACGAGCCTCAAAGACACGTTCTAAAACCTCAGCACCTAACTTCACTTCACAATCAAGGGGAACATTATTTACATGAAAATTCGAATTATTTGTTGACCATTCCAATATTCTACCAAGGTCTTCGTTAAACGACTGCACTGCCGAGCGCCATTCGTTAGATTTAAAAAAAATATATATTTATAATCATTCGCGTATAAGTGATATTTGCAAGATTTTATACAGTTTACGATATCTGTTGTGTAGAGTATAAATAATAGAGGAGATAAGATCGTTCCCTGCGAAGTTCCTCTTGTTAAGGGGCTATACGTTGAACGAAGCAATCCGTTTACTTGAGTGATTTCAACATATTGACCATGACCCGTAAGGTAGCTATGAAACCAACTGACCGTATCGGGATCAAAACCATAATATGTCATCTTAGCTAGTAGTAATTGAGTATTCATGCAATCAAAGGCCCTTGAGAAATCTAGAAGTACTAGTAAGGTACACATACCAGCATCCTGTGCATTAATAATATTGTCTGTAACATCTAGAAGAGCTGTGTTTGTGCTATGGTTTTTTCTAAATCCAGACTGAAATTCGGAAAGTATTTTGTTACTTTCAAGATATTCCCTAAGTTGCATCGCAACAGCTTTCTCAACAATTTTTGACAAACAGGGTAATATGCTAATAGGTCGTAGGTCCTTAGGTTCCTGTGGGTTTGAGTTTTTAGGCAGTGGCCTAACGATGGCCGTCTTCCAGACGTATGGAAAGGTAGAAGTTACTATTGAACAATTAACGATAGATGTGATAGCACCTAGTGACTGTGGCAAGGTTCTAAGTAGCATTCCGAGAGAGATCCCATCTATGCCCTCTGCTTTCGATTTAAGGTTTAGTATAATTTTCGAAGTAATGTCTTGTTCAACATAATGAAGGGAAAATTTTATATCTCCTATAAAACGGTTGCTATTGAAAAACAATAAAACTGAGGGCGAAACAGAGGAGGTCCCGGGTATATCAAGAAAATGTTTGTTAATTATGTTGGGATCTGACAGATGCGCAGGTAAATGAGAATTTTGTTTAGGAGGCAAAACAGATGATTTTAAGTTGTGCCATAGCATTTTTGGTTTATTTAAATTATTATTTATATACTGATTGAAGTATGCTTTCTTTTCATGATGAATTGATTGTACAACTTAAGTTTTCAGATTTTTATAATACGTCCTATGCGACTCCATTTTCGATTTCAAAGATCGCGAGTGAGCAGCATTCCGTAATCGCATCATAAAACCTAACCTATGTTCTACATCATATGGTCTACCAGGCTTTGTATTGGTACGACAGGACCCAATTTTAAGGCGTGGAGGTGGAGTCGCTATTTACCTACGTAGTGATATAACTTCAAAGTAATATCCACTTTTTATCAACAGGCTAATGACATGGAGTATCTGTTTCTTGAAATTAATTTAAAGGGGGCCAAAGCTATTCTTGGAGTCGTTTACTCTCCTCCCTCTATTAATTATTTCTCCACTTTGGAATCTATCCCAGATAACATCTGCTTTGAGTACAACATCAAGTCATTATGGGTGATTTCAACACAGACCTGTTAAAAAACTCCTCTAATTCTCAAAAGTTACGATCCATAATAAACTCGGTCAACCTCTCCATTCTCCCCCTTAAAGCTACTCACTCTAATTTTTCTACCGCGGATTCTTGGATAGATTTAATTATTACATCTTCTAATAAAGTTGCGAGTTATGGGCAGTTCCCAGCTCCTGGTTTTTCGAACCATGACTTGTTATTTCTCTCATATAAATTAAAAACACCTAAACACATATCCCTCATACAATAAATATATATACATATAATAAATAAAGATGATGTGTCCGCTATTGATTGGTCTCCAGTGTTAAATACTGACTTAATTAATGATATGGTTATGGAGTTTAATTCCAAATTATTGAATATTTACAATACACATGCGCCAAAACGCGGTATAAATCAGGTAGGTATAAATCAAACGTCCATCAGTACCGTGGATCACTAGCGACGTACGCCTGGCAATGAACAGACGCAACAGAGCTTTTGTCACATATACTCGTAAATCTTGCCATACTGTACAGAACTGGAAGGCCTTCAAAAAGGCTAGGAATCGCTGCAATCAGGTGGTGAGGTCTGCTATACGCCGATATTTTCATGACTTCCAAATTAATTCTTCGCAATTGGAGACATGGAAGTTCATTCACTCTCATGGTCTTAGTAAATCTTAAAAATAAGTAATCTCAGATATTTTCTAATTAAATGATCTCAATGCTCACTTTTCTACAGCGGCTTGTCTCCCATCTCACATTAAAATGAAAACTATTTCGGATATTACTTCCATGTCATCCCCACGTACTGATTCTTTCTCTTTTTCTGCTGTCAGGTCAGTAGGTCATGGCAACATAGGAAGAACTATGATATTATATGTTTCGGATCATATTGTACCAATTTTAACCTCCATTATAAACCGCTCATTGCTTACTGGGAAGTTTCCGTTATGCTGGCAGAAGGCTTTTGTTCTCCCTCTTCAAAAATTCTCTATGCCCAGTGCTCTCAACCACTTCCGGCCTATCTCGATTTTGCCATTTTTATCAAAAGTCTTAGAAGCTGTAGCGCTCAAACAGATACAAACTCACTTAACCAAAAGCAACTTACTGAATCAACACCAATCAGGATTTCGACCTGGACATAGCACCACAACGGCGCTTTTAAAAATAACAGAGGATTTGCGTGATGGCATGGAGTTTGGAAAGTTGACGGTGGTGTCACAGTGCATGCAAAGGAAAAAAATGCAGTTACAAATTTGCATTTGAAGTTATATCGTGGATCGTGATGGAGACACATCGGTCTGGAGCAACTTACTGAATCAACACCAATCAGGATTTCGACCTGGACATAACACCACAACGGCGCTTTTAAAAATAACAGAGGGTTTGCGTGATGGCATGGAGTTTGGAAAGTTAACGGTGGTATCACAGCGCATGTAAAGGAAAAAAATGCAGTTACAAATTTGCATTTGAAGTTATATCGTGGATCGTGATGGAGACACATCGGTCTGGAGCAACTTACTGAATCAACACCAATCAGGATTTCGACCTGTACATAACACCACAACGGCGCTTTTAAAAATAACAGAGGATGTGCGTGATGGCATGGAGTTTGGAAAGTTGGCGGTGGTGTCACAGCGCATGTAAAGGAAAAAATGCAGTTACAAATTTGCATTTGAAGTTATATTGTGGATTGTGATGGAGACACATCGGTCTATAGAGATAATTTTTCCACTGCAAAGTTAAGTTTGTACTTCAATTAAACTTATGTTTACGTTAGATCAATGTTCCGTGCTTACCTTACCTATAACTTCTGGGATAGATTTAATATCTACAAATAAAATTGAATTATTAATTAAGTGGTTAGCTCAGTTCATTGTGACCTGCAGCTAACTACAAACAAGGAAGCTACAGATCTGTTGTAACCTGTGGGGAATAAGATGGAATGCCTCACAGACTGTAATTATATTGTCTCCCTATACGAAGGGTAAGGGACCGGACAGATAGACACATACTCCAAACAAAAGAGAGAATAACAAGATTGGACCTAATCTTTTAGAGAGTAATCAGGGCTTGTCAGATGTTTCAAAATAGATTTGCGGTGTGCATTTAAGCAGCTGAGCCGAAACTATAGAGTATAGAGAATATAGAGATAAGACCCGTTTTGTAATAAACTGGAACTATTTATTGACTTAAACTAATTTATTAAAAAATTAAAATTTCATCAGCATCTTTGAATATATATTATTAGTAGATGTGTGGCATTTCGAATATTTTTATAAGTTATTTCTCTATACTTATTGGCCTTTTTTACCGTCTGGAAAAAAAGGGTGTAAAAAACATGTGAAAGGAGTAGAAGACGGTGGCACTGATATTTTACAAAAATAAAAACAAAAAAATTGAATGAAATAAATAAATTTTCTATCGAAATTCAAAAAATTATCCATCCTACTTTAAGAACGGCAAGAATACAATCAACTTAGTAGGCCTCTTTAACCTTGTCACTTCGCAAGGTTCAAGGTTCAAGGCTCAAGTGCAAAGGGTAAAGTAATTTTTGAAAAACATTTTTAAACAGTTAAATCAAAATTTTTGTTTTTACTGTTTTTTTGTAAAATATCAATTTGTAAAATATCAAGGCTTCTACTTCGTTAACATATTACACCCTATTTTTTCTAGACGGTAAGAAAGTCATCTCGTATACTTAATAATCATAGTTCAAAACAGCCACCAATTTTGATTAAATTGATATGCAAATATTAACGCCCGTGCATCCATACATAACAACTAGTAAAGAAAAAAAGTTAGTTACGAAAAAGAGACTTTGAACTCTTTTGTTTGAATTTTTTTTGTTGAATATTTATTTAGTGTTGGAGCGTTGTCGATGTGCTGAATAGTTTATTACATTTACGGGAACACTCTGTTGAATAAAACTAGTTTTAAGGATTTTGTCGATTTCAATTTCACTTATTTTTTATTCTCGACGTTTCGGATGCTAAGCGGCATCCATCGTCACGGGGGAACTTAGGTGTTTGACGTCCATATCAAGTCCGAAGTAAAAAAAGTAAAATTAAACGCGAATAAAATCCATAAAACTAGTTTCATTCAGTTAAAGTGCTTATTTGCCTGCAGGTCTAAAGGAATAACACGCACATACTTGCGAAGCACTGCAATATAGAACTATTTGCTGATTGTTTAGGACTCCTTTGTAATAAATCCCGAAGTATTATATGTATTTGTATTTTAAATAATATGATATTGACATTAATTATAAATTTTGTAGTAAGATTATCTTGACTTTGATAAAAAGCTTTGTATTTTTTTGTTTTAGTAAAACAAGATTTGACGTTAATTTTAGTGATATTTAAATAGTAATTTTCTTATTTGATTCAAAAATTGACATAAATTTAATGTAATTTAAATTCAATATCAAGTAATGTTGCTCAGGAAAAATAATAATTTTAATGAGATATTGTTTGTATTTATTTAATCTAATCTTATAAGGATACTTCCGTAATTAATAAATATAATATTTCGAGGACATGTGAATCCCGTAAACACACACTAGAGCAGCCCAGTTAAAAATAAGAGCTGTTCCCAACGGTAGTACATATACAGGTAACTTTACTCTCCCAAGGGCACTTTGTAAAGTTTGTTTCTTTACAGGATTTTTATAGGATAAGGGTGACAAATGAACACACAGTCCACTTGATGATAAGTTTACATCCACCATAGACATTTACATCTATCCTCGATTACCATTCAAAATGCAGATGCGTTGTCACCCGTGAGGACTAAGGTGTAACGCCTCATTTCCAGTAAATAGGGCCTCCGGTTCCCTACACTCATCATACGAAACACGACAGTGTTAAGTTGCTATTTTACGCTAGTATTCTGTAAGAGGGTGGTCCTTCACCGGTCGAGCCGACCCATTCGTGCTTCAACTATACTATTAATATAGCAGCAGCATGGCTCTATAACGTATAAAAGATTACAGTAACATTACAATTTTCAACGGTAAGAATATGTTATTGTTCACAGTAAAGAATACCAAAAGTTTTTCAACATCCCTATATAAAAAGTAAAGACACAATTAATTTTTTATATCAATTATCCTCATATGTGAAAAGATTACACGGCTTGAAAACTGCCAATTTGCAAAACGATTAATTCGACAAAGGATTAACTTTTTAAATTCGTAATTTAATAAAAAGCTAATTTCGAAAACCTGGTAATCATTCAAGGAAAAATTACATTAAAGACTTATTTTTAAATTAAATAGTACTACTAAAAATTTTCTTTGTCTATCGTAATGCGCACAGCAAGGGAGTGTTATAATCTGGCGGCGTCTGATTTTCCGTGCGGTTACATTCCGGGTGATTTTTTTTATAGAACAAGGGTGAGCACACGGACTGTAAGATGGTAAGTGAATGTTGTGGACCAAGCCTATTTACTCTGATCTACTAAAATCTTATCTTATCCACATCACTTGTTACGCTTAGAAAGTGCGATTTACCAACTTACCACCGGAGGGGATTGTAGTAAACCACTGGATTATATGTAATAAGTAAAATAATAAAAAAATCGTTACATGTTTATTTATGTTTTATTTATTCAATATTTAACAATCACAATATCATAATAAAAAAGTTATTACTGCTTAGATAAGATTGTAATTTCTGTAACAATTCTAGTGTAGTCTTTTTGAGAATATGGATCGTTGGAAAGGCTTGTTGTTGTAAGACATGTTTTCACCCATATTTTACACTTCAGTTTAAGGAACGTATACGGGAATTTAAGCTAACATAAAAATTATGCATTTAACTTCAATGCATTTTAATACAAATAGTAATAAAAATTTTATTACAGTTAAAATAAAGAAAACAATATTATAGTTATTAAATGATATTTTATTAAATAGTAAAGGAAAAACCTAAGGAGCGTAGGAAAACAATTATCCCGTATTATCCCCTAGATGTTGAAATAATATTTTATTAGTTATTAAAAGAAAAGCCTACACAGCGTAAGAAAATCAATAATCTCATATTTTCCCTATGTGGTAAAATAATATTTTATTAAATATTAAAAGAAAAGCCTACACAGAAGAACAAGTAACACGTAAGAAAACCAATTATCCCAATATATCCCCTAGGTGTCCGAGGCAACAGAAAGAAGTTTAAGCTAAAGATACACAGCAGTATTTTTTTTTATAGAATAGGGTGACAAACGAGCACACAGTCCACCTGATGGTAAGTGGTTGCTGCGGCCCATAGACATCTAGATCTATCTTCCATTACAAATCAAATTGCAGATGCGCTGTCACCCGTGAGGACTGAGATGGAATGCCTCATTTCCAGTAAAAAGGGTCTCCGGTTCTCTACACTCACCATACGAAATACAGCAGCATTAAGCTACTATTTCACGCTGGTATTCTGTGAGAGCGTGGTCCTTCCCCGGTCGAGCCGACCCATTCGTGCTACAACTATACTACTAATATAACTGCAGCATGGCTCTACCACGTAATAAGTATAAAATAAGTATCTTCTATATAACAACAATTAACAAACTGCGGCTAGCAATCCGCCAGCCAAGCGTGACTACAATGGATAATATCGTCTCTAAGGCAATTTATCACAAAGGACTATGTTCAGCTGTGGACGTTGATAGGATATGATGAATGAACTTTAAGTTAGTTAAAGTTGCAACCTACGTACGTCCCACTGCTGGGCACAGGCCTCCTATCATTTTTTAAACGGTTTTGGGGCAGATAAATGTCAGCCGCGCTGCCTCAACGCGTGTTGGTGAACTTTACATGTCATTGAAATATTATTTCTTATTTATCAACCAATTTTATTAGAGAACAGGGAGTAAACGAGCATGCGTCTCATCTGATGGTAAGTGACTATCGCCGACCATGAACAACCGCAACACCAGGTGAATTGGAGGTGCGTTGTCGGCCTTTTAGAAAGGAGTAAGCTCTTTTATTGAAGGTCGTATCGGTTCGAAAAAATCGCCACATGCAGTTTTCCTCACGATGTTATCCTTCACCGCCGACACGTACGTACGTAGACGGTAAATAAGAACTTTAAATTTCAATTGACAATTCCATTTTTGCCGGTGGGGATCGAACCCGGCTTGCTCGCGTTATGTTAAATATACAGCGAACGCTTGGCCCCATAGCTACCACGGTTTTTGTAATGAATGAATGAATGAATAATAAAACAAAGAATATAGATTAAGCTACTAAATCACAGCATTTAGTTGAATTAAAGCAAAACACAGTAATAAAAGTAAACCTCTATGTTGTATTTCTTTACTCTGTGGCATCGTAGATGACATATGATTCTCGGGCCGCGTGCCAGAAGCATAAGCATATTTGTACAGATAATATGTAAATACAGTGTGTTTTATTTCCTTACCTCGGTAAAATACGCACAGAAATACTGATTTTGGGAAGGTTGGGATTTATATTTTTTTTTGTAATACATTAAATGAGAATTCGCAAATGTTTGCATTTGAATTTGTTACATAGTTCGTCATGCGTTTAGCAAAGGAGTTAAATATGTTGCCAGCGTCTGTCTCTCCATCCGATTACAATGTGGGTGTCTTGAAGGCAAGAGGGATAGGCTTTGGTTAATTCATTACACTTCATTATCTTCCGCTGCATCACCACTTACCATCATGCGGGACAGTAGTCGAGCGCTTGCTTGGAATAAAGAAACACGTGTAAAGGAACTGCTTCAATCAGACTTTAAACTGCTTAATATTTTTAACATAATATGAATGTCTAAGATCTGTGTAAAATTTTATGTACTATGACTGCTTTCTTGGTCTAGTAGTTGGTGTGCAGATGGACGGTCTCCTTTGAGCAGGTTCGGTCAGGAGGACATTTTCATCTAACAACAAAGTTAAAATTTTGGCGGCATTAAATAATCTATTAGGTTAATCAATAAGTTTTCGAAATAGGATGATTATCAATGAGTTATACAAAATTATAATATTACTTTACATTTCTTGAGAATCGGATTCGAATGCTAAGTGGAGAAACGCGAACTTCGTGCGGTTAATAAATATTTTTGCCAAAAAAAATTCTACATTAAATGTTTTTGAAGAACTGCAGTCTACTTAAGCAGAAGTAGATCGACGTGTGACCAATCGTTATTTAGCTGAGATTTTATTAAGAACAATTGAGATTATTTTACATCTTACCTAAAAATTCAATAATGAGGCTGCACGTGGGGTTCCTCGAATGTTAATAGACACCCAAAAGAAAGCAAGAGTTGGCACTTCAAAGCTAAATTTAGTAATAATTTTAAAGATTCCAGGTTTACGTCATCAAGTACCGGAACAACCTTATGCCTGTAGTTGAAACATTCTTAAACAATGTCTCGGATTGTGGTCGACTTATCTAATCCAGTTTAGATCTACCCTGTGGAAAACACAGGTTTACGCGTTTTCCGATATAAAGGACCAATTGACGTATCTCTTCAATTTTGGGGCACTTCCATCGGTGTCTCAGCTGGCTTTAGATTCCCCAGCGTCGAAATATCGAATAAAGTCTTCTAAACAGCTTGGCATAATCAGCAGAGCAAGTCAGTATTTCATGCCGGCACAACGCTTGCAACTTTACAAGATACTTAACTTTGCAAGTTCGGCCTCACGTGGAATACTGTTCTCATCTCTGGGCCGGGGTACTCCAGTACCAGCTCCTTCATCATGACCGCATCCAGCGCAGAGCAGCTCAAATTGTCGACGACCGAGTTCTTTCTGATCGGTTCAATTCACTTTTGCTGCAAAGGAATGTTGCATCAATTTGCGTTTTCTATGGTATCTACCACGGGGAGGGCTTCCAGCCACCAAATTTGACGAACGCATATCGCGACATAAATCACGATACCATTTACACCATCTGGATGCTTGGTGGTCCACTACTATGCGTTTCACTAGGAGTCTTCTTCCTCGTACAATCTCTTTGTGAAATTGTTCACCACTGACGATTTTTCCGGACCTTTCTAAAAGGCCGGCAACGCACCTGCAATTCCCCTCGTGTTGCAGTTATTCGTGTGCTTTCTTACTTACCATCAGGTGAGCCGCATGGTCGTTTGCACCTTATACTATAAAAAATGATCCGGTGTCTGCGTCTTCTGGGATGCTGAAGATATAATAAATAATATTCGACTATCTACCATATAAGTTACTATGCATAATTAATCAATCACTTACCATCGGATTAGCATGCTCGTTGAACCTTATTTTATAAATCTAAATATTTATAAAAAAAATCTTGAAATAATACGCCCAATTTTAGATCTTACACTTGGTAATATTACGATAGCAATTTGATACTGGAAGTAACAAACACTAAACTTCTATAAAAACTTTCCTATACGAGTTTGTAAATGTAATCTATAGGTTGAAACTTTCTTTTTGTTTACATACATCGTTTACATATTTGATCCAATTCTCCATGGAGCGATTACTTAAGGCCGGTATTCTGAAACAATCTCGATTTTGAACACAAACATTAAAATGTCAAAATTTGAGTTTCCATTTAAAACTAAGTAAAATTGTTGCTGAACTGATGTGTTTCGTATGATGAGTGTAGAGAACCGGATACATTTTTTCGGAAACGAGGCATTCCATCTTAGTTCTCCGGGATGACAACGCATCTGCATATTGGTCCTAAGTCGAGAATATATTATGTAGATATCTATGAGCCACAGTGTGCATTTACCATCACGTGGACTGTGTGCTTATTTGTCACACTTGTTCTATAAAAAGATTATAATAATAGATTGACTGCAAAACGTTAGTTACTATTCAGTTTCCATTTAATACACATTACTTCATCTTATATAAAGGTGATCAAATTTGCATGATTTAAAAAGAAAAAGTGTTTACGGTATTATCTGAATAAATTATATTATTTTGCGTAATGGCACTACCTTCATGGGAATAGGGATAAAACTGCATAATTACTGTACCGCTGACATTAATATTAAATAGAGTTTCGGATATTGTCTGGGTTTGTATAAGTTTAGTAAGCTGTAATTAGCCGGATCCATCCATTAATCATTGTCTATTATGCATGTAGTTTTGGCTGAGTTCAACTTGCCTAGACAATATTTAACGTCAGTTTGTGTTTTGGCGATGAATCTCATACAATCAAATCTGCCTCGTCAGTATAGTGGACAAAAACGGTTGTTCTCAGTAGCAACTGGAAGTCAATAGATTGGCGATTTCTTACCCCCGTGTCCCAGAAAGCACGTAAGGCCGTTAGTCTTGCGCCTGATCTCTCTCCGATCGTATCGGCGAGAACAACTGTGCTTACGCATACACTTAGATTTTATAACCATGTCCTATGCAGATAGATAATCTCTGTTGAAACTTAAGTGGTTCAAAACGACTATAAATCAATAGCACAATACAGACTACCAACTATAAATTTCTAGCGCGCTATTAAATATGCTATGTTATAGCGCGCTATTTATAAGAAAGCGTGTAGGAGGCCGGCAAGCGCGTTAAGTTTTGCAGCACGCTACATCTCGTAGCACGTTACAATACATGTCGTTCATTGGATAGACCGCGTACTATATAAGAACATTATTTCGTAATAAGTCACATTTTACACTAGAATAAAATAAAACAGTAAAGAAAAACCTATGAACGCTTTTTCATACTTTTCAGGCTTACGACTTTCTATAATCCTAAAAATATTTTTAAGTTATGTACTTTTTAAAACGAAATAACATTAATAATTTCTTATTATAATTGATGTAAACGTTATTTTAACCTTGATATAAATTCTAAACCAAATAAAGGTGTATTTAAAAGTATATTAATTGTATTAATAAAAATCAGCTATTTAAATACAATATTATATACACTTTTGTATCTATATTTTATTTACATTAAAAAACATTAGTTAGGCTTCTTTTATAGCTGACAACTGTGTCCTTCGATCACTTATAAATATACAGTATACACTAACTAAACAACGTCTAACACTAAATTAGGTCGCGTGCGATGAATAGCGTGCTACTAGATCAAATTTTCGTCACACGTCCTCTTCTAGATTCTCTTGATATCTTGTCTTGCTGCTAGATTTAATTGCCGCTAGATATTAATAATTAATAGCGCCAAAGCGCCATAGCGCAAAAGCGCCATAGCGCAAATGCGCCATGGCGACTACTTACATAGCACGCGTTATGTGTTATGGAGAGATAGCGCGCTATAATATTGTTACGCGCTCCAGTCGACGGCACTAGCGCGATCTAGTCTCGAACCGAAGAACTAAACTTCTTGAAGTCGAAACACGAACTCAGAACGAATATTCTGGATATTTCGCTGCTAATTTTTATAAATAGGCGCCGCAAGATGCGATCGAGGAGTATTGGATTTGGCGAGACAAGCGAAGCTTCGGAGCGGAATAAAGTGAATTAGTGTGTTTAATTATTAGTGTTTTAAGTTTTAATTTGTGTAAAGTAAATTAAAGTGTTCATTTAGGTAATTTTATCGGCAATTTTTATTGTCACGAACCTCAAGCTCGTAACAGTATGGCGCTATGCGCTATAGTAACCACCATTAATTGAAACAGTTGCCGTAAACGAAATTCTGTCTGAGGGACATTTATATTATTATTATGACATTAAAATCTCGAAAATTTTCTTTTTCCTAAAATAAACCTAACCCCTCCACATTAGGATTGCACAGAAACAAACATCCAGACCCGGAAAACTATGTGCACGTTGTACCGATACTTGTTACGTGCAGGAATAGTACCCGCAGCTCGCATAACCGTAAATCAATGCTGGCTAAGCATAGTCATAAGCTACTGTGCTAAGGAGTCGTCAAAGAATAAAATTCTAGATACAGCGTTAGTAATGTCAAAAAGGTTTTCACTTTGCGGTAAAACACAACGTTAATTTTCAGTGACGATCGAATCCCAAGGCTCACTGTCACCGAAGAACACCGTCATAAAACCATTAAAATAAATACCTACCTAAATAAAATACCTAGTTCGATAGCAGTAGCTTCAAAAATACGCGACGTTTGATACTTCGATGGTTACCTCAGGCAAGTAAAATAAGAGAGATGACTAATTGAGAAGAAGTTTGATGGAGAATTATTAAATACGTTTTGAATGATGGCTATTAATCTTACGCTCACCAGATGTCGCTAGTTTAGACTGAGGTGAATTTATTCGTTACCCAGGTGGTAAAACAGTGTCATATTAACTTTTGACGTTACAATGTTTAATAAATCGATGAACGCCGCCTGCATGCACGAAAAAGTACGACTCATTGTAATGTTACGCTCATTATATCGTTACGACCAGAACGAGAGCGCTGCACGAGCCTGCGAAAGACACGATCAGCTTGAGCGTCTTTGTATCCATACAAAATAGTGATAATTCAATAAAAATGATTCAATTTTATTAATAAAAGTATGCAATCATTTCATCAATGTTTTGTTATGACGTTGTTACGTTAAACTATCGTCCGTAAACAGACTTAACAGATATTTACCACCACTTTTTTACAGAATGAGGGTGACAAACGAGCGCATAGTCCATCTCATGGTAAGTGGATGCTGTGGCTCATGAACATCCACATTAACCTTGATTAAGAATCAAATTGCATATGCATTGTCACCCCTGAGGACTAAGATGGAATGTTTCGTTTCCAGTGGAACAGGCCTCCGGTTCCCTACACTCACCATACGTAACACAGCAGTATTAAGCTACTATTCCACGCTGGTATTCTGTGAGAGCGTGCTCCTACCCCGATCGACCCGACCCATTCGTGCCACAACCATATTATACAGCGTGGCTCTACCAGTTCTCATTGAAAGTCTTTATAGGAAAATTGTGTTTTAAATAAAAGTTTATAACCGGTTCAGTGTTTTTATTACACTAAACAATGCCTCAGTGTTCTGTGTTCTTCAATTTTTAAAACATTTTTAAATTTTATTAATTCTTCTACTTTTAGGAATATTCGTAGTTTGGATTATAAATTTCTAATCTAATTAGTATAAAATATAAATAATATTTCAGTATGAAATATTAATCTCTACAAACTATTTTTAACAAAATTACTTAACCCAGCATCAAAATTTCACCTCCAATGATTCATAGAGCCCTTTCTGATCACTCTGTAAGAGACGATTCTAGTTGAACCGTGTTGACCTCTCGCTATATCGCCGAATTCGCTTTCCCTAAGCAGCGATTCTCTGCTTCAGATCATCTATGCGCTCCGTCAGTTTTTGCGTTATATCCGGCTGGGACAAACTGACATTTGTCCCAGCAAATGCCGTCCTGACGGTGCGCATAATTCTTGGCCTGTTATTGCCTGATCTGAAGCACATCAGTCTGCCGATGAGAGCTCTAGCCTTTGCGATACGTTCCTCAATTCTTCTTCTCCATGCTGGAATAGCGCTACTTTGGCCAGTAGCGCGTCCAGCCGTGGAAAATTGGCGCCTATGATATGTCGTCTGCCGTATCATAGACGCCAAGGTTTGCCAGCGCGGCGCCAAAAAGAATTGAGTCCGTCTCGCAAAGGTTCTGGCTGGCTTCCAAATAGGTCACTAGCATTGGGTTCAGAGCCCTCACGACAGCCCGATTCCGCTTGCTCAGAGCTATGCGGGGAAGTCGCGGTCGATTTTCGAGAGGCGTACTGCGCGTTTCCACAATCGCCTCTTCCAATGTGCCCCTCATATGCTCTAATTCCAGTTCCTGGGCGACTGTTCCATCATCTTTTGAATCAACCACAACTGGGGTATTCACGGCGGCATCCACGTTTGCGGGTTGCTCTACAATTTGTTGCGCCGCATCCTCAGCCGTAGCTTTTTCCGATGAGGGAACAGCCTTACGTTGTAGCCGTTCGAGTTCGGCGACATCAAATATATTTGAGCGCAAGATATACCGAACTCGGTCTGCTAGGTTTTGCTCTGTGACAGTTAAAGATGGCTTCAGCTCAGCAAAAAGACGATGCATCCTAGCCCGATACGTCAAACATCCAGTTTCTTCCCCTTTTGCCCTAAAGTATGCCCGCAGTGCGTTGGTCACAAACAATGAACGTCATTGTTTGTGGCCAACGCATGCGACGTGCTCCACCAGCGGCGGGTGCCGTTTGCTGAATCCAGAATACCCAGCCAAGCCTTCTGGTGGGGATGATGGATGCGGAGGGCTGCTAGGTGACCGTGCAGCTCCTCGCGCTCAGCTGACGGCTCACATGCTGCCGCGTCCAGCGCCAGACGCGCCCCGGCGACCCCCAGGCTGCGGCCCTATGCGCGTTCCTCTTTGTGCCATCATCCATTTTATGGGCGCCAAATAACGGGAGACGCCCCAGCCCGGCACCGTTTCGTGGTTCAGTCATATGCACAAACGTACCTTTGCACCCACAATTTTGCCTAGACACGGCGTTCACACCTCTTGGCAGGGTGCTGACTGACTGCGCTGACGTAGCAGTTTTGTCACATAACTGTTACGTCAGCGGGCGATGGGTTTGTCACTTCCCTACGCCTTATTATTATTATTATTTTTATTATTTCAGACTTCTAAAGGACTGTAATGATGATGATGATTATACCATTTGTGAAAAAAATCGATATAAATAAATCGTCCTTGAAGGTTGATCCCGATTTTATTTCTTATTAAATAGGCTAATTATTATGGCTTTATTTCCGGTTATATTTAAAATGTTATCACTATCACTATTTAAAACTTCACGGAATAACGGAATTTAATTATTTTGTTTAATAAAAAGTGCCGTTCATACAATACTGTCGAAAAGATTTGTTTTATTGTAGAACGGCAAACGAGCATGTAGCTCACCTGATGGTAAGTATCTACCAAAGAATTGTATCGAACGACTGTAACATAATAATGATTTCTTGCGATTACTCGAACACTACACATTTGAATAAAACCATTTATACAGGGATATCACGTGTATTAACTTATTTTATATTCCTGACGTTACGAGGGGTTACCCATGGTTACGGGGTGACTGAGGTGTTCGACGTCCCAATGCCATAATTAACCACGGCTACCTCCAGGGTAAAATTATTAATTTCTTTTTCAATCTACACAGTATGAAGTTATAGTATCTTGAAGTCTTGTATTTGTGTACTTGGTTTAGGATTTAATTTTATTAATCATAGTATCCCAAGCAGATGGTATCCCCCAGCCGTCTTCTGATTTCAATAGCCTCGCGAATCATCCATGGTAGGAATCGGTGTTCTTTAGGGAGGATTTGTGGTCTTTCAAAACTGATGTAGTGACGGGGGCAATCTTGTATCTGTTCGGAAGTTTGTAGTCTGTGAACACGTACAAAATTGTCCCGACACTACACAAGATTTGATAGACCACAAATCCCCCCCTGATCGTGTGTGATGTAAAGTGATCGAAACGTTGGAAATATAAAATAAATTATAACGTTATATACGTGATATAATTTACAAAAACTTGTTTTGTTAATATTGTGACACCGTTAAGAGTAATGTAAAGTAAAAGGCCCTAAATCTTATCGGTCCGGAAAAATCACCGGTGGTAAACGACTCCAGAAAAAAGTTTTGCGAGGAAAAAAACTCACACGATTCCTTTGAAAAATCCCCGTGACGAAATACATAGAAAATGCAAAGGAATATTTATAACTTCAATTATGTCGCCGATAATAATTAATATTGATATATCTCCAACAGTTATCAAAAAATAAATATATTATTCAAGGTAAAATTAAAAACAAGTTTCAGACATAATGTGACTTCACATTTTAGGTTTAGGTTTTAATTATTTATGTCCGAAACAAATCACCATCAAGACTTAATATAAAAATATTATCATAATCAGCAATGGGAGAAAAATAGTATTTTTAAAAGGTATACAAATTACATAATATAAATAAATCTAATAACTGAGGTATGTACCTACTATCATTATGATATCAAAAAAGATAGAATAGTCTAGATATAATATAAAGTTCTTTGATGGTTTTAAAAAGTTTTAATAAAGGGTCTGTCTTTAAAAGTTCATAATAAGAATTCGCTCAACTCGCTATCAAGTTTCCGCTAGAGCATTACAACCAACGTATACTTTTCTAACAACTTTGAGTTTGGGATTTCTCGCTGATGCCAAGGTGAGCATCTAACTGTATTATTATACAAAACGTTTGTTATAAAACGATATTGTTTTAGTGCTTTCATAACTGCATAAGTTGTTCTCTTGAATTGGATCGATTAAGAGTTTTGGTAGAATTATTTATGCTGTTGGTTGAAGAAACTATATACGTCTTGTCACAGTAAAACATTTATATTATACACCTAATCAGTAAGCTGAAGAATCCATGAGAAGTATCAATGAGCCAGCCATATAATATCTTGAAGAACCAACAACTTGTAAGGGTTGTTACAATATTTATTTCAATAAACTAAATCAATGTCACAGTATAACGAAATAACATAATATATCACCAACCTTCTTGTCACTCCGGCTGCTCGTCTCTGATTGATTCCCGACTGATAAGCGGGGGCGGGATTTCTATTATATCTAATATTATACTGTATATTCTATCACATATTCTATCATATCTAATCCACAGGCAATATTCGATGTCACTTTAACACAATCCAGTCGAAACGTTATCGATAATTGTCTCAGGTATAAAAAGACTTGACCATAGACTCTTTAGTACGTACTGATGGAGTGATGTAAACAACTACTCTAGTTAAGTCTTGTTACAAACCGAAGCGAAGTCTAGGATGGCCTTCCACCTTCCACCTTCTAGGACTACTTGGTATGAGATGCAGCTGGCTCAAGACCGTTCTCTGTGGTATTGCCTCGGACTCCTCCAATGTCTATGTCCAGCAGTAGATTTGTAATAGAAATTGTTGGCTGTAATGGAAAAATAATATGAATAAATGCCCAATTTATTCGTCACATACAATATCACATACAACCTCGTACCGGTAGGTATAGTGTGTGGCAACCCCCCCCCCCATCAGATGGAGTGACGACCTGGTAAGACATACAGGAAGTTGATGAATGCAAGTGGCTTAGGACCGTTCTTTGCGGCATTCCTTGAGGGAGGCCCATGTTCAGCAGTGGACTTGTGAAGGGCTGTAATGATGATGATGATACAAAACGCACACAGAATTTAAAAAAAAACCTAAGTAAACTACAATATACACAAATAAATTAGGTACTGTTGCCAAAGCAACAGCGCTGTTATTCTGCCCGCTGCTGTTATCCGTCACATTTATCGAGTGATTACCGGACATATTTCTGTTGCAATAAAATAAATCATTTCAATATGGTAGCTCAGATGGTTAACGCTCGCTGTACATATAACAGAACGCGAGTAACCCGGGTTCGATCCCTGCCGGCATAAATGAAGTTGTTAATTGCAATTTTATGTGCTGATTTACCATGTGCTCGGCGGCAAAGGAAAACATCGTGAGGGAACCTACATGTCTGAGGAATAAGAAAAAAATATATATCGATGACATGTGGAGTTCGCCAACACGCATTGGGGCAGCGCGGCGGACACTTCCTTGCCCTAAAACCCTCTCAGAAATGAGGGGAGGCCTGTGCCCAGCGGTGGGACGTATATAGGCTGTAACTTTACTTTACTTTACTTTAAAACAACTCAAGTCAAATTAAAATAATTTATTTGTGAAACACAGGTAAAGGTTACAAACTTTTCGGAAAAGGTATTATAAGTAACATTATGTTTCACCATAAAAGGCATACAAATATAAGGTTATCGTCATCATCTGGCAATAATAATATTAATATTTAATAGCATAAAATTTCAATTATAATTACTATGTTTAGGGAAAATTACATATGTTTATTGTAACTTTTTGTAGAATATGGGTGATAAACGAGCACACAGTCAATATAAGGTTATCGCCATCATCTGGCAATAATAATATTAATATTATGTGTATATGATAATATACGCAAATTTAAGAAATGTAGTTTTATCTTTGATGAGAAAAAGTGAATTTCAATAAGTAGTAATTTCAATAAATAATAATCCCATATCATTCCGTGGGTGTAGTATGAGGCAACACGATAGAGGGAAAAAATCAGGAAATAAAAAAACTGCGGCTGTCAGTCCGCTTGCCTAACGTAGCAACTGTGACAAACGAGACAATTTATGGGGAGAGGTATGTTTTCAGCCATGGAATTTAATCGGCTGTATTATCTTTACAGCGGTAGCGGTATTTTGGATTTAAATACTAATGATGTGGTAAGTCATATTTACGCCAAAATAAAGAGTGTTTTGTTCATTTCATTTCATTTTGATAGACCAGTCATATGGTCCATTGCCACTTCTGCTTACTCATGCATTGGAATATTTCGTTTCTATGTTTTTACTGCTAATACCTTCATCACAAATTCTATCACGTAAATAAAGTACGAGTGTAGCTATCGTATGTATAACAAAATTTTATGGAATAAAACTCCATGTAAAGGATTTTATCACGTTTAACCGACTTATTTTTAATTCCTGACGTTTCGGGTGCTTTACAGCACCCATGGTCTTGGGGTGACTGAGATGTTTGAGGTCCCAATGTGTGTATGTGTAGCCCGGCTACCTTCAGTTTTTGAATATTAGTTTTTGGTCCGATCTACGCAAGACGAGTTTAGAGTATCTTCGGGAATTCATTTGAATTTTAAAAATAAGATAAAATAAGTAAATTTAACGCGAATAAATCTTATATATATATATATATATATATATATATATATATATATATATATATATATATATATATATATATATATATATACACGAGTAGTTTTATTCAATGTTTAGTGTTCGCATAAATTTAAGAAATCATTATTAAATTTTATATTATGTATTTTCCAAAAAACGCTTTAGTACCGTAATAATTTCATATGATTTTAACCAGTAAAGTTGCAAAGAAAAATAACTCTTATTACCATATATTCGTCAGCTATTCTCTCTTTCGTTTAAGTAGCTGGATCTTAACTATTTGTTTAATAACTTAATCGTAACATTATATCCCTGCTATGCTTACCCAACCGCCTTCACTCGCACCACTTGAAACTTTACTCGGAAATATGCCAGCTCATTAATTCCGCCCTGTCTAATCGCTTTCTTCTGTTTGTTTTATCAAACGATTTTTACTGCACTGTATTCGCATAAAATGCGTTAACGCCGCACTATGCTGTTTTTATCTACTGTTTCCTTTATAGACTGTTTAGTGTGAATTTTATTTACTTTTGAATGAATACTTATTTTTGTATTTTATTTATTTACTTAACATTCAAATATACATTATTAATAACCATAATAAAAAAATAAAACTAAAAACATAAATAATCTTGCAATCCCCGCGGTATAGTGCCAAGAACTTTGGACGTTTTCTCGCTGAATGGCTATACTCAGCAATTGAGCGAGAAAAGAATCAACCCACTTATCACTATCAGCAATGACAAGTCGCGGATACGGTTCCTTTAGAGAATTCACTGCACGTTGATTTTGTTTTAAAAAAAAACTAATAAAGTTTCTTATCGGTTCTTCCCTGAGATGGTATTGGTTTTATTGAAGAAAATTTAATAAAAATGTTTTGACATTCATAAAACTAACATCCGCATCTTTTTGCAACACTATAGTCTGTTTCTTTTTGACAAACGAGTATTAAGTATGTCTCTCGCACATTTACAATATTGACAGAGTGAGATGGGTCATTGTTAGGGGTGGTGTCTTTGTTCTTGTTTGGAAATTGTAAGCCCAGGTTCATGTTGAATATTTCTAAAATTTACTGTAGAGACAATTAAATTATTATTTTGTATATAAATAATTTTATAAATAAATAAAAATAAAACAATTCTAGATGTAGTATAAATATATGATGCACAAGAATATAATCTATATTATCTATTTAAGGAATATAAATCTAAATATATTATCCCCAAGGAATGCCACAAAGTACGGTCCTGAGCCACCCGTATCCATCGATTTCCTGCATGTCCTACCAGGTCGTCATTCTATATAATAAAGTGTCGTCCTACACGTCGCCTACCGGTACGAGACTACCTCTTGAGATCCATTTTTTCCCATCTGTTGTCGGTTCTTGGGGCTATATGGCCGATCCATTGCCATTTTTGGGTTTATTCTGTTGGATTATTTCGGCCACTCTGGTTCCACTGCGGATATCCTCATAGCCCATAGCTCGCTGAGTGACCATGAGCTTTCTCATACTGCCAGCAGTGAAGGACCACGTCTCAAATCCATAAGTAATCACTGGCAATACGCACTGGTTGTACAATTTCGTTTTTAAGTTTTGAGGTATACTTGACGAGATGTGTCATAATTTCCTGAACGCTGCCCAGTCGATTTGAAAGCGTGAATTGACCTCTCGGTCAAAGTTGGACTTATCTAGTCGGGCTATTTTGAAATCTTGACTGTAGTCTGTACCGCGGTTAAATATAAATGCTGATGTAAAAGTGAGTACCACTCATTATTCCGTGTACAAAGTACGTTATTTACTGGGTTACAACCGTGAATTTACATCACTCTAGCGCGAAATCTACTCAACAGTAACAATAACTTTGGCAAGTATTCTGAAACTTCGCACAGTCACTTATCTTCAGTAAAATACAATAATATGTATACCATAAACATGTATTTTGAAAGTAGAGATACTGCTTTTGGCAAATACTATACGGGGAAAGATTTGCGGTCTAATACTATCATACACTATAATAAGACTACACTCTACAGCTTCTAATATAAATGTATATAATATAATGTAATAACCTTTTATAATGATAAATGAGATCACAGGAAAGTGTTTGCGTCACATATGAAAAATTGTTGTAGTCATTGTTGTTTTTGAAGTAAAAAACTTCTTATAGCGCGTTGTTTCTGAACAATGAACAAAAATGAACCATCACGCTCCGGTCGGTGACGTCGAATCGCGTTTAATCGGTTCCAGTCGTTACGTTTTTAGTGTAAAGTATTAAAGTAATAAAAGAATTACCATCGTTACAAACAATACAAGATAAAAACACTAGCATGTTTTCCTGTATCGTGGAGGTGTTTTACATAAATAAATTGCACATGAATTAATTCCAAGACACGGAACAATTATTTATTGTAGTGCAATGCATCGTTTTCCAGGTCAGAACGAGATTGCTACTTAACGATGTTTCTTGTACTTTGAATAACATTTTTTTTATAAAAGATAGAGTGACAAACGAACACACAATCCACCTGATGGTAAGTTCTTGCTGTGTCCCATAAACATCTAAATCTATCCTTGATTACGAATCAAAATGCAGATGCGTTGTCACCCATGAGGACTAAGATGGAATGCCACGTTTCCAGTAGAAAGGGTCTCCGGCTCTCTACTCTCATTAAGCTACTATTTTACGCTGTTATTCCGTGAGAGCGTGGTCTTTCCCCGGTCGAGCCGACCCATTCGTGCTACAACTATACTATTTTGTTTTATAGAAGAGAGCGCAAACGAGCATGCGGCTCACCTGATCTTAAGTGACTACCGCCGCCCATGATCAATCGTAACACCAAACCTCATTCAGAAAGGAGTAAACTCTTTTCTTGAAGGTCCCCAGGTCGTATCGGTCCGGAAAAATCGCCGGTGGCATATTTTTCCACAGAGAGGTCGTACGTGGAAGAAAACTCCTTGTGAAACGTACAGTGGTGGACCGCCAAGCATCCAGATGGTGTGGATGGTATCGGGACGTTTGCCGAGTAGTGCATTCACAATTTGTCACAGTTCAAAATTTGGTGGCTAGGATTAATCCCAACAATTCCTCAGAGCACTCCCCATGGTATATGCGAAAGAAAATGCAAAGAGATTCATCTCTTCGCAGCGCCAGTGAATCGAGTCGATCGGAAAGCACTCGGTCGTTGACGATTCGAGCCGCTCTGCGCTGGATGCAGTCAAGTGGAAGGATCTTGTACTGTAGTGCTCCAGCCCAGAGATGGGAACAGTATTCCATGTGCGGCCGAACCTGCGCCTTGTAAAGTTGCGGACGGTGTGCCGGCATGAAATACTGTTCCACTCTGCTGAGCACACCAAGCTTTTTAGAGGCCAATTTGGCCTTCTCTTTCAATGTGTGAGTGCGCGTGCGTGCGTGCGTGCGTGCGTGCGTGCGTGGGTGCGTGAGTGCGTGCGTGCGTGCGTGCGTGCGTGCGTGCTTGCGTGCTTGCGTGTGTACGTGAGTGCGTGCGTGCGTGTGTGTGTGAGTGTGTGTGTGTGTGTGTGTGTGTGTGTGTGTGTATTTGTGTGTCTGCATGTACGGTATGGTGAGTATAGAGAACCGGAGAACCAGAAAGAAAGAAGGGTGACAAGCGAGCACACAGTCCACCTGATGATAAGTGGATGCTGTGGCCCATAGATAGCTACATTTATTTTCAATTAAACTTAAAATGCAGATACGTCGTCAGCCTTGAGGACTGAGATGGAATGTCTCGTTTCCAATTTTCCAATAGATCTCCGGTTATTTACACTCACCATACGAAAAACAGCAGAATTAAGCTGCTATTTTGCGATGGTATTCTATGAGATCGTGGCCCTACCTCGGTCGAGCCGACCCATTCGTGCTGAGACCACTATACAGCTGCAGCAAGGCTCTATCACGGAAGCTTTTTATCGCTTCTTTATCACTCTTAGTCTATTCAAAAATATAAAACTCTATGTTGAATTCTCTGTTTAATAATAAGTAAAAAAAATTATATATCACACTATGACATAATCATCATTTAGTGTGAGTTCTACGTGGTAGACTCATATTGCAACTATATTATAGCTGTGGCACGAATTGTTGGCTTGACCGGAGACAGACCACGCTCTCACAGAACATTACGTAAAATAGCAGCTCAATGCTGCTGTGTTTCGTACGGTGGGTGGAGAGATCCGGAGACTCCTTTTACTGGAAACTGTTGAAAGCGGCTCTACCGGGTAAAGAAAAAATGCTTAAAAACGCTTTAAATAGGGTAGTACGTTAATGTAGAAAATGTTTGTTGTTCCGACAAAATAAATGTATTATACAAAAAAATGGAAATTAAGTGTCTGTTAAATGTTAAAATGATAGCTTTTTACTAAATGCATATGAAATTATATACCATGCTTATAACATTAAGTAAAACATTTTAAAAAAATTGACTGTCTGTTCTGATTAATGTCTAAAACAGCTGAACCGATTTTGACGGGACTTTTGATGACAGATAGCTTATATTATTAAGAGTAACTTGGGCTACTATTATCTTGGAAAAATAATCAGAGTTGCGCGCGAAATAATAGCTTAAGCTCATAAAATAAAACCGTAATAAATTTAAAAAATGGGAACAAAGTGGCGGGGAATAGTTAGTATAAAAATATAGAGCATAGTGATTCGATAATATTATTATTATTGTGCCGATGGTAAAATATTCATTGGATCCATTTGTTTGTTATGGTATAGGGTATGAAATATTATTCTATTTTAGCAGATAAGGGCAATTACGTTGAAGGGTCGACCGCATCTTATATATTATTAATGTTCTACGGAAGAAGATAAGAGGACGGTTCCCTTCGAAGAAAATTATGACCATCTGCTATATTATTCACAACTTACAAAAGTGAGTAAATTGAGACACAAAAAATATATAAATAACTTATTGTGAACAGGCTCGCTGTTCACTCTATTGTTATTGGGAAGTAAGAATGTGTTAAAAAAGAAAAAATCTTATAACATGGTAAAGAGAAAATAGTTTAAAAAAGAGTCCCAGTTTTGAGTTGCAGATTCTTTCCGAGTAGTGATTTTTTCTGAACCAGTGGTAAAAGCATAAATGAGTTTCAATAATCTATTTACCTCAGTGTATAAAAATCAGTTGCTGTCCATTACGCTGGCTGAAACTCAAAAACGTCTCGGCTGATTTTGATGAACTTTATGTATTTAAATAGGTTCCCAGATGGTTTAATTTCACGTTTGGTATCAGTAGGTGGCGCTGTTGTCGAGATCCAGAAATGACCCGTGCGAAGCCGGGGCCGATCGCTAGTGTAAAATAAAAAATAATCTATAAGAATAAAATTGATTCTATTCAAAAAATAAATGTTGTGACAGAAGAAGCATGAGGCTAAAGTAAATGCTGTAGAAATGCGGTCCTTAAGGATATTGTTAGGGCCTAGTCTGAATGATACGGTGAGAAATTGTGTGATGAGAGAAATGTGTGGTTTGCAAGAATATAGGATCTAGGATCTAGGTCTATGATTAGGACCCCCCCGAACGGGTTCCCGCCTTGTCGTGGCGGGGGGGCTTAGTAGCCGTGGCTTGGTCTCCCACGGTGAACAAAGAGGAACCCACGTGGCTTGCTCGAGGTGAAGGGCCGGCCTGAGGCGGCCACTCCGAGTGGGCTTGGGGAGCCCACTTCGGATGTGTGCTGGTGGACTGCAGCGAGTGGGGACTCGCGCACCCTCTACCGCTGCAGCCGAGGTGGAAGAGGAGTGTTGGTATGGCGATGCGCCACTCGCCCTATCCTTCGCGACACAAACGGGGCCGCACCGTTGATGCGGTGGTGTTGGGGCTGCGGGGGGAGAGGATTGTCGGTATTGCGAGGCGCCGCTCTCCCTACACTCCGCAGCCGAATCTTGGTTGGCGGCGGAGCCATAGACCAGATCCGCCGCTGGGGTCGGGAAGGCTAGTACTTCTAAGTGCTCGTTTTCCTGGCCCCATGGCCTTTGTGCATCGGACGCGGGGGCGTCTGTTGCACAGACGTAACTGGAGGCCGTGAAGGAAGGCGCGCCATGTGTTCTGGTTCGCCTTACCTGGGAAGGAGAACGGGGAGGAATTTTCCTCTCCCGAGGAGGTGCTGCCATGGGGCGGCAGGCGCTAGTAGGGCCGCGGATGTGTGCGAAAGCGTTCCCGTAGCCCTGCCAATATGCGACAAAGGTGGAAAACCATGGGGTTTTAGTCGGTGCGAGTCCGACATACCCGTCCTTGCCCCCGCGAGGCGGGTATGCGTAGGCATTTCCCCATGTAAAAAAAAGGTCTATTATTAGGAAACGAATACTTCTATAGTTTTGTACACGTGGAAAGAATTAATGAAGAAAGAGTGATAAAGCAAATATATGCAGAAGTAAGTGGCTGATCGGTAATGGACATCTTAGACGGGGGTGTGTCGACCAGATTGGTGATATGTAGAAGATAAGTCACGTAAAGTGTATATGCATTTATATAAAGATTTGAAGAATCGAGAGAGGTTCATGCTATGTAATTTAGCATGAATCTCTCTCGATTCTTCACATCTTAGCGTATTTTCTGGCTACTCTGTCCATCCACGGACTGATAGGTGAGAGAGTATTTCTATTATATACATGCTTGTAAAATAAAGTGGAAAAAGAGTTCCTAAAGAAAGTGCAACAAGAAACTACTTACGGTAAAAAATCGTCTTTATTTCGTTGCATACTCTTTGCTCAGTCTGCCTCCTCATAAAAACAGAAGCAGAAACTTATACGTGGTTGAGCCACGCTGCAGCTGTATTATGGTTGTAGCACAAGTGTGTTGGTTCGACCGGGGAACGAACATGCTCTCACAGAATAACTGCTAAATATTACAGCTTAATAGAGCTGTGTTTCGTATGGTGAGTCTGGATATCCGGGGACCCTTTTTTACTACAAACGAGGCATTCCATTTTAGTCCTCATAGGGGTAACAATGCATCTGCATTTTTAAAGCATCCGAATTTGACTCTTAAGCCAGTATAAATGTAGATGTCCATGGGCCACAGCATCCACTTAATATTAGGTGGACTGTGTGCTCTTTCGTTACTCTTATTCTATAAAGAAAATATACTCGATATTCTGTAATAAAATGAACTTCGTAATTATACAATCATTTTCACAAACCACTCCATTACGATGAATTAAAACTCGAAAAAGTAGAAACTACTTTAAACCTTAATAGCGTAATAAAACTTTAAGCACGTTCACAAGTCCACCAGAAACGAAAAGCATAAATTTATCCTGGTCAAAGGAAACCCACTATTAACATCGTGGCCAATGTCTTTCCCGGTCCAATCGAGATAGCGTCAGAGCTTGGACTGGCTTAAACAAATTACCGGCGATAAGCGCTGCTGTCGGAATAACAAAATATATTTTACATAGCTTCTATAAAATTGTTTAAGGAAATTAATTTCTATTATATTTTAGGGAGTGGAACAATCTGCCAGCATCTGTATTTCCATTTAGTTATAATCTAGGTGTCTTCAAAGCAAGAGTGAATAGATTTTTGTAAATTTAGTTCTAAGCTGTGATGATTCTCGTAAGAATGCTAGGTTATTGTCATCTCATAGTCGTAATATTTTACGCCCGCCGTAAACGATATCTTTTAATTTTACAGTGTGTCACTGAACTGTTTGTAGGCGGGATGCAAGTTACTTTTAAAACAATATTTATGAATAACGAACAAATTTAAAACATTACATTGATTCTTGTATGTAACTAACTACACAAAGCCTTTAAAATAAGGTTCTTGAAAGTACGCGGGAGGTTAAAATATACTATTTAGTTAAGGTCTGGACGCGCACCAACTTAAATTAATTAAGTTATTCCTCTTTATCATCATCAACCCGTAAAGATCCACCGCTGAACTTTGACCCTATTTTGATATTTGTGACAAGTGGATTAACGAACGCGATATCAGACTTCTCGCTCTTTTAACACTGCTGACCACCATTAGTCTGGGTATTTAACGTCTTAGGTAAACCATATTGTAATGAGATACCGCCTATCATCGAAAACAATTAATTTTTTTGACGTTTGTCATACTATATCCCGAAGAACCGACAATTGATGGGGAAAAAAGGTTCTCTGAAAGTAGTGGAAACTTCGTACCAGTAATGAAGTGTGGAGCAACCTAGTAAGATTTGCAAATATTAGAAAGTGCTTTGTGGCGTTGTCTAGCTTATGTTCAGCAGAGGATTCATGAAGTACTAAAAAAATGATGATGATGGTGATGCAGTAATCGCCTATTACGAAACCACTGGAACAATATTCTGCAGTTTGTGATCATATCCTAAACGGCCCCCGCCATAACATCAGATTTGGTAGACCACAAATCCTCGTGAAATAACATCGATTCCTACCAAGGATGATATGTGAGGCTATTGATATTTAAAAAAAACATCAAACAGAGAAGGAAGATGGGTATCTGCTTAGGAGTCCTTAATTAATAAAATTAAAACTAAGCCCAAGCATAACACAGCAAGACTTAAAGACACATTAAGTTCATTCTGCGTTGATCGGAACATAAATAATAATTAAATAGCTGAAGGTACTCCGGGTTAACACTGACTTTAGGACGGCAGTCACCTCAGTCCCCCGTAACCATGGGAACTAGAAAACACCCGAAACGTCGAGAGTTAATAATTAAGAATCTAAACGAGATAAAATCTGTAAATGTAGTTTTAATCAATGGAACAAAATTGTTTAAATCGCGCGCATCTCAGAACTAATTGGATGCTTTTGGTGCCACTGATCCTATTCAATTCCAGGAGTGTCTGTGTAGGCACCGCTCTCTGCTCTGCCGACAAATAGCAGTGTTTGCACTGTGATCTGTGCAAACACCGCTATATTTTTATTCTGAACCGTATCACTTTATTCGGAAGTGTACAAAAAGTCAGTATAATTTCTGATCATCTTAGTCATCAGGGGTGACAACGCATCTGTTGCCTTCTTTGTACGACATTAGCGGCATGTGTCCACAGACTGCAGTAGAAACTTATCATCAGATAGATTATGGGTTCGTTTTTATTTTTATATAATAAAGGTGACAAACGAGCACACAGTCCACCCGGTGGTAGGTGGATGCTGTGGTCCAAAGAAATCTACATTCATCCTCGATTAAGATGGAATGCCTCGTTTCCAGTAAAAAAGGGTTTTCGGATTTCTACACTCACCGTACGAAAAACAGCAGTATTAAGCTGCAATTTTACGCTGGTATTCTGTGAGAGCATGATTCCTCCCCAGTCGAGCTGACCCGTTCGTGCTACAATCATAATATATTAGTATAATGTTACTCTAGGTCCATTAAAATCTTTGTAAAATCTAATAACGCTTTGGCCGTATCCACGGAAAAGTGGAGAACTCCCGCCGGACAAGATGTACAGAACGGAGAGTGACCAACGTTCCGTTTACAGAGCTATTCTATATATACCACAGTACTTCTGAAATTTGATATAATGATTTCGGATTCCGTTGGTTTCGTTTGAGATGCTAATATAGCGCCACCGGAACACCATTAAAGTCTATGAATTTTCCATTTTAACGCAAACGACTGACACCCGCGAAAAATCGTTTAGCTTATCCTTAAATAAAATGATGTAATTTATGTTTAAACCAATATCAACACTGAAATTGTCCATTCACAAGTCCGCTAATGTATTCCGCGCCGGGGTCGCACTGTAAACAATTTACAATATTGAGTTAATTTATGTGCTCTAGCGGTGGCGCTATTAGACGACCCAACTATGATGAGGGGTAAATTGTTCGCGCTTATAATATTTAGTGCTTTTAGAGATAAAAAACAAAACTGTTAGAATACCTAGAGTAATTTATTTTTTATTAAATAAAAATCGTCTTACTAAAATTCATCTCCATAATGTAGAGTCGATTTACATACACATTGCATGAAACTTGTACATACAGAAACTTGCACATTGATAAATATAATTTAGATCCGAACAAATTATTCGTAATTCCTACAAATAGATTTTTTCTGTGCTTGTGGTGATATAAGAATATCCATTACCCCATATCATTCTGTGTGTGTCGTGCTAGTCAACAGAGGAAAAAAGAACAAAATATGTGCAGAATCTTCCTAATTATAACTCAAAATAATAAAAAACTGCGGTTTCTAACTCGCCAAACGTGGCAACTGTGAAAAATACGCCCGCAAGAAAGAAAGCCTATGTCAGCAGTGGATTTTTATATATTATGATAGTGTGAGATTTGAACCCGCGTCCTCGTGATGCTTATCCACTCTGCAACCGAGCCAACAAAATTGTTTATAATTTTGCATTGAATAATGTAACGAAATGAAACGCAAACGTAATTATTAAATTTAGCAAAAATTTATTTGCGTACATCCAATCAGTAACTTCAATCAATGAGTAACTTTTCCTAACTTTAATGTAATGGATTTCGGCCAAGTAACGCCTGATTCCATTAATTAAACGTAATTATTGTTGCAGCCCATTATAAATGAAATATGTTTTCAGTGTATAGCGATCCCTAACTAATTGGAGGGATACGACCTAATGAAATTAGTTTAGAAGCGTGTTTTGAGGTGGGAGTTGGAGTTGTTTCGAGGAGGATTTGCATATACCCTTACCCTTTCTAACATGTCATTACACTTCCTTCTTCTGTAATGATTAGATAAGCCGGGTAGAGATCGCTTGTAAGCGATAAGGCCAGCAATTATGCTTTTTTATAGTTTGTTTTGTTATCTCTCATTTATCGGTGTGAAATAAAGTATATTTCAATCATTAATTTAGGAAAAAGGTCCACTATCATAAAACACAGGCCATGATTACAAGTCTCCCTCCACAATTCGACTGCAAAATATAAGATTTCTCAAGAAATAACACAAAACGCCTGAGCCATCTGCATTCATCGAGTTCTTGCAAGAACTCGATCTAAAAAGCGTCTTTTCATGAAAATTTAAAAAGTTGGACTTTATAGAGACTGTAACCATGAACATTACTGAAATATTATTTCATTACATTTTTAACATATATAAATATGTAGATAAGGAAGTATAAAGTGGAATTATATCATTCTAATTTCATATTCAAAACGAAAGCATATTAGGGTGCTGTCTTAACATTTTTAATATTCATTATAACCACAGTAAGATGAGCCAAAGTGCTAAGAGTAAAACTGCCGTTCAGAACAGCAGTCAAATCGCGTATTCGAATCCATCAATTTTAGTTTTGCAGTCTGTAACCTCAAACATTAGACTACCGTCAATTTGTTATCGTTTTCTTCTAATCGTAGAAATAAACGAAAGATGAAAGGGTTTGGTGTCAAGAATTCAAACTTCTAGGTAGCAAATGAAACTGTGTTTATTTATATTTACAGAGTGCTGCTAGTCCTTTAAGAGCGGAGTTTAATTACTCTATAACCGGTAATCTTCTCTACCGCTTGTAACTTACCCCATACGGATATCGACAGTTACGTAAACAAGTCATTGTGTTGCCGCATTTCTTCTAACCACAGTTGGGCGCGACCGGGTACTATTTGTTATCTGGACGACGTCCTAAACACACTGATTGAATGCAGCCGGAGCTACATAGGAACGGTGGTACTGAAATAGTTTGAGATTGATTGCTCCCATTGAACTTGGTGGTAGTGTTAAACACTTTGTTCGGACACACGTCATTTTCTTTTAAATGAAACAAATTAACTACCTAGTAACGGTTTACTTTGTTAGAAAACTACAATCAAGCGGATTAAATCATGAAAAATACATAGTATAGCCGTACTTCAACTACTCGTATATTATGGTTATAGCACGAATGTGTCGCTTCGACCGGGTAAGGACCACATTCACAGAATAAAAATATAAATGTAAAATAGCAGTTTAATGCTGCTGTGTTTTGTTTAATGCAATAGCAAGCTGGATTTCCTTTTTACTGGAAACGAGATCTCAGGGTTGAAAAATCACCTGCACTTTGCTTCGGGGAATAAAGTAGTTGACCTATGTGCTCGTTCGTCACCCTTGTTCTATAATAAACGAAGTAGTGGTGTTATACAGACAATATGCTGATTCTCAAATTTTTGCTTAAACCTCTCTTTCTACCCACCAAATCTTTCCGAAAAAGTTGAATTGGAAAATTTAATAACATCAAACTTGAATTATCTACATAAAACACTTTCAAAGTCAAAAGCAGTCATCAGATTTAAGAAGTGTTCCGTTTTGTATAATTTTATGGAACCTTTAAAAGCTAATAAAAATATAATTTTCCAACATTTTAATAATTAGCACAACTGATAACAGCAGCAAATTATTTATTGCTTGAAAATTTATAGTGTTTTAAAGATAAACTCCAACTTATTATGTACTTTAATCACCCCTGAAAAATTTACCAACATTTTAAATGTTAGTCTTTTTCTTAGGAAAAAGGAAAAATGCAGCTCAAATTTGAGGTTATTAACTGAAAACGGTGTATTCCTTCCTACTTCGCAGGGATGACAACGCATCTGCATTTTGATTTTTGATCGAGGTTAGATGAAGATGTCTATGGGCCACAGTATCCACTTAATGCCGGCTGTGAGAAACCGCAGTAAAATCTTATAGCTTACAATAAATGGTGGTAAAACCACCTCGCTTACGCCAAACATAAAATACCCAGACAGTAACTGGGCAGCAAGAATAAGGGTGTGAGACTTTTGTTACTGCGAATGTCCACATGTCCTCCCTACGAGAGAAACTTCATAAGTTCGAAAATATTAATTTTATCGTAAGAGGTCAAAGGACATTTTTGTTCGTACTTCAACAAGAAAAATTGTTCCGTTTGAATGTAACCATTTCTTACATTTGAAAAAAAATGGTTTATACAATATGTCATCGCGTTGCCCATGAGAACATGCATTTATATAATCAGTAGGACAATTGGAAGAGCATTGCACAAAACTTGAGGTAGGATGTTTTTTGGTACTCATGCGCGTAGTGCACTCCTCACCTCCTGGACTAATGTGTACATAGCTTTATATTAAAAATTAAATATTTCTCATATTTACGCGAACACAACTCATTGCATAATACAATTTACACGGATGTATTGCGTTTAATTAACTTATTTTTAATTCCCGACGTTTAAGTCGGTCATGGTCATGGGGGGAACTGCGATGTTTGACGTCCCAATGTCATAATTATCCCAGCTGTCTTCAGTTTTTGATTTTTTTAAATAGTATATGGGTGACAAACGAGCACACAGTGCACCTGATGGTAAGTGGTTGCTGTGGCCTATAGACATCTACATCAATCTTCGATCACGAATCAAAAGGCAGATGCGTTGTCAACCGTGTGGACTAAGATGGAATGCCTCTTTTCCAGTAAAAAGGGTCTCCGGTTCTCTACACTTGCCATACGAAACACAGCAGCGGTAAGCGGCTATTTTACGCTGGTATTCTGTGAGAGCGGGGTCCTTCCTTGGTCGAGCCGACCTACTCGTGCTACAACTATACTACTAATATAGCTGCAGCATAACTCTACCACGAACGAATTAAAATATTATTCTTTAAATTCTTTGTCCGATCTACACAGAACGAACTTAAAGTCTAGCAGTAATATGCTTGGGTTTGGTTTTTTTTTGTTAATTATAAGATCCCAAGCAGATGGTAGTACTTATCATCCCCCCCCCCCCCTTAATGTGAACGTGAACGTGAATAAAATGCCGGCAATTAAAATAACTTATTTAATCGTGATAAAATGCGTATAAATAATTTTATTAAAACAAAAAATAATTAATTTTATAGAACATTCTGTATCGTATTTCATGAAGACATTGGGAACACGTGTGAGGTTTTCTAATACATAATGATTATTATATTTTATTTTAAAAGTGACATATTATTACATTATCCCCTTTATTCCCTTAACCACTCGTGGTAAGCTTAAATTGCTTGTGTTACGAGTGGTTCACGCCAGTAGTCGAATTGCGGATTCGAACCCGTCGGACTCGAAAAGAACTCGAAAAGAACTCAAAAAGGTCGTACCTTTTTGAGTTCGCGGTCTGCGCCCTGCCATTAGGCTACTGCCGCTTATTTTTCATCTATTGTAACACAGATATGGCTAGAAATAATACACGGACAATTATATAAATTAATTTGAGTACATTCTTTTTAATAATATTTTATGACGTTATAAAAATCCCATGGGAATCCATTGCGAGTTATTTATTACGAGATAAGCAGAATAGAAAATGTTATATTATTTAAATTTTAGTGGATTAATGATTTTTTTAATTTATTGTTAAGGATACTGTTACTGCCTATTAAAGTCCACTGTTGATAGAGCTGCTATGTTCTTTTTTGCCATAGTTGCAAAACAAACAAATGAGTATGACAAAGGTATTTGTAATTTAAATGTAATAAATATAAATAAAGTGAGCCAGGATAATAACAAGCTATGAAGCATCCCATCTTAGTCCTTTGAGGTAACAACGCATCTTAATTGAAATTGAATTGGCCTTTGTATGAAGTTGGTTGCAAGTAATATTTATTTCTGTGTGATGACTTCATGAATTCGTTGACAAAATAATGAGTCAGTTAAGTAAACTAACTAACTAACTTAATATAATTAAAGTGAGCTAGTAAAATTACAGTATGTGAGGCATCCTATCCTAATCCTCAGAGGTAACAACGCATCTTTAGCCTTTGTGTGTTGTGTATGACTTCATAAATTTGATGACAAAATGATGAGAAAGTCAAATATACTAAATACATTGAAGTAATATGTACTTACGTACTAGAACAGCTATTTCAAACAAAAAATGTACACTACTCTGTGTTCACGCGGTTGATTTTTATCATAGAATAAACGTAGGTAGAATTATCAGTAGGTAATAGTAGATTGTATCGTTAAATAGGTAAATTATATTGAGTACATTTTTTTAATTTTGTCATTTATTTTGTATATTGTATTTGCTTATTTAATATAATATTGCATAATATTATACCACAATCACATTTTATTGATTTTTATATAACTTGAACTATTTGTGCAATATCTAGAAACACACCAAGGCATGTTTTATCGAGATTGTTTTAAAATATAATTAAGCAACACGTGTCAACTCACTAGCGCCTAGCGAGTGACTGATTAAAGTGCGATGCTATCACCATAATTAAAAAGAACAGCGTAACGACATGCAGTGTCGCCTCTAGTACGTAGTACATTGTAGCTCAATGACTTAATACAAATATAGTGAGCAAGTTCAATTATAGGCTGTGAGGTATCACATCTTAGTCCTCAAAGGTAAAAACGCATCTTAAGGTATTTGTGTGAAGTTGTGTCGTATACATCATTATCATTATCATCATCATCATAACAACCTTCCACAAGTCCACTGCTGAATAAGGGCTCACCCAATAAATGCCACAAAGCACGGTCCTGAACTATCTGCATATATCAACTTCTTGCATGTCGTACCAGGTCGTCACTCTACCTAGCGGGGGGCCTCCTTACACTTCGCCTACCGATACGAGGCTGCCACACGAGAACCTTTCTTACCTATCGGTTGTCGGTTCTTTGGGCTATATTGCCAGCCCATTGCTACTTCAGCTACTCTGATTCTACAGCGGATATTTTTAATTCCATCACTAAGGGAAACCCCTCTCCATATCCTCTACACACATTTTAAATGAAATTGAAGCTGTCTGTAATATTGAAACAACTGTCTCATTATTAAGCTTAGGAACTTGTTTGAAAGCTAGAAAGACATAAAAACCATTAAGTAATGTGAAAGCACTAAAAACTTATCAACCAATCAATCATTATATTCTTTATTTATTGTACACATAAGATACAAAATGAAATATATATAGTCTGGAAGTCAAATAGGGCAGGTGTACATAAATTTGAAAATGAAGTTAAAACATATAAATATATAAATACACACAAAATGATGACGAGTTGAGGATATGTAGGATAAATACATTTGAGGACGGGAATTATGATGGGAAATATTACAGTTCCAAGTAATAAGTTTTAGGTAGATTTTTAAAGGAAAAATGGGACTGAGCACGTCGAATATATAAAGGCAGGGAGTTTCACAAGCGTACAGCTGTAACGGAAAATGATTTATTGAAGAATATGAATGTGCTGAAATACCAAGCAAAAATTGTTAGTGGAACGTAAATGACGATAGTGAGAGGAGGGAATGAATTCGAAGCAGTCTTTCAGGTAACATGGAGTGGAGTGATTGAACAGCATGCTGTGTAAAGCAGAAAGAATGTTAGTATTCCTGCGAAGGCGTTTACGACATTCTGAAATTTGATTATATTTACGGAGTCCAAATATGAACCTTAAGTAATTTAAAAAAAATAGTGTGTTAAATGGTTGAAATTTGACAATGAGTACCGGCAACGGCTGTAATTTTAACGTACAAAATATGTTCGATTCAACGATCGCCCATCCCTTCCTTCATCAGTTTAATCTGTTTGTTTATAAGTCGCACACGTGTCCGACGTCTGGCCACGCTGCTGTTGCGGGTTCAAATGACGCGGGATTAACACCTATAGTGTAAATATATACGAACAAATTAATATTCTATAATGAATTTTATGAGGTAATGGATAAATTTATTCATGTTTAAACGATTTTGCTTTGATTTTCTTTTACTATCGTATAATAAATTTTAAGAAAGAAACATAGGAAATATTCTAATGTTTCGTCTTGTGAAATTTAGTGAAGATTTGATAGCGTCCTAATTTACTTTTCTGTGAATATTTTTATCAGTATGTAAACAGTATGTAGTCAGAATAAACCTCTTCCTATTTAGGCGCGAAGCATGATAAGTAGAAAGTTGTATACGTAGTGGAGCTACGCTGCAGCTGTATTATAGTTACACATAGTTGTAGCAAGAATGGTTCGGATTGACCGGGGAAAGACCACAATCTCATACCAGCGTCAAATCACAAGTTAATGCTGCTATTTTTCTTATGTCGCCTCTACACTTTGGCCAACACAGTGGCGAATATAGTGGCGAATATATTGGCCGAGAGTTGGTGACAGCATCCACACGTTGGAAGGCCGTTCAGTTTACTTCGGTTCGGGCCAATGTGCGGACGAATTTATTTTATTTTAGATGACGGCTCCGTGGCGCAGTGGCTTGGCAATGAGTGGCTTTGCCATAGGTCGCGGGTTTGAATCCCGCACGGAACAAGGGTTTGGATGTGTGTCCTTGTGCAATTTATGTTTGTAAGTTGCCTCTGAGATACAGGAGAAAATCCAAGTGGGAGGGGTAACGTTTTTATAAAATAATTATAAAAGAATAGTGAATTTTAATGGGGCTATAAATAGATATACGATATACGATTAGCTTTATTTATTCTTTACATGCATCAGAAACTGGAATAAATACCATTAATTAGAACTTAACTTATTTTAAAGTTAAAGGAGTTATAGTCGATTAGTCTATGTTTCAAAATTGGTTGGTTTTGTTTTTAAAGTTTAAGAGCCGTGGTAGCTCAGATGGTTAGCGCTCGCTGTAAATTTCACAGTACGCGAGCAAACCGGGTTTGATCGCCGCCGGCACCGACACCGATGAAATTGTTAATTGCAATTTTAAGTGCTGATTTACCACGTGCTCGGCGGTGAAGGAAAACATCGTGAGGAAACCTGCATGTCTGAGGAATAAGAAAAAAAATATTTCGAAGACATGTGAAGTTCGCCAACACGCATTGGGGCAGCGCGGCGGACACTTCGTTGTCCTAAAACCCTCTCAGAAATGAGGGGAGGCCTGTGCCCAGCAGTGGGACGTATATAGGCTCTAACTTTACATTTTTACTTTTAAAGTTTAGCAAAACATGTACTTGCTTTTCTATCAGATATTTGATGTATTTAAAAAACACCTTAAGATTTATTTGGTAATTTAATTATTTTTTGAGAATGACAAAAACAATAGCAATAAATATAATTAACACTGACTTAATAATAGGTACTAATTATAACTTAGAACATAAATGAAAAACTCATGACAAGGAAAGTGGCTCAGGACCATGCTTTGCGGCATTCTTCTGTAATGATGATGATGATTCGAAAACTTGCACGATTAAATTATAAGAAATCGACGCTTTTTTATATAGGATAGGGTGACAAACGAGCACACAGTCCACCTGATGGTAAGTGGTTGCTGTGGCCCACAGACATCTACATCTATCCTCGATTACGAATCATAATGCAGATGCGTTGTCACCCGTGAGGACTAAGATGGAATGCCTCGTTTCCAGTGAAAAGGGTCTCCAGCTCTCTACACTCACCATACGAAACACAGCAGCATTAAACTACTATTTTACATTGATATTCTGTGAGAGCGTGGTCCTTCCCCGGTCGAACCGACCCATTCGTGCTACAACTATACTTCTAATATAACCGCATGGTTCTACCACGTATAAACGACGTTATTCATTTTTTTTTCATTTTAAAATTGTTGCTCGTAATAATCTGATTGTAAATAAATGTTTTTTTTTATAAATAGCTTATCGATTAAAACAAATGTTCAAAAATAATTAAATCGCGCTAATTAAAGTAGTAGGAATGTTTAAAGTTGAAATTAGCACTAAAAGGCTGGTAATTGGGTCATCCACCCTACAAAGAGTGAATATAAAATTTTAATCAGATGCGTGTAATCACTCTGGGAGCTTGTAGCAAACTAAACGCGCGGCCAACGTGTGGACGCGGCGACCAAACTCTGCCAACAATCCTTTGATCTTTTGTAAAAAACCGACACCACACGGATCTCACGCCAACTTGCGGGCCATCGTTCCAATACATACCAATGAAGCCGAAACACCCCGTCTACACGTTGGCCAATGCTATTGGCCAACGTGTAGAGGCGCTTATGCTAACTGTAGAAAATCGGATACTCTTTTAACTAGAATTGAGGCTTTATATTTATGTAGGTGACGAGGAATCTGCATTTTGATTCTTAATTGAATATACAATGTAGATGTCTATGTGCCATAGCATCCACTTACATCACGATAAACGAAAACAAATAAAAAAATAAAACAAAATGGTCAAAAGTAATTGTAGTTTTTTAAAATAATTATACAAAAATCTGATATAAATTACAATAAACAAGGCATGAAAACGAAGTTAAATTGTACTTTTCTCTCTACAATCAAGGTTTAACGTGGGATCGCCATTTGAATATAAGGCCCAGACCTCAACGCTGTCCTTCCTATTTCGGGTGCACAAATGATCCTTCCTTTGTAATTTGTATACGGGAAACGATTGTTTTATTCCATTTGGAGTACACTGCGTGCTTTGGTTGGAAATTTTATAAAATAAATGAAATTCGCATCTGTTACCCTTAAAATGGTTGGTCGAAAGGACACAAAACGAGTAACTTATTTAAATACACTTTGTTCTAAATTATATTTTAAGATAATCCGGAATTTATTAGTCAGTTCTAAAAAAGAAAAAGAAAATAAAGTTTATTTGAGTTTGGAAAGTCTTAAAGAACTAAAATTCCTAGAATATTTAAGGTCGTTTTTTCATTCATCCACCAATGCAATCGTTTGTGTAAGTACAGTGACTTAGAAAATCCTTTGGTGATTACGCCGAGCAGTGCGAGGCGACGCCACAGGGAGGCAGTGACCGACCTTCTCATCGGTAACACCCCATCCGCAGCTGTAATGGAAGCAGTGGAGCTACGTTTTAGTAGATCTGAGGTCAATGTTGCAAGCATCACAACATTTGAAGAGATTAACTTCACTTCCCAATAACGTGTGTAATATGCGATTGTTCACCAGTTTTTCGACAGGTGGTAAACGAATGAATTTTTCAATCGTCAGATAGTCTTTATTCGCCGGTTAATTTGACTACCGGGAAAATTACTGTATATGACATTTTCGACAGTTGGTCCATTCGATAGAAATGTTAAACACAGTTTTTCTTTTACGTGGTTCTGGGCTTATCGCGTAGTAATAAATCTGTTATTATTGTAGACACTCTTATAACAAAAGAAGAGGACATGACATCGTATGCTGCATTTGCAGAGAGTGTTTCTTTTTTGTACTTTTATAATTTTATAACATCAGTGTATAAGTACGTTACTTGATGATTTGAACTCGTTGCATTTCCACATGCATTACGGAACTCCCTGTTTTTTGCCAAGCAGATACCTTATATTTGTTGTTCACCTCATCTTTCTTTTCAATTTCCTAAAATTTGTTTATATTATTTTAACAAACTCACGAAAGTTTTCTGTTTTCTATTTATTTATTTGCAACTGTAATCACAATAACACGAGTTTAAAACGCACTTCACATATTAATAACAGTAATAATATCCTTCAGACCGAGTTTCGGCCACGGTGGTCTGCCTCAACAGAGGCTAGCCATCGGCGCAGGACAGGATTATAGTGTCCAAGTGTATGCGCAAGCACAGGTGCACTCTCTTTCCTCACTCTCATAATCCGATGGGACGGTAAACCGACAATACTTGAGAGAGATCAGCCGCAGGACCAACGGCTTTACGTGCTTTCCGAGGCACGGGGGTGAGACACCGCCAACTTCCTGACTCCGGGCAACTACTGAGAATTTCTTGACGGAAAAAACTCAATAATTAATATTTTGACCCGACCCGAGATTCGAACCCAGGACCTCATGATCAGCAGTTGCACTACTACAACCACAAGACTAACGAGGCAGTCACACAACACATTAATTCCTGTATGTATGTCGGTTTTTACTCACGGGGAATGAAAATTGTTTGTCATGTTGTAACGTTTGTTTAATGAAATATTTTGTTTCATCTCCCAGAATTTAGAAATGCTAGAGTCCAATGAGTTGGCAGGACAACCAAGTAATTCATAAAATTGGTTTTAGTAAATAAGACTATTATGTGAATTTATCCCAAATTGCATGTGATTTATGGGCAACAACTACGTGCACTCGCGTTGCTCTGTCTTTGATTCAATTTGCAACGTAAAATAATAGGCATTAGATATTTTATGAATGACAATTAGTTTAAATAATGTGTTACCACGCATTACGAATTTAAAACATAAAAAGAACAGAATGTTTGAGATTTTTTTTAATTAATTACATACTTACATAAACACTCACTCCTGTCACGACTGCAGACTTCCATTTGGCACGATCCTGACTCACCTCTCTCGCCTCCTCCACATCCATATACCTACGTATACGTGCTCGTCGGTTAGAGTACTCCTAATTTCGTCCGTTTTCAATATATTGCCAATTTGGTCGATAAACTTTCGCCTAGGACGTCAATTGTGCGACATAAATTTGCTTTGTCACTCTTTCCTCATTCATTCTTTCTACATGAACAAACCACCGAAGCATTCCTTTCCTAATCCTGGTCACAACATCATCTTGCAAACCAAACTCTTCTCCTATCACGCAATTTCTCACCCTTTCATTCAGATTCAGCCCTAATATACTCTTTAACGACCGCACTTTTTATTAATTCTTTTTCATAATTTTCCTATATTACTTATTTTTACCTTCTCTGCAAATTTAGTTAGTAATTGCAAAATAATCCTGTATGTATTTATTTCCATGGAGGCTCCGTGCGAATATACAACACGTAACATAATTAACGCACTTTGAGAAAATAGTTTGTTCAGAATCGTTTACTGAATCGATTCATATCATTTAAATAATTTTTTATCCCAAAAATAATTAAAACTACGTAAATTAGAGTCACACTAAATCTGTACAGTCAAAACAAACTGAAATGGACCGTAACTTAAGGCAATAAGACTTTTAAGAGTGCAGTTTTATTTGTATTATTACTAATGCCGTCATTCAATAAAATAAAGAAAAATGAACTTTATTTCAAGCATGTTAAACAACAAACATTCTTCCGGAATTAGTATATGTAATTTGATAAATAATCAGTGCATAAAAATGTTTAACTAAAAATTCAGTGTATATATTGTGATTATAACCTAATGTACTAATTGAGGTGTCTCAGGGTGTGCGTTAATTACGTTACATATTGTATAAATATTGAAAAATCCTTACTTACTTACTTACTTATCTTCACGCACAATCCCTAACGGGGTAGCCAGAGAGAACAGATCGCCAAGTGTCACGATCCTTACATACCTCTTTCGCTTCTTTCAGGTTCATTAACTTCTTCATACATGCACGTCTAGGTATCCGAGTACTCTTGACCCTCCCCTCTTCGAGCAATTTGCTCACATGGTCTTCGAAAGTTAGTCTCGGTCTACCTCGACACCTTTTAATATTTACTTTCGCTTTATATATTTTCTTCACCATTCGGTCTTCACTCATTCGTTCAACGTGCCCAAACCATTGGAGTACGCCCCTATCAATTTTTGTGATAAGGTCATCTTTCAATCCTGCCATGTTGCGAATCTCTACGTTTCGCTTTCGGTCGGCTATGCTAACGCCACACATTTTACGAAGAGATCGCATCTCCACTGCATTCAACTTGCTTTTATGCTTCTTCTGGCATACCCAGGTTTCGCTGCCATATAACAAAGTCGGTACCAACACTGCGTTATGTATTGCAGGGCGTGCACTCTTCACCATGCCTTGCCTTTTTACTAATGCATTCAGGGCACCATTGACTTTGTTTCCGGCAACGACACGCCTATCCACATCTAAATCACATCTTCCATCCCGGCTGAAAGCACTCCCCAAGTATACAATTTCATTTACCTGTTCTAGACATTCCTGATTTACCCAGTATTTCACATTTCGTTCTCTCTTCGTCCTTTTCAAATACCAGAACCTTAGTTTTATTAGCATTCAAACGGAGACCTTTAATTTCACATTCCTCTTTCATACACGTGACTAATGCCTGCAGTTCTGCTTCTGATGGTGCAATAAGCACTGCATCATCAGCATACAGCAGACAATTAACTTTTATGTCACCCAATTTCACACCCAAACAGCTATTTTTCAGCTTCTGTAAACAGCTGTCGAGACACAGTATGAACAGCCAGGAAGACATGACACAACCCTGTTTTACGCCCGCTTGGACGCTAAACATGGGTGACGGGTCATGCCCTACCCGCACACAGGCTTTACAGTCATAGTAAAGTGACTGCACAGCCCTTAACAATCGACCATCCACACCATATCCCGGCAACAGTTCCCAAATTTTCTTCCTTATAACCCTATCAAATGCTTTCTTCAGATCCACAAAAGCACAGAAAATCCTCTGATTAACACTCAGAAGCTTCTCCGTAATCATGCGGAGAGAAAACATTTGATCCGTGCATCCTCTTCCAGGTCTAAATCCGCATTGTATTGAAAAATCATATTGAAAAATCCATTGGTAAAATTATAAAAACGACTTTCAATATAAATTACTTGTGCATCTCGGGCCACGCACAATGTAAAGGTAGGGTTCCGTAATTGCCTGTCACAATTCATGAACTTAAATTGGGCTTTCTTGATTATGAGCATATTAAGCTCGCACTTTAAACGCTATACCGGCTAAAAATTGGTCTAAATAACTGAAAGGCTTATTTTCCAGACTCACATGGAGTGATATTCAAAAAAGATTAAAAATCTCTTCGATTTTGATAATAGTAAACAATCTACATCAAAACATTCACATATCGAGATGATCATAACTGACTATCTGTCTACATATACCAGACAGTGCAACCTTAAGTTATATACGTTAAATACGACCTTACCGTAAACTACCATTGCCCTTAACTCTCCTGAGGGTTGTCGGTCGGCCGTGTATACCAACAGTACCACGAATGAAACTTTATGAGGCTATATGACTGTATGTCAACTAAAAATAAGCGAAAGTAGTAAGTACACAATACCCTGCAAGTAAGAAAGATCCTCCCTGCCTATAGCGCAAAGGAAAATGTAAAGTAAAAGTCAAGTAAGTAAAGCCATAGTAGTAATTCTTATAATACCATCACATATTACACAGAATACCAGCGTAAAATAGTAGCTTAATGCTGCTGTGTTTCGTTTGGTGAGTGTAGAGAATCATAGACCCTTTTTACTGGAAACGAGGCATTCCGTCTCAGTCCTCACGGGTGACAACGCATCTGCACTTTGATTCGTAATCGAGGATAGATGTAGACGTCTATGGGCCGCAGCAACCACTTACCATCAGGTGGACTGTGTGCTCGTTTGTCACACTATCCCATAAAAAAATATACTTAAGTCATTTTATTCATAAAATGTTTATTAATACAGTATATAGTTACATTAAAAAGTTATAATGCTGCTAGTTTTAGGTCATTTTCCATGGGATTATAACAATGTTTTTACTAATTCAAGTACATTTTATAAGTTGGTCGACTATTACTCGTTAACTTATCGATTCTATTCATCAGTGACAGTTCTTCTTATAACTTCTTTATATACACTACTATAGTGTATACTTTTCACGTTTTCAAAAACAGCGGTTTAGTTGGTAGGGCTGGGGAACGTGGGGGGGGGGGACATGAATCTTATGAAAAATACCACTTTAAAGCTAAATATTTCGCAAACGAACCCAGAATCGAAAAAATGTTCCTCAGCCCCAAAGTTTATGTAAGACCAGATAGGTCTAAAGTAAGAATGTTAGCGACGACAAGTGAATTTAAAAACATTTAATCTTAATTGTTTCTTATTTGTGTTATAAAACTAAGTGTTAGCAATGAAAAGTGAATTTAAACGTTTAATCTCAATTTTTTCTTATCTGTGATTTAAACTAAGTATGAAAACTAATAGCATTAATACCAAGAGAGTGAAATAATAACTTATATTAGCTTCAATTCTTATTTAAAAAAAAACTACGTAACGAAAATATAAATGTAATTGCTTATTTAGGTTTAATTAGAATGTTTAAAACAAGATATGAGTTTAGTTACCTATTATGTAGGGGGTATTTTGTGAATTGTGACCCTCTACATATAATTGATATGTAGTATATTAATGTAGGTAGTATCTTCTACGTTACGGGATGTGGTAATTAAAACTGTGTCCGTTTCCGTAGAGAGCGTTTATTGTACTCAAAATACTTATGAATAAAAAATGTAATTATAGTGAACGTGTCGCGCGCGCAGGCGCGATATCAGCATTATTTTCTAAACTGTTGAAATATCATGTACTTGCTCGTACATCTTGCCAATTTTATAAACAAGAAGAAAGTTTAAGGCGATGAACCCCTATTGAGTTTACGGGCAGCCGTAGCGATCACCGCATCCACACTATCGATGTCCGAGACCCCATGCTCCGATGAATGTCCTTGGGTTGGCTGCTCGACATTGTTGGGGTCTGGCTTGTCGCGAAGATTCACGCTGCAGCCTTGACGTCTTCTTTTCAGCCGGAATGTCCCCCATGCAATGAAGGCTACAATAATAAATCCGACTACGGTGTACAACACATAGTTGTGTGTGTCATGTGTGAGTGATTGTACACTCAGTGTTTGTTGCTGTTCCTTGACCTTATCAATGTTGTTTTTCAGCTCTTGTAAGGCGTCTTTATGATCTTCAGGTCCAAATGTATGATTAAAGTCTGTCAGTATGTGGTTCAGGCTTGATTCACGCATGTACATTCTTTCTTCACTGCCTGTTAGTTTCAACTCGCTGTGATAGTCGTTGCGAGCATGAATGATGAAGCTTTCTCCCTTGAGCATACACCCAAGTCCGAGTAACATAATCCCCGTGCCGTGTAAGTGCTGTGACGTCACTCCAGCTGGGCAGAAAATGCGCATCGTGCAGTCTTCGCAACAGGAGAACAGCCACGCGCCACGATTGTGTAATCGCACCCACCTGTCGTTGCAATCCAATACTCTTGTGAGGCATGTTGATGAGTCGCCATTGTTTAATATTTGCGCTTCACATAATGTATCGGCTACCTTAATGTTGTAAATAGGTTGATTGATAGCACATAACATTTTGTTTTCTTGCAGATTTAAGCATGATGATACATCTCGGTTTTCTAAGGGTATTATCATGTCCCCTTTTAGGTTTACAGCAAGGTATTCAGATGTGAGTACTATAGTTTTCTCTGTGTGTCCAGTTATTTGCGGAATAGGAATGATGTGGTTAAGTTCATATTGTTCGTTGTTTATTAGCGGTAGCTTCACTTCGAATATTATGTATGCACTTGTTAAGCGCACGTGCACTCGCGCCAGCTTGTATAGGCTTCGCGTGCAATGGCGTGTGTTCACACAGGGTAGCGATAACTCGCTTGGTAAATGACCGGAGATGATGTTGAGCTGATCTTCAAATTGGTTGGGCTTGATGAGATGGGTGTCAACTCTCCCGTCCTTCACGTCAGTTACTAGGTCTAGGAGTTGCTGTTGTATTTGTCGTATGTTTGAAATGATCAAGTTCACGGCCAGAGCGGTAGCTGTTATGTACATAGCATTGTCATGGCTGAGTTGTATGCGTTTTTCCGTTTCAGCGAGATGATTGTCGATGATACGAAATTGTGTGTTCATTACTTCCTCGTTTCTTTTTAGAAGATTATATTCACTTTCGATGATCGATGTGTGATTTTTGTAGAGATTCAATAGATGATTTTCGTTTGACTGGATTATGTTGATATCCTTCACGTACTGATTGGCAAATCTCTCATCCAGAGTACCAAAAAGGGAGTTTGCTAGGTATCCTATTCCATTCACTAGTCCTCTTCTTCTTCGAGACGGTCCATGTTCTGATCGTAAGATATCGTTATAGTGTTGAATTTCGTTAAGTTCGTGTTGAAAATGGGATGAAATTGTAAGATAGGCTGCTTCATTCTTGCATAATGTGTTCAAATGGTTGACATAGTTTTGTATGTTGTCCAAACTCCGCCAATATGTCGTCATGTTGTAGTATACAACCATTTTCCACGTATCTTGAATAATCTGCACATCAGACACCTTGTCAAAATAAACGACTCTTGAACTGCTAAGCCTTGTTATGTTGATCATTTGTTGCGTAGTAGGTCCAACACACATCGAAAATATAAGTAGTAACGTACAAAAAAGGTTGTTGAAGTGTTTTTTGCCGTTGTTGTTTCTTCGTTTTCTTTGCGTATTTATTGCAGGCTTCGTAGTGTCAACGTCAGAAGATGCAGTTGTATAAGATGACGGATCCAACGGAAGGCGTGACAATTTTGTAATCGGTCGCTTCATATTACTTGTTTTAGTTTTCAGTGTGACGACTCGTACCCGGCCGTCCGCACCTGGGTGAGTCTCCAACACCCGTCCCAGGATCCATTTGGCAGGAGGAATGTTGTCTTCTCTGACGATAACGACGTCCCCAACTTCTAAGTTTTTAGTAGGGAAGTGCCATTTGCTTCGAGTTTGTAGAGTTTGAAGATAGTCAGTAGACCACCTTCTCCAGAAGTCCTTGTACATTTTCTCCGTAAGTTGCCATCTTGTAGAGAAGGTCATGTCATTACCCTCAGCGGATAGTGGTGATTCTAGAGAAGGCTCGCCGATTAGGAAGTGAGCTGGTGTCAAGCAGTCAAGGTCTTCGATATTCTCTGACAACGCCACCAAGGGGCGAGAGTTGAGACATCCTTCAATCTGCGCCAACAGTGTAGAAAATTCCTCGAACGTAAGTTTTTGATCCCCAAGTACTCGTTTGAGGTGATGTTTCAGGCTTTTTACTGCAGCTTCGTAGAGTCCACCAGCAGTAGGCCAGGAAGGAGCGTTAAAATGCCATTCAATGCCCCACTCTGATATGTTAGTTATGACGTCATTGTTTATGTAGCATTGTAATGCCTCCTTTCGTTGTTTTTCCAATGCTCTTGCTGCGCCCACGAAGTTGGTGCCGTTGTCGCTGTAGATGTGACGAGGCTTTCCTCGGCGGGCACACATTCGTTTCAAGGCGTTCAGAAAAGCCACTGTGCTGAGATCGGGGACAAGTTCGAGGTGAAGAGCTTTTGTGCACAGACACACAAATACAGCTACGTAGGCCTTCATTGTCTTTATTCCTCTGCCCTTGTTAGCCTTTACCTCCACATGCCCAGTGAAATCTACACCGGTGTGTGTGAAAGGCCTTGATGGTGTGACGCGTGGAGGAGGCAAATCACCCATAAGTTGGTTGTTGTTGATAGTTTTGAAGCGATGACACGTGATGCACCGTATAAGTCGTTTTTTCACTGCTCTCAAACCGCTGATAATCCAATATCTGTTGCGTAGATATGATAGAGTTAGTCTGGCTCCACCATGCAGGGTCCTCTTGTGCACTTGGTCGATCAGTAACTTCGTTAACCTGTCATTGTAAGGTACGATAATTGGATGTTTTTGTTCTTGACTTAAGTTGGCATTTTCCAGACGTCCTCCTACACGTAAGATTTCGTGTTTGTCCAGGAATGGATTTAAGTTTAAAATACTGCTTGTTATTCGCACTTTATGATGTTTATTGAGTTGTGCAATGTCGTCGGCGAAATGATTAGTTTGTATAGCCTTGATAATTGCATTATGTGCGTTCTGCAGGTCACTCGTTGCTAAGTACGATGACCGCATGGCATTGTTGACGTCACGTGCATTGTTTATGAACCGAAGTATCCAACTTAGGATTCGAGTTACGCGTGCCATACAGCTGTGTTTGTTTAAAAGTTCTCCGATTAATGGCATCGACCTTTGTGACACGCAAACTTGTTTGACCTTTTTCTCTTCAACAGTTGTGTGGAATTGGTCTTGAAGTGGGAGATCGTTGTCCTTTAGCCAAATAGGTCCCCACCATAAATGATGATTCGCCAGTTGTAGTGGAGTTAGGCCTCTGCTGGCACAATCTGCTGGGTTATATTCAGACTTGACGTGCCTCCAGCATCCCGATGGCATGATGACAGTGATCTGTGGTACGCGATTAGCCACAAATGTAGTCCATCTTGAAGGCCCCCCTTGTAACCAACCCATCACGATCATAGAATCTGTCCAACCATGTATTGTTACAATCTGTGAGTTTATTGACTCTATGACCTTTTTCATAAGTCGAGACAGTAGTAGGGCACCGCATAGTTCAAGCCGTGGTAAAGACGGGGGTTTTCTTAATGGTGCGAGCTTAGTTTTTCCCGCCACCAGCGTGATAAATTGTTGCCCTTCTTCACTAATAGATTTACAGTAGATAACGCAGCCGTAGGCTTTCTCGGAGGCGTCACTGAATCCGTGTAACTCGATGGGTTGTTTAGTGTTACCAATCCAGCGTTGTAAAGCGATGGTATTGATAGTGGGCAATTCTTGTTGAAAGGTTGTCCACTCTTGTTGTATGTCTTCCGGAAGAGGTTCATCCCAATTTGTTGAAGCAAGCCAAGCTTGTTGAAATATGAGTTTTGCCTTCATTGTTACCGGAGACAGCCAACCAAGTGGGTCATATAATTTTGATAGATCAGAGAGCAATGTCCGCTTCGTTGTGACGTCACGTGTGTTACTAAGTGGCGCCTTGAATGTAAACTGATCAGTGTGCGGATTCCAGGTTAAGCCGAGTGTTTTGTTACTCTCTGCGTCCTTGAAGTCAAACATATTCTGGCTTATGAGATGTTCAGGTAAAGGTTGAAGCAATCTGGGGTGGTTACTAGCCCATTTGCGAAGATTGAACCCACCGCCTTTTAACAGGTCAATCAATTGGTTTTGAGCGTCTTGTGCTTCTAACATGTCGTTGCTGCCACCAAGTAGGTCATCCACATACAGCTGGTGAGTAAGGATCTCTGCCGCGAGAGGATAGCGGTGTCCATCGTCCATTACGAGTTGTATTATGGTGCGCATTGCCAAAAATGGTGCAGCTTTGGTACCATATGTTACAGTGCACAGTTGGTATTCTTTGATGAGATCTGTAGCAGAGTCACGCCATACAATTTTTTGCAGGTGTTGATCTTCATCGTGTATCAGTACTTGACGGTAAAACTTCTCAATGTCTGCAGTGTAGACGTATTGAAAGGCTCGCCAACGTAGAATCATAGATTGTAGGTCTTGTTGGAGGTTAGGCCCGCACTCCATGAGATCGTTCAAGCTTTGTCCTGTACTTGTCTTGGCAGAGGCATTAAAGACTACGCGCAATTTTGTAGTTGTTGAGTCCAGCTTTTGTACGCCGTGAAAGAAGTAGCTTGGTTTATGGTGTTCAGTGCATAGCTTCATGTGGCCGAGTTGTAGATATTCGTCAATAAACTTCTTGTATGACGTAGAAAATGTTTCCTGTTTGGCCAATCGTTTTTCTAACTGCCGAAATTGTGCGATTGCCTGTGGCTTAGAAGTGCCCAAGGTTTGTTCGTAGTTTATTTTCATTGGAAGTCTGACTGCATATCGTCCGTCTTCTTTTCTTGTTGTTGTGGTTGAATAAATAGATTCACAGTATTCTTCCTCTGATGTTAGATTGTGATTGGTTTCGGTTATCTCCTCCATCTCCCAAAATCGAGATACATCGTCAAGATTAATGAGCACGTGGCAGTTGAAGGTTTTGACATTGCCCAGCAGTACCCAGCCCACTTTTGTCTGTTGAGCCATGGGTGCGTGTGAGGGTCCTCGTAGCATACCACTCATTACTATGTCAGCATACACTCCAGCGTCTAACAGAACGTCCACTGGTCTCGAGATGTTGAAGTCGGGATCCGCCAGTTGTATGTTCTGAATATGTGGCCAGTCTTGTTTTTCGAAGGTGTAATTAGGCAGGTTGCTGAGCATGTTGGCCATTACCATGGCTTCGATTGTAAATGAATGGCCTCCGTACAAAGACTCACAGTCTAACCGTACGGTTCCGTTGCTATGATGTGCTGACGTCCCTATGCCTGAGACTGTGGCGTTTCGATTTTGTCTTTGCAGTCCCAGCCGTTGCGCAGCATCTTCAGTTATTAGATTTATCTGTGATCCTTGGTCGAGAAGGCATCGCAATTGAACAGTCGATCCATCAGCTGCCATCACCTTTAATTGAACGGTCGCTAGTAGGACTTCGTTATAATTTCCAGACACGTGGTTTGCCTTTTGCTGTGACGTATGTGGCTTGTTGCTAGGTATAACGTTATTTGAGACCGCGATTTCAACTTTGCGGTAAATATCGTGCAATGTTGTGTGGTGTGCTTCTTTGCACACGCGGCATCTTTTGTTGGAGTTGCATTTATTGTCGTTGTGTAAGTACAGGCAATTGCGACAAATATGTAGTTGCGAAATTGACCTCATTTTGTCTTCCGGTGACATGTCTTGAAACGACTTGCAGTAGTGTAAAATATGATTGTTTTTACACAGCGGGCAATTTTTGTCTGTGCTTGTATGATATGCTCGAAGAAAACTACGCCTGTTGGTGTTGTTAAAGTCCTTCTTAAATTGAGCTGTTGCCTCCTTGTTGGTCGAATTGTTTGACTTGTTAGGTGTCTGTCTCTTCTCTTGAACAGGTTCAAGCGCAGTAAACTTGTTTTCCAAGAAGTTTATCAGCTCATCCAAGGAAGGTAGCTCTCTCGGAGCCTTTCTGATCTCCATGTAGGCTGCATACGTGTCGGAGTCCAATTTGCCAGTGAGAATGTGCACCAGGATCGGATCCCAAGTCGTTGTGTCGATGCCCAGATTGTGAATAGCATGTATGGTCTCGACACTTGTGTCATGTAGCTTCTTCAGTTCGTATGCATTCTGTGTTTGCAACGCCGTTTGTCCCATAAGGGTTTGTATATGTTTTGTAAACAAAAGTTGTCGGTTGTTGTACCTATGGGTGAGTATCTCCCAACAGGTGTCGTAATTATCAGCTGATACTGTAAGATGCTGTACGATGCGCTCCGCCTCGTCTTTAAGTTTGCCCTTGAGGTGCTGCATCTTTTGCGTTTTTGTCAACATGACATTGTTGTGGATGGCTTCACAGTAGAGGTCCATGAATGTAGGCCACTGGGTATAATTACCAGAAAAAGAAGGAATCTCAATTGTAGGCACTTGCTGATGCTGTTGAGATACTGAGTTAAGCTTACGATTCAAATCCCTTTTTGTAGTTTCGTACAAGGTTTCGTATGCAGAAAACTCTTCTTCGTAGCCTACATCACCGCCAGAAGTCAGGTTATCGATTTGCCAGTGGAGTTCGTCGATCAGTTTCCAGCGAGACTGCAGCGAATTCAGTTTGTCACAAATTTCCCACTTTTCTGTCAACTCTTTGGTGTTGATGTTTTTAATCACCCTAGAGAGCGCCTTGATGGTACTCCAGTTTCCGCAGTTTTCACCTCGTAGTTCGCCAGCATGTCACGAATCGCTTCGTACCGCTTCTTTGTGGTGGTGTAGGTATCATTGATGAAATAGTCGTCATCCAAGTCACTGTCTGTTTTTTTTAGAACACCATGATTCATGTTGAACACCTCCCATTGAGCATTCAAAGCATCCAACCTTTTCTGTATGTATGTTCCTGACTTACGTGAATCAGAATCCTTTTTGAAGTTAGCCTCAATTTTAAGGATAGATTCAATGATTGTTCTCTGTTGTTGAAGTAGGTTCTCCATGGTTTAAGAACGATGTTGTAAATAGTTGGTTTCAGATACGTGTGACTGCGACTCTTACCGTAGTATGCACCTCAATCAAGCTGGTGAGACCCGCTTGTGGGAGGCCAGCAACCAAAGTGACACTACAGATAGAATCACGAATTACTCTTTTTTTTTTTTTTTTTTTTTTCAAATACACTTTACTGTTGAACTATTGTAGACGTAATATGCAAGTCTTAGTTCACGTCGAAAGCTCGAAGGACCAAAATGTAGGGGGTATTTTGTGAATTGTGACCCTCTACATATAATTGATATGTAGTATATTAATGTAGGTAGTATCTTCTACGTTACGGGATGTGGTAATTAAAACTGTGTCCGTTTCCGTAGAGAGCGTTTATTGTACTCAAAATACTTATGAATAAAAAATGTAATTATAGTGAACGTGTCGCGCGCGCAGGCGCGATATCAGCATTATTTTCTAAACTGTTGAAATATCATGTACTTGCTCGTACATATTAGAACTTTCTTTTATTACAATTTTAAAGAGTTGTATTAGAGATATTAACATTTAAGGGTAAATTTAATGATTTTTTTAATAAATAATGTAAATTGTTCTCTTTCTCTTATAGTGATTTAATACGATAATATGTCAATTAATCTCTTATGTAATCTAATTACTCATTGTGGAAATAGATTTTAATTTAATAAGAAGTTGAAATATGTTCTGTATAGAGTCTTAAGCATAGTGTTATCGTGATAAGCGTTGTGCATTCCTGCCGCCTGGTGGCGCTACTTGTATGTTGAGCGGAAAAAGCTTAGCTACTCCGGAGCTAAACCATAAGAAGACCGCGCAACTACTTTTATTTTTTACAAGTATAAATTAAAAGTTAAGTCATATCTATTGTCAGGAATGAATAAAAGTATTGTAAGCTATGTTTTACCACACTTATTGAAGAAATATGTAAATTTTCCTTAGAAAAGGTTGTTCTGTGCTCTGATTGTTCGACGGGGATCATTATTGCCGTGTGCAAATTCATTAGCCCTACAGTGCATAATTTTTTTTTCGGCTTAAAAATATATATTACCTAGAAAATATAATACTATTGCTCGGAAAAATATTTAAAAAAAATCGCAACTCCATAGAAACATACTTATGTAAGTTTTTTCGTATGGCCCACATATGGCACATCGTGCAGTATTATGTAAATCCGTAGTAATGTTTTAGGAATAGTTATGAATGAAATAAACTCATAGTAATCAAACTTTATTATAAAACTATTATAAAACATAATTATAAAATTACGAACTTTTTGTGAAAAATAGAATAAAATATGGAACAAAAACAACAATTTCGAAACTATTTGTGGAATGACAAAAAACAGTTCTTGTCCTTGTTGAGACAGAGTGCCTGGTTACATTTCTGGCAAATTACAAAAGATTTTCCCTTACAAGCAGGTAACTTACATCGCTTCGTAATGTTAGACCAAATAGGAAAGTGTTCCATTCCATCGGTCCTGGCATCTTTTGGTGGTACATTGAGTTTTGGCTTCCTTTTGATTCTTTCATCAAGCGTGTCAGATACAAATGAGGAGGGTCTTCCTCTCTTCTTTATTATTGACGGTCCACACCAACACAATGCTTTGGCCACCTCCAGTCGGAATTCTCGTAACTTCATCATTTTTGTGTTTTCCCTCTGCGTCTCTACTCTTTTATATAAAAGCCAGCTATTTATCAGCATCACATCTAGCAAATGATAGAATATTCTCATATACCACTTTCTTGTACGCATTTTTATTTTGTGTTTTCCCATGAAAGAATCAAGGAAATCTACTCCGCCCATATGCCGATTGTAATGTCCAATAATATTTGGGGCGTTAACTTCTGTGTATTGTTTACGTTTCTTACAGAAACGTTTTACTTTATATTTAGGTTGTTCACCGACAAAAGAGGATGCGAGAACAACAGATTTGCTGTCTAGCCACAGCACTGCTGAGACTGGTACTGCATCAACAGTAGCCACCCATCCTTCTGAATAGCCGCGCGGCCTTTTAGCGGCCGTCAATTCTTTTTGAGATGGCATTTTCAAAGTCATACCCATACGACCCTTGTTCACGGTGCCTAATGTATGAATGCCTTTTTCAGTCAATTAAGAAATCAATTCAGGAGACGTGTAATAATTATCGAAAAAGATGGTATAATTTTGATTTCTTGGAACACTGCGACATAGGCGTACAACAATGTTGCTACTCGTTCCTAAATTACATTCGTCGGGCAGCCTCAACTCAGGATCATTTTTTGCGCCGGAGTAGATTTCAAAGTCATAAGCAAAACCTTTATCATCACACAACACCAACAACTTGTATCTCCACTTATGAGATTTGTTCGGGAGATACTGGCGGAGGAAGTTGCAGGCTTTGGTAGCGCACATTTGCTCATCCACCGAAAGTGTCTCTCATTTCGGCACAGCTTGACATTTCTTTCTCAATGTTTCCAATAAGGGTCTGATACGGAGAAGTCTGTCGTGTCCTGGCTCTCCTCTAGGTTTGTAATTTATGTTGTCATTGAAATGTATGACACTTCGTAATTTTTCAAAGTTACCGAGTGTCATCGTTTCAATTATAAGTGGTATACCTAATATAGAATTCCACAACATGCGAATGTTTGGCTGTGGCACCAGTCCTAACAAGAGACAGATGCCTAAATATTTTTTGAGTTCCGTCTTTGTAACCAAAACTGGGTTTGAGCAATCCTTCTGTATGCTGTATTTAGTAGATTCTTCAGCAATGTGATCCAACAAATCGTCGTCAAAAAAGTGCAAAAAGTACTGCAAATGTGTTTCAAATGTATTATATGGTTGTTCCAACACGTCAACGCCAGTAAATGTGGTATCAGGTGGCTGAAAGTCCATCTTCCGCCATATGTATTCTCTCTTAGGTTTTGGCCTGGCAGGCCTGACAGGCTGTGGGGAAGGTGAAATGATGCGGGGAGTAGGTACTGCTTGAGGTCGTGATGCTACTCGGCTGGATCTAGGATTTACTTGCCTGGAAGTACTAGGTTGTGATGCAACGTTGGCTGTGTTAGAAGAACTGCTTGTTGGCTGAATCACTAACATACTACTGCTTGACCTTGGACTAGGTATGCTCACTTTCTCTTCGAAGAAATCATCCTGTAGTACTTCAGGGCACGTCTCCACTTCGTTCAACACCAAATCCTGGATTCTGATCAAGTCGTCATCGCTGTCCTCATCAGACAGTGCCAGGTCATCTTCACTACCGGAAGGAATTTCGAGAAACTGTTGTATATCATCAGTATTCAAATTTTTCTTTCGGCTCATCTAGAAACAATACAAATATTTTGAAGACACTTATTGCATCGTGTGCCACATCTGTCACATACAAAAATGTATTTCTCTGCACTATTTATTTATGAAATTACAAATAACTAAAATAATAACAAATAGACACATAAACTTACTTCTACAAATTATTTCGTATACAAACTATTCAAATTTATCAGTTTTTTTTTTGTTTTTTTTCTTGCGCAACCTATCGATCACTTTCAAAATACCGTTGGTTTTGAACAAAATGTAAACAAACATTCATTCAGAGACATCTAACCAAAAATTTTAGTACAAAATTTGATTGACCATTCCTTTATAGTTAGTTTACTTTTGACTAGATGACGCTACTTATTTCGAGTACAGAAATATAGAGGTTTTTTAGGTACGTGCCACATGTGTCCCACTATGCGCTGTAGGATTAGTGCCGCGTGCAAATTTTCTTAATTCTGATTGGTCACAGCTGCCTATAAAAAGGGGCGTTTTTTGTAGTAAAACATTCCAAATCCGGCAATGTAATAATAATAAGGAATCAAGAAAATAAATAAGAAGAAACTCTCAAGAATTGTTATTTATTGCTCATCTAACTGCTACTGCATGCTCTCAAATTAACATCCCGCCAGCAAACCCGCTCCATTTATTAAAATTCTCATACACGAGCATCTACATTGGTCCTTCGAAAAGCCGGATCGGGTTTAAGGAAAACTAGGAAGATGCCTTCAAATACGGGATGAAAATCAGTGCAGTCGAAGACTACGAGTAAAAGTAACGCTACTACGGGTACCAGTACGACGGATTGGAGCATGAACACGCCGAGTAATTCTACAAGCACGACGGCTACTAACGCATCAACTTCAGATCGATCGACGCTTTCAAGAGCATCGCCCAGCAGCGTACACAGATAACCCTTCTTAATAAGAACATTGCCAGAAAAGAATCAACATCGGTGGACGTAACCCATACCCCCCCCCCCCCCAACCCGCACCGTCGAAGCGTCAGTTCCTCACCAAGAAGAGAGTCATCCAACGCCGCAAATTCAAGAAAGAATTGTCGCAGTGAAGACATGTCTGAACGAGGGAAGCATACCAACGTCCAGACAAAAGAATCTGCAGCAGCCTCACCCTAAGAAGACGACCCGCGACCCCGCGGCATACCGCGCGACCCGTCGCATAGGAGGAGAGCAGAAGTACAAGCAAAAATGACAATGGCATTAAGGGAACTAGAATTGGCAGAAGCTCGGTCAAAAGTTGCTCTAGCGGAATTGGAATTTCTCACCGCGGAGTCAGAAGAAGAAGATGGTGCCGGAGAAGAGCTGTTTGAACGAACTCGAGAAGTCGAGCGGTGGTTCATCCAGACCGGAGACATGCCTAATAAGAACCACAAACCAATAGAAGCAGAAGAAAAGAAGAGTGACAACCAGGAACTAGCTTCAGTCATACTAAAGCTATTCGAAAAATCACGTGACACCGTTTCACCGAAGCACCTCGAACTCCCTCACTTCAACGGGGCCTGTGAAGAATGGTTAGCCTTCAAAAGATCATACGAGGATATGGCCGCTTCTTTCAGTAACAATCAGAACCTAGCGCGCCTTAGAATAGCAATCCAAGGAAAAGCTAGAGAAGCCATCCAAAGCCTGCTGTTCACCGCCGAAGACCCACGCGAAGTGATCAAGGGACTAGAAGCAAGATTCGGAAGACCTGGAGCACTAGCGTTAGCAGAACTAGAAAAAATGAAGAACCTCCCAAGAGTCGGCGGTCGGTAAAGAAGGCAGTTGAGACAATCAAAGCCCTGAAGAAACCACAGTATCTCAGTTCACTTGAAACGCTGAGAGTTATAGTAGACAAGATGCCGACGTCAATGAATTTCCGTTGGTTTGCCTACCACAGAAGCAGAAGAGATGAGGAAATTCAGGAGCTATTACTCGTCGAAGCGTTCCTAGAAACAGAAGCCGACACGTGCGGAGACTTCGCTCCGACTGAAGCGTCCTCAGAACAAAGAAGAGGAATAAGAAAACCCGTTCATTTGGTACAAGAAGCGTTAAAAGAAAAATATAAGAAGTCATGTCCGATCTGTGAGGAAGAACACTTCTCACTAGAATGCAACAAGTTCAAAGAAGCCAACCTGTATGGAAAATGGGATATGACCAAGAAGGCAAAGATATGCTTCAAGTGCCTTCGATTCAGGCACTCAAGGATCAACTGTAAAGCACCAGTCTGCAAGCTGTATAAAAGATGGCATCATACCATCTTACATTCTGACAAACCACCAGCACCGATAGAAAAAGAATCAAAAAACATAAGTAGCACCTCAGAAGAAAATGTCGCCTCAATTCATAACGCCAAAGGAGAAGAAAAGGCCTACCTAAAGATGATCCCCGTGAACCTCTACGGCCCAAAAGGACAAGTTCGCGTATTAGCACTACTAGACGAAGGGTCAACGGTCACGCTCTTAGACGCATCAATTGCTGAGAAAATCGGATAAAGAAAAACTCATGATTAAAACGGTCGGCGGGAAAGTGTTAAGAAAAGATAGTTCACAGAAGATCGAGTTCAAAATAAAAGGGGCCCATAGAAAAGAAAAAAGGACTATCGTAGCCAGAACCATCGACAACCTGAAGCTGTCTGAACAATGCATAAACAAGGACACCGTGAGAAACTGCGAGCACCTGAAAGTAATTGAAAACCAACTCCTCTACGTCACCGAGAGACCCAAGCTACTGATAGGCCAAGACAATTGGGGACTGATAGTGACAAGAAAGCTGAAGAAGGGCAAACCATCAGATTCTGTAGCCTCCCTCACGAACTTAGGGTGGGTGTTACACGGATGTGAAACAGGAGCAACTGCCACAGTAAACTTCACTCATAATGGCAGAGCGACCACTGGCGAAGAAGACATAGAAGAAATCGTCCGAGCACACTTTCAATTAGAATCTCTCGGGATCCAGAATCGGTCGCCATCCAACGACAGCGATAGAAGAGCATTAGAAACCCTTGAGAAGGCAACGAAGAAACTGCCAAGCGGTCAATATGAAACGGGACTCCTGTGGAAAAAAGAAGACGAAACCCTATCCAACAATTACAATCAGGCAGTCCGACGCCTGGTCAGCATCGAAAAGAAACTAGTACAGGACCAAAAAGCAAGAAAGCACTACGAGCAACAGATCCTGAGTCTGATCAAAAAAGTATACGCAGAGATAGCTCCAGAAACCTCCAACAAAGGAAGAACGTTCTACTTACCCCACTTCGCTGTTGTGCATCCTGTTAAGAAGAAGCTGAGAATAGTGTTCGACGCAGCTGCCAAGCATGAAGGAAAGAGCCTCAATGACGCCTTGCTCTCGGGCCCAGACCTGTTACAATCGCTATTTGGAGTACTGTTGCGCTTCAGAGAGGGACCGGTAGCCATCATGGCCGACATACAAGTCATGTTCTTCCGAGTCAAAGTTAGAGAGGACGACCGAGACAGTCTCATGTTCCTTTGGCGCGGAAGCCGAAGAACCGACAAGCCTGAAGAGTATAGAATGTATTCAATCATCTTTGGAGCAGCGTCATCACCGGTAACAGCGATATACGTAATAAATAAGAACGCAGAACTATTTAAGAACACTCATCCCGAAGCAGTGAAAGCAATTAAGAGAAACCATTACATGGACGACTATCTGCAAAGCTTCGCGTCTACAACTAAAACAAAGAAAATATCCAAAGAAGTGAAAGACATCCACGCAAGAGCAAACTTTCATCTGAAGGGTTTGGCCAGTAACAATTCAGAGTAATATCAGAAGTAGAAGACACCAATAAAGAAAACCTTTACAACTGACCAAAGAAGAGAAGACTCTAGGACTAAGATGGCTGGTAAAAGAAGATGCATTAGCCTTCAACGTCGGGTTACGTAACACGCCGGAGGACCTGCAAGATGGCAGAAGAACTCCAACGAAGGGAGAAGTCACAAGCGCAGTGATGTCCACCTTCGACCCAATGGGTTTTGCAACACCGGTTCTAATACAAGGAAAGAAACTAATCCAAGACTTCTGGCGAAAGAAAATAGACTGGGATGAACCAATTAACGAACAACAAAAGGAAGCCTGGATGAAATACTTAGAGGAAGTATCAACATTAACAAGGCTGAAGATCCCAAGATGCGTCTCACCCAAAGCCAGAAAAGGACAGTTACATACATTCACCGACAAGAGCGAAGAGGCCTATGCAATAGTAATCTACTGGAGAATAGTCGAGCCCGGAGGAAAAGTTTATGTCTCCATGATCGCCGGAAAAGCAAGAGTAACGCCGACAAAACCAGTATCAATTCCGAGGTTAGAGCTACAAGCGGCTTTACTCGGAAGCAGACTAGCCGCTATAATTAAAGAGGAGTCAGAGCTCGAAAAATCAAAAAAGATTTACTGGACCAACTCCAGCACAGTACTGCAGTGGATAAAGTCAGAACCGAGAAAATTCAAAACTTTCGTGGCCATCCGACTCTCCGAGATCGAAGAGAAGTCCAAACCAGAAGACTGGAGATGGGTACCAACTAAGTAGAATCCAGCAGACGACGCCACAAGGGGAACCCCAATCGAATTCGACGATAACGCCAGATGGTTCAAAGGCCCGTCATTTCTCCGTCAACCAGAAGAAGAATGGCCATTTCACGACTTCAAACCAGAAAGTACTATGCCAGAAGAGAAGAACAAACAAAAGGTGTTGGCAACGATGGCAGCAGAAGACTCCCTTTTAAACCCGGAAATGTTCTCGAGCTGGGAGCGACTGCTGCGCACTACAGCCAGAGTGGTTGCCTTTGCACACTACCCATTAAAAAAGAGCCGTAAAGCGACCACCACTACCACGCGCCAGAAAGATGAGCCTTGGAAACCACAACAAAAAACCCAGAAGAAAGAAGCACACGTCTCAAACCCGTCAACCAACAAAAACGAAAATAAGCGCCTATACCTACCCCTAGAAGAAGAGCACCTAAAGAAAGCCGAAGAATTATTAATGAAAATAAGCCAGAGCGACAGTTTTGCGTCAGACATAAGAAGATTGAAGACAGAAAAACCTCTAGAAAACTCAAGTCGACTTAAGAAAATCGACGTTTACATTGGAGACGATGGAATCATCAAATTAAGGAGTAGGACAATGAAATTCCACGACCAAAACGAAAGAAGGATGAATCCTATCGTATTAGACGGGAAAAAAAAAAATAACCCGTTTAATAATACAATATTATCATAAGAAATTCCTTCACGGAAACACTGCTACAGTAATGAACGAAATTCGTCAAAAATTCTGGATCTTGGGTTTAAGAGCAACTTTAAAAGCGGTCGCACACAGCTGTCAATGGTGCAAGACAAAGAAGAGTTCACCAGAGATACCCCCGACGGGAGATCTACCGAGCGAGAGACTACAGCATCATCAGTTCCCGTTCTCCTGCACAGCCGTAGACTACTTCGGGCCGATGCAAGTCACCGTCGGAAGAAGAACTGAGAAGCGCTGGGGAGCCTTATTCACTTGCCTCACTACCAGAGCAGTACATCTAGAGCTAGTACCTTCTCTCAGCACTAGCTCAATGATCATGGCACTCCGACGAATGGCAGCCAGAAGAGGGACCCCGAAAACTATATTCAGCGACAACGGTACTAACTTCGTCAGGGCAAAAAGGGAATTAGAAGAAGCCGCACAAGAAAAAGGCATCAAGTGGAAGTTCATCCCCCCGGGTGCTCCAAATGTGGGAGGTGCCTGGGAGAGACTCGTACGAACAGTCAAGACGGCGCTAGCAGTAGTTCTCAACGAGAAGAGCCCGCCCGAGGAGGTACTCCATACGCTGATGACCAAGGTCGAACATATCGTCAATTCGAGACCTATCACCCCGATCAGCATCGACCCTGAAGACGAGGAGACCCTAACACCGAATCACTTTCTACTGCGAAGACCATGCGGAGCAATGGCGCCGGGAGAGTTCAGTGACACGGAGCTCATCGGAAAAGCAAACTGGAGAACCACTCAAAGACTCGCAGATCACTTCTGGAAAAGATGGATTAAAGAATATTTACCTCTCCTTTCGCCAAGGAAACTCGAGAGGGGAGAAACCAGAGACCCAAGAGAAGGAGACATTGTATTAATAATGGACGCTACGCTACCACGAAACTCATGGCCTCGCGGAGAAGTTATCAAAACCTATCTCGGACCAGACGGAAGAACCAGGGTGCTGAACGTGTGGACATCAGGTGGAATACTTCGCCATCCAACTCGACGTGACATCGTGCTGGTGCCAGCAGAGTCGTCGCCTCCAGGAGATGCAGTGCTACGCACCGTGGGGGAGAATGTTAGCGACGACAAGTGAATTTAAAAACATTTAATCTTAATTGTTTAACATTTAATCTTAATTGTTTCTTATTTGTGATATAAAACTAAGTGTTAGCAATGGAAAGTGAATTTAAACGTTTAATCTCAATTGTTTCTTATCTATGATTTAAACTAAGTATGAAAACTAATAGCATTAATACCAAGAGAGTGAAATAATAACTTATATTAGCTTCAATTCTTATTTAAAAAAAAACTACGTAACGAAAATATAAATCTAATTGCTTATTTAGGTTTAGTTAGAATGTTTAAAACAAGATATGAGTTTAGTGACTTATTAGAACTTTCTTTTATTACAATTTTAAAGAGTTGCGTTAAAGATATTAACATTTAAGTGTAAGTTTAATGATTTGTTTAATTCTCTTTCTCTGATATTTATTTATTTTACTTCATATACACATTAGATGTATATAGGCGGACTTAATGCCTGAGGCATTATCTACCAATCTACCTTAGAGTAGTGCAGAGATAAAAGAGGTAGGTGTAATAAGAAGTATGTACAATACATATATACATATATAAGCGTATAAATATATACATATATAAACATTATGTAAGTATATACACATAAAATTAAACATATATATATATATATATATATATATATATGGTAACGCCAGTTAACAATCTACTTTATCAACATTACATTACATATCGCATTGAGTTCGTTCTAAGTTATATCTACTTTATCAATATGACTAGTGCATATTTTTTGTTTCCTTCCTTCCTTCCCTTTCCTACCGCACGCGCTGCCGCCGAGGTGAAAAAGAGGATCTCGGCGCGCGTCAGTATACTAAGTGATATTACGCCATCCGCAGCGCACGGCCACCCGTCGCGTCTTATATATATTAACCGCAAACCGCGCAGGATGAACATTGAGTTCTCCTGTTTATGTTTAATATTCACCGCATCAGACATTGTGTCTTTGTAACTCATAAAAGTGTGAGACGCCCCCGTAAGGGCAAAGGTGGAGAGTGTGGGACTTCACGAGACTGTTCCGAGAGTGCGTGTGCGCCGAACCACGTGGCGAGCTCGCTATATAGCAGACACTCCAGGAGGAAGGCGCGGCAGCCCTCATCAGGTTAGTGCGTGCTATCCCACCTATTTATTTTCCCCTTTGCCGTATGCACCAAAATTACAGTCCACTAAATCTTCATCGAAGATACCTTAAGTTGCTGGCGTCTCCATTTTTAATGGTCCTTCGAGCCGGATTGACCTTGACTTTCCGCCCTTATTAGATCGTTATCGTAATAAGCGTTTATATAATTAATTATTTATATTTTAATCCGACTTCGGATTAACCCCGCCCTTATTAGAACACTAGAATAGGTCCTAATAGGTGACATTCATAGTAATTTTAAAACTATATTCATAGAATGAATAAGCATATAATTATCTATATAAATTATTTGTTGTATGTTCACATCACGTCATCAACTTTTAACTACATCTACAGATTATACTGTTAAATTACATTTATTATTTGCACATATATTTAAGCATTATATTCGTTATAAATAACTTCATAATTATTATAAAAGTTAACAATTAAAGTTCATCGTTAACAAAACTAATATTTAATAATTCAACCGCGTAGCGAGGTCGCTTACAGACTACCCGCTTATAATTATATTATTTTACGCCGCATAACTTAAGTTGTAATGCCGCCTAAAAAACAAATAGCATCGAATAATAGCGATTCCTCGGATAATGAGGGCACACCTGATGCTGAGTTGGTTTTATTGTTAGCTAAACGAGATGCTTTATTTGAAATAGTGCAAAAAATATATGATATGTCCTCGGACATCTACACGAACACTTCCACGATGGAGCGTTTTCTTGATGGAAGTTCTAATATTAATGCTTTACGTATTAAGTTTAAACAGGTCTTAGATAATTATAATTCACATTTATTAAAAATAAACCCTATTGCTAAACCTGATTATAACAGCCTCATTGCGTTTGAGTCTCTTTGCGGTAGAATAAATAGGCTTTATTTACAATATTCGCAATCTAATTCACAAAGTACTAGTACACCATCTAAAGCCAGATTCACACTTCCGCCTATCGAACTTATGCCATTTTCGGGTGACATTCGCTCATGGCCTTTATTTTATGCTAGCTTTAAATCAACCGTCCATGACAACACATCGCTTACCGACGCTGAAAAGTTATACTATTTGCTAGGTAAACTAACGGGCAAAGCCCTATCTGTATGCTCAGGTATAACTCCTTGCGCTGAAAATTATAAAATTTTATTGCAAGCACTCGTTGACAAATATGAAGACCGGCGTATGCTAGCATCTACATATATTAATCAGATGTTCGAATTTAAGCCATTGCAATCGGCCACCGCAAATAATTTTGATTTATTTACTGATAACTTTATAAGTGCAGTGCGCGCTTTACAAAACTTAAAGTTAGATAATCTCGCGGACTTAATTGTTCTTCATATCGCGCTTAAGAAGCTGGACCCGGATACCATTCGCTCTTTCGAATATAGTCATAGCTCGATGGTACCTACCTTTGATGATTTAGTAAATTTTATTAAGACCCACTCCAAAGTTTTGCAACGCACCGATTCTAGTACAAATTCTAATAGCGCACCAAACAATCGACGAGGTAACGGTAATAATCGTCGCTGTAATAATACTTCGTCGCCGAAGTATCAGGCGTACGTAAGCACGACGACTAGTTGCTCAAAGTGTCTGTGCGATAATATTGTGCATCAACACCTATTTAAGTGTGCAGACTTTAATAAAATGACGCCGCAGGAACGATTTAAATGCGTAAAGGGTAACAATGCATGTGTGAATTGTCTCAGTTTAAGTCATCGAGTGTCTAGTTGCTCTTCAAATTATAATTGTCGAGTTTGTAAATTTAAACATCACACATTGTTGCACTTCCACCGCAGAAGCGATAATGCTTCCCCTGCGCTGGCGCGTTCTCCACCGCTTCAGCCAGTTACACTGAAGTCTACAACCCCCGCGCCCGCACACTCGCCACCCCTCACCGCAGGTGCGCGTTCAGACGTCGCGCTGTGTACTTCGTTCAAGAATGTTTCTCAACGTTCACCGCCTCCCGCGCGCGCAAGTCGTTCGCAGAGAACTGTTTTATTATCAACCGCTCAAGTATTTGCTTACGATGCTAAGGGAGAGAAACAAATTATTCGTATATTATTAGACTCCGCGGCTCAAAGCCATTTTATGACTAAAGAGTGCTGTCATCGTTTAGGCGTTCAACAACACGATACCGAATGTACTGTAGTAAAGGGATCCGGTGGAGTTGAAAAAATTGTAAAATCGAAATCGATTGATATTAAAATTTTCTCACGATTCGACTCGAATATTAACTTCAATATTTCAACGCTAGTTGTTGATCAAATCACCGACCTTTTGCCCACCGCTGTGGTAGACACATCTGTCTTATCACACTTCCATGGCATAAGACTCGCTGATGAATGTTATAGCATGCCTAATAAAATTGATGTTTTGATAGGCGCATCCCTTTTCCCGCACTTACTATGTCCAGACGTAATTTATTCGTCTAACGACTTGTCCGGGCCCTCGGCTTTGAAAACGGTATTTGGTTACGTTATTATGGGCTCAGTGCCGACACTTCAGGTAAATCATTCTTTAACGTGCTGCTCAGTTCTAGAGTCTCCTATCGTTGACAAATTAATGCAACGATTTTGGGAGCTTGAACAGCTACCCTCCGCACCGCCCATTCAGTGTCCTTCAGACATTGAATGTGAAGAGTTTTATAAATCTACGACATCCCGCGATCCTTTTACTGGTAGATATATTGTTGGCCTGCCATTTAAAGATGACGTTTACTCTCTCGGAGATTCTTATGAAACCTCTCGACGACGATTCATGTGCTTGGAGAGGAAACTTCAAGCCTCGCCTACATTAAGGTTAGCATATGATGACGTCATAAAGGAATACTTAGCTAAAAATTATATATCCCCCGCACCGCCGTATGACTCTCATGAACCCGCTCCAATATATGTCATACCGCATCATGGAGTCTTACGCGAAGATAAGAAGTCAACGCGTCTGCGCATCGTCCTGGATGCTGGCAGTAAGACTAGCACTGGGCGATCATTAAATGATATTCTGCATTCAGGACCAAATTTGCAAGGCGACTTGTTCAATATAATTTTAACTTTTCGCTTACATCCAATCGCTATGACAGCCGACTGTCGCCAACAGTTTCTGCAAGTAGTTGTTCGCGATTCTGATCGTCGTTACCAATGCTTCCTATACCGCTTCCGTCCACAAGACCCACTTGTGTTATACCACTTCAATCGCGTGTGCTTCGGTTTAACTTCGAGTCCATACCATGCATTGCGCACGGTAAGACAGCTCATTGATGACGACGGCGCAAAGTATCCGCTTGCGAGTCGTATCGCATTTACTTTGCTATATATGGACGACATCGCGTTCTCTATGCCCAGTGAATCCGAGGCCAGTGAGACCTCTCGGCAGCTGATAGACTTATTCAAGGGTACCCAATGGGACCTGATAAAATGGCATAGCAACCGTCGATCTGTTTTAGATGACCTCCCTACTTCCCATAAAATTACAGGAGAAGTAGAGTTCGATAAATCAATGCCACATAAAATACTAGGCTTGCATTGGTCTACCGATAGTGACGCCTTTTATTTTAAGATATCTGTTCCCGCTGATGTGACGTGCACTAAGCGCGCCATCTTATCTACTGTCGCTCGCCTGTGGGACATAATGGGTTTCGTTGCTCCCACAGTCGCGTACGCCAAATTGTTAATAAAGCAGCTTTGGCAACTTAATATAGATTGGGACGACATACCACCACCGCCAATTATTAAGATGTGGAGGCAATTCTGTGCTGAATTACCAGCTCTTAATGATTTACGTATCCCGCGACATGTTGGTGTATCCAAAAACTGTACTGCGTCACTCCTGGGGTTTTCCGACGCCAGCGAGCGCGCATACGGTGCCGTAGTCTACATACATGTAAAGAGCGTCAATGGTAACACCGTCCAGTTGATTTGTGCAAAGACTAAAGTCGCACCGATGAAACCACTATCTATTGCACGCCTTGAGCTTTGTGGAGCGGTTTTACTCTCAAAATTGCTTCGCAGAGTACTCGACAATTATTCTCTTGACCTTGCAATATCAGTCTATGCCTTTGTAGATTCAAAAGTAGCTCTGTACTGGATAAAGAGTTCGCCACACAAGTGGCAGACCTTTGTTGCAAACCGCGTTGTTCAGATTACCGACAATATTCGCGCTGATAACTTTTATCATGTCGTAGGTACTGAGAATCCCGCTGACATACTTTCACGTGGCGTTACGCCAAATAAATTAGTTTCAAACCCCCTGTGGCTCCATGGGCCTCAGTGGACTTCGTTAGATCCATCTCAATGGCCTCTTCGTACTTTAGACAATGAGGTTATTGCAAATATGCCTGAGAAGAAGATTTTGTCGCACACTGTGTGCACATCCGTCTGTAATTCTGCGATTTATGAGCTCGCACTCCGCATCTCTTCTTGGAGTAAACTTCTACGTATAATTGCGTACGTGTGTGAGTTTGCTAAATTATTGCCCCGCCGCAGCACTACTGTAGTGACTGCTGATGATCTCAGTTTCTCTGAGGTTATAATCCTCCGCGCCCTGCAAAAACAGCATTTTGCAGTGGAATATTTAAATATTGAAGGTAACAAACCTTGCTCGCCCGCTTTCAATCGTTTAAGGCCTTTTATTGAGAATGGTTTAATCCGCATTGGTGGTCGTCTTTCGAACTCCGCATTAGATTACACGCAAAAACATCCAATTATACTCCCGCGCAGTGATCATGTAGTGAACATGATCATTGACTATTATCATATTAAAAATTTACACGCTGGGCCTGAATTGTTATTGTCATTACCCGCACCCAAAGTCAAATCTGACTCTACCAGTCTGTTACACAGGCATTCTTTACTGGATAAATTAGTTCAGTCGTTTTGGGACCGGTGGAGGACGGAATACCTTCACGGATTACAAGTTCGTCAGAAGTGGAACACCCCGTCTACGGCTATCGTACCAGGCATGGTTGTAATTGTGATAAATGATAATGAACCACCCCTTGCTTGGCCATTAGCGATTGTCGAGTCTGTTCATCCTTCGAAGGATGGCGTAGTTCGAGTAGTGACCGTGAGAACTACTAAGGGATACATATCTCCGTCCTGTTGCTCGTATTTGCCCTCTCCCAAGACAATAAATCACGATTATTTTGATTATAATTATTTATCTAAATTAGGAATTAAGTTTATATTTATATATATTAAAAAAGTATTAAATCGCAATATTATATTTATGTATACATTTTCTCGCTTACCAAGTAAGGTTAGTAGATGAGACATGCGCATTGAGCGCATCCTCTCACTTTATATACCGCTTATTTATTTGTTTTCCTTTTACCTTTTATATTACGGTTGTCTTTTAAAGGTGACCCTTTAAGGGCGGGAGGAAATGGTAACGCCAGTTAACAATCTACTTTATCAACATTACATTACATATCGCATTGAGTTCGTTCTAAGTTATATCTACTTTATCAATATGACTAGTGCATATTTTTTGTTTCCTTCCTTCCTTCCCTTTCCTACCGCACGCGCTGCCGCCGAGGTGAAAAAGAGGATCTCGGCGCGCATCAGTATACTAAGTGATATTACGCCATCCGCAGCGCACGGCCACCCGTCGCGTCTTATATATATTAACCGCAAACCGCGCAGGATGAACATTGAGTTCTCCTGTTTATGTTTAATATTCACCGCATCAGACATTGTGTCTTTGTAACTCATAAAAGTGTGAGACGCCCCCGTAAGGGCAAAGGTGGAGAGTGTGGGACTTCACGAGACTGTTCCGAGAGTGCGTGTGCGCCGAACCACGTGGCGAGCTCGCTATATAGCAGACACTCCAGGAGGAAGGCGCGGCAGCCCTCATCAGGTTAGTGCGTGCTATCCCACCTATTTATTTTCCCCTTTGCCGTATGCACCAAAATTACAGTCCACTAAATCTTTATCGAAGATACCTTAAGTTGCTGGCGTCTCCAATATATATATATATATATATATATATATATATATATATATATATATATATATATATATATATATATATATATATATATATATATATATATATATATATATATATATATATATATATATATATATATATACAAACATACACACACACATATATATTAAATATCATATTAAATACTGCTAACTACGAACGCTAAATTGTTTCTGACTTCCATTTTATTGACGAGCATTTCTCGCACTTTAGACTTGAACGTAATCCGGTTTTCGGCACTCCTGATTTCGGAAGGAAGAGCGTTCCAAAGAAGAGCAGATTGAACAAAGAACGATGATTGAACAAAGTTAGTACTAAAAGGGGGGCACTGAAGCAAAAGGTTATTACTAGAACGGAGAACTCTATCATGATTGGAGCTAAGATATTGAAAATAAGGAGTTTAATAAGATGGAGGATTAGGAGACATCAAGATAGAGTAAAGAGTAGTGAGTGCACGTAGACTACGGCGCTGACGAATGGGTAACCAGTTGAGTTGAGAGCGATAAGTAGACATATGATCATACTTTTGAAGATTAAAAATGAATCGAATGCAGTTATTAAGAAGACGGTCATATTTGTTCAAGAGTTCTGCATTCAGGTCAAAATAACACACATCACCATAGTCAAAAATGGGAAAAATTAAGGTCTGCACAATAATCGTCTTGGTCCTGGACGGGAGAAAGTTCTTCAAGCGGTAGAGAGAACGCAAAATACCTGTCACTTTCTGACAAACATTTGACACTTGAGTTTGCCAGCTCAAGGTGGAGTCAATGTGCAATCCAAGGTCTTTCACGGAATTACTCAGTTATAAAATAAAACCGCTAAAAATGATCGGTGGTAAAGCTGTATAGTGATTTAATACGATAATATGTCAATTAATCTCTTATGTAATCTAATTGCTCATTGTAGAAATAGATTTTAATTTAATAAGAAGTTGAAATATGTTCTGTATAGAGTCTTAAGCATAGTATTATCGTGATAAGCGTTGTGCATTTCTGCCGCCTGGCGGTGCTACTTGGATGTTTTTTTTTGCGCCCGAAGCAATTAGAGGCCTACCCTGTACGTAGGGAGGCGGAAAATGCATTACGCATACCACGATAGCCGGTCTATCGTGGTTATGAGGGACTCACCGTCCTACCGGGGACCCTAAGTGATACCCTCTAAAAACCGCCTTTGGGGACAGGCAGCCGGCTGATTAAGCTGTATTGTGCCTTATCGTGAGCGACCCTCTTTTGGGAAAAGAGGGCGCAGGCGGCTACGAGCCGCTGAGGGAGTGCCTACGAAGGCAAATTAATATTAGTTAATACAATAATTTAATTTAATTAGAGTTAGCCTGAGCCGCCAGGAGGCAGTTCAGGTCGTTTGTCAGTTTATTAGGCGGGTCCGAGAGAGAGTTTCTCGGCCTGCGGACTCGATAGCGAGAGAGAGGTGGGGCTGCATAAGTAGCTGCCTCACGAATTAATTGGTTTGGATGCGACTCTGAGGCTTTGAAGAAGTTCTCAGAGAGTTTTTTAAGAAATTGTTGAATTGTTGGGAGCTCTAGGTCTCGATGAAGGTCGGCATTACGGACGTACCAAGGTGCGTTCGCAGCTCGACGACAGAAAAGGTTTTGAACTATTTGGAGTTCATTATTAATATTAGGGTTTGCGTGGGCAAAGACGGGGCCTGCGTAGGACATGACTGGTCGTATACAGACCTTATGAAGGGTACGCTTGTTTCGAAGGGACATTTTACTGTGTCTGCCCAACATAGTGTTGAGCCTACTCAGATAAAACCGTGCGTGACGTGGGGCCTAAAAGTGAGCCCTGTGTCTAGAGTGACACCTAAATATTTGGCGGTCGTATGCCAGGGGACAGGGGTCCCTAGCATACGTATTGGAGGGGTGTTTTAAGACGGCGTCGTTTATAGTCGAAGTGAACGGCGGAGCTCTTCTCCGGGTTCACATCGATGCGCCATTTTTTGAACCAAGCTCCTAGGTCATCGACTGACCCTTGGATCTTGTTCCGTATGAAGGGTAGTGAGATGCCCTTACAGTATATAGCAGTGTCATCTGCGAATAGGGAGAGCTGAACACCTTTCGACGGGACGGGAATGTCGTTGGTGAACAGGATGTACAGCAGAGGAGCAAGTACTGAGCCCTAAGGGACACCAACCTTGATAGTTCGCTGTGAAGATAGCGTGCCTTCGTGTCTAAAACGAAAGGTACGATGCTTTAAGTAGGAGGCCACGAGACGTACTAGACGATCAGGGAGACCTATTTTGTAGAGCTTGTAGATAAGGCCTGTATGCCAGACTCTATCGAAAGCTTTAGCTATGTTGTTCGCTGTGAAGATAGCGTGCCTTCGTGTCTAAAACGAAAGGTACGATGCTTTAAGTAGGAGGCCACGAGACGTACTAGACGATCAGGGAGACCTATTTTGTAGAGCTTGTAGATAAGGCCTGTATGCCAGACTCTATCGAAAGCTTTAGCTATGTTGTCTTATGACGACGAGGATAGAAACCGCTGAGGATGTATTCCACAATGCGGTGAACTTGTTGGGGACATGAGTGTTGGGCTCGGAAGCCGAATTGATGGGGAATAATAAGAGGGTCACCGTCTGTGGGAAACAGATAGCGCCTCATACGAGTTTGGATGACTCTTTCGAAGAGCTTGCCCATTGCCTTGAGGAGGCTAATGGGGCGATGGCTGGAGGGGAGGTTGAGAGGCTTGCCTGGCTTGGGAATTCCAATCACAGTTGCCTCTTTCCTCGTAGTGGGAAAGTAACTAAAGTTGAAGCAGGCGTTGAAGATAATAGATAAAAAGGTTAACACCTGCTCAGGAAAGTGTTTTAGGGCTTGGTTGCAGATGCCATCCCCGCCCGGAGCCTTTTTAGGCTTAAGTCCTTTGATGGGGGATGAAATCTCATCATTGGACACAGAGATAGGTTCGGAGGTCGTATGGGGTGAGTTCCGGCGGCGGACCTCATCCTCCACTGCCTGGACGTGTGAGGGGTCGACGGGTTGGGAGCTAGGCGAGCATTGAGCGTCAATGCTATCTGCAAAGCACTCAGCCTTTTCCTCGTCCTCGAAGGCAACCGTGCCGTCGGGACGAGAGAAAGGGGGAGTGTGGGTGATAGCGTCTATGCGGAGGACTCTGGCCATCTGATAGTACGCTGTATGAGATGGAGAGATATTCTTCATGAGTTCACTCTTTTCGAGGTCTCGAAATTCAGAGAGGCGGAAGCGGAGTTCTCGTTGAAGACGATTAACCGCGCGCCTATATTCGGGGGTGGGATATTTTGCTGCTCTCCGGAAAGCGGCTTTTTTGGCTTTTAATAGGTTGCTAATATGTAGGGGAAGCCCACTATTGTTAGCAACCGGGACGACCCTTTCGTTCTCCTTAAGGGAGGATTTAATAAGGGTGGAGAGTGAATCGACTGCGGTGTCGATTTTTTCAGGACTGTCTAAGTCCGACGGTAGAGAGATGGTAGAATCCTAAGAGTCCAGAGCTTTAGCTAGGGACTCCTTGAATCCCTTCCAGTTAGTGAAGGTTTTTTAGGGGTGGGGGAGGTAGCTGATGGCCAAGAATGAGGGAGACCGGTCGGTGATCGGATCCTAGATCGTCTAGAGTCTCGATTGCTCTGAGGTTGAGAGAAACTCCTTGGAGTAACGCAAAATCTAGTACATCGGGGGCGTGATCGGTGTTATCGGGAAAGTGAGTAACACCGAGGGGACTATGGACGGTAATATCAAGAGACTGCGTGATATCGAGCAGTATCTTGCCACTATGGGACGTAGTGCGGCATGTCCATTCAGTATGCTTAGAGTTAAAATCTCCAAACATAATGACTGAATTGCCTAACGATAAAATGGCCTCAAAATCTTTTTTGTGGGGCTGGGTTCCTGAAGGGATGTAACAGGAGGCTATGAGGATGGACTGATGTCCAGTCATAGCTAGCCTGCATACCGTGGCTTCCATGTTGGTAAGCTGCGGAGTAGAAATGGGCGAGCAATGAAGTGTCTTCTTGTAATAGATGCCCGTTCTGCCGCCTCGACGGTCGGGTCTGTCGTTACGAAGAAGAGAGAAGTTTTTAATAGAAAGGCCTTTAGCGTCCTTGGTTTTGAGATTAGTTTCCTGTAGGAGGAGGAAATTGACTTCACGATTCCGAAGAAAGAGCTTAAGCTCTGGGAAGTTATTTCGCAAGCCGCGAATATTAAATGATACAAGCGATAAACCCTTAGGTTTGATACGACCGTGAGATTTTGGTAGATTAATTTACACTGACATTGAAGTTAAGTTAATTAGTTAACTTAACTTACAATGCTAACAGTAGATTATTATGTTCTGCAAGAACGAGGAGAAATTCTTGGGGGGACTTCGCCGCGCGCAGTTTGCGTGCTACTACGGCAATTTCCCTAACGTCAATATTCCTAATAGCGGAATATAGAGTGTTGTAATCATCAGGTGTGGGCTCTGCCTCGTGGGCGTAGGAGGTTAACCGCGGTGGGTCAACCTTTTTGGGGCCCTAGGGAAAGACTGGAGGCTGCATGGGCCTGGAGAAGCCCGGAGGGGGCCGAATTATGCCCTGAGGGGGACTAGAGGGACCCTGAGAGGGTCGAGAGAAGCCCTGGATAGGCTGAGAAGGGCCCTGACGGGGCCGTTGTTGGAGGGCCGGGAATGAGCGGTCATTGACCGTCGGTGGAGCTTGCCTACTAGGGCGAGGTTGAGGTGCGCGGGGGCAACCCTTATAATTAGCCGGGTGTCCTGTCTGCTTACACAGGACACATGCGGGCGGGGATTCGGCATCTTTGGGCTGGGGACACTCTTTTGTGTTGTGGGGTTCTAGGCACTTTACGCACCTGGGTGGGGCGGAGCAGTTGGCCGCCGCATGGCCATATAGTTGGCAGCGGTGGCACTGCACCGGGAAACCGGGCCTATGTGGGGGCTCTACCTTCACCCTCGACAGGCCACACACTGTGCGTACCTGCCGGAAGATGGCTTTAGCCTCCGGCACGTTCGATAGGATTACTAAGGCAAGGTTGCACCTCTTGCCCGTTCTGTTGTGCATTTTGTGCACTGCTTCTGCGGGGAAACCTTGGGACTTAAGGTCCTCAAGGATTTCCTCGTTAGAGAACTCGAAGGGGACGCCTCGGATGATGGCCCTGACTTTACGCTTTTCAGGGAGAGCGTAAGTGAGGTAGGAGACTCGTTCGGCTGTGAATAGCCGGGTGATTTGACGGAAATCCTCGATCGAGCTTGGGATGATTTTGATCGCCTCCCCGAGGTTGACGGCATGATCGTACTTGATACCTGCGTCGTAGCAGGTTTTTGACAACTGGGTGAATTTTGCCTTGTCTCTTAGACAAGGGGCGGAACTTGCTTCTTAGCAAGGACTGGAGCACAACGAGAGGCTGGTTTGGACGGTGTGGGGATGTCTAGTGACATCAGTGGGACGGCGGCAGCGTCGAGGGCTGCGGAGGTTGTAGGAGCGGCAGGGGCCGCTGAAATAGGAGGGGTACGTTTTGACGCGGCGCGCTTACCGTTGCGCTTGGAGGTGACGGTGGTAAACGTGGACTCCCCGGTTCCGTCGGATTCAGAGGACTCCGATGAACCGGAGCCTGAAGTAGTGGCGGGCCTCTTCCGGGAGGTCGGCGCCGAGGACTCGGAGCATGCGTACTCCATTTCTAAGGGGGCAGATTCAAGGGGGGCAAAGGAGTTCCTCGTTTCGAGGTATGACGCGAGTACTGGTGACGGATGGTGTGCCTGAGGGGCAGGGAGGGGAGCCTGGGCGGCGATGGTGGCGATGGCGACGAGGACCGTCTCATTGCCATTTAAACCGTATTGGTTAATGAGGGCGGCTAGGGACTCAGTGAAGCTGGATGTGGCCATTTTAGTGCAGAAGAGCTAAGCTCGGTAACGGTGAGGACGAGTCCCTGTTCTCGGTGGAACAGGGAGTTGGACGCGACACGTAATACGAGACAATACACGTAATAATAGTATGCACGAACAACAATAAAATAAAAGAGACAATACAATACAAAAAAAATTGAAAGAAAAATTGAAAAATGATAAATGAAAATGATAAATGGAAATGATATATGAAAATGAAAAGGAAAAGTGAAAATGAAAAGTGAAAATGAGAATGAAAAGCGGAAGTCAGTCAAACCTCCCTGCCCGAAGACAGGGGGGCAAGAGCTGTAGCGTGAAAGTGACTCACCAGCCTCGACGCTGTTCAGCGTGAGCAGGACAGCGGAGGCGCGTGAGAGCGAGACAGCACTACTGTACTGTACGGGAGCGCGGACCACCAGGAGATGACCGTCCAAGAACGATGCCGCCGGCGGACTGAGCACTGCGTCAGCGCTGTGCAGTGCGAGCGGGACAGCGGAGGCGCGAGAGCGGGAGAGCACTACCGTACAGGAACGAAAGCGCGGACTACCTGGATGCTACCGCTCGGAAGCGATGCCACAGGCGGAATGATGACTTGTATAGTGAGCGGAAAAAGCTTAGCTACTCCGGAGCTAAACCATAAGAAGACCGCGCAACTATTTTTATTTTTTACAAGTATAAATTAAAAGTTATATGAATGTTTTATATTCGAAACAATAAAGATAAGTCATGTCTATTTTCAGGAATGAATAAAAATATTGTAAGGTATGTTTTACCACACTTATTGAAGAAATTTGTAAATTTTCCTTAGAAAAGGTTGTTCTGTGCTCTGATTGGTCGACGGGGATCATTAGTGCCGTGTGCAAATTCATTAGTGTTGCGTGCAAATTTTCTTAATTCTGATTGGTCACAGCTGCCTATAAAAAGGGGCGTTTTTTGTGGTAAAACATTCCAAATCCGGCAATGTAATAATAATAAGGAATCAAGAAAATAAATAAGAAGAAACTCTCAAGAAGTGTTATTTATTGCTCATCTAACTGCTACTGCATTCTCTCCAGTTAACTTCCCGCCAGCAAACCCGCTCCATTTATTAACATTCTCATACACGAGCATCTACAAAGAAGTACCTAAAATAAAAATGTATTTTAAGATGTTACTCCATTATAAGATTTTATTATTTTGTAGGCGTGATTAATATATAACTATGCCAAATTACAGATTTTTAGTACCTAAGGTCTCTCAGTAAAACTGAGGACGGACGGACAGGTGGACTTCTTAGCTTCAAAAACTTGTAAACATTATTTTTGGGTTGTTAAGAAATATTTATTTAGGAAACATTTTTTATTAGAAATTATATTTACCAACGTAATAATAATAAAATTTTCATTTGTTGCGCTGTTTTACATGAAAAGGATTGATGCCATCAAAAATATAACTTGTAAAAAAACAAGTTTCGGAATTCAGTTCTTCTACCGTAAAAAGTTGTGAGATCCGTGTAATACCAAGTCGGTTAATTTATTCAGTCCCTACTTAAGGGTACCATTTTTTTTATAGAAGAGGGGGCAAACGAGCATGCGGCTCACCTGATGTTAAGTGACTACCGCCGCCCATGATCAACCGCAACACCAGGAGAACTGCGGGTGCGTTGCCGGCATTTTAGAAAGGAGAAAGCTCTTTTCTTGAAGGTCCCCAGGTCGTATCGGTCCGGAAAAATCGCCGGTGGTAAACTATTCCACAGAGAGGTTGTACGTGGAAGAAAACTCCTTGTGAAATGTACAGTAATGGACCGCCAAGCATCCAGATGGTGTGGATGGTATCGGGACGTTTGCCGTGTAGTGCGTTCACGAAATTTGGCGGCTGGGATTAATCCGAACAATTCCTCAGAGCACTCCCCGTGATAGATGCGATAAAACACGCAAAGAGATGCAACATCTCTTCGCAGCGCCAGTGAATCGAGCCGATCGGAAAGCACTCGGTCGTCGACGATTCGAGCCGCTCTGCGCTGGATGCGGTCAAGTGGAAGGAGCTGGTACTGGGGAGCCCCAGCCCGGAGATGGGAATAGTATTCCATGTGCGGCCGAACCTGCGCCTTGTAAAGTTTCAGACGGTGTGCCGGCATGAAATACTGTCCCGCTCTACTGAGCACGCCAAGCTTTTTAGAGGCCAATTTGGCCTTCCCTTCCAAGTGACCACGAAACTGCACGCCACTCGATATGTCGACGCCGGGGATTCCGATACTGGCTGAGGCAACAAGGGAAGTGCCTTGAAACTGAGGGAATACGACAAAGGGGTTCTTTTTAGCGGTTAACGCGCAAACTTGTGTCTTCTGGGGGTTAAATTGGACTAGATTTAGTCGTACCCAATCCGAGACTCTGTTCAGCAAAGACTCGACTTCAGACACAAGTTTGTCCCGGCACTCGGAGACGTTTTCCCGAGAAATATTGGCTCGGCCGGTGTAAAGAGCATCACCAGTGCTGTCATCCGCATAGCAATGAATGTTACGGGTATGCAACATATCATTGATATGCAGAAGAAACAGCGTTGGCGATAGCACGCAGCCCTGTGGAACACCAGCATTAATAGGCTTGCAATCGGAGCTCGCACCGTCTACAACGACCTTGATGCTCCGATCTTCAAGCAAGCTGGTGATCTAATCGCACAATTTCTCGGGAAGCCCATAGGAAGAGAGCTTTGAAAGAAGCGCTTTGTGCCAAACCCGATCGAAGGCCTTCGCAATGTCCAAACTAAGGGCCAATTCCTCCCCCTTGAACTCTACTGCCTCCGCCCATCTGTAAGTGAGGTAGACCAGAAGATCACCAGCTGACCGACCACGGCGAAAACCGTATTGGCGGTCACTAATCAGCTGGTGATCCTCAAGGTACCTCATGAGCTGGCAGTTTACAATGGACTCCATTGTTTTGGAGAACAAGGAGGTGATGGCGATTGGCCGGTAGTTGGACGGGTCTGAGCGGTCGCTTTTTTTAGGGATCGGGTGGACGAAAGCCGTCTTCCATGATTTTGGGACTACGCCTAGGGAGTAGGAGTACCGGAAAAGACGCGTTAAAACCGGTGCCAACTCTGGAGCACACGTCCTCAGCACAATTGGGGGGATTCAGTCAGGCCCACTCGACTTGTGGATGTCCAGGGAGAGGAGTGCTTTGCGAATATATACTATATCAATATTAAAAATCTTTTATGTTTTAAATAAATAGATTGACTTCGGCCATCGCATAAAAACACAATGTATGTCACAAGTAATACATATTATATTAAATTCGATTGATTAGTGCGATTGCCAAGTCAATCTATTTATTTAAAACATTAAGGATTTTTAATATTGATATGGTCACAATAATATATTGTTATGTTAGCTTATTACATAATAACTTGAGATGGAAGGACCCTTAAGTAGGGACTGAATAAATTAACCGACTTGATATTACATGGATCTCACAACTTTTTACGATAGAAGAACTGAATTGCGAGACTTGGTTTTTTTTACAAGTTATGTTTTTGATGGCATCTCATTTCTTTTTGCAGATAGTCATACTTTTTTTCCTTCCGGTTCCTTATACCTCTTGATTACCAACAGGTACCTATCTACACTTTTTATTCCATTATATTATGTACATTATGCAAGTATACTGATTCATTCACTGCAAATATAACTTTGTAATCCTATATATTTACATGGGATTACAAAGTTATTAATGCAGTTATTGTATCTGGAAAACTGGACCGAAATTGAAAAATATTTTAGTTTCTTTCATAATTGATACAATAAACACTAGTGTTGTAATAATACTAGTTTTTACGGAATTTATCGCGTATATTTAACTTTTTAAATACCCGACGTTTCGAACGCTTTACAGCACTCATGGTCACGGGCGGGACTGAGATGTTCAACGTCCATATGTCATAGTTAACCGCGGTTACCATAGATTAAAATTTAACTTTTGTTCCGATCTATGCAGTATGAACTTATGGTATCCTGAAGTCTTGCAGTTGTATGCTTGGGTTGGGATTTAATTTTATTTATTATAGGATCCCAAGCAGATGGTAGCACCCAGCCATCTTCTCTATTGAAATTAGGATGTTTTTTGATTTCAATAGCCTCGCGAATCATCCTTGGAAGGAATCGGTGTTCTTTAGCGAGGATCTGCGGTCTATCAAATCTGATGTAGTGACGGGGGCGATCCTGTACGTGTTCACAGACTGCAGACTTCCCGGAGCGTCGATTCTTCACATCAGCTATATGTTATTTAACGCGGGTTTTTATTGATCTTTTAGTTTGTCCTATGTAGGAGAGACCACATTCACAATCAAGCTTGTACACTCCTGCATCTTGCAGAGGGACATTACACTTGACCGATGGTAAAAACTGACCAATCTTCTTCAGCGGCTTGAAGTATGTTTTTATGGAAGCGCGCTTCAAGATGTAGCCAATCTTGTCAGTGACTCCTCTAACATATGGCAGTACAGCAGGTACACGCTCGACTGTGGCCGGCTTCACTCGTTCACTGTGACGTAGGCGCGGGACTCGAAGCTTGTTGTCATGCAAAACTTGCTTGACATGGTGGAGCTCTGCAGCCAGGTGTTTACTGTCACAGATCCCTCGTGCTCTCTGAAACAAAGATTTACCCACGGTAGCTAGCTGTGAAGGATGGTGGTGAGAATCACCGTTTAAATATCTATCTGTATGGGTCTTTTTTCTATACACAGTATGGCTCAAGGTGTTATCAGGATTCCGAATTACTAACACATCTAGAAAAGCTAAGGAATTGTTTGCCTCTAACTCCATTGTGAACTGAATTTTAGAATTTATAGAGTTAAGATGGTCTAAAAATGCAGTTAATTTATCTAAAGGTAGAATTGTGAAAGTGTCGTCTACGTACCGCTTGTAGAACCTTGGATTTATGGGAGAACTAAGCAGGGCTTTCTCCTCAAAGTCTTCCATGAATATGTCGGCGACAATGGGAGATACAGGTGAGCCCATCGCCACACCATCTACTTGCTTGTAGAACTCCTCCTTCCACAATAGGTAGCCAGATGTAAGGCAGTGTCTGAGTAATACTGCATATTCTACGGGCATGTTGTTTTCTTCCAGCCTTCTAGTTACAATTGAGATGCAGTCTTCAACAGGTAAGCATGTAAACAATGACTGCACATCAAAACTGACCATAGTTTCATTGTCTGCCAGATGTAGGTCTTTAATCTCGCTGACAAAATGGTAGGAATCCTTTATGTGTGCTCTTGTATGTCCCCTGAGTGGTGAGAGTATTTTCGCTAAGTGTTGAGCCAATCTGTAAGTTGGTGAATCGATTTGGCTCACTATGGGACGTAATGGAGCATTGGGCTTGTGTATTTTTGGTAACCCATACAATTTTGGTGATTTGGCGCACGTAGGTATTATCCATTTTACGTCCAGATTTAATTTTTCGGAGTGTTTCTTTATGAGGTCACTAGTTGTTTTTAGTGTGCTATTTGTTGGGTCGTTTTTAACCTTTTTATAAGTACTTACATCCGACAAAAGTTCTTGTATTTTAGAATTATAATCTGACGTATCCATGACTACCGTGGCGTTTCCCTTATCTGCGCGGAGAATCGTAAGTTCGTGTTTATTGCGTAGGTTCTTTAACGCTATAAATTCGTCTTTGGGAAGATTCGGTTTAGGCACTGAACATCGACGTAACATAGACGAAATGTCTTGACGTATCGCCTCCAAATCTTCTTTCTGCATATTATTTTTAAATAAACAGTCCTCAACACTACAGATAATTTCTTCGTACGGTAATTTGCGGGGTGTAAGTGCAAAGTTTAGGCCTTTGGATAAAACCCTAATTGTTGCATCATCCAGTGTTTGTTTTGACAGATTATAGAGCGCGATTAAACTATGATCTGTGTTTGTCAATGGTTGCTTTCGGTTCTGGCATTGATTCAGATGTTTGACATTTGACTTGTTCGTTAATTTTTGATATTTTTCTATATGTTTGTTTTTGCATTCATTATATTTACTAATTTCGCGTTTATTTAATGTTTCCATGCAAAAATTATAGTCAAACGTCGTTAAAACTTTCTTCAATTCACTGGATGATGTGTCTATGGATTTGTTTATGTCATATAGATCGGAGCGTTTTTGTTGGATTACCGTCCGTAACAACTTTTTACTCGCCTGATTTAAGATCTTAGCGCTTCCTCGAATGTCCTTTTTGGTTGATATTTTGACACACGTAGGAATGAGATTATGGTCACGGCATCTCTTCAAGAAATTTAAGGCTGTTAGATATCTTGCGCGCTTGGTCTTTAGATCTTCTAATCGGCGTATTTTATTTGCAATTACCAGTCCGTACTGGTTTACATAATGATTTCTTATATTTACGCGAACGCTACACATTGTAATAATACTAGTTTTTACGGAATTTATCGCGTATATTTAACTTTTTAAATACCCGACGTTTCGAACGCTTTACAGCACTCATGGTCACGGGCGGGACTGAGATGTTCAACGTCCATATGTCATAGTTAACCGCGGTTACCATAGATTAAAATTTAACTTTTGTTCCGATCTATGCAGTATGAACTTATGGTATCTTGAAGTCTTGCAGTTGTATGCTTGGGTTGGGATTTAATTTTATTTATTATAGGATCCCAAGCAGATGGTAGCACCCAGCCATCTTCTCTATTGAAATTAGGATGTTTTTTGATTTCAATAGCCTCGCGAATCATCCTTGGAAGGAATCGGTGTTCTTTAGCGAGGATCTGCGGTCTATCAAATCTGATGTAGTGACGGGGGCGATCCTGTACGTGTTCACAGACTGCAGACTTCCCGGAGCGTCGATTCTTCACATCAGCTATATGTTCTTTAACGCGGGTTTTTATTGATCTTTTAGTTTGTCCTATGTAGGAGAGACCACATTCACAATCAAGCTTGTACACTCCTGCATCTTGCAGAGGGACATTACACTTGACCGATGGTAAAAACTGACCAATCTTCTTCAGCGGCTTGAAGTATGTTTTGATGGAAGCGCGCTTCAAGATGTAGCCAATCTTGTGACCATAATCTCATTCCTACGTGTGTCAAAATATCAACCAAAAAGGACATTCGAGGAAGCGCTAAGATCTTAAATCAGGCGAGTAAAAAGTTGTTACGGACGGTAATCCAACAAAAACGCTCCGATCTATATGACATAAACAAATCCATAGACACATCATCCAGTGAATTGAAGAAAGTTTTAACGACGTTTGACTATAATTTTTGCATGGAAACATTAAATAAACGCGAAATTAGTAAATATAATGAATGCAAAAACAAACATATAGAAAAATATCAAAAATTAACGAACAAGTCAAATGTCAAACATCTGAATCAATGCCAGAACCGAAAGCAACCATTGACAAACACAGATCATAGTTTAATCGCGCTCTATAATCTGTCAAAACAAACACTGGATGATGCAACAATTAGGGTTTTATCCAAAGGCCTAAACTTTGCACTTACACCCCGCAAATTACCGTACGAAGAAATTATCTGTAGTGTTGAGGACTGTTTATTTAAAAATAATATGCAGAAAGAAGATTTGGAGGCGATACGTCAAGACATTTCGTCTATGTTACGTCGATGTTCAGTGCCTAAACCGAATCTTCCCAAAGACGAATTTATAGCGTTAAAGAACCTACGCAATAAACACGAACTTACGATTCTCCGCGCAGATAAGGGAAACGCCACGGTAGTCATGGATACGTCAGATTATAATTCTAAAATACAAGAACTTTTGTCGGATGTAAGTACTTATAAAAAGGTTAAAAACGACCCAACAAATAGCACACTAAAAACAACTAGTGACCTCATAAAGAAACACTCCGAAAAATTAAATCTGGACGTAAAATGGATAATACCTACGTGCGCCAAATCACCAAAATTGTATGGGTTACCAAAAATACACAAGCCCAATGCTCCATTACGTCCCATAGTGAGCCAAATCGATTCACCAACTTACAGATTGGCTCAACACTTAGCGAAAATACTCTCACCACTCAGGGGACATACAAGAGCACACATAAAGGATTCCTACCATTTTGTCAGCGAGATTAAAGACCTACATCTGGCAGACAATGAAACTATGGTCAGTTTTGATGTGCAGTCATTGTTTACATGCTTACCTGTTGAAGACTGCATCTCAATTGTAACTAGAAGGCTGGAAGAAAACAACATGCCCGTAGAATATGCAGTATTACTCAGACACTGCCTTACATCTGGCTACCTATTGTGGAAGGAGGAGTTCTACAAGCAAGTAGATGGTGTGGCGATGGGCTCACCTGTATCTCCCATTGTCGCCGACATATTCATGGAAGACTTTGAGGAGAAAGCGGTACGTAGACGACACTTTCACAATTCTACCTTTAGATAAATTAACTGCATTTTTAGACCATCTTAACTCTATAAATTCTAAAATTCAGTTCACAGTGGAGTTAGAGGCAAACAATTCCTTAGCTTTTCTAGATGTGTTAGTAATTCGGAATCCTGATAACACCTTGAGCCATACTGTGTATAGAAAAAAGACCCATACAGATAGATATTTAAACGGTGATTCTCACCACCATCCTTCACAGCTAGCTACCGTGGGTAAATCTTTGTTTCAGAGAGCACGAGGGATCTGTGACAGTAAACACCTGGCTGCAGAGCTCCACCATGTCAAGCAAGTTTTGCATGACAACAAGCTTCGAGTCCCGCGCCTACGTCACAGTGAACGAGTGAAGCCGGCCACAGTCGAGCGTGTACCTGCTGTACTGCCATATGTTAGAGGAGTCACTGACAAGATTGGCTACATCTTGAAGCGCGCTTCCATCAAAACATACTTCAAGCCGCTGAAGAAGATTGGTCAGTTTTTACCATCGGTCAAGTGTAATGTCCCTCTGCAAGATGCAGGAGTGTACAAGCTTGATTGTGAATGTGGTCTCTCCTACATAGGACAAACTAAAAGATCAATAAAAACCCGCGTTAAAGAACATATAGCTGATGTGAAGAATCGACGCTCCGGGAAGTCTGCAGTCTGTGAACACGTACAGGATCGCCCCCGTCACTACATCAGATTTGATAGACCGCAGATCCTCGCTAAAGAACACCGATTCCTTCCAAGGATGATTCGCGAGGCTATTGAAATCAAAAAACATCCTAATTTCAATAGAGAAGATGGCTGGGTGCTACCATCTGCTTGGGATCCTATAATAAATAAAATTAAATCCCAACCCAAGCATACAACTGCAAGACTTCAAGATACCATAAGTTCATACTGCATAGATCGGAACAAAAGTTAAATTTTAATCTATGGTAACCGCGGTTAACTATGACATATGGACGTTGAACATCTCAGTCCCGCCCGTGACCATGAGTGCTGTAAAGCGTTCGAAACGTCGGGTATTTAAAAAGTTAAATATACGCGATAAATTCCGTAAAAACTAGTATTATTACAATGTGTAGTGTTCGCGTAAATATAAGAAATCAAACACTAGTGTTGTTTAAGTTTGCAGCTTCTATATCCGCTAAAACTGCCTAAGAGTTTTAATGATCGGTCAGTCAGTGAGTGACAAAATTAAGAAACTTTGACTAATAGGAATTCCTAAACTACTGGTTTAAGTTTTATGAAATTTGAAATATATCATTTCTATACAATGACTGCTTGGTGTCTATTTAAATTCATGTCTATATAAATATTTCTATCAACGAAGTCAAAGGGGGTGGAAAATGGCCTGAAATGATTCGAGAAAAGTATGGTACGACCGTGCCACTTTTTTTTCTCGACTTGGCGGGGGCACTGCCGTGCCCCCAGATTATTATTCATACAATACAAACATATAATATACAACATGTAACATAATTAACGCACTTTGAGAAAGTAGTTTGTTCAGAATCGTTTACTGAATCGATTTTTAATATAGGTAATTTTTTATCCCAAAATTAATTGAAAATACGTAATTTACAGTCACACTAAACCTGTACAGTCAAAACAAACTGAAGTGGACCGTAACTCAAGGTAATGAGAATTTTAAAAGTGCAGTTTTATTTGTATTAATACAAATTCCGTCATTCAATACAAAATAAAGAAAAATGAACTTTATTTCCTGGAAACCTGCGATAGAGCGAGATAGCACGTTACCGGCGCGAGCGCTCCGCGCTAGCCGGCAACCATGAAAGCTAACTTAAATGAAAAGATTAATTAGTAACGCGCGGACATTATGAGTAGAAAGTGCTTACGAGAATTTTTGCAAATAATTTTTCGCGCGCGATTCCAATACAGCAACATTCAGTACACCGAAATGGTAAAGACTTTGTCACAGTGTGGTGATAATGTGGCTCTAGCTTGCAGAACATTCAACCAAAGGTATGGTACAAGAATAGACCGCAGGACTATGTTAGCTGCTACTGCTACTCAACGGCTTCGCGACCACGGAACGTTTCGTGCGAACACGGCCACCGACAGGGGAGCCAATGTGCGTACACGTACTAGTTTTCAGAACGAAATACTGGACTATTTCGATGAGAATCCCTATGCCAGTACTCGAGTAGCAGCCCCACGCTTTCAATGTAGTCATATGCATGTGTAGAGAACACTTCGTGGCGATAAAGAACATCCATTACACCTCAGAAGATGCCAGGAGTGTGGTTGGAGTCACCAAACGATTACGCACCACGTTTGCAGTTCAGCCGCTGGTTATTAGAAAATTGGCAGCGGAACATAATTTGGACAGATTAAAGTACATTCACACGTGTGGGGATGTACAATCAACACAACACACATTTATGGATGCACGAAAATCCTCACGCATGCAGAGTAGATTCCTTCCAACACAGTTTCTCAGTTAACGTCTGGGCTTGTATCATTGGTAGACACACACTGGGGCCTGTGTTTTTACAAAGATTAATAGGAGACGCATATTTACTGTTTTTACGAGAAACTCTACCTAAGCTGCTAGAAGACATACCTCTTAACAATTTACAAGAGGTATACTACCAACACGATGGTGCCCATGCTCATTTTACTAGGAGTGTTCGACAGCACCTTGATAATGAGTTCGGAGAGCACTGGATCGGACGCGGCGGCCCGGTTCAGTGGCCTCCCAGATCAGCTGATTTGACGCCTCTTGACTTTTTTTGTGGGGACGTATTAAATCATTAGTCTATTTTAGTGAGACAAGTGCCTAGGACCTAAAAAATAAGATATTGAACGCTTTTGAAATAGTGGAAAATGACCCTGAAGTGCTTTCTAAATTAAAATACCAGTTAAGAAAACGCTCATTAAAATGTATTTAACAAGGTGGTGGACATTTTGAAAGTGTATTAAAAACACAACGTGAACGTTGCATGAGTGCTTAGGCTATCAGGTATCAGTAAGTTAAGTATTTGTTTTTTTTTTAATTATTGTAAATATTTTGATTCACATCTTTTAAACACGCCGTATTTGAATTATGGTGGAAGTATTGTCGCCTCATATTTTTAGCAGTTCGTTATTATTTACAATTACAATTAAAATGTTATGCTAATGCATAACAGTTTGTAACGAATATTGCCTATTAACATTGTACCTATCATAATCAATAAACAAAATTATTCACAGTCGACGGTCCAAAGATTGAAGTGTGATGTAAAAATGGAATCAAATGTTTACTAGACTTAATAAATAACTCGATGCTCGGAGTATGAATATCAGTTAGTGTTCATAGATAGGTATTTTTTAACATAAACAATTGTGTATTGTCGGATGTCGGCTTTTTTCGGCACTCTAATACATACCTATAGTTGTGTCAAGCGGCGGCGGCGGTAACTCGTCTCGAACGCGAGCGAATACCTACTGCGATAGCATGACCCTCAAAACCTATACCTACGTGAGCGATCCTGCGTGCGTTCGTTCGTGGATTTATACTGTGACCACACCATTGTTCTGAAATAAGTATAACTACTTTAATAAATAATCAATGCATAAACATGTTTAATTAAAAATTCATTGTATGTGTAATGATTATAACATAATATACTAATTGAGGTGTCTGAGGGTGTGCGTTAATAACGTTACATATTATTGTATAATAAATATAATTCAACATTACTTACATCAATTTTATGTATCTGAGCGTGACGATCATGGGAATTCAGTGCTTTTACCCCATCCCAAAAGAACGGTACCCAACGTGCCTAAAACAGTTTTAACTTAAAAATATTTTATTCTAATTTCAAATATATCGTCAAATATAGGCTTCCCCCAAATTTGCCTCACTGCGGGATATTTGTCATTGTTGCCACGCTTGGCAGTCAGGTCGGCGAACGCAGTTATTCATTATTTTGAGTTTTTATCAGGAATAATAATAATAATAATAATAATAATAATAATAATAATAATAATAATAATAATAATAATAATAATAATAATAATAATAATAATAATAATAATATGCGAGAATCACTCGTCACCTGGACTCAAATCAGGTGATGTCGCGCGCTCAAAATGGATGTCGGGGCGGTGGTCGTGGAACCAAGGAACCACTCCTCATTGACGCGGTCATTGGCAAAGTGGTGAAACGCAACCGTCGGAAATTCTCCGCCGCCTGGATAGACTACAGAAAGGCATTCGACTCGGTGCCCCATACATGGCTAAAGAGAGTCCTCGAGCTGTACAAGATAGACTGTACAGTTAGAGACTTCCTGGAGCAGTGTATGGGGCAGTGGAGTACGATCCTTTGTCATCTGGGCGAGCGGATGATGGCTGCGGAGAACCACATAAGGATAAGAAGGGGTATCTTCCAGGGCGATTGTCTGAGTCCAATCTGGTTCTGCCTCTCTCTGAACCCTCTCAGTACCTTACTGGAGGGCACCGGGAGGGGATTTCAGCTACGGAAAGGAGGGACAAAAGTGACCCACCTTTTCTATATGGATGACCTCAAGTTATTCGCCTCCAGTCGCTCCCATCTTATGGAATTGCTAAACATCACTTGTGAATTTAGCAGTTCCATTGGAATGGAGCTGGGGACGGATAAGTGTGCGGTCCTCCATGTTGAGGGGGGAAGGGTTGCTAACTCTGAGGGCATAGACTTATCTATGCCCGTCAACTTAAGAACCCTTTCCGAGGCTGAAACATACCGATACCTGGGTATGTCACAAAACATCGGTATCGATGAGACTGGTATGAAACAGTCAGTTTGCGACGTGTTTTATGCACGCTTGACCAAAGTGCTTAACAGCCTTTTGTCCGGTGTGAATAAGGCACACGCATATAACGGTTGGGTCATGCCTGTCCTCATGTATACCTTTGGCATACTCAGGTGGACTCAGACTGAACTTGACGCCCTGGATAGAAAAGTCCGCACTACCATGACGTCCCATAGGATGCATCATCCGAGATCGTCGGTGATGAGGCTGTACTTGCCGCGGAAGCATGGTGGTCGTGGCTTCTTGAGCGCGCTCACCATGCATAATCGCGAAGTGTGCAGCCTCCGTGATTACTTCCTGGCGAGAGCGGATGATCCATTCTATAAGGACGTCATTTCTTGTGATAAAGGACTTACCCCTCTATCCTTAGCCAACGAGCAATGGCAAGACCCGGCAGTACAGAGCATTTCCGACCGGGAGACCGTATGGAAGGAGAAGGAGCTCCACGGGAGGTTCTACAAGGCTCTACATGAGCCTTTCGTAGACACAGTAGCCTCCCTCCACTGGCTACGCTTTGGTGATCTCTTCGGGGAAACCGAGGGTTTTGTCTGTGCAATACAGGATCAGGTTATTAAGACCAACAACTATCGGAGATACATCCTAAAGGATGGCACCGTCGACATCTGTCGAGCTTGTCGCCATCCCTGTGAGTCACTTAGGCATGTCATCTCCGGTTGTTCGGCGCTTTCTAACTCTGAGTACTTGCACAGGCACAACCTAGTAGCCAGAATTCTTCACCAGGAGCTCGCTCTGAAATACGGTCTCGTGTCTCGGAAATTGCCGTATTACAGGTACTTGCCGGAAGCCGTGCTCGAAAATAATCGCGCCAGGCTCTATTGGGACCGGGCCATCATCACAGACAGGACTATTCTTGCGAATAAGCCTGATATTGTGCTGATGGACCGGGCACAGTCAAGGATATTTTTGGTCGACATTACCATTCCGTATGACGAGAACCTCGTGAAAGCCGAAACAGACAAGCAAACAAAATATCTGGACCTGGCTCACGAGGTGACCGACATGTGGGGTGGTCTGCCGACCGAAATTATTCCTGTAGTCGTCTCTGCGAACGGGCTAATCCCAGTCAGCCTCTCGGGTCATCTGAGGCGGCTGGGACTACGTGGCGGACCGCTCCAGGCTCAAATGCAGAAGGCGGTGCTCCTCGATACCGCCCGCATCGTCCGCCGGTTTCTTTCCCTTTCCCCCTAACCCTCGGCCGTTTGGTCTCCCCTGCTGAGGGCCTCCATCTGGTTGGGCTTTTATTTATTTATGTATTTTAATATTTATTTTATGTTATTGATATTTATGTATATTTATCTTCTCATCTTCATTTATAATTATGTATAATTAGAACCCAACCAGATGAGAAAACTATATTGATACCCCACAATAATAATAATAATAATAATAATAATAATAATAATAATAATAATAATAATGATAATATATAATAATAAGGCGTAGGGAAGTGACGACCCCATCGCCCGCTGATGTAACGGTTATGTGACAAAACCGCTACGTCAGCGCAGTCAGTCAGCACCTTGCCAAGAGGTGTTAGTGCCGTGCCTCGGCAAAAATTGAAGGTGCCAAGGCCCGCTTGTGCACATGGTCTAACCATGAAACGGCGCCGGGTCTGGGCGTCTCCCGCTAAATGACGCCCTAAAATGGATGATGGAATCAAATGGAACGCGCAAAGGGCCGCTGCCTGGAGGTCGCCAGGGCGCGTCTGGAGCTGGCGCTGGACGCGACAGCATGCGAACCGCCAGCCGAGCGCGAGGTGCTGCACGACCACCCAGCAGCTCCTCGCATCCATCATCCCCACCAGCTGGCTTGGTGTCGGCAGGGTCTTCGCGGGCTCAGCAATCGGCACCCGCCACTGGTGCAGTACGCCGCATGCGTTGGACAACTCAGATGAACAGCAACGCATTGCGGGCGTATTTTAGGGCGAAAGGGGGAGAAACTGGAGGTTTTGCGTATCGGGCAAGGATGCATCGACTTTTTGCTGAGCTGGAGCCATCTGTAACCGTCACCGAGCAAAACCTGGCAGACCGAGTTCGGTATATCTTGCGCTCAAATACATTTGATGTCACCGAACTCGAACGGCTACGACGTGAGGCTGTTCCTTCATCGGGTGAAAATGCTGCGGCTGAGGATGCGGCGCCACAACTTGCTGAGCAAACGGCAAATGTGGATGCCGTCGTGAATACGCCAGTTGTGGTTGATTCAAACGATGATGGAACAGTCGCCCAGGAACTGGAACTAGAGCAAATGAGGAGTACATTGGAAGAGGCGATTGTGGAAACGCGTAGTACGCCTCTCGAAAACCGACCGCGACTTCCCCGCTTAGCCCTAAGCAAGCGGAATCGGGCTGTCGTGAGGGCTCTGAACCCAATGCTGGTTACCTATTTGGAAGCCAGCCGGGACCTTTGCGAGACGGACTCAATTCTTTTTGGCGCCGCACTGGCAGTCTGCCGTATTATAGGCGCCAAACTTTCCACGGCTGGACGCGCTACTCGACAAAGAAGTGCTATCCCAGCCTGGAGAAGAAGAATTGAAGAACGTATCGCAAAGGCTAGGGCCCTCATCGGCAGACTGATATGCTTCAGGTCAGGCAATACCAGGCCAAGGATTGTGCGCACCGTCAGGATGGCGTTTGCTGGGACAAATGTTAGTTTGTCCCAGCCGGATATAATGCAAAAACTGACGGAGCGCATAGACGACCTGAAGCAAAGAATAGCTGCTTGGGGAAAGCGGATTCGGCGATATACCGAGAGGTCGACACGGTTCAACCAGAATCGTCTCTTCCAGAGTGATCAGAAGAGGCTCTATAAATCATTGGAGCGACCAATAGTAAGTGGAACGGGCCCTGCACCAAATCAGACCGACACGGTCGCATTCTGGCGCAGCCTGTGGTCAGAGCCCGTAAACCACAACGAGGGCCCTTGGACGGAAGTTGTGGCGAGTCAGTGTGCGGGTATTACGCCCATGAACCCCGTCATCATTACGCCGGATGACGTAGCTGAGGCGGTCCGTAGGGCCCGAACTGGAAAAGTCCGGGGCTTGACGGGCTGCATCATTACTGGCTGGAGGGGTTCATAGTGTGTCACGCTGTGCTTGCCCCACAGTTTCAAGAGGCTCTCAACCAGAAATCGCTCCCAAGCCTCTTCACTACTGGGATCACTCATTTGGTTCCTAAAGATCAGGGTGCCACAGACCCGAGCAATTACCGCCCCATCACGTGTCTACCGACCATATACAAGACACTAACATCCATTTTGAGCGCGAGAATCGTTCGTCACCTGGACTTAAATCAGGTGATGTCGCGCGCTCAAAATGGATGTCGGGGCGGCGGTCGTGGAACCAAGGAACCACTCCTCATTGACGCGGTCATTGGCAAAGTGGTGAAACGCAACCGTCGGAACTTCTCCGCCGCCTGGATAGATTACAGAAAGGCATTTGACTCGGTGCCCCATACATGGCTGAAGAGGGTCCTCGAGCTGTACAAGATTGACTGTACAGTTCGAGACTTCCTCGAGCAGTGTATGGGGCAGTGGAGTACGATCCTCTGTCATCTAGGCGAGCGAATGACGGCTGCGGAAAGCCGCATAAGGATAAGAAGGGGTATATTCCAGGGCGACTGTCTGAGTCCAATCTGGTTCTGCCTCTCTTTGAACCCTCTCAGTACTTTACTGGAGGGCTCCGGGAGGGGATTTCAGCTTCGGAAAGGAGGTACAAAAGTGAACCACCTTTTCTATATGGATGACCTCAAATTATTCGCCTCCAGTCGCTCCCATCTTATGGAATTGCTAAACATCACGTGTGAATTTAGCAATTCTATTAGAATGGAGCTGGGGACGGATAAGTGTGCGGTCCTCCATGTTGAGAGGGGAAGGGTTGCAAACTCTGAGGGCATAAACTTGTCTATGCCCGTCAACTTAAGAACCCTTTCCGAGGCTGAAACATACCGATACCTGGGTATGTCACAGAACATCGGTATCGATGAGGCTGGTATGAAACAGTCAGTTTGCGACGTGTTTTATGCACGCTTGACCAAAGTGCTTAACAGCCTTTTGTCCGGTGTGAATAAGGCACACGCATATAACGGTTGGGTCATGCCTGTCCTCATGTATACCTTTGGCATACTCAGGTGGCTTCAGACTGAACTTAACGCCCTGGATAGAAAAGTCCGCACTACAATGACGTCCCATAGGATGCATCATCCGAGGTCGTCGGTAATGAGGCTGTACTTGCCGCGAAAGCATGGTGGGCGTGGCTTCCTGAGCGCGCTCACCATGCATAATCGCGAAGTGTGCAGCCTCCGTCATTACTTCCTGGCGAGATCGGATGATCCATTCTATAATGACGTCATTTCTAGTGATAAAGGACTTACCCCTCTATCCTTAGCCGACGAGCAATGGGAAGACCCGGCAGTACAGAGCATTTCCGACCGGGAGACCGTATGGAAGGAGAAGGAGCTCCACGGGAGGTACTACAGGGCTCTACATGAGCCTCACGTAGATATAGCCGCCTCCCTCAACTGGCTACGTTTCGGTGACCTCTTCGGGGAAACCGAGGGTTTTGTCTGTGCAATACAGGATCAGGTTATTAAGACCAACAACTATCGGAGATACATCCTAAAGGATGGCACTGTCGACGTCTGTCGAGCTTGTCGCCATCCCGGGGAGTCACTTAGGCATGTCATCTCCGGTTGTTCGGCGCTTTCTAACTCTGAGTACTTGCACAGGCACAACCTAGTAGCCAGAATTCTACACCAGGAGCTCGCTCTGAAATACGGTCTCGTGGACCGAAAATTGCCGTATTACAAGTACTTGCCGGAAGCCGTGCTCGAAAATGACCGCGCCAGGCTCTACTGGGACCGGGCCATCATCACGGACAGGACTATTCTTGCGAATAAGCCTGATATTGTGCTGATGGACCGGGCACAGTCAAGGATATTTTTGATCGACATTACCATTCCGTATGACGAGAACCTCGTGAAAGCCGAAACGGATAAACGAACAAAATATCTGGACCTGGCTCACGAGGTGACCGACATGTGGGGTGGTGTGCCGACCGAAATTATTCCTGTAGTCGTCTCTGCGAATGGGCTAATCCCAGTCAGCCTCTCGGGTCATCTGAGGCGACTGGGACTCCGTGACGGACCGCTCCGGGCTCAAATGCAGAAGGCGGTGCTTCTCGATACCGCCCGCATCGTCCGCCGGTTTCTTTCCCTTTCCCCCTAACCCTCGGCCGTTTGGTCTCCCCTGCCGAGGGCTCCCATCTGGTTGGATCTTATTTATTTATGTAGTTTTTGTATTTATTTCATTTTATTGATATTTATGTATGTTTATCTTCTCATTTTAATTTATAATTATATATTTATAGCACCCAACCTGGTGAGAAAATTATATAGATACCCCAAAAATAATAATAATAATAATAATATATAAAATGGCGTAGGGAATAATAATATAAAATGGCGTAGGGAAGTGACGACCCCATCGCCCGCTGACGTAACAGTTATGTGACAAAACTGCTACGTCGGTGCAGTCAGTCAGCATCCTGCCAAGAGGTGTGAGCGCCGTGCCTAGGCAAAATTGTAGGTGCAAAGGTCCGTTTGTGCATATGACCCAACCACGAAACGGTGCCGGGTTTGGGCGTCTCCCGTTATTTGGCGCCCATAAAATGGATGATGGCACAAAGAGGAACGCGCATAGGGCCGCTGCCTGGGAGTCGCCGGGGCGCGTCTGGAGCTGGCGCTGGACGCGGCAGCATGCGGGCCGCCAGCCGAGCGCGAGGAGCTGCACGATCACCTAGCAGCCCCTCGCATCCATTATCCCCACCAGAAGGCTTGGTGTCGGCTGGGTCTTCTCGGACTCAGCAAGCGGCACCCGCCGCTGGTGGAGCACGTCGCATGCGTTGGACAAAATCTATGAATGAAAACGCATTGCGGGCGTACTATAGGGCGAAAGGGGAAGAAACTGTGGGAATAGCGTATAGGTCTCGGATGCATTGCTTTTTTGCTGAGCTGGAGCCTTCTATCCCCGTCACGGAACAAAACCTGGCAGACCGAGTTCGGTACATCATGCACTCGAAAATATTTGATGATGCCGAACTCGAACGACTACGACGTGAGGCTATTCCGTCTTCGAATGAATCGGCTATGGCTGGAAATGCAGCTCCACATACGACAGACCAGCATCCACACGTGGAAGCCGCCATGGATCTTCCAGTTGTGGTTGATTCGAACGACGATGAAATAGTCTCCCACGAACTAGAGAAAATGAGGAGTATATTGGAAGAGGCGATTTTGGAAACGCGCAGCACCCCTATCGAAAATCCACCGCGACTTCCCCGCATACCCCTAAGCAAGCGAAATCGGGCTGTCGTGAGGGCTCTTAACCCAATGCTGGTGACCTATTTGGAAGCCAGCCGGGACCTTTGCGAGACGGACTCAATTCTCTTTGGCGCCGCAGTGGCAGTTTGCCGTATTATTGGCGCCAAACTTCCCATGGCTGGACGCGCTACTACACAAAGTAGCGCCATCCCAGCCTGGAGAAAAAGAATCGAGGACCGTATCGCAAAGGCAAGGGCCCTTATCGGCAGACTGACAAGCTTCAGGTCGGGTAATAATAGACCGAGGATTATGCGCACCGTTAGGATGGCGTTTGCTGGGACAAATATCAGTTTGTCCCAGCCGGATATCACGCAGAAACTAACGGAGCGCATAGACGACCTGAAGCAAAAGATCGCTGCTTGGGGGAAGCGGATTCGACGATTTACCGAGAGGTCAAGGCGGTTCAACCAGAATCGTCTCTTCCAGAGTGATCAGAAGAGGCTCTATAAATCATTGGAGCGACCAAAGCTATGTGAAGCGGGCCAAGGACCGGATCAGGCTGACATTATCGCATTCTGGCGTGGCCTGTGGTCAGAGCCCGTAAACCACAGCGAGGGCCCTTGGATGGAAGTTGTGGCGAGCCAGGGTGCGAGTGTTACGCCTATGGACCCCATCACCGTAACGCCGGAAGACGTGGCTGAGGCGGTCCGTAGGGCCCCGAACTGGAAAAGTCCGGGGGTTGACGGACTGCATCATTACTGGCTGAAGGGGTTCATAGTGTGTCACGCTGTGCTCGCCCGACAGTTTCAAGAGGCTCTCGACCAGAAGTCGCTCCCGAGCCTCTTCACTACTGGGATCACTCACTTGGTTCCTAAAGATCAGGATACCACAGACCCGAGCAAATACCGCCCCATCACGTGTCTACCCACCATATATAAGACACTGACATCCATTTTGAGCGCGAGAATCACTCGGCACCTGGAGCTAAACCAGGTGATGTCACGCGCTCAGAATGGATGTCGGGGCGGTGGTCGTGGAACCAAGGAACCACTCTTCATTGACGCGGTCATAGGCAAAGTGGTGAAACGCAACCGTCGGAACTTCTCTGCCGCCTAGATAGACTATAGAAAGGCGTTCGACTCGGTGCCCCATACATGGCTAAAGAGGGTCCTCGAGCTGTACAAGATTGACTGTACAGTTAGAGACTTCCTCGAGCAGTGTATGGGGCAGTGGAGTACGATCCTTTGTCATCTGGGCGAGCGGATGACGGCTGCGGAGAACCACATAAGGATAGGAAGGGGTATCTTCCAGGGCGATTGTCTGAGTCCAATCTGGTTCTGCCTCTCTCTGAACCCTCTCAGTACCTTACTGGAGGGCTCCGGGAGGGGATTTCAGCTACGGAGAGGAGGGACAAAAGTGACCCACCTTTTCTATATGGATGACCTCAAGTTATTCGCCTCCAGTCGCTCCCATCTTATGGAACTGCTAAACATCACTTGTGAATTTAGCAGTTCCATTGGAATGGAGCTGGGGACGGATAAGTGTGCGGTCCTCCATGTTGAGAGGGGAAGGGTTGCTAACTCTGAGGGCATAGACTTGTCTATGCCCGTCAACTTAAGGACCCTTTCCAAGGCTGAAACATACCGATACCTGGGTATGTCACAGAACATCGGTATCGATGAGGCTGGTATGAAACAGTCAGTTTGCGACGTGTTTTATGCACGCTTGACCAAAGTGCTTAACAGCCTTTTGTCTGGTGTGAATAAGTCAACCGCATATAATTGCTGGGTTATGCCTATCCTCATGTATACCTTTGGCATACTCAGGTGGACTCAGACTGAGCTTAACGCCCTGGATAGAAAAGTCCGCACTACCATGACGTCCCATAGGATGCATCATCCGAGATCGTCGGTAATGAGGCTGTACTTGCCGCGAAAGCATGGTGGGCGTGGCTTTCTGAGCGCGCTCACCATGCATAATCGCGAAGTGTGCAGTCTCCGTCAATACTTCTTGACGAGTTCGGATGATCCATTCTATAATGACGTCATTTCTAGTGATAAAGGGCTCACCCCTCTATCCTTAGCCAACGAGCAATGGCAGGACCCGGCAGTGCTTAGCATTTCTGACCGGGAGACCGTATGGAAGGAGAAGGAGCTCCACGGGAGGTACTACAAGGCTCTACATGAGCCCTTCGTAGATACTTTTTTTCTCGGCGGTAGGTGAAGAAAAAGTTAACACATACGTAAAATTTTAATTTGTGTTTTAAATTAACTTATACAATATTCTACATAACTTGTTACATATTTGAGTGCTAATTAACACCATTTTCTTGGTAATCGCATTTGTACAACTGTGTATATGTGAATTCATTCCATCTAAATACACCACCTGCCAGCATATTACACACACTTGGATTTCGTATATATCTTTGCACAACACAATGTCTCAACTTGATGAGATTAGAACTGCACAGAACAGTTTGGAGGAATGCTTTTCAAAAAGGATGGCCGAACTGGAAGCACAGTTACACACGGGGGGATCCGCCAAGGACACGGTTGCAAAGGTGGCTGAGGAGTTTCGAACCTTCCGTGAACTCATGTTCTCCATGCTCGGTATGCTCCGTAAACAAATTAATGAGTGCTCCCATATGGTTGACGCTATTGAGACCAGGCATCGACGAAAGGCTCTCCTTTTCTTGGGTGTTGCTGAAGAGGAGAAGGAGGACTGCAAGGCTACAGTGCTAAGTATAATCCACAAAATGGAGTTGAAGGACATCACAGCATCTTGCATTAGTGTCTGCCACAGGATTGGAGTAGCCACCAAAAATCGTCTCAGGCCAATCCTAGTTCGATTTCTTAGCGTTGACTTCAGGTCATCAGTATGGAGGGCGAAGTCTAGACTGAAAGGTTGTCCAGTTTCAGTAAAGGAGTTCTTGACAAAGTCTCGGCAAACTGTTTTTGGCAAAGCCCGTCAGCATTTCGGCATGCGTGCATGCTGGACCCAAGGTGGAGTAATTGTGGTGAAAGTTGCAGATGGATCCCGGCATAAAGTCACTACCTTAGATGAGCTGACTACTCTTACGCAAAAACACCCTAAGGCGACTGCTGAATCCTCATCTGGAGGCGAGCGCATTGCAGGAAGCAATTCTAAACCACGTAAATAACTACGCAGTATTGCGTTTTATTGTCTTTATTCTCCTTTTTCCTTTTACTACAACTTAAAATTTATTCAATATTGCAGAATTACTTAGTATAATTTATTATTACTTTTTATCCACAGTATTAAACCTTGTTTTGCTTTTATGTAACCTTAAGCTTCTTCCTTTCTCATTTATTTACATTTTTTTTTAATTAGTTAATTTCTAATTTTAATATTGTTTCTCGTTTTACATCATTTATTAAAACTTGTATATTTATTACATTTTAGGTTAAGTTCTACTTTGTTTTGGTATTAAGTTGTTTTGCTTTTGGTTATATTTTGTCCATAGATTAATAGATTCGTAACAAGTGCATAGTGCAATTTAACTTTCGGTCGCTGGGAAGTTTTTTTTTATTAATACATGATCATGGATACAAAGTCCTTTGGACAGAGTATATGTCGTCTATGAGACACTTCTCTATGATCCTTTTTATTTGTTCTAAGTTCTGCTATTTATTATTAGTAATCTTAACGTAGTTTAGTTGTAGTTGTCTTGCAAATCATTTTTATTTTTATTGTTTTGTGCATTATATTTGTCTTTTAATTTTTGAGTGTGTTAGCTGGCGGGTGCTGCAGGGATGGCAGTTTAGCAATCGAAATTATTACTATTTTTTTACGTTATATAATTTTAATTATACTAATTTATTTATTCTTATAGTTATAGGTCTATATTATTTATTTATTTTTATATATTCTATTACATATAGATGAGTTCCGATGATGATTCTTTTCTTTCTGCCAACGAGTTTTCTTCATCAAATGACAGTTATTGCTCTATTACTGAAACGTTAGGGGATTTTGTGCGACATAAATTCGATGAATCCCGCTCTTTGTTTAATGTTTGCCACATTAATGCACAGAGCGTACCTAGTCATTACAGTGATCTGATTGAGGCTTTCTCTGACGCAGATGTTCATGCCGTCTTGATTTCGGAGACTTGGCTTAAGCCCCATTTTCCTTCTACTTCTTACCCTCTCTCTGGCTTCAGTTTGATACGCAACGATCGAATTGATAGAAGAGGGGGTGGGGTCGCTATATATCTTCGTTCTGACTTTTCTTATAAAATTCTTGCTTCTTCTTCCCCCTATTATACTGCATCTGCAGAATTTCTTTTCCTTGAAGTTTGCGTAAAAGGAACCAAATTAGTACTTGGCGTTGTCTACTGTCCTCCTTCTGTCGATTACTTCTCCAGTCTTGAAACAATTCTGGAATCCTTGGGGTCGGAATACTCACATCACGTCATCATGGGCGATTTTAATACAGATCTCCTCACTCCGCACTTAACCCGTTCCTCCAAGCTCCTTCAAATTGTCGAGTCGGTTGGCCTCCACATTTTACCTTTACAAGCCACTCACCACAATATTGATGTGGAGGATACCTGGCTTGACTTAATCCTTACCTCTGCTCCTTCTCTTGTCTTCTGCCACGGTCAACACTTTGCACCTGCTTTCTCCTATCATGACCTCATTTTCCTTTCTTACGTCCTCAAACCTCCTAAACCTCCAGCCAAAACTCTACACATGCGTTGTTTTGGTCGCTTGGATATTGAAAAGCTCTGTATGGATGCATCCAAAATAAACTGGAACAGCGTGGTTTCTGCACCCACTGTGGATGAAAAAGTTGGGGCTTTGAATGAAGCTATCCTTAAATTATATGACGTACATGCTCCCATCACAAAAGTGAAGCTCAAGCGTCCACCTGCGCCTTGGATGACGATTGGGGTTCGGATTGCGATGAGACGTAGGGATCGCGCTTTCGGCAAATTTAGAAGAGATCGATGTGATCAAAACTGGACGCTTTATAAAGTTGCAAGGAATCGGTGCAATCAGATGATACGCAACGCCAAACGCCGATTTATTCTTAGTAACATCTCATCTTCTTCCCCTGCTAATATCTGGAAGTTCCTTGGAACCATAGGTATCGGTAAACGACACCGTTGTGAGTTTCAAAGGACGATTGGTCTGGATGATATCAATTTTCATTTTGTCTCCAACAATCCTCTTGATCACCAGACCAAGCGTCTTACTGTTGAACACTTAATGGGTTTACCTCGTCCTGATATTAATCTGTTTCAATTTTCTCCAGTAGCTGTAGATAAGATCAAGAAGATAATCCTTTCCATTAAATCTAATGCTGTAGGTTACGACAACATCAGCCGACGGATGATTATCTATATACTAGACCATATCCTTCCAGTCATCTCGCACATCATTAACTTCTCCTTGGAGTCTGGTAATTTTCCCTCACTGTGGCGTAAGGCTTACGTTATTCCCTTACAAAAGATCCCAAATCCTACTTTACCCAATCATTTCCGACCTATATCCATCCTTCCCTTCTTATCCAAGTTCCTTGAGGCCTGTGTCCACAAGCAACTTTCGCAGTTTATCTCTCGTAATAACTTATTAAATCCCTTGCAGTCTGGCTTTAGGCCCGGTCATAGTACCGTTTCCGCACTCCTGAAAGTAACTGGTGATATTAGGGCAGGCATTGAGGACACTAAAGTCACTGTGTTGGTTTTGGTTGACTTCTCGAACGCCTTTAATACCATTAGTTATGACATTCTAATTTCCATCCTCTCCCTTTCTATGATCTCACCCGAAGCACTGGATTGGTTTTCATCATATCTTCGAGGGCGCCAGCAGTCGGTTCGCATCGATGAGCTATCATCTAGCTGGCTTGACATACATGCTGGTGTCCCTCAAGGCGGCATATTATCTCCTTTATTGTTTTCTATATTTATTAATCTCATTACTCAAAACCTTCAGTCTGCGTATCATCTGTATGCTGATGACTTGCAATTGTACACACAAGCGAGTATTGACGATATTTCTACAGCGGTGGACACACTTAACAGGGACCTTGAGTGCATTAAGAACTGGTCTGACAGGTTTGGCCTAATGGTCAACCCTTCGAAGTGTCAGGCCATAATAATTGGTAGCCGTCCGATGATCCAGAGATTGAAAACAGTAGCTGTACTTCCTATCTTTTTTAATAGTACTGAGATTCAATTGTGTTCCACTGTGAAGGATCTAGGTTTATTAATTGATTCAACTCTGAGTTGGAAATCCCAAACAACGACCGTTAGCCAGAAAGTCACTGGTACCCTGCGTTCTCTCTATCGCCTAAAAAATTTTCTACCATCTGAAATTAAGACAATGCTTGTGCAGAGTTTAATTTTTCCCCTAATCGACTATGGTGATGTGTGTTATTTCGACCTGAATGCAGACCTTCTCAACAAATATGACCGTCTTCTGAATAACTGTATTCGATTCATTTTCAATCTTCGAAAGTATGACCATGTATCCACGTATCGATCACAATTAAAATGGTTACCTATTCGTCAACGCCGTAGTTTGCGTGCACTCACCACCCTTTATTCTATCCTGATGTCTCCAACTTCCCCTACCTACTTATCTCCTCACTTTCAGTTGCTTAGTGCTAGTCATGATAGAAACCTCCGCTCTACGAACAACCTTCTTCTCCTATGTCCATCCCACAGCTCTGGACTTGTTCATTCTTCTTTCCACATTCAATCTATTCTCCTTTGGAACGCACTCCCTCTCGAAATCAGGACGGCTAGCAATCGGTACGCGTTCAAGATGAAGGTTCGGGAACACTTACTTAATAAATTGGCAGAATCATCATCCTCATCATTGGCAGAACCAGCGTCCTCATACGGCCAGCAGTGAAGGACCACGTCTCTGATCCATAAGACATCACTGGCAACACGCACTAGTTGTACATGTGTATATGTATGTATATGTGTATATATGTATGTATGTGTGTGTATGTATGTATATGTATATATATATGTATATATGTATGTTTATATGTATATATATATATATATATTCTTATTGTTCTTATTGTAATTATGTATATTATATATTTTATGTACATATATGTGTATGAATATTAATATAATTTTATCTATTTTTTGCGATGTACCATTTATATCTTATGTATTTTATTTCCATGTATTTCATTTTTTTTTGTTATTTTATTTTAGTATTCGCATATTAACTTTTTATTACACCTACTTTATTCTATCTCTGCATCATCCCAAGGTAGACTGGGAGAGAATGCCTTAGGCATTAAGTCCGCCTATATACCACTTGTGTATATGAAGTTTTAAATAAATAAATAAATAAATACAGTCGCCTCCCTCAACTGGCTACGTTTCGGTGACCTTTTCGGGGAAACCGAGGGTTTTGTGTGTGCAATACAAGATCAGGTTATTAAGACCAACAACTATCGGAGATACATCCTAAAGGATGGCACCGTCGACGTCTGTCGAGCTTGTCGCCATCCCGGGGAGTCACTTAGGCATGTCATCTCCGGTAGTTCGGCGCTTTCTAACTCTGAGTACTTGCACAGGCACAACCTAGTAGCCAGAATTCTACACCAGGAGCTCGCTCTGAAATACGGTCTCGTGGACCGGAAAGTGCCGTACTACAAGTACTTGCCGGAAGCCGTGCTCGAAAATGACCACGCCAGGCTCTACTGGGACCGGGCCATCATCACAGACAGGACTATTCTTGCGAATAAGCCTGATAATGTGCTGATGGACCGGGCACAGTCAAGGATATTTTTGGTCGATATTACCATCCCTTATGACGAGAACCTCGTGAAAGCCGAAACAGATAAGCAATCAAAGTATCTGGACCTGGCTCACGAGGTGACCGACATGTGGGGTGGTATGCCGACCGAAATTATTCCTGTAGTCGTCTCTGCGAATGGGCTAATCCCAGTCAGCCTCTCGGGTCATCTGAGGCGACTGGGACTCCGTGACGGACCGCTCCGGGCTCAAATGCAGAAGGCGGTGCTCCTTGATACTGCCCGCATCGTCCGCCGGTTTCTTTCCCTTTCCCCCTAACCCTTGGCCGTTTGGTCTCCCCTGCCGAGGGCTTCCATCTGGTTGGGCTTTTATTTATTTATGTATTTTTGTATTTATTTTATTTTATTAATATTTATGTATATTTATCTTTTCATTTTCATTTATAATTATATATTTATACATCCCAACCCGATGAGAAAACTATATAGATACCCCACATAATAATAATAATAATAATAATAATAATAATAATCTTGGATGATGGCACAAAGAGGAACGCGCATAGGGCCGCTGCCTGGGGGTCGCCGGGGCGCGTCTGGAGCTGGCGCTGGACGCGGCAGCATGCGGGCCGCCAGCCGAGCGCGAGGAGCTGCACGATCACCTAGCAGCCCCTCGCATCCATCATCCCCACCAGAAGGCTTGGTGTCGGCTGGGTCTTCTCGGACTCAGCAAGCGGCACCCGCCGCTGGTGGAGCACGTCGCATGCGTTGGACAAAATCTATGAACGAAAACGCATTGCGGGCGTACTATAGGGCGAAAGGGGAAGAAACTGGGGGAATAGCGTACAGGTCTCGGATGCATAGCTTTTTTGCTGAGCTGGAGCCTTCTATCCCCGTCACGGAACAAAACCTGGCAGACCGAGTTCGGTACATCATGCGCTCGAAAATATTTGATGATGCCGAACTCGAACGACTACGACGTGAGGCTATTCCGTCGTCGAATGAATCGGCTATGGCTGGAGATGCAGATCCACATTCGACAGACCAGCATCCACACGTGGAAGCCGCCATGGATCTTCCAGTTGTGGTTGATTCGAACGACGATGAAATAGTCTCCCACGAACTAGAGAAAATGAGGAGTATATTGGAAGAGGCGATTTTGGAAACGCGCAGCACCCCTCTCGAAAATCGACCGCGACTTCCCCGCATACCCCTAAGCAAGCGAAATCGGGCTGTCGTGAGGGCTCTTAACCCAATGCTGGTGACCTATTTGGAAGCCAGCCAGGACCTTTGCGAGACGGACTCAATTCTCTTTGGCGCCGCAGTGGCAGTTTGCCGTATTATTGGCGCCAAACTTCCCATGGCTGGACGCGCTACTACACAAAGTAGCGCCATCCCAGCCTGGAGAAAAAGAATCGAGGACCGTATCGCAAAGGCTAGGGCCCTTATCGGCAGACTGACAAGCTTCAGGTCGGGTAATAATAGACCGAGGATTATGCGCACCGTTAGGATGGCGTTTGCTGGGACAAATATCAGTTTGTCCCAGCCGGATATCATGCAAAAACTAACGGAGCGCATAGACGACCTGAAGCAAAAGATCGCTGCTTGGGGGAAGCGGATTCGACGATTTACCGAGAGGTCAAGGCGGTTCAACCAGAATCGTCTCTTCCAGAGTGATCAGAAGAGGCTCTATAAATCATTGGAGCGACCAAAGGTATGTGGAGCGGGCCAAGGACCGGATCAGGCTGACATTATCGCATTCTGGCGTGGCCTGTGGTCAGAGCCCGTAAACCACAGCGAGGGCCCTTGGATGGAAGTTGTGGCGAGCCAGGGTGCGAGTGTTACGCCTATGGACCCCACCACCATAACGCCGGAAGACGTGGCTGAGGCGGTCCGTAGGGCCCCGAACTGGAAATGTCCGGGGCTCGACGGGTTGCATCATTACTGGCTGAAGGGGTTCATAGTGTGTCACGCTGTGCTCGCCCGACAGTTTCAAGAGGCTCTCGACCAGAAGTCGCTCCCGAGCCTCTTCACTACTGGGATCACTCACTTGGTTCCTAAAGATCAGGATACCACAGACCCGAGCAAATACCGCCCCATCACGTGTCTACCCACCATATATAAGACACTGACATCCATTTTGAGCGCGAGAATCACTCGGCACCTGGAGCTAAACCAGGTGATGTCACGCGCTCAAAATGGATGTCGGGGCGGTGGTCGTGGAACCAAGGAACCACTCCTCATTGACGCGGTCATAGGCAAAGTGGTGAAACGCAACCGTCGGAACTTCTCTGCCGCCTGGATAGACTACAGAAAGGCGTTCGACTCGGTGCCCCATACATGGCTAAAGAGGGTCCTCGAGCTGTACAAGATTGACTGTACAGTTAGAGACTTCCTCGAGCAGTGTATGGGGCAGTGGAGTACGATCCTTTGTCATCTGGGCGAGCGGATGATGGCTGCGGAGCACCACATAAGGATAAGAAGGGGTATCTTCCAGGGCGATTGTCTGAGTCCAATCTGGTTCTGCCTCTCTCTGAACCCTCTCAGTACCTTACTGGAGGGCTCCGGGAGGGGATTTCAGCTTAGGAAAGGAGGTACAAAAGTGACCCACCTTTTCTATATGGATGACCTCAAGTTATTCGCCTCCAGTCGCTCCCATCTTATGGAACTGCTAAACATCACTTGTGAATTTAGCAGTTCTATTGGAATGGAGCTGGGAACGGATAAGTGTGCGGTCCTCCATGTTGAAGGGGGGAGGGTTGCTAACTCTGAGGGCATAGACTTCTCTATGCCCGTTAACTTAAGGACCCTTTCCGAGGCTGAAACATACCGATACCTGGGTATGTCACAGAACATCGGTATCGATGAGGCTGGTATGAAACAGTCAGTTTGCGACGTGTTTTATGCACGCTTGACCAAAGTGCTTAACAGCCTTTTGTCCGGTGTGAATAAGACACACGCATATAACGGCTGGGTCATGCCTGTCCTCATGTATACCTTTGGCATACTCAGGTGGACTCAGACTGAACTTAACGCCCTGGATAGAAAAGTCCGCACTACCATGACGTCCCACAGGATGCATCATCCGAGATCGTCGGTAATGAGGCTGTACTTGCCGCGAAAGCATGGTGGGCGTGGCTTCTTGAGCGCGCTCACCATGCATAATCGCGAAGTGTGCAGCCTCCGTAATTACTTCCTGACGAGATCGGATGATCCATTCTATAATGACGTCATTTCTAGTGATAAAGGGCTTACCCCTCTATCCTTAGCCCACGAGCAATGGCAGGACCCAGCAGTGCTTAGCATTTCCGATCGGGAGACCGTATGGAAGGAGAAAGAGCTCCACGGGAGGTACTACAGGGCTCTTCATGAGCCCTTCGTAGATACAGTCGGCTCCCTCAACTGGCTACGTTTCGGTGACCTCTTCGGGGAAACCGAGGGTTTTGTCTGTGCAATACAGGATCAGGTTATTAAGACCAACAACTATCGGAGATACATCCTAAAGGATGGCACCGTCGACGTCTGTCGAGCTTGTCGCCATCCCGGTGAGTCACTTAGGCATGTCATCTCCGGTTGTTCGACGCTTTCTAACTCTGAGTACTTGCACAGGCACAACCTAGTAGCCAGAATTCTACACCAGGAGCTCGCTCTGAAATACGGTCTCGTGGACCGGAAATTGCCGTATTACAAGTACTTGCCGGAAGCCGTGCTTGAAAATGACCGCGCCAGACTCTACTGGGACCGGGCCATCATCACAGACAGGACTATTCTTGCGAATAAGCCTGATATTGTGCTGATGGACCGGGCACAGTCAAGGATATTTTTGGTCGATATTACCATCCCGTATGACGAGAACCTCGTGAAAGCCGAAACAGATAAGCGATCAAAATATCTGGACCTGGCTCACGAGGTGACCGACATGTGGGGTGGTCTGCCGACCGAAATTATTCCTGTAGTCGTCTCTGCAAACGGGCTAATCCCAGTTAGCCTCTCTGGTCATCTGAGGCGACTGGGACTCCGTCACGGACCGCTCCGGGCTCAAATGCAGAAGGCGGTGCTCCTTGATACTGCCCGCATCGTCCGCCGGTTTCTTTCCCTTTCCCCCTAACCCTTGGCCGTTTGGTCTCCCCTGCCGAGGGCTTCCATCTGGTTGGGCTTTTATTTATTTATGTATTTTTGTATTTATTTTATTTTATTGATATTTATGTATATTTATCTTTTCATTTTCATTTTCATTTATAATTATATATTTATACATCCCAACCAGATGAGAAAACTATATAGATACCCCACATTAATAATAATAATAATAATAATAATAATAATAATAATAATAATAGTCTTTATTTGCATAAAACATGGTAATTATACAGATGTTTCAGTCTTATTATGCCCACATGTTTTGCTATTTTAATATAATATAGCATGCAAATTACATTTAAATCAAGATAACCTATATAGTATTAAAATTAACAAATTAAACATGTTTGTTTAAATTATAATTATGATTTACAATATCAAAATCTAGTTTAAAATGTCAGAAATTCATTAATGTCATAAATATTTTTGTCAATTAACCAATGGTACAATCTTTTTTTAAATACGTTCATATTATGTAGTGTTTTAATTTCATCAGGTATTTTGTTGTATATACGTACACACATTGATAAACAGCATTTACTATATTTAGCTGACTTCGGAACTTCCCTTAGAACTAATCTATTTGGATTTCTTTTAAGCCTAGGATTAATATCAGATGACTTTTTAAATAAACATGTATGCTGTTTTACAAATTCACCTATCTAAAAATATATAACGAGGGGATAGTTAGTAAAGACATATTTTTGAATATTGGCTTACAGGATACTCTAGTTGGTATACCACATATCGTCCTTATACACTTCTTTTGTGCGATAAATGCCCTACGCCAAACTATGCTATTACCCCACATTATTATACCATATCGAAGTATAGATTCAATATACGCCCGATAGCATAATAGGGCCGTTTTTTTATTAGTTACCTTTTTATGGTACGTAGTGCATACACAAAACGATTAACTCTTTGACATAGGTCATCTATATGTATTTTCCAGTCTAAATTTCGATCTATAATTACACCAAGAAATTTAATTTGTTCTATTTCCTTAATTTTATTGATATTTAGACTAGAATTAGTTTTTATTTTATTAAAATGTATGTAATTTGATTTATCTAGGTTTATTTTCATATTGTTTCTATGCAGCCAATTAGTTATATTATCGATTGTATCATTTATTTCCTTTTCATGATTATGTAATGAATTACTGTTTTTTTGAGATGTTACAATTACGGAAATATCGTCCGCATGCAATATACATTTGTGATTTGTCGCCAGAGTTGTATCATTTATGTATAAAAGAAATAATACCGGCCCTAAAACACTACCTTGAGGAACACCATATTTTTTTTCTCTGTACTTAGATGAGAAGGATAATATTTCATTTTTTACCATTTTATCAATAACGACACACTGCCGTCGATTTGATAAATAAGATGAAATCCACTCTAGAGCTATCCCTATAATTCCATCCAAATCTAATTTACTTAAAAGAAAACCATGTGTGACATAGTCAAAGACTTTACTTAAATTAAAGAATAATCCTGTTGTTAGTAGGTTATTATTTACGCTAGAAATTATTGTTTTTATAATATTAAAAGTTGCTAGCGTTGTAGATTTCTTTTTCTGGAAGGCATATTGTTCTGTTTTTGTTATGTTAAACCTCTCAGAAAATTCCATTAATCTCTTATAAAAACATTTCTCAAAAACTTTTGATATTATGGGTATAAGAGTAATCGGTCGATTATTGTTGATATCGTCTTTATACCTTTTTTGTACAATGGTTTTACAATTGAAATTTTTAAATTATCGGGAAATTTTCCTGTCAAAAATGATAAATTAATTAAATAAGTCATAATTTCAACAAGTTCGCATACACAAGCTTTAATTATTCTGGTATTAATTCCGTCGTAACCTTCCGAGGCAGTGTTATTTAAGGACATGATCTCTTTACTCACCTCCTCTTTCGACATGGGTTTAAGAAACATTGAGTTTGATAGTGATATTGTATTTTTAGGTGTAATATTTTCCATGTTATCATTATTAGTTATAATATAATTAGTCATGTCAATAAAATAGTCATTAAAATCGGTTGCTATATCGTAAGTGTTCGTTAGGTATTTTTCATTTATTTTTAGCTCCTTAATATTATCCAATTTTGTATTTGAAATTTCTTTTTTTATTACGGACCATGTTGCTCTGCATTTATTTTTACTCTTACTTATATATTTTATATTACAATTCCTCTTGGATTGGTAGATACATTTTTTCAATAAATAAGAATATTTTTTATAAGTATCCTTATTTATTTTAGTTTTATTTTTATAGTATCGATACCGCAGTGCTCTTTTCGTTCTACAACTATTTTTCAAACCTTTACTAATCCAATTATTTTGATTACTAATTTGTATTAGTATTTTTATTCTTGGGAAACATAGGTTATAAAATGAGCAAAATAAATCATAAAAATTATTAAATGCAATGTTCAAGTCAGTTTCTAAATATGTTTCACGCCATGATAGATTATTTAGACATTCCTTGAATTTCCGAACATTACTTAAATTATAATCCCTTTTGTATTTAAAACATATCTTATTTATTGATTTATTTTGTTGAACCTGGAAGCTTAATAACTGTGCTGTATCATGGTCTGATAGAAACAAAGGCAATACTGTTGCAGAAGCATTCTCTATATTACTTAGAATATGGTCTATACATGTCTCCTTTCTAGTTGGAACATTAATATGAATTTTAAGACAGTAATTAAGACATAAATCATGAAGATAAGTGTTGGCTTTTCCTGGTTTATGAGTATTAATAATTAAATCACCAGTAATTACAAGTTTAGTATTAGTATTATTGTTTTTAAATATTTCACGTAACATCCCGTCTAACTTGTCCAAAAACAGAATTGCGTCTGTAGAGGGAGTCCTATAGAGACAAATTATTAGCAAATTATAAAGAGGAATCTCAATACAACAAACTTCAAATAACTTTTGCGTAGCTAAACTATTTATCTTATTTAATTTTTTATATGCAATATCTTTCTTCACTAAAAGTACCTGGTTGACCGAGCTTTGCTCGGTATTTTTCGCTCGATTTTTTTTATTCATGTGTTTTGGAAATTATATTTAGATACAAATTACATACTGATGAAATATAAATAATATTTTTTGATCTTAGCGACATAACAGAAAAAACGGAACTGGTTATTTGAATAAAAAATCATGAGTGCAATTATTTTAATTTACATTTTCGTGTTTTTAAAAAATACTAAAAAAAGGGCTCGAAAAAAATATATTTTCTCAAAAAAGAAAGAAACTTGAAAAAAAAAAATAAAAAAGTCGGTCGGTCGGTCTGGGCTCGAACCGGGGTTTTACGATTTTGTGACCGCCCATTATACCAATAAGCTATTTATAATCATTACCAAACTGTCAAAATTTACCTTCTTATTCTAACTATATTGTAGCAGTTTTTAATTGCCTAAAAACACTGACAAAAAGACATTTTCTAAAAATAAATCTTAGCTAGATCGATTTATTATCCCCGAAACTCCCTGGACACTAAATTTTATGAAAATCGTTGGAGCCGTTTCCGAGATCCCGATTATATATATATATATATATATATATATATATATATATATATATATATATATATATATATATATATATATATATATACATATATACAAGAATTGCTCGTTTAATAGTATAGGATACATGTACCGCCTCTAGACTCATCCCTACAGAACTAACTGGCTAATTCCTAATTATTAACGTTTAGGTATTTTTCATGATCAGTACGCAAGAAAGTTTCTGAAAGACATATAACATCTGGGGCGTTTCCTGCCTTATCTAGTTCATCCAATGTTAACATTAATACACCTTGTTTTGGTAATATACTAGCAATATTTTGATGTAATATTCTTAAAAACATCTTATTTGTAGTATTCTTATTCACGAAAAAGATTTTATTCAATAGTTTAAAGTAATACGGTATTGTACCTTTAGGCGCGGTATTTATATCATTAAAATTATTAATATTAGTCGCTCCCGAAACAGTTATACTCGATTGCATTCGAGCAAAATAATAGGGAATTGTTCCTTTTTTATATTTGGAGCTGCTGGATTTATCAGATAATAATATCGATTTATTATTACAGCGTAGTATAAACTTTTTTAATTGCTTGGCACTTAGAAATTTGTTCTTATAATCAATATAGTCAATTACGGAATTTGTTGATTTACACATAGAATATAAATTATTGGATATAAAGTTCACGTAATGACAGTTTTCAAATTTATTACAAATATTTTCTAAAGTATTATTTAAATCATTAACACATATGTACTTATTTTTAAACAAACTTAAGACTAGTATACTATTTAACTTGTACCGGTTAATTAATGTGCATATTTGTGAAGATAGTATTTTCAGGTCGTAATCATTTTCTACCACACACACTACGATTTTATCGTTCGAGGCTACTTGTGTATTATGGATATTTATTAGCACATCAGGCGTAAGTGCATACGGTTTTATTTCCGAGTAAATGGTATATTTTTCATATGCCGTATTTGCTCTTCAGCGTATTAAAGCAGAGGCTAGCCCAATGCATTGTTGTGTGCCAAAGATAAATATTTTATCGCAGTTAACATATTGTTTTCAGATGTCTGAAATTACGGTATAAGAGTCTTGTGTAAGTTTTATTGAAGACCCTACATTTTTTGATGATATTTTATGTTGCAACATTTGAATTTTTTCATTAAGAATTTTAATATCGTTTTCAGCGCTCTTTAGTTGGTTTTCTAATTCCGAAATCCTTTGTTTTAAGATAATAGCTATCTCCGCATCAAATACCTTTTCTATTTTTTTCACTTTCAGAAAATTTTGAGGGCGTAGAAGCGGTTGGCGAATATAAAACTTTGAAGTGAGCAGAATGAATATTTTTCTCTTTTATTATGTTTTGGTGTTTCATTTGGGTATCCTTTATTGGTGATTGACATAGAGTTTTTAGTAGGTTATTTTCTTGTGTCTTCGGAGACAAATCACAAAATTATGTGATTTGTCTCCGAAGGTCGTTGTTCTCAATTATAGTATTATTCAGCTCATTTTGTGTACTTGCGATCTCTGACCGTAAATTATTTATAGTGTCCTTCATTTCCTGCACCGTAATTGAATCAGTAATTGTGAAGTCATAGCTCCGTGATAATATTTGACTAGGTGTAGTCTGGGAATCGTCAGATGAGTGAAGAGCGGTTAATATGTGGGAGTCATTTATCGGCGATTCACTCATTTTTGCTACCACTGTTGTAGGTGTCTTATTTCCACTCGAACTATGTGAGTATTTTTTTCTAAATGTAACGTAGGATGGATCACCAGTAGGTGTAGATTGCCCAGTAGATATTTGCTTACATGCTTTACATTTCCAATTTTTTCTACTTTCTATATCCTTTAAGCGATAAAGTTTTTCAGAATAGCCAATACAGTCAAATTCATAATATTTTTTACATATTAAACTTAGCAGTGAATGACATCTTACGGCTGCTATTTTTTGAAAGACTTTGGATAGGCATCATAGAAATTTAACGTTGATATTCTTTAACTGCTTCTATATATATTCGTTTTCGATCTTGTGTCGTTCATAATCTGTCTCCTTTAGAACTGAATCTGGCTTACAACTAAATCTGTCTTAATGTTTGTTGAAAATGTAGAAAAAGATACGCTTTAATTGTCCGACTTGATTTGAACCGTCTACACTTCAGGAATCGAGTGAAATACCGAACGGCGAAACCACTACACCATCACTACATTAAGATATATTGGCGAAATTGAGTATATGCTGTGTGTATTGTCAAACTCTCACTGTTTGTAATTAGACCGGTAATTTTGTCGTCGGATACTTTTTCGATTCACCGTCAGTATTAAAATCAAAGTCTTTCTTTAATATTAGTACACAATTTGTTTAGTGTTTTTTTAAGTAAACTTACGTAGTTTCGGTTGAAGGTGCTTGATTTTTGCTCATATATCACGACAAACTTATTTTATTATTAAGAACTATGGTATTTTAGCCATTATTAATGACTGTTGTGTATACTCGGTATGTTTATTAACAATTTATATATTCACTGGTTGTTTGAAACAGTTTAATTTCACTTACACGTGGAGATTAGAGTTCACCGTTACTATTGAAAATATTTTAGCACTTGTAAAATTAATTTGTCATAGTTATACGAATTTAATATACGCAGTTAATGTTTGCATGACACACATCCGCCATGTAATGGAAGGAAGATGCTGCTGCTCTTCTGTTTCTGTATCTCCCTACTGTCCTATGTGATACCCACGTGATTACACGTGTGTATGGTCCATCAAAATTTATTCACATTGAGATGTTTGTCTACGTGCTATACAGGAGAAATTCTAGTGTGGAATAATGTTTTTTTTTTAAGAATATAGCTGGACATAGGCTTCTCGCAAGTCCGCTGTGAGATTGGTATTCGATTTCACGCATTCAGTTGCTACAGTTACCTTGAATAGACCATACCTACATCTACCCAGGGGGCGTATGTAATGAAGGTAAAACAAGCCTAAAAGCGATTTCTACTCCACGACAGCTTTTGTTAAATTATATTATACATTTTACAAAAGCAATGTAAACGTTTAAAATAATTAAACGCAAGCTTTAATGATCTAATATACTCTGTACGAGTATTATTCTATTATAATTTAGCGTCTCATCTGTCAAAAGTAGGGCATTGTGTTCTTAGTGAAAACTGGCAGAGTCTATTATTCTCTAATTGTTCCGTGTGAATGCAGAATTAATAATAATATGCTTTGCTTATATAAATAAAGGCAAACTTTGTTCACTAATTATACCGGTTGACTTTTTTAGGTGTAAGGAAACAATTGCGCGAGAAAGGTGAACAAAACAGAGACCAATGACGGTAATATTTTTCAAAATAGCAAACGCATTCTGCATTTTGATTCATAATCAAGGAAAGATGTAGATGTCTACGTTCCACATAGTCCACTTACCATCATCGCCACTTGTCACCCGCTTACCATCGGATATACTGTGTGCTCGGTTGTCACCCTTATTCTGTATGTATAAATAGTCTTAAAAGTAAACTCTTACTTTGATAAAATAGAAAAGAAATTAAAAAAGCGAAATTCAAATCATGTGCACCCTACTTTACGCTTGGCAAGTATCAATGGATTTGTGACTTAAAACATCTTATTTTATTGAGTAAGATACGCAAACATACAGTAGTTATATATATTTCTAAAATTAAAAATACAATGGTACTCGTATTGATCTAAACTAGAATCCAAAATAGTGTACACAGCATAATAATATAACTGCAGTAGAAAATTAGTCCGAGCTAAAATAAGCAATATAAAGATAAACACGTAACTTCTTTTAAATCCAACAAGGCTATTATAGAATATATCTAGATGTACGTACTAAGCTTAATCTCGTCGTAATCACGGACCATTTGAGCGATTCAACGAAAAATAATAATAAATATTATTACTCCTACTTCGGTCAACTTTATTTCAACCCCCGACCGAAAACAGGGGGGTGTTATATGTTTTTAGTGTGTATCTGTGTATATATGGGTCAGTGTGTCTGTCTGTGGCATCATAGCTCCTGAATGGATGAATCGATTTTGATTTTTTTTTAAAAGATGTCTTAATCGAGAGTGTTCTTAGTTTTGATTCAAGAAAAAAAATTCAGTCGTTTGAAGATCATCAGCTGTTTTTGTTTCGGGAGTTTTTAGATTTTTTTTAATCATGGTAAAAGGTTAGAGGTTAGCTGGTATAAAGTCATGGATCAGTAACTACGTATTTGTGTGTAGTGTTGCGAGGCCTTTAATTTGAACCCCGTGAGGTACAAATAATTTGTATAGCTTATAAATAAATACTTCGGATAATATTCATAGCATTTTATGTATGTTTTTTATATAATAAGGTTGACAAACGTGCATGCAGTCCACCTGACGGTAAGTGGATGCTGTGACCCATTAACATCTACATCTATCCTCGGTTAAGAATTAAAATGTAGATTTTACGTGGTAGAGCCATGCTGCAGTTATATTAGTAGTATAGTTGTAGCACGAATGGGTCGGCTCGACCGGGGAAGGACCACGCTCTCACAGAATACCAGCGTGAAATAGTAGCTTAATGCTGCTGTATTTCGTATGGTGAGTGTAGAGAACCGGAGACCCTTTTTACTGGAAACGAGGCATTCCATCTTAGTCCTCACGGGTGACAACGCATCTGCATTTTGATTCGTAATTGAGGATAAATGTAGATGTCTGTGGGCCACAGCAACCACTTACCATCAGGTGGACTGTGTGCTCGTTTGTCACCCTATCCTATAAAAAAAAAAAAAAAAAAAAAAAAAAAAAAAGATGCGTTATGACCTACGAAGGACTAAGATAGTATGCCTTATTTCTAGTAAAATTGCTCTGCGGTTCTCTACAATAGCCGCACGAAACTAGTATTGAGTTACAATTGTATGCTTGCATTGTGTGAGAGCGTAATCCTACCCCGATCGAGCCGACCCATTCATGCTGCAATTATAATTAACTGCAGCGCGGCTCTACCATGTAAAGTACGTACGTACGTAAAGGGCTCCTAAGATTACAGGTATACAATGAGGGTTTCGTTTGTCGTGTAATGGTAGAGTAAGAGGATCCCATAGCATATAACGTCCCGGAGGTATCGTAAAAGGTTATAAAGGGAACCTGAAACAATCACATGATCACAAGACAATTATAACAAAAACTGCGGTCGCCGACTTGTCGGTCAAATATGGCAACTATGGCAGACTATACGAGAAGGTCTGCGTTCAACAGAGGACTTTTGGTAGGCTGTAATAATGATGGTAGTAATAAGTTTTCGTATTTTTGACCGAAAAATCTATCCCTAGTTTCTACAGAGTCTAAAAGATTTGACGTCTTACTTCAAAGATAAGCCTGTTCAAAGATTTAAATATAACTGGTTTTTACGGATTTTATAGCGTATATTAACTAGAATCGTCGGAAATATAAAAAAAGTTATATACGCAATAAAATCCGTAAAAAATTAGTTTTATTTCAATGAGTCGTACTCGCTAAATATAGGAAAAAATCATGTTCAAATATGCTCGTAATATTATTTTCAGTTCATCGTTTTCAGTAAGCTTGTAAATTTTTATTTTTTAATTTTATTTTCTTATTATATCTACCACCCACCACCGTGTTCCACCCCGTAGGTCTATAAGAGAAAAAAATAAAGAAAAATAATATATTCAGTTTAGCCTCTCAGTATGTTTATTGAATTTTAACCTATTTACATAAAAGCGAAACATTGATGATCATTAAGTAAATACTCGAAACAAGCACTGGCTAAATATACCAGTTAGTTAACTCCAGAATCAGAAATTTCTTCATGAAGCAATGTATACGCTTTTAAAACAAAGGCCAGAAAACATGTAGAAAAAAAGTTAAATATAGGTACCAAAAACACTTGTTTAATAACGGATATTATATATTGATTGAAACTATTTTTACGGATTTTATCGCGTTTAATTTATTTTATTTTTAATACCCTACATTTTTGGATCTTTTCCTTGGTAGTAATCGAACGAATTCGAGAATGATACGTGAGGCTATTGAAGTTAAAAAAATCCTAATTTCAATGAGAAGGAGGCTGGGTACTACAACCTGCTTGGGACCGTATAAAAATAATATTAAAAATAACCCCAAACTACTACTGTAAGACCATAGACACAGTCAGTTCATTCTGCGTAGATCGGACCAACAGCAATAAAACAACAAAAAGCTAAAGATACTCCGGGTTAGCACTGATATCGGGACGTCAGTCACCTCAGTTCTCCATGAACATGGCTGTTGGAAAGCACCCGAGACGTCGGGTATTAAAAATGAAATAAATTAAACGCGATAAAACCTGTATAAGTAGTTTTAATTAATGTGGAGTGTTCGCGTAAGTATAAGATATCATTATGGATATTATACCACTTAAGAATTCATTATTAATAATAGCGCCTGGGAAGCGCGCATTAATTTATAATATATTATACTGTAAAATGATGTCTGAAAAAATCCCGCTGGGGTTTTAGCTGGTTATTCCCAGGTAAGAGGATTTTTCCGAATCAGTTGTAAAGCTTAAATGACTTTCAATAAGCATTCTTACAATTATTACTGTATAAAAATTATACTACTCTATGCTATTTTTCGCGATCTGAGAGCGCTTATCCGACTACCAAGCATATTCCAACTGCCAGAAAGATTTGCTGTCAATGGAAGTCAGTGTAACAATCTTGTTTACGTCAGATGAAATTTTAGTCCAAGGATAATTAGTTAATGTCATCTCAAAAGATTCTTCATTCAAAAAATCCATGCTATTTATATGGAGATAAATTCGTTATTAATAAAATACAAATTATTTGAAAAAAGAATTTTGTTTAAATGAGAACTCCGTCAAGCGGAATGAATCATTTTATTTCCCGCTCAGAATTAATTATTTATATAATTCATACAAAATATTAAGCGGACTTTCAGGTGGTATAATTATACCAATTTGTGATTCCTTAAATTGGGCCAAGCAGCTGTTGTTTCTGCGTTTGCGTGAAATTCTTTGATTCGATCTGCCTTGCCTTCAATTAACCTAATTTTATTTAGTTCTTACGATACAAAGTTTTAAGGTAATTATTTCAGCCGCGTTGGATCTTGGAATTAGACAAAGTAAAATTTTCACCCAAGTTCATAAGTACTACTCCAACTTACTTTCAAGCTAGCAAGTACGTTATATTAACATTTAAATAAAGAAAATATTTAAACTTAAGCAATTTACACTAATTTTGTCAAAGAAAAACTTTGTTTCATTAGAGGGAACCGTGGTTAAAAGGGCTTACCACTTACCGTAATTTTTATTGTTACAAACTATCTTAGATCAAACCCCATAACCTACAGTGGAATCGTAAGTTACAATTTTAAGTGCCGATTTACCAAGAACTCGGCGGTGATCGAAAATATCGGTGAGGAAACCTGCATATATGCGGTAAAATGTTATGAAGAAAGAATTTGAACTCCTGAAATATATATGGAAATAAGAGGGCGCCTGTGCTTAGCAGTGGTAAGTGGTTAATTAGGGTGACAAACAGGCACCAATTGATGGTAAGTGGATGCATTGACCCGTAGACATCTACATTTATCCTCGATTAAGAATCTAAATGCAGATACGTTATCATCGTTGAGGACTAAAATGGAATGCCTCGTTTTCAGTAAAAATGTTTCCGGTTCTGTATACGAATACGAAATACGAAACACTTAACACTGCAAAATTATTTCACGCTGACATTTTGGGATAGCCTAGTCCTTCCCTAGCAGAGCCAACCAATTTGTCCTTAACCTCTCAAACGCCAAGTATTATTCGGTATTCCGTCAAAATTCAAGCGGGCAAGTATGACCGCTTGAATTTTGACGAGGGTCATTGTAAAAGCGTGCTCGTCGCGACCCCTGCCAGCCCTTTTCAGAGCTGCAATTCTACATAGCTGCGCACCCATGCAAACGAGAGTTAAGGCGTCCCCCCAAGGCGACGCACACCATCTCGTCCCCGTTGGTGTGGAATGCAGCGCGCAAAGCGGCGATGGGGACCGCCACCCGTCACGCACAGCCCGACACGGCGGAAGGTGGAGGATGGAGTGCAGAGTTGGCACGTGGAATGTTGGAGGAGGCATGGGAGATAAGACGAATGAGTTGATCGAAATAATGAAAGAAAGAGAATTAGACGTCGTGTGTATGTCGGAGACCAAACGGAAAGGCAGTGGTATTGAAGAGCTCCCTGGCGGGACGTTAGCTATATGGTCCGGAGTTCCGGAAAGCGAGAACGCCTGCCAAGGAATGGGAGTGCTGTTGTCGTCCCGGTTGGTCGATCTTATGACTGAATACAAGATTTTTATGGGAGGCAAAATGCGGATTTAGACCTGGAAGAGGATGCACGGATCAAATGTTTTCTCTCCGCATGATCACGGAGAAGCTTCTGATTGTTAACCAGAGGATTTTCTGTGCTTTTGTGGATCTGGAGAAAGCATTTGATAAGGTTATAAGGAAGAAAATGTGGGAACTGTTGCCGGGATATGGTGTGGATGGTCGATTGTTAAGGGCTGTGCAGTCACTTTACTATGACTGTAAAGCCTGTGTGCGGGTAGGGCATGACCTGTCACCTATGTTGAGCGTCCAAGCGGGCGTAAAACAGGGTTGTGTCATGTCTTCCTGGCTGTTTATACTATATCTCGACAGTTGTTTACAGAAACTGAAAAATAGCTGTTTGGGTGTGAAATTGGGTGAATTTAAAGTTAATTGTCTGCTGTATGCTGATGATGCAGTGCTTATTGCTCTATCAGAAGCAGAACTGCAGGCATTAGTCACGTGTATGAAAGAGGAATGTGAAATTAAAGGTCTCCGTTTGAATGCTAATAAAACTAAGGTTCTGGTATTTGAAAAGGACGAAGAGAGAACGAAATGTGAAATATGGGTAAATCAGGAATGTCTAGAACAGGTAAATGAAATTGTATACTTGGGGCGTGCTTTCAGCCGGGATGAAAGATGTGATTTAGAGGTGGATAGACGTATCGCTGCCGGAAACAAAGTCAATGGTGCCCTGAATGCATTAGTCAAAAGGCAAGGCGTGGTGAAGAGTGCACGCCCTGCAATACATAACGCAGTGTTGGTACCGACTTTGTTATATGGCAGCGAAACCTGGGTATGCCAGAAGAAGCATAAAAGCAAGTTGAATGCGGTGAAGATACGATCTCTTCGTAAAATGTGTGGCGTTACAATATTCGACCGAAAGCGAAAAGAAGAGATTCGCAATATGGCAGGATTGAAAGATGACCTTATCACAAAAATTGATAGGGGCGTACTCCAATGGTTCGGGCACGTTGAACAAATGAGTAAAGACCGAATGGTGAAGAAAATATATAGAGCGAAAGTAAATATTAAAAGGTGTCGAGGTAGACCGAGATTAACTTTCGAAGATAATGTGAGCAAATTGCTCGAAGAGGGGAGGGTCAAGGGTACTCGGATACCTAGACGTGCATGTATGAAGAAGTTAATGAACCTGAAAGAAGCGAAAGAGGTATGTAAGGATCGTGACACTTGGCGATCTGTTCACTCTGGCTACCCCGTTAGGAATTTTGCGTGAAAATAAGTAAGTAAGTAAGTAAATATGACCGCACCGTCCCACAACACTTCAATCCGTAAAAACTTACATTTAGAGACTACCGTTCCATGAAGAAGTGTGGCATTATAGAATAAATATGAAATTTTCTATCCTCTAATGGAATAAAAAACGGTTCTATGGATATTAATTTATATTCTACATTCGTTACGTACGCCATTCGGATTCATTTGGATGTTGTGTTGATTGTTGGATTTTTCTAGTGTTTTATTAGCGTTTTACTATAGTGTTTTATTATAAAATTGTAATGTACTTGTGTGAATATAATTTATTTTTTTACATAAATAATTTCGAGTAATCATCATCATCATCATTACAGCCCTTCACAAGTCCACTGCTGAACATAGGCCTCCCCCAAGTAATGCCACAAAGCACGGTCCTGAGCCACCTGCATCCATCGACTTCCTGCACATCTTACCAGGTCGTCACTCCATCTAGTGGGGGGTCGCCCTACACTACGCCTACCGGTACGAGGCTGCCACTCAAGAACCTTTCTTTCCCATCGGTTATCGGTTCTTCGAGCTATATGGCCGGCCCATTGCCACTTCAGCTTACTAATTCGTTGGGCTATGTCGGTCACTCTGGTTTTACTGCGGATATCCTCATTTCTGAGTCTATCACGCAGAGAAACTCCGAGCATAGCCCTCTCCATAGCTCGCTGAGCGACCTTGAGCGTCCTCATACGGCCAGCAGTGAGCGACCACGTCTCAGATCCGTAAGTCATCACTGGCAACACGCACTGGTTGTACAATCCAGTTTTTAGAGATTGAGGTATACCTGACGAGAAGATATGTCGTAATTTCCCGAACGCTGCCCAGCCGAGTTGAATCCGTCGATTGACCTCTCGGTCGAAGTTGTACTTACCTAGTCGGAATATTTGTCCCAGGTAAACGTACTCGTCAACAACTTCGAGCATAGTGCTCCCAACAACTACCGGCATAGGTGTGACATGGACATTAAACATGATCTTTGTTTTGTCCATGTTCATCTTAAGACCTATCCGTTGGGAGGCACTATTGAGGTCATTGAGCGTAGTGCTTAAGTCCTCCAGCGATTCTGCCATAAGGACTATATCGTCGGCAAATCGAAGGTGAGTGATGTACTCGCCATTGATGTTAATACCGTATCATTTCCAGTCCAGTAGCTTGAAAACGTCTTCCAATGCAACGGTGAAGAGTTTCGGGGATATAACGTCACCCTATCTTGCACCTCTCTGCAGTTGGATTGGTTTCGAGCTCTGGTTCTGTACTCGGATAACCATCGTAGCCCTACTGTACAAACACTTCAGCACTTCGATATACCGACAGTCAACTTGGCACCGCTGAAGGGACTGTAGCACCGCCCAAATTTCGACGGAATCAAAGGCTTTCTCATAGTCCACATACGCCAGGCAAAGTGGCAGATTGTACTCTTCAGTCTTCTGTACAATCTGCGTAAGGGTATATATGTGGTCCGGAAACCGGCTTGTTCGGGAGGCTGGAAGTCGTTGAGTCTTCGTGCGAGACGATTCGTAATGACTCTCGAAAACAGCACGTAGACGCGGCTCAGAAGGGAAATCGGTCTGTAGTTCTTCAAGAGAGCGTTGTCGCCTTTCTTAAAGAACAAGACCACCGCACTTCTGCTCCACGCCTCCGGAGTAGTGCCACCATGGAGGACGGAATTGAAGAGCTTCTGAAGGACTTCAAGTACCGGTGTTCCACCCGCTTTCAGAAGCTCCGCTGTAATTCCATCCTCGCCTGGGGCCCTGCCGTTTTTAAGGTGCTGGAGAGCCATTCTAATCTCGCTTAGACTGACGTCCGGGATATCATCGGAATAGTGTCGGATAAGACTTGCTCTTGGATAGTTACTCACACTTGCGAGTGGCTCCAACGATGATGTGTACAGCTGTCCATAGAACCTCTCAATCTCACTCAAAATCTCAGGTGTCCCGGAAACGATCCTGCCACACTCAGTCTTCAGCCTTGACAGTTGGCTCTTACTGGCAGACATATCTCTGGCAAAGACTTTGGAGCCCTGGTTCCACTCGATCGCTTCATTAATACGAGCAGTATTAAAGTTGCGTAAGTCTCGCCGCATGCATTTGGAGATCTGTCTGTTCAGTTGCCTGTAGGCTGTCAAATCTGTCGGCGATTGCAGCCTCATCTCCCGTCTAACAGCCATGAGATTAAGAGTGTGATCGGAGAGCTTTTGTGTTCTTCTGCGGCGGGTCTTGCAGAACTTAGCTCCGACTGCATGGACAGTTTCCACGAGCTGGTCATTTATATCGTCCACTGCATTGCAATCTTCTAGGCACTGAAAGTGGTTACGTAACTTGAGCTGAAAGGTTTCGGGATTCTGGATTAGAGCACGAGGGGGACGGAGCGTTGACTTCATTAGACGAGACCTTTCCAACTTAACGTTTAGGTTCAGTGTGCCTCTAACCATTCGGTGATCGCTGCCAGTTTTCACCCTTGCGATCACTGAGACATCACTGAACAGTTAGCGTCTGGTCGTCATAATGAAGTCAATTTCATTTTTTGTCGAACCGTCGGGGCTCGACCAGGTCCACTTCCTGTGGGGCCGCTTCTGGAAGAAAGAGTTCATCATAAAGAGTCTCTTTTTCTCCATAAAGTCGGCCAGCTGCTGGCCCCTTCGGTTTCGTTGCCCTACTCCAGATTTCCCTAACTTCAGCTCACCGTTTTCTCTTGTGCCTAGTTTTGCGTTGAAGTCTCCCATCAACACCGTGTAGTGGGTTTTGCATGCATGGCTTTGGAAATATCCTCATACATTTCCTCCACCTCCTCATTGGGTTGTGCCGAGGTTGGTGCGTAAACCTGTATGACATTCAGCGAATACCGTTTGGTGATTCTGAGTATCAGGTACGCGACCCTCGTCGACACACTCCCAATCTTTACAACGTTGTTGACGAGAGACTTGTGGACGATAAATCCGACATCTCATTGGGACAGATGGTCGCCCTCCCGGTGATAGAACAAGTTGCCGGATTCGAGAATCACCGTGTCCTCCCCCTCTCTTCGGACCTCGGATAATCCTATAATATTCCAGCGCAACTTGTCTATCTCTTCTTCCAGCTCCAGGATCTTCTCGTCGAAGTAATATATAGAAATAATTGTGATTTTCACGCTACCGACATTCGCTTGGTGTGTTTTTTGAATTATAAAAAAAAACAATAAAATCTTTTTGTAAAAAATTAAAACCTGACTTTTTTTAAGACCATAAGATAGAAAATTTTGTATGGATTTTATAATGCCAAACTTCTTCATAGGAAAGTAGTCTTTAAATATAAGTATTAATGGTTTTAACTGCTGTGGGTGGGTGCGGTCGCAAGCGACCGCTCGGGATTTGCCAGACGCATGCGACTGCATGGTAATTTTATTGGGATTGAAGGGTAAACCATAATATAGCTGAAGCCTTACAGCCTTACTACGGTAAAACATCTATAGGCTGTTAATTTTACTTTTACTTTTTACGAAACCTTATACAAAAGCTATTTCCTAAAGTTGTAGAGACAATTTAAATCAGTACATAGTACATTACACAAAAGTTCTACACTATTGAGATACCAAGGACACAAATCGTTCCTTTTCAGATGCGGTTAATGTGTTTTAAAACTGGCATTGGTTCGATACTAATTTTATCTATACAGCAGACGAATAAAGTGAAATTCCTTTGTGGCATATCATTCTTCTTTTATTGTATATTTTACATAAGTAGGTTAAATAATAGTGTACTCATGCAGTCCCGGTGATGAAACAATAAAACTTTCAAAGTTCTAAAACTAACCACAACGTCGATAAAGAAGTTTCAGTTCCAAAAAAATATTCCTGCACTATTTGAAAATTCTTCTTCTCCTTCGTCAGCTCACTAAAGTCTCTGTTGGACATAGCCTTCTCCCTTTTGCAGGATTTGTTATAATCGGCATACTTAGCAGGTGAGTTGTAGGTCAGTACCGGATCTCTCGCACCCTCCACGCTACTCCAACTCCCAGATGTAATGTTAAGTATACATTGCTAAATTTTTATCGTATAGGCAAACAAATATACAAATAAGAAATCGAATTAGTAAAAACGAGGTAATATTATGTGCCTATTAACGTCTATGTGAAAAAAAACTATTTTATTCAGTAGAACTTTGTACATCATGTGTATCAAGTGTTCAAAAGCACAGTCTCGTAATTTAAGAAGCGTGTCGTAGAGCGGAGTCCGTCCGGTCCCGAAACACGACACCGTGCGATTGATACGCTTGGGGGAGTAACGTCGCTGTTGAGACGTCAACTTGTATATTGAAGGTACCTAGTTCACCGAAGAACAACGATTTAAGTTAATTATAAATACCAAAAAAATGTAAGGTAACCAATAAATCTACACTACCCTACCAAATTACAATAAGACACTAAATTTAGACGAATCAGGTCTTGTTTCTGCGTGGACGTGAAATTATTTCGTTCGATCTACCCTACCCTCAATAACCCTAATGGTGGAGCCACGTGTTTAAGGCTGCCGAAGTCTAGTTGCTCGGTCGAACCTTAAACCTATTACGCGAGATATTAACTAAAGTGGACTGTATATGCGGTTGCTTCTGCGCTTACGTAAAGGCGACTACTATAGCATGCGGTATAATGCACTCGCTCTTCCCTAAAACTAAACTATTATTGTGCCAAATCGCTGAAAAGGAATCCTGCCTTATTAGGAGAACGAAAAAATTGGAGCGGGTTAAACTATGTAAGGCAGGAGCTAAATTAAGGAATGTTGACTCACCGGGGTTTCTTCTATTCTGTTGAGCACTATAGCTGCAACTTCTGGAACTTCTTCTGGAACACTCCGGAGAGAGGCGGTGCGCGACTATATCTCACACGAGGTGAGGCGGGTCTCCTGGAGCTCGACTGCTTCCAGGCTAAAGCGGTTTCTACTAGCGGTGTGTTTTCAGCGACGACTGCGGTGGAAAGAGCTATTGTTCCAATGACTGGCGCGGTAGGAAAGAGGCCGCGCAACGGTCGCGCGTGCCTTATATGTCCTCGGCCCCGATGATTACGTGACATTCTAGAATCATCTTCTTGCCCCTCCCACCCCACCACCCCGATGTGTCGATGGAGGATCGAGGAGGGTATGAATGATATCGTTTTGTCGGAAAGGAACAAGCGGCTTGGCACCTCTACCGTCAAATATAATAATCCAATGGTTTTTTCCGCGCAACCATCTCCCCCGCCCTTGAAGGATTTCCTTCAAAATTAACTAATACAACTAGAGCTAAGATCAACTAACAAAATAACTAACTAACGATAAGATTACTCAAATTCAACTACAATTTAATCTAGAAAGCTAATTTAAATTATGGAAGAGGCAGGGGGCACAAACGGACAACCGGGCGCAAGTAAGACCCAACCGTGGTCTTAACGCGAGCTATCCTAACTACTCCGTCGGAACCGGGAAAGACCTCTTCGACAATTCCTAACGGCCAGTGGAGAGGCGGCGTATTCTCTTTGGTGAGCACCGTACTTAGCTCTTCGAAGGACAAAATTTGATCTCCTATTACTCGGTATAAATTACTCTTTAGACTCTTGATATTAGTCTCCCAATTGCCCCCAAAATGGCTCGCGGCTGGGACGTTCAGAGACCACTCAATGCGGTTCTCGGCTAGAATGTGAGCGAACTCCGAATTATAATATTTGCTAGCTAAGAGCTCATGTAGTTCCGATAAAATACGTTTTGCACCGACGTAGTTCGTACCGTTATCCGAATACAATCTACTTACAGGGCCACGGCGGGAAAGAAATCTTTTAAATGCACCCATAAAGCCTGCTGTGCTTAGATCACCAACGAGTTCTATATGCACCGCTCGAGTAGTTAGACATACGAAAATGCAGACGTAAGCCTTTGTGGATCTTATACCACGCCCGCGAGTGAGCGTGACCTTAAACGGACCAGCGAAATCAGACCCGGTGTGCGTGAAGGGCTTTACTGATTGTATTACTCTACAAGATCTAAGTTTCGCCATTTCCGGAAATGACGGCTTGGGGCGTGCCCGAAAGCAAGCTATACATCGGTGCACCCGATTGCGTATTTAACTACGTGCAGAAAGAATCCAATAATTCTGACGCAAAATCGACATCAACAAGTCGGGGCCAGCGTGCGAGTTCAATTTATGATGGTAATCGACTAATAAGTTCATGATATGGTCTTTACGCGGTAAAACAATAGGGTGCCGTTGGTAGAAACTCAATTGAGAGTTGGACAAGCGTCCACCTACCCTTACAATCCCATCCTGTAAAAATGGCTTAAGGCGTTGAAAGGCGCGACTACAAGCTCTATTCGATTGTAATCTTCTAATTTCTTCAGAGAAGTGCGCACGTTGAAGTTCACGCAATACTAGCGACTCGGCATAGTTGTAATCGGATGCTAAGACATACGAACGTCGCGGTAACAGCTTCGCGAATCGACAAACGTAAATTACGCTACGCAATAATTTCGACCAAGAGGACAAGCAGTTCGCCAAAGCAATGATTGGAGAAACCTCACTCGAAACGTTCGCCACTAGAGCGTGTCTCTTCTCTTCCGGCGGTTGTGACACTGACGAAGGTTCGAAGTCGGTTATTGGCCATTGCGAGGGATCCAAGTGAACCCAAGCAGGTCCGTGGAACCAAAGCGGGTGGTCCATTATTTGCATCGGGGTGAGTCCACGGGATAGACAATCGGCGGGGTTTTCCGTACCGGACACGTGATAAAAGTTCCGCGTTTCTAACTCGTCTTGTATCTCGGCCACTCGGTTCGCAACAAACGTATCCCAACGGTGGGGTGAAGAATGAACCCAGCATAAGGCGACGGTGGAGTCGGAAAAGGCCAATATCCTTTCTATGTGAACTCTATCCCTACATGCGCTGATAACTGCGGTAATAAGCTTGGTGAGTACTAATATTGCGCAAAGCTCTAAGCGCGCCAGAGAGACAACCTTACGGGGGGAGACTCTCGACTTAGAACTAATGAGGCTAATCGAATTTCTACCATTATTCTGGACGTGGAAATATACAACGCCCCCGTAAGCCTTTTCGCTGGCGTCTGCAAACCCAACGACTGTTATACTACTTCTATCTACGTTTATATGACGCGGTATTTTAATTTCTCTTAATAAAGGAAGTTCCTCTCTAAAGCGCTGCCACAACCGAACAATGCTGTCAGGCGGCGAGTCATCCCAGTCGCATTCCAATAACCAAAGTTGTTTAATTAAAAGCTTAGCGTACAATACCACCGGAGCTACGAAACCCATGACGTCCCATAATCTAGCAACGCATGACAGTATTGTGCGCTTTGTGCATTTCTCTACGGGCGAATTTACCTTAAGGCTAAACACGTCGGACTCTGGTGACCAACATAGACCGAGCACCTTGCGTGTATCAGAATCGTCGAATTCCTTTATCGCCGAAAGACGGTGTGATAGTGGGATTGTATCCAAAACCGGACGCGAATTACTAGTCCACTTCACAAGATCGAATTGACCCGATTTCATGAGCCTTATAACCTCGACGGTGGTTAGGGTTGCCTCCTCCACGCTATCGACCGAGTACACAAAATCATCCATATATAATCCGCTCTCAATTGCCCTCTTAGCTTTAGGATAAGAGGGACCTTCATCGTGAGCGAGCTGTCTTACCGTGCGTAACGCATGAAATGGGCTCGACTTTAAACCAAAACAAACGCGATTAAATTCAAACACCATTAGAGGTTCCTTTGGGTCGAAACGATATAAAATGCGTTGGAATCTACGGTCGCATTCACGGACCCCTATGCAAAGAAACATTTGACGAATATCGGCGGATAGTGCTATACTAAACAAACGAAAATTGACTATTATATTAAATAAACTGCCCTGTAAATTTTGCCCACTATAGAGGATATCGTTAAGCGACAGGTGAGTGCTAGTTTTAGCACTAGCGTCGAGCACTACACGTAACTTAGATGTAAGTTTGTCCTCCCTAATGACTCCGTGGTGTGGTATGAAATACGACGGTGTGTCTTCGTAGTTATCTAATTTCGAAGCCACAAGTGATATGTAACCTTCTCTTATATATTCGTTAATGACGCCGTCGTAAGCTTCCTTTAACTGGGGTGAAGCGAGCATCCTACGCTCCAAGCTGTAGAAACGTTTTTCCGCCATTTGACGCGAATCGCCGAGAGATAAAACACCTCCTTTAAAAGGTAGCGCTACACTATATCTACCGTCGCGATCACGAATGGTCGTGCGGACGTAAATTTCCTCGCATAACCTATCATCTGAGCTAGCTATGGGTGGAACGTTCACCTCCTCCATCTCCCAAAATTTGCGGACTAACGACTCGAGCGGTTCGACAGCCATACCACAATAAGAGGTTGCCGAAATACTATCTATGATGGGGGCGGAGCCAAGGATCACATAGCCCAATACGGTTTCCAGTGCGTAAGGCGCGGTATGCGAAGAGTTGCCCCTGACCTTATTGTTTAACAAAAGATAAGGGAAAAGCGATGCTCCAATGAGCATGTCTATGTTTCCAGGAACGGCGTAAGTGTCGTCCGCCAGAGTCAAATTCTTAAATTCAATCATTGCCGAGGTGTCAACCGAAACGGCTGGCAACCGTTCAGTGACCCTATCTACTACTAGTGCATTTATATCAAAGTTAACATTACGATCTATCCGAGAATAAATTTTTAAATTTATATATCCCTGTGTCGATTTACTAGTGCCTCCGATGCCTTTAATTACAGGACATGAAAGTGACCTATTTATTACTAAGCCTAAGCGCTGACAACATTGTCGCGTTATAAAGCTATTTTGGGCTCCGCTGTCCAGCAGTGCACGGACGCTTTGTTCGTTTCCACGCGAATCCCTAACCAAAATACGTGCCGTACCCAGTAACACGGTTGAAGGAGGTTGTGCTCCCATATTTGCCAATGAGCACAGAGCGACATCACCAGGTCGACCGCTAGAATCGTTGACCTTAGTAGGGGCGAATTCCTTATCCGCTTTACTTGACGCCGCTATGTTGCTATTTTCAAAATGTAATAGCGTGTGATGTTTCCTGGCGCACTTGCTACATACGGAACTCGAATTGCATTTTGCAACTAAATGCTTATCGCTTAAGCAGTTCAAACATAGGTTGTTTGTCTTTACTAATTTATAACGCTCGCTTGGTGAATATTTACGAAAAGTCGCACAATTATATAAATTACCGTGTCTATCTTTACATACTAAACAAGTATGCTGGAGTGATGTTGGCGTAGCGGTTACGTAAGTTAACGACCCTGCTATTTTAGATGGTTGAGTCTGTCTACGGTCGACGCACCTTTTAATCTCCTGTTTAACGTTCGGAGAGCGCTGCATCACCTTTATTTGATCTCGCACGAACGATGCTAATGAATGAAAGGAAGGCATCTCCGAGCTACGATGCTCCATTTCAAACGCACGCACGGTGTCGGGGTCCAACTTCTTCAGTGCAATATGGAGAAACACCACGTCCATAAGATCATTAAATTTCAAATTCTTAAGTGCAGCCACCGATGCCACAAATTTATCTAGAAATTGCTCTAAGCCGTTGATGTTCGCGGATGATATAGATTTAAGATCGAATATCTGGTTCAAATATTCGGAAGCTAACATTCTCCTATCTTCATATTTAGTTTTAAGCGTTTCGAATATTAATAAGTAATTGTTTGCTGTAGGTGTAAAACCAGAGCAGATCGACTGTGCCCTGCCACTAAGTTTACTGATTAAGTAATATAATTTTTCGGCGTCCGATAACGATGGGTTATTGTGTATATTGTTTTGAAAACTACTGAAGAAGAAGGGCCACGTCTTAATATCACCATTAAATACCGGAATATCTATTGGCGGCAACCTAATCGAGTCGCTTGGACGTACCTGTTTTTCCGGCTTTGCTTCGTTTTGAGATAGTAGGGATCTCGCAATTCTTTTCACGCGACACAACATATCTTCGAATGCCAGCAGCGGTTGGTAGTTCACTATGTATTTCGGGTCGATTTGTAATTCCAAATGATTAATTTGGTCTAATATTTTTTCGTAATCTATTCGTAAAGAATCTATTGTTTCGATTTCGGTCAAAAAAGTTTCCCGCACTGCTTCTATATGGATGTTCTTTATATAATCACTTATATTCTGCATACGCGAAAAGAGTATGTCCCTCTTAGCATAAAGCGTTTTAATTTTGATTTCACTTCCACTAACTGCCATTTTAAACTATTATAATAAAGTTATATCAATCACAATTAATCTCACAACGCACAAACAATAAAGGATGGACACTCGGTATGCCGTATTACGTAATTAAATCGAACACCTGCGCAGCGAGTCGAGGTGACGCGTCATTTGCTAGACTCAATAATTTTATCAAGATTGTGGGTAAGCGTATCAAACGGTTCCTATTACACTGTTTCAATTATTTAATAGGCTTTAAATTTAATCAAATACGAGCGCTATAAAACGATTAATTCTGTTTGCGAGTACCTAATCAAAATTTAAATTTAAACGAACACTATTTAAGTCTATTCTATAAATTGGAGTGTGGAGGATTCTATTAATTTATCTAATTAATTAATTCAACAATTCGACCAAAATCCTGCTCGAAGTGACCATAAAATGGTGGAGCCACGTGTTTAAGGCTGCCGAAGTCTAGTTCCCCGGTCGAACCTTAAACCTATTACGCGAGATATTAACTAAAGTGGACTGTATATGCGGTTGCTTCTGCGCTTACGTAAAGGCGACTACTATAGCATGCGGTATAATGCACTCGCTCTTCCCTAAAACTAAACTATTATTGTGCCAAATCGCTGAAAAGGAATCCTACCTTATTAGGAGAACAAAAAAATTGGAGCGGGTTAAACTATGTAAGGCAGGAGCTAAATTAAGGAATGTTGACTCACCGGGGTTTCTTCTATCCTGTTGAGCACTATAGCTGCAACTTCTGGAACTTCTTCTGGAACACTCCGGAGAGAGGCGGTGCGCGACTATATCTCACACGAGGTGAGGCGGGTCTCCTGGAGCTCGACTGCTTCCAGGCTAAAGCGGTTTCTACTAGCGGTGTGTTTTCAGCGACGACTGTGGTGGAAAGAGCTGTTGTTCCAATGACTGGCGCGGTAGGAAAGAGGCCGCGCAACGGTCGCGCGTGCCTTATATGTCCTCGGCCCCGATGATTACGTGACATTCTAGAATCATCTTTTTGCCCCTCCCACCCCACCACCCCGATGTGTCGATGGAGGATCGAGGAGGGTATGAATGATATCGTTTTGTCGGAAAGGAACAAGCGGCTTGGCACCTCTACCGTCAAATATAATAATCCAATGGTTTTTTCCGCGCAACCACCTAATCCACCTTAATTATTTATAAATGGATGCTGTGACCCATATATATACCTATTTCTGATAGTGTGTGCGAGTACATGCGCGCGCGCTTGTGTGTGTGTGTGTGTTTTTAGAAAAATTAAACATATCAAAAAAACAAACACATATATAAATATATAATAATATAATATTAAACATAACACAACAAGAATTATAGAATAAGGATGAAAAACGAGCTCAAATTCCACTTGATAGTAAGTGGATGCTGAGACCCATAGAGATTTATTCTCGATTAAGAATCAAGTTGCGTTGTCACCCCTGAGGACTAAGATGGAATGCCTCGTTTTCAGTAACAAGGGTGTCACTATTAGGAACTTTGCAGCATTAAGCTGACCCCGGTCGAGCCTACGCATTCGTGCAGCTACAATTATGGTATAATATAGCTGCAGTGTGGCTCTACTAAGTAAAAATATTTAATTAAAACACAGGGCGTTTGCTTGCAGTTCCAACAGTTCACGTGCAAGGAGTTGTGGGGAAGAAGGCCTCTTTACCGTGTGACACACAGCCGTTGTCGTCCGATGACCAAGTGGCAATGGTGCTCTGGTTTAAAGAATCTGACGGTGAACCACTCTACAGGTAAATTTCCTTTAAAGGTAAATATTATATTAAAGGTTACATCCCTGCCTTACCTACATTAAGATTAAAATATATGGACAAACTAAAAAAATGGATCAAGAATCAGAATAGTATCATTTTGAAAGCTAAATACAAAGTAATATTGTTCTGAGTTTTGATCCATTGCGCAATAGCGCTATCGAGTCGAAAAAGTCTTGCAAATATTATTATTTATTAAAATTTGTCATGTTTTCCTAATCTATACATGTATTATTATATTTTATTTATATAATTGTGTACACACATATATAAATAAAATATAAGTGTTTATCTGTAACATTGTAATAATTGTCTTCAGAGCTCAGGGGGTAGTTTGCATGCTACTACGATACTAACAACCGTTTTTAAAATTTATATCTATCTGTTTTACCGGGACAATCTTAGAAATGGCTAAACCGATTGTAATGAAATTTTAAGAACCTGTAGAGAGCAGTGCTATGAGGGATCTAGGTCATATTTTGTCGGAAATATGTCGAGATTGAACGAATTATTGAAATATGTAAGATAAATAAAACTGACTCATTCATTACGAGATCTCCAAAACTATTCGCCAGATCGACTTGAAATTTGGCATATATATACTCCTTTCTCGACATAGACAACCATTAAGAAGGGATTTTGAAAAATTCAACCGCTAAGGATGTGAAGTAATACAAGTTCTCTCTATTACCATGTTTAAATATTTAATTAAACAAAAACTGTATAAAAAGGTTTATTATGATATAAAAGAATACATGGTTGATAATAGCCCCTGGGAATGAGGTGGTCGCTTCCACTCTGTTTATATAATACATTTTATAAACATTCACATTGTAAAATTTATTTAACAAAAAATCCCGCTGAGTTTATTGCTATAGCTCGTATCATAATAATAAAGTCCTCCAGATCGAATTACAGCCACGGCGGCCTGCCTCAATGGAGGCTGGCCATCGGCGCAGGACAGGATTATAGTGCCCAAGTGTATGCGCAAGCACAGGCGCACTCTACTCACTCACTCTCATAATCCGATGGGACGGTAAATCGTCAAGACCGGAGAGAGATCAGGCGCAAGACCAACGTGCTTTCCGAGGCACGGGGGTGAGACACCGCCAACTTTCTGACTCCGGGCAATTACTGAGAATTTCCGGACGGAAAAACTCAATAATTAATTTTTTGACCCGACCCGGGATTCGAACCCAGGACCTCAAGATCAGCAGTCGCACTACTACAACCACTAGACCAGCGAGGCAGTATAATATAATATAATAGAGCTCGTATAATATAATTATCAATAACAAACTTAATGTCTGCGTCTGAGAGATGACTATATATTTGTGCTATAGTATTACTATGGAGACTGTCAGTGTTTTTGTATTTTTGTATGTTTTTCAAATAACTGTAACCGGACCTGGTCGAGACCGCGTGTGACAAGAGGGTTGGGTCCTTTCTTTAGTGGGAAACAAATGCACTAAGTTTTTAGCACTATACTAAGAAGAGAGTAGTATTGTGTCATAATTTTAGTTTTACTTTATTTCAACAAGGCTATATATTACAGTTACGATGTTCGAGGTCGGGCTTTAACACAGCCTAAACTCTGGTCATCGCCTTCGGGATTTGGATCTCGAGCATATTTTCGCGCTGCAGCTATACCAGCCACTCTTCTGTTGGATAATGTATTTACAACTGATGCCGGTGTCTACCGCTGCAGGGTTGATTTCAAGAACTCACCTACTAGAAATCTCAGGCTCAACTTTACTGTAATAAGTGAGTAAACAAAAATCCATAACTTGCTGTGATTTCAATAAAAGCCTCTTATGGGGTTTGGAAAAAGATTTTAAAGCTTCCGATAGGTGGCGTTATAACCAACTCGTTAATTCCGAGCATAAATACCTACAACAAAAAAGGGCATCAGCTTCAAAAGAGCGAAATTTCTGGTACTGCGAACGTCAATCCATCTGCTAAGAGTGACGACTAAGGCAAATATATTCTACAAAGGAAGGAGCCCATTTAAAGAAGTGAAGTTTCACGGTCTGATGATGTAGAATAAGTTCTTATAGTAATAAACACTAACCTTTTATTGATGAGAAAATGGAGGGGAATTTAGTCATTTTTGAATGCAATAAGCCGGATAGCATTTTTATATTACCCAGGCAGGCAGGTTTTGTTGTGTTATTACTCATTGATACGAAGTTCTACGAGTCGTTAATCCAACTGCCATTTTTTATGCCCCACTGCCAAAAATATTTTAATTTATGTTTTTAAAATTGTCGCAAATAAATATATCTCATTGCCCTGACACATATTATTTGTGTAAATTGAAGAATTTTACCGCCGACGATGAAACTAGTTAGCGTTTAAACTAGTCGTAAGAGGTAAAAGTAAAAGCCTATGTAATATGTTCTACTTCCGAGCTTAAATATCTTCTTATTTTTTAGTGTTTTGGAGTAATGAGTTCATCGCGCTACACCAATGCATGTTGGCAGACTTCACATATCCTAGACATATACTATTTCTTGGACATGCATGTTTCCTCATGATGTTTTTCTTCACCACCGGGAAAGTATATATCAAATAAAAGATATATCAGCATTCAAAACAAATTGCATCTAACAATTTCATTGGTGCCAGCGGGTATCGAATCCTGGTCGGCTGCATACTGTTTGTATAGAGTGCTAAGCCCCTTAACTACCTAGACTGAGCTTCAAATATTCATAGCTACAAATAATTGATATTAACATTCGAACTCATCTTCGAGTTGAATATCTTTATTAAATTTATAACAAGCTTTAGTGTATCTGTTTGTGATCGTGTAACTCATGCAAGATTTGGCCGATTGAGATCATATTCTTCACACAATATATTAAGTATTTTATGTAAATGATGGTTCACAGCTATAATGTGATCCTACAGGTGGCGCTGAAATCAATGTATCAACAAATCTTAAATCTATGGACCACACAATAATAAAAGAAAAGCCGTTTGGTAGCAGTGTAAGACAACTACTCTAACTTTGCCTCATATATACCCAAGGATGTTATAAGAGCTGACAGAAGGAAATGAAACAAGTAGGCGGCAGAATCATTCTGATAAAAACTCAAAATAAAAAAATGCGGTTGTAGAACCTGTAAAGCGTGGCAACAATGACAAATTTAATTTTTATTAATAAATTTATAATACAGTGCTGTTACTTAATTCTAAACTCGCCAAACTTTTACGTTTGATGGCAAGTGGCGCTCTTTTACATAGCAATGAACCACCTTTTGTACTCCTAATATTGGATACAATAATACACTATTATGTAATATAGTAAAATAGTACCTGGATGTCTGAGCTTTGCTCGGTTTTAATTTAAAAAAATGCAATATACTAAAAAAGGGGCTTGAAATAATAGATATTCTCACAAAAGAAGGGAACTTGAAAAAAAAGGAAAAAAACTCGGACCGAAGACGGGACGCGAACCAAAGCATTACGATTTCGCGACCGCTTGCTATCCACTTGAGCTATTACGATCATTTACAGAATGTCAGAATTTACCTTCTTATATTGTAGCAGTTTTTCATTGCCTGAAAACACGGACAAAAAGACATTTTCTAAGAATAAATCCCAGCTAGATCGATTTATTGCCCCCGAAACTATCTGGACACAAAATTTTATGAAAATCGTTGGAGCCGTTGCCAAGATTCCGATTATATATATATATACAACCTTATATACATGTAACTTTAATCATATAAATTAAATACCTAATATTTAAATATTATGTTGGGTCGGTTTAATCTACTAGAATAAACTCGTATTTAGTTTTATTAGCCAGCCTGTATAATGTTAAATATACCCCATGTCCTATGAGCCAAATTATGGGGGTCCTTTGTTTAGTGGTGGACTTTTGATAGGCTAAAATGGAAAATGAATAAGAAAATCACAAAACCTGGAACTGACAGGTGAGGCTGTAATCTAATTATTATTATGACTTTTACTGTGAGAACTTTGGATTGAATAAGAAGTAAAACTGATCGCGCCATCTACTGAAAAGTGTAAAACAACATCCGTCGTATAATAATACTACTTTTTATAGGATAGGGTGACAAACTAGCACACAGTCCACCTGGTAAGTGGTTGCTGCGGCAAATAGTCATCTACACCTTTTCTCGATTACAAATCGAATTGCAGATGCGTTGTCATCCGTGAGGACTAAGGTGGAACGCCTCGTTTCCAGTAAAAATGGTTTCCGGTTCTTCACACTCACCATACGAAATACAATAGCATTAAGCTACTATTTTACGCTGGTATTCTGTGAGAGCGTGGTCCTTACCCGGTCGAGCCGACCCATTCGTGCTGCAGCTATACTACTAATATAACTGCAACATTGCTATACCACGTATAAAGTATAATAATCACTTAAAGTATATTTTAAGAAATAAGTAGTCGAATTGTTGAACTAGCAAGGCCTTTCGAATAAAATTTCATTATAACTGTTCCCGGCTGTGGGACCACATTCACCTTAATTGAAGCACGAAATAGCACGCCGTGATAACGACATACGTATTGACTGACTTCACACAGCCTTGAAAGAATTGTTTTTATTATCAGAAACAGTTTTTTAATCAAAAAGTACTCTGTGTTTTTAACCATATTTTTACTGCCAAACTGGCATGTGGCAGATGGACTTCTCGGCAGAAAAGGACCCTTACCATTAGTAAACACTTTAAAATCTAGCCACAAATCATGGCAGTAAAATTATCAGCAATTTCTTCCTGTGGTGATAGACGTGCCTATTAATAGACTGGTACAGTCTGATACCAAATTTAAAAATAATCTAATTTGATCAAGCAGTTACGCTTTTATTTTGTTTTGTATTAAATATTAAAAAATATTGTTCATTTTATTACCAGTCACGCTGAAATAATTTATAATGATAATGGAAAACATCATGATGTAGCTGTTCTAATTATATATAATAAAAGGAGTAAAATGAGTTTATTTTAGAACGGGAAAACATAACAAGAATATCATCAAATAACTGTGATCCAATCATGAGCCGGAAAATATTTTGTTTAAAACGAAGCGAATAACATTAAAACGTGCCAGTATTTGAATAAAATGTGTTTTTTCCTCTTGTATAAATTTACCAAAATTGCTTGCTAGATTTTCTTTCTTTTTATCAGCTAGTTATAGTTTACCGGTGGATTTAGCCTTTTCTTTAGTAGAGATGATGTAGGATATACCATCACCACGCATGTGAGACGGCTTGAATATCACTCTACAGGAGGTCTTGCATTTTTAATGCTGTTCTCCATCACAACTCTGGGTTTCATATATACGAGATGGTTATGCTACCATTAAGTATCTCATTGGTGTAGCGGTTGCAACCATGATTCGAATCTTGGTCGGGCCAAAATTAATCATTGGGTATTTTTATCAAGAAATTCCCAGTTGTAACCTGGAGTCAGAAATTAGGTGGTGTTTCACCCCTGTGCCTCCAAAAACATGTGAAACCGATGATGAAACTGATCTCTTTCTGGTCGTGTTGGATCGCCTGACACGTATAGGCTGTAATAAGTAAATAATGGAAATTAGTGAGAATGAGGTCCTCTACTTAAAATAAGTTTTTGTCATAGATTGCCTTTGTTTTTTCTTTAAATAATTCTTATATTTGATAAATATAACAGCTGTAGTTGTAACGCTTCCTATTCCGGAACCTATCTTGCTTTTTTTGACGTGAATACGTCTGAACAAACAGAAGTTAATAAAAACTTGACTTTCAAATAGTATTATGTTATAATCGGCATTGAATAAAAATTATTACATTTTAATTTTTTAATTTACATGCATACACAACAAATCGAATTAAAAACATTGTCCTTTTTTGAAATCGACTAAAATGGATGTTTGGCGAACAAAACTTTAAATCATTACGTCAATAAAATAAAAACGTTTGATTTTACTTTATAGCCTCTGAAAATATTTGGTAGTTTGGAGTTGTTGCAATAAAACTTTACGACAAACAAAATATATTTATAAATATTTAATCATTAGATTTTTTTTATGTTTCATCCCCGATATTAACAGCATATTTTAAGTGTAAAATCAATGTAAAAATAATTATGAACATTAAAATAGCTTCAAGAAACTTGTTCTAATGAGAGGTCCATATAAACAATATATTCGATTAATATGAGACAGGCCATAATTTACTTTATTAATTTTGTCATATATTATCTTCCCTCGTCTATAAAGAGCAAGTACCTGTGCGACCGAGATACATACGGCGTTAAAAATATCTCAGTGGTAGAACTTATCTAGATAAACTTGACAAGTATAACTTTATCAAATACGAAATTTTAAACAAGTATACAGAGCGGTTTCCGAGAAACTTTTTGCATATATAGATTATATATACTGCGATAATGTTATGGAAAAACAAGCATGTTACTATGTATATGCAGCGTAAACTACGATAGTAATCATTAAAGCGAAATGAGTAGTAAAATTACTATGATATTTTTTTATAGAATACGATGACAAACCAGCACACAACCGACGTGATGGTAAGTGGATGCTATGGCCCATAGACATTTTAATCTATCATCGATTATGGATTAAAATGCAGATGCGTTCAGACTAAGATGGAATGCCTCGTTTCCAGTAATACTTTCTGACTCTCCACACTAACGATACGAAATACAGCTGCTATTTTACCTTTGATTTTATATATATAAAATCAAAGTATTTTACATTGGTATTTTGTCAAAGCGTGGTCCTACTCGATCGAGCCGACTCATTCGTGCTACGACTATAATTTTATAGTTGCAACGTGTTTCTACCACGTGAAAATAATATATAATAATACTTTTGACAAAACGTAAACGAACGGAACGACTTAAATTGTAAATACTGATCTTTATTGTGCTTTTTTTAATTATACTTATCCTTCATAAGATCAATCTGTAGTGGTTTTTTTGTTTTTTAACATTTTACATATGTTTATTGTAAATTACTCTTTTTCTTATAGCGTGCAATAAATGTATTTTCTTTTTCTCTTTCTTTTTATATTTATAATAATTTCCAATAAATAGCTTCCTAAGCCGATACTTAGACATACTATAACAAATAATTTAAGGCTTGACTGTCAGGATGTTTACACTTTTTATATTTAATATTTTTAACCTTTTGTGTAGAACAGGCTGTTCAACAAGTTCAAGACAACAAGCGGAATAGCTAAACAGTTACAATAAAAAAAATACCCCTATTTTGCATTCTTAGGGATGTTTTTTTAAATAAGCCACCCTTGAGGTAAGAATGGCTTATTTAATAAAAAAAATCATAAAAATTTAACATAAATATCGCGTATTATACTCGTATATACAAATAAGGTAAGCAAAAGGTAAAAATTTTATATTTTTACCTTTTTCTGAAAAAATAAAACTCCGTTTTGCTGACTCTGGCTATTAATACCACTCACTTTTAAAGCATAAATTTGCTTTATTTCTCTTTTCTCATTCAATCTTTCACTTACCACTCAATTTTTAACACCATTATTCAGTCAGTCCTAACATACTTCTTAATGATTAATGTTTTTTTTTTGTTAATTTTGTAAGTGTTTGTTAATCAAAATTTACAAAAAAGAAATAGATAACAATGCCGGAAGTTATTTAGGCTATATATTATCCGAAAAACTTAGACTATTTTTGAGAAAACAAAAACTGTTTAATATGAGTTGATTAAATTAAAATAACACCACGCTAATAGATCATACTCAGAAAATTCGGGGCTTATCTCCAGTAAGGAAAAAAAAACTCAAGGTGAATCAATAACAGTACTGTTGCAGTCAAAATATTCGAACAGTCAAAACTGAATCAACGTGATAAGAGTGTTCGTTATTGCGCAATATCGAAGTATAATGATCAGCCGTTGTGCAAAGAACATTACAGGAGATCGTTTCTAATAATATTTTGAGGAAATTACATTTCTTAAGTATTTCGACGGCCAATCGAAACGGCAGAAGGGGAATGATCAAATAAACGTTAACTCCCTAACAATAGCCATTTATTTTTATTTCCTTTGTTAATTTGAGATTTTTTTATTGAATAAGGGTGACAAACGGACACACAGTGCACCTGACTGTAAGTGGATGCAGTGGCCCATAGATATTCTACATTTAACCTCGATTAAGAATCAAAATGCAGATGCGTTGTCACCCCCTGAGAACTAAGATGGAATGCCTCGTTTCCAGTAAAACGGGTCTCCAGTTCTCTACACTCACCATACGAAACACAGCGGCATTAAGCTGCTATTTAACGCTGGTGTTCTGTGAGAGCGTGGTCCTTCCCCGGTCGAGCCGACCCATTCGTGCTACAACCATAATATAGCAGCAGCGTGGTTCTACCACGTATAAAGATTGATTTGGAAGAAAAAATACTTTTGATTGAGAAACATTTAAAAGCGATTTCTTAGTGCAAAACCATCACTTTTTTATTAGGTTAATAAAACTGGACATATATACTTGAGACTTGTACTATTAAAAAATTAAGCATATCTATACGCCCTTCTAGTCATAGAACACAACCTCTATATAATAGTAAGTAATAGTATTAATACTTAGTGTACTCAAATTTAACCAAGCTTGACATGCCTTTCCCATAAGTAACCAACATTGAGAAATACAGTTTATGAGTAAATTATCAACAAAGATATCATATATTATTGTAAAACATTTTCCAAGTTTTTTACATCATGTCTATTTAAGCCGAAGTTTTATAAATTGTTGAATTGTTGCCTTTTGATGAAACATTTATACTTCAACATTCGAAATGTTTTTTTTTTGAAATTACTAATTCAATATCCTAAAGACTTTAGTTCTAAGAATTTTTAAACATCAGATTATAGTGCCATTTACGCAAAAAATATTATAATAAATAGATACCTTTGATCTTAAGAAAGTTGTGCTTAGATTTCCTTGCTCAGCTATCGCCGTAATTAATCGTTGTCCATATCAATTGATAATGACAAACTTTATTTTAAACATTTGGTTAATTTCTTGCAAACATTCCTTAAACCAAAGCTATGGTGACTTATTCTAAATTGAGGATTTATCTAACGCAAATTCTTATTAAGTAATGATCCCTTCTGCATTTTAAATAACTTGGTATCACCATAATAATACAGCCTAACTAACACAAATCTATTCCACAGATCATAATTGAATCCGATTATACTATAGTTTCTTTACGTTAAATAAGGCAGATTTTTGTATATCTGATTTCACACTGTCTGATGGATGGTAACTAGTCCAACTCTTGATATAAAAATAATCTGTAAATTTGATGGTAAATATATGGACAATTTTTCTTATCCAAATATGTTTTTGACTGATCCTCAACAGCATTTCATTCTCAATGACATATATTACTAGTACGATTTTATTTTACACTTTTATTTTATATAATCATATAATAAACATCTACAAAATATGTATAAATAAAACGACGTGAGGAAAATACATTCATATTATGATTGTTGGCGCCATCTAGTTTAATTTATACAATGCATTTTTTTCTTAATTTACCCTCCTTTAAATTCATATTCGTATTTCGGGCGTTCGTTTCCCCCTCAACCGCACGCCTAGTACATGTATAAAATACCGCTGAGAACTGTCTCACGAGTCAATCAGTAATCGAAGGAGAAGAAATCGCGCCGCGTACTTAAGCATATTAAAGTAGTGAAGTTTTGTGTCCGCAAAAGAAAGGAAGAAGCGTTAACTCGTCTACGACTTGGCAAAACCTGTCTCCGGAGCGTGGAAGATCTGCGAGGATGGCGGTGATAAGGTAGGCGTGCAATTTATTTTAACGAACGCCCTTTCTTTCAACCAGTGTCCCTTTACAGTCCAGGATCGAAGGCCACAAGCTTTGCTATTTTAAATTCACTCTCCGCAACAATGATAGTAAACGAACATAGTATAGTTTCAACTGGTGTAAATACTTCAGACTAAAGCTGAATAAACCTATTTGGTTCGTACAAAGATACATTTTTGTAGATATTATAACTATTTATTATTATTTTTTATTTATTATATATACTTAATACCTTTGATTGAATTTGTGAGTAATTTATTTATTGGACTCTAAACCTACGTGTATGGTGTGCAACAAAGGTTTAAGTTATGTTAAATATTTTTGTGTATTTATATTTATTTTATAGCAATGTTTTACCAAATACTAAATGATAATTCTGTGTAAATCAAATACCACATCTTGACTTGTCAATATAAAACTGGAATAAATTAGTATTGATATAGAAATATAGAACAACCTCAACAATTACTGATGTAATAAAACTATTCATCAAATAACTATATTTTGTCGTCTTTTTACGTGTGTAAATAATACACATTACTAGTGAAGAGAGTCGACGGATTCACGAATATAAATGGTTCTAATATCTAGAATGTTTATTGGCATGCTTGACAAATACTTGAAACAGTTTAAGTAAATCCTACGGCTCACCTCGGTAGGCCCCGTCCAGGATTGATAGGGCTGATAGGGCTGTTAGGGTGGTAGTAGGGTTGTAGGTTGGGAGATAAAGGGGGGGGAGGGGTAGTGGTGTTAGGTTGGGGTGTAGAAGGGTTGTAGGTAAGGGGTTGTAGGGACCGTAGGGACAGTTAGGGACCGTAGGCCAACAATCACCTTCCTGCAAGATGAAGAAGGCACAAGACCAGACAGGGAGAAGCGAAGGGAGCAGGACAAGGACAGGGCTCTCAAGAAAAGCTAAAGAAGCGGAACCATCTGGAGCGACCACAGCTACTGCGTCAAATGGAGCAACTCCTTCAAGTGGAGCCACCACCGACACGTCCACATGCACGTGGGACACAGGGACGTCCGTGGCAACGGATTTATTTTTCGAAAATGTCTTTTTGTCCGTGTTTTTAGGCAATGAAAAACTGCTACAATATCGTTAGAATAAGAAGGTAAATTTTGACAAATTGTTAATGATTATAAATAGCTTAATTGGTATAATGGGCGGTCACAGAATGGTAAAACCCCGGTTCGAGCCCAGACCGACCGACGGACTTTTTTAATTTTTTTTTTCAAGTTCTTTTCTGTTTTGATAAAATCTATTTTTTCGAGCCCTTTTTTTAGTATTTTATAAAAACACGAAAATTTAAATTAAAATAATCGCACTCATGATTTTTTATTCAAATAACCAGTTCCGTTTTTTCTGTTATGTCGCTAAGATCAAACATATTATTTATATTTCATCAGTATGTAATTTGTATCTAAATATAATTTCCAAAACACACGAATTAAAAAAAATCAAGCGAAAAATACCGAGCAAAGCTCGGTCAACCAGGTACTATATTTTAAAGAGTGAATAAATATATCAATATTAACAAACGACAACTCTATTATTCTAAATGTAGACAAATGTCCCCCGTAATGATTATTTATTCGTATTACTTTGTTCAAATTGTAATTTATTTACATTTGCTACTCACCTGATTCTGTAAATTGATGATTCTAGTTCACCTAATATTTAATCACATAATATTCAGTAAAAGTTGAAACAAATAATACATATGATTAAATATTTGAAAAGCGTTTGCTATTATGGGGGTATGAACTGTGCATCAAGCCGCGATCATGGTAATACTTATATGCGTTTCACCTCCGTGGGTAAGGTATGGAATACCTTCTAATATGGTAGAGACACGCAACACCTATAATGGCACAAACGAGTCGATTCGGTTGGAGAATACTTCGCTCTCACACAGTACCAACGTAAAATAGCAATTCAATGCTGCTGTGTTTCATACGGTGAGTGTAGATAATTGATTGATAACGAGGCATTTTATCTTAGTCCTTGAGAATAATAACACATCTACATTTTGATTCTTAATCGAGGACAGATGCAGGTGTCTATGTGTCGCAGTATAGCCAGCGCAGTGTAGCTATCTTGCCATCGGGTTGACTGTCTGCACCCTTATTATATATTAAAAATAAAAAATCTTCAGCACGAATTGTATAACTATGAGTCTAGGCTTCTCTATAGCTCCCAGAGCGACATTTCTGCTAATGGTAGGTGTTTTAAATAGTTAATAATATAATGCTTAACGGGCCGGTTGCCAACCGCAGTATGAATATAGAAATTGCACAAGCAGTAGCAGTGTAGTAATATCCACTGCCCCATAATATCATTCCGTGGATATCGGAAGAGCCGACAGAGGGAAACAAACCTCCTGATTTTGCCCATTGCCACGGTGTACCTAAAAACAATTAAAAACAAAATAAAAAAACTGCGGTTGTCAACCTGCCTGTAAGCGTGGCAAATATGGCAAACATTCTCCCTATTAGATAATCTATGGACGATATGGAGGAGGTCTATGTTCAGTACTGGAATTTGATGAGCTATAACGATAATGGTAACCAATGGCATGTCATTGAATAAAATCTAAAAAAAAGACTTTTTTAGGTAAATCTCCGAATGCGTTTGATACATTATCAACTCCCATAAGCGTAATATTTCTAGCAAATTTTGATATATTTGGACTAAGACCTTTATTTGAGGGTAATGATTACATCTTAATAGTAAGTACGATTATATAATAAAATAATTGAATAAAATCATTCATTACATCATTATTATCATCACCATTACAGTCCTTCACATGATGAACACTTGTATCCAGTGACATCCTTTATAGTTTATTAGGTCGTTACTCCACCTGGTGGGAAGGCCCTTACATAAAAAAGATTACATAAAATTAACTTTTAATTGTTAAATATTGCATTTTGTTCCTAACAACTGTTGTTTAATTCACAGCTCCACCCAATAGACCGGTGATTATAGATGCCAAAACAAGAGATCAGACTCGCCTTTTGGAGCCATATGACGAAGGCGATACGTTGGAACTTATCTGTGAAGTTCATGGAGGTAAATAAAATTTTATTTTTCTTCATTTACTCAATTAATCTTTATTATTTAGTACCATATTGGGAAGGCTTAATTGCGTAGTTGTGCGGTACTGAAAGACTATGAATGTCATGTCCAGCGCTGTTATGTTAAATACAAAATTAGTTTTCTCTTTTGTACTCTTTTATACTTTTGTATTCTTGTTGCGAACAAAGTATAAATATATTGAATTTGAAGTTAGAAATATTATTATTTATAGGACAATTTGTAATTAGGTATGTGAGGTAATATGGTCACCTTAAGCTTTGCCGCTCTATAAAACCAAAACTATGAGAAGCACGGAGACAGAAACAAAAAGTCATATACTAAAACAAATATATTGACAAAAAATAGTAAATAAACTTTGGCAATAATTAGTAATACTTCCAAAAATCTACTTAAGAAATTAACTACGCTACCCCATACTAAAATCGACTAAAATATTTACTATGATATCTCTTACTATCAAAATGGCATCAATAAGGCATCTATACAAACAAGACTGTATTTTTGAGTTATAAGAAAGTGACTATATTACCCTCACGTACTATATTCTCTCCTGGTTGGGACTTATAAATACATATAAATATACAAAAATATGTAGAATCTGAAATAAGATAATAATTAGGTTACAATATTTATTTCCATTAGCTAAAAAGTTGTTTCCTAATATAATATATTTTGTCGTTGTAACGTAAAACGAACGTTGGCTCAACTTTCCTACACAGAAAAAGCAGGAAAAATTATTTCAATGAAAGAAAATAAAATAGTATCAAGTTCCTAGTTTTTATAACATTGGACTTTTTGAAATATTGGCTCATATAATCTGATAAGGGGGCTTACTTTTGAGAAACTCGCCAAGTTAGGTTATTTCTTTGTTACTTCTTTTTCAAAAGTTTCCCCTTTACTCGTTTATTATTTACGCAATTTGTTTTCTAATTTACATATTTAATATTTATAAGAAGTTAGATTGACAAACGGGATCACAGTCCACCTCATTGGGATCCTCGATCAAAAATAAAAATGCAGTAAAGAGGGTCAATTAGATGTTGTGACCAGGGTTGAGAAAGGAATGCTTCGGTGGTTTGGTCCTGTGAAAGAATGAACGAGGAAAGAGTGACAAAGCAAAATATTGCAGATGTGAACGCTAGAGTCGGGAAAGGACGCCCTAGACGACGGTTTATCGACCTAATTTGCGATATAATGAAAATAGCTCAGATTAGGAGTAAGCGTGTATGCGTAAATATATGGATGTAAAGAAGGCGAGAGAGGTAGGTCAGGATCGTGCCAAAAGAAAGTCCGTAGTCTGCAGACGAGAGTGTTTATATATAGGATCAATTTAGCTAATGTGGGGTTTATTTTGATCGGATCACTTCTATAAGTCGTAGAGCCACACTGCAGCTATATTATGTTTGCAGTACGACTAGGTCTACTCAACCAGGGAAGGGTCAAGCTCGCACAGAATATCAACGTCACATAGCTACCTAATGCTGATGTGTTTCCTATGGCTCTATCGAGACATTCCATTTTAGTCCTCTGAGGAGACATCGCATCTGTATTTTGATTCTTAATCGAGGATAGATGTAGATGTCTACAGGTCACAGCATTCACTTACCATTGATCATGATTGAATGTGTTTAGTCTCTGAGCGCTGATCTGTTTCTATTAGTATGTTACCATTACAGAAATTTTCAATTGTCAGGTAACCCGAGGCCACGTCTAACATGGTACTTAGAGAACACAGTAATAGACGATTCATTTGAACAGCAAACTGACGGTGTAACAGTCAACACCCTCACATTCCCCAGCATCGGTCGGCAGCATTTAAACGCAAGGTTAATCTGTCAAGCGTCAAACACTAACCTAGCGCCACCACAAACTAAATTACTTATTTTGGAAATAAATTGTAAGTTTTAATAAACATTTTTATACACTCTCTTTTTGTAAATACACGTAAGAAATAGGCATTAGATTGTATTAAATATAACTAAGTTAAATGATTTTATCGCGTTAAATTTATCAGAAAGTTAAAAACAGTACGAAAGTGACTAACTTTTTCAGTAAATTAAAATTAAAAGTGATCATATCCTTAAAATTCGTTTCATTTAATATTCAATTAATATATATATATATATATATATATATATATATATATATATATATATATATATATATATATATATATATATATATACATATATAATATAATTAATTTATTTTACAATTAATATAATTATAATATTCATATTCAATGTAATATTCGCGTTAATATAAGAAATCTTTATTTAATTACTTACTTTTAAATCTGAATTGACATTCGTTCTGTTAATTTATGAAAATCATTCCGGTAGTTTAGTTTTATACTTTGTGTGGCTATACCATACAAAACTCTTCTACTAACAAATTTCTTTATACTATTTATGTATGAAACCATCTTGAGTTTGCCTGTGCTGTCTGGCATCCTTTCTATGAGATTTACAAAATTAGTCCGAAGAGGATCTAACGCAAACTCGTTAAGTCATAAAACAGGTTTTTATTATTATGGTTGTGAAAAATCCGTTGCTAGACATAATATTGCCTTGCTTGAGCATTATCGTGACTGCGTTGACGCTATTCATTACAAAATAGTAAACAAATTTATTTCCTCTCGTTGCTAAAAAGTATACGTATATAAGGCTGTTAATTTTGTTTAATCAATTGTAAGGGAATTAAATGCAAAAATTTATTTTCTTGTATGTAGCATTTTATGTCAGAATTACTCCATAACTTAATAATCCAGAGATTTGAATTAACGAAAAAGTGAATTTGTATTGATACTTATTGCGAATTTGATGTTACTTTTTCACGACTTCTGAACCGTTTTAGGATTAACTAAAGCTTTTTATAAAAAAGGGATCAAGCAACGGTTACTTGCATCAATGCTGTAATCACTTGAAAATTTGCGTAGGGTAAGAACTCTCGTGTCTCCAAAATCTAGTAAATATTTATAAACCCATCAGCACATCTTACAGGCTGTGAAATTTCTTTAAAACTTGTTCTGAAAGCTGAAACCGACAAAATATGTCTATATAACGCAAATTCCAGAAAAAATATTATATAAAAATGTTTTAAGCCCGATGAATGTGAATTTTTTATGGTTATTATCATTAAATAGAAGACGGTTATAATTGATGACACAAGATGTCAAAATAAATAGAATCACAAGGATGCATTAATAACCTAACAAAAACTTAATACAAACATTATTCATACATATAAGGCTTGATGATAAAATAATGTGAACAATTTTGTTGCAGTAAGGCCACTTACCGTTCAAATATTGAACAAAAGTCGACAGCTCTCAGCAGACAGGAGCTATGAAGTGGAATGCAAGACAACCGGATCGAGGCCAGAGGCACAAATGACTTGGTGGAAGGGATCACGTCCTTTGAGGAGAAATTCTAAGACCGTTTGTTTTTATACAATCAATATATTTAATTTTTAATTGAAAGTTTTTAGATATTTTAGCATCAATGTTTTAATTTATTAAAAGAAATAATAGTAAACTACTGGCCGTTAGTTCAGTTCTCACTCTTATGATTTCTGCACATAACTGAGTGTTTAACTCACGCCTGTCACTCAGAGGGGTAGGCAGAGACTACAGACTTCCATTTGGCATGATCTTGACACACCTTTCTCACCTCCTTCACATTCCCTACACGTACATGCTCGTTGGTTAAGGGTACTCCTAATTTGGCCCAATTTCAATAATCGCCAATTTCTTCGATAAACTTTCGCCCAAGACGTCCCTCTCTGACTCTTCCATTCACTTCTGCAATATAAATTTGCTTTGTCACTCTTTCCCCATTCATTATTTCCACATGATCAAACCACTAAAGCATTCCTTTCTTAATCCTGGTCACAACATCATCTTGCATACCACATTTTTCTCTTATCACACAATTTCTCACCCTTTCACTCAGATTTAGCCCTAACATACTCCTCAGCGACCGCATTTTTACTGCATTTATTCTACTTTCGTGCCACATCCAACTTTCAATACCATTCGTTACCATACGTGCCTACTTATCACAATTTATTATGATTTCTGGTTAAGGATAAATTGTATTCGTATGAACATTGACCTACTAGTAAATCATTGCGTATGAATAATTCTAGATTCGCTGATCGTTTTAGATAGTCGTAATTAAATTCTAAAGTATAAGATTGTGTGACTGTTTAAATATTCTCCTCTAGCCTTTTAAAGCTAATTGCTTTACTTAGGCATCTGAATAATTCTCTTTTCGCTCATCCTTTTGGGGAGTCGTAACTTAATAAATAAGATTGTGTGATGGTGAAAATATTCTCAAATAGCTTTTTGAGCTTTAACTACTGTTAGGTATTTAAACTATTACTTTCCATAATAAGGGTGACACTAAGTTTACTAAATGATAGAGCCGCGCCGCAGCTATATTATGGTTGAAGCACAAATGGGTCAGATCAACAGGGGTCACCATATGAAACACAGCATCATAATGCTGCTGTGTTTCATATGGTGATTGTAGAAAACCGTAGACCGTTTAACTTTAAACAAGGCATTCGATCTTGATCCTCAGGTGTGACAACGCATTTGAATTTTGACTCTCCATTGAGGATAAATTTAGATGTCTATAGACCACAACATCCACTTACCATCAGGTGAACTGTGTGCTAGTTTATCACCCTTATTCTATTAAAAAAACACTATTACCTAAGCTGCACTAAAAGTATCGGGAATGGAATATTTCCACTGTTCCTATCATATTAAAATCTTTTTAATTAAAAACTCCTTTGTTTTGAAAATCGAATACCATTTATTTATTTAAAAAAAGATTCTCGGTCTTGTCACAAAGTTTTGTCAAACTTGTTTAGTCGTTGAGAAAATGGAATTGACCCGAGAAAATTCAAGAGCGATGATTTATTATGACTTTCGAACCGTTTTAACACAAAAACAGTGTATTGACCGGATGATTTCTGCATTTGGTGATGAAGCTCCATCTAAAACCACAATTTATCGCTGATTTGCTGAATTTTACCGTAGACGTGTCAAGCTCAGTGATGATCCCCGTCAAGGTCGTCAAAAAACTGTAGTCACCCAAGAAAACGTTGATATTGTGCGTAAGCTGATTGAGGAAGATCGACATGTGACATACCGCAAAATTCAGGCAACTTTATACATTGGCATTAGTCAAATACAAATAATCTTGCATGAACAATTAGGTGTAAAGAAGTTGTTTTCCCAATGGATACCGCATTCGCTCTGTGAAGAGCAAAAAGCGGCTCGCGTTACTTGGTGCGTCAGAACTCTCGAAAGATTCCACGCAGGATCCTCAAATGCGGTATACAACATTGTATTAGGTGACGAATCCTGGATATATGCGTACAAACCCGGAACAAAAAACCAGTCAGGAGTTTGGTTGTTCGAAAATGAGTTAAAGCCAACAAAATCTGTTCGTTCACGGAGTGTTGCAAAAAAAATGGTGGCCACGTTTGCCTCCAAAACCGGCCATGTTACGACTATTCCTCTTGCTAGACAAAGAACGGTTAATGCAGAATGGTATGCTAGCATTTGTTTGCCACAGGTCGTTTCTGAACTCCGTAAGGAGAACTGCAACCGCCGCATCATCCTCCATCACGACAATGCGAGTTCTCACACCGCACACAGAACAAAAGAGTTTTTAGAGCAAGAAAACATAGAAGTATTAGACCATCCGTCGTACAGCCCCGACCTAAGCCTTAATGATTTCTATACTTTCCCTAAAATAAAGAATAAATTGCGTGGACAGAGATTTTCATCACCCGAAGAAGCTGTGGACGCCTACAAAACGGCCATTTTGGAGAGCCCAACTTCCGAATGGAATGGTTGCTTCAATGATTGGTTCCATCGTATGGAAAAAGTGTCAAATTTTGCGGAAAATACTTCGAAAAGCAATAAATACATTTTTTAATAGTAATGTTGCGTCACTTCCTTGATTCCCAAAATTTTCAGTGCCGCTCTTGTAGTTACTATAGCTGCAGTTTAGCTCTACCTCGTGTAGTAGTGTTCAGTGAAAGGAGTATAGCGTGTGCAGATTAGCTTGGCATTATAGCATTTGAAAACAAATATATGAGTACATAATATACCATAATCAATCAAATACAGATATTAGAAATGTTGTCAAAGAAATTTTATTACGGACATCTTACTCAGTGGAGTGGTTTAGCAATGAGTTGCAGCACTAAGGGCTGTGAGTTCGAATCCCACACGGAATAAGTATTTGTATGGCATAGAAATAATAGTTCCGGTTCTGGATGTTTGTCCTTGTCCAATTTATGTATGCAAACGACCCTCACAATATAGAATAAAATCCTAGTGTGGAGAAAAGGAGAAATCCTAACGTTTTTAAAGTGGATATAGGTAACCGTAATTTTTTACTAATTTTAAGTATATATAATATTTAAAAATATGCTCTTAAATATATCAATGTGTTGAAAACATTACACTACCGATACTAATTTGCTAAAACTAACATTTTGAAATAGTTATAAACCTTTAGTATTGTTTTATTTTAAGTTATTATTGTAAATGAAATGGAAAACTTGCCGTAAAAAAGAATTTCTTGGCGGTTATTCTCTGAGAAGGTCTTATTTTTTAAAGCCTGTGTAGATTTTTACATTCATAAGAGCGTGAAAGCGCGCCTAAACTAGCCTAAATTGAACCAGCCTTTTTAAGTCCATTGTTCCTTAGTTAAGAATCCTAATGGGGATACGTTGTCATCCCTGTTGACTAAGACGCCTCATTATCATTTTAAAGGGTCTCTGATTTTCGACACTCAACATACGAAAAACAGCGGAAATATATTATGTTGCTATTTTATGACGGTGTTCTATAAAAACGTGATCCTTTTCCGGTTTAGCCGACTCACTTATGCTACAGCCATGACGATGCAGCATGACTCCACATGTAAATTGATATTGAAGTTTTCTACTTCTGGTTAATTTATATTTTATAATCGACTCGGAATCTCAAATAATGTAATACAAAATCAGTAGTCCCAGTTGAAAATAGCACAATTGAACTGGTTTTTTTCATTTTTTTTTCGGTCGATCCAATCCATTTGTGCTACAACCATAATATAGCTGCAGCATGGCTCCACCACGTTTAAACCATTCTTGGACATAAACTACGAATGTACACCTGGTTAGCAGAGGTGTACTGTCAGTGATGCTCCGATTTAATGGTTTTCAAAGTTTAGATGAACGGTTTTTGGATATATATTCCGTTATTAGTTAGTCGCTAGAGCTTTCACTGTCATTTAGCAGGGCAAATCATTGCAAGACAGGTTTGTGTATTGGGGAGAAAAGGCCGCACGATTTCCGGGAAGGGAAGGAAAAGAACAGTTCTCGAGTCTTGTACCGATAAGCGGAATGTAGGTTGTCCTCCACTAGATAGAGTGACGGTCTGGTATAACATGCAGTGATTCGATTAAATGAGGTGGCTCAGGACTGTGTTCAGAGGCATTCCTTGAGAGAGGCCGCTGTTCAGCAGTGGACTTGTGAAAGACTGTAATAATGATTGCTTATATTTACGCAAACACTGTACATTGATTAAAACTACTTTTACGGATTTTTTCGCGTTTTATTTATTTTATTTTTAATACCCGACGTTTCGGGTGCTATCCAGCACCCATGGTCACGGGGGACTGAGGTGACTGACGTCCCGATGTCAAAGTTAACCCGGAGTACCTTCAGCTTTGGTTTGAAGTCTTGCAGTGGTATGCTTGGGTTTAGTTTTAATTTTATTAATTATAGGATCCCAAGCAGGTGGTAATACCAAGCCTCCTTCTCTATTGAAATAAGGATGTTTTTTTTAATTTCAATAGCCTCACGTATCATCCTTGGTAGGAATCGGTGTTCTTTCGCGAGGATTTGTGGTCTATCAAATCTGATGTAATGGTTGGGGCCATCTAGGATATGATCGCAATACTGCAGACTTCCCGGAACGTTGATGCTTCACGTCAGCTATGTGTATGTATGTGAAACGTCGGGTATTGAAAATAAATGTTGTACTCTAAAAATAAATAAAACGCGAAAAAATCCGTAAAAGTAGTTTTAATCAAAGACTGTAATGTCAAACTGAAAGACTGTAATGATAAACTATGATCGGTATCGATGGCAGCGCGTATTCTAGGAATATTATTCACGTGATAGCGGAAATTACGTTAATTGTTGTTGCTGTTCACTATATTAGAAATAGAATTACGTTGTTCACGTTTATTAATTTACAAATAATAAATCAATCACACGTTCTTATACATTTCTTGTGATTGTTAAATCATGTACATCTAATGCAATTTTTATTATGATCCATGGATCATTTTATTTTTAATAACACTGCTATGTTCGTATACATTCAATTTTTTTAACTTAGACATAAAAAGTAATGTTATGTTGTAAAAACCTTTTAAAGCACTCTATATTAAAAAAAATGTTTATTTTTGCAAAAAGAATGCAATTATTCACGTGTCACTTGATACCGATTCCATGACGATATTATATATTGATTTTTAATTTTACTTTCATTACGATTTTGCCTATATCAATGTCAGGGCACATTAATTATTATCTGTACAGTTAATTTCACACCACTCCACGTACCCTCCATGTCATGTACCTACTCATTTAATGGGTATCAGGAGGGGTTCACTCGACATACGATCGCTGCTAATATATTATGTGTAATATATTTTTATTACTTTTGCCGTATGATCTTCAAAAACATTAGCTTTTAATATTTTTTTACATCTTTAACTACTAATTAGTCCTTTTTAGTGTATAATTATGGTTAGTCATAAGCTTTTAAGTTATAGTTCATATATAATGAATTGTGTGCCATCCCAAATTTATGAAGAAATTTCTTTCATATTTTAAGAACGTGGTCAGCTAATATTATCAATATCAGCCAAATCTTATGTGGCCAGATTATTATATAAATTATGTTTTTGTTAATATTTATGTTCTCGGTGAGAACAAGTCCATGGCTATTTATGCCAACTCTTGCATGAATTTATACAGTATATACGGCCGTAGCGTAGTTTGACCAAACGTTAAGGTTAAATTTACATTTTGTTTTCATATTTCTTAAGTGGTAGAGCCATGATGCAACTATTTTATTGGTATAGTTATAGCACAAATGAGTCAGCTCGACCCGGATAGGATAACTCTTACATAATACCAGCATGAAATAGCAGCTTCACGCTACTGTTTCTTCTGTATAGTAGGTGTAGAGAAACGGAGACCCTTTTTACTGGAAACGAGGCATTCCATCTTGGTCCCCGCAGGTGACAACGAATATGCATTTTTATTTTTAATCGTGGAAGATGTAGATGCATATGGGTCACAGCAACCACTTACATCAGGTGAACTATGTGCTCGTTTTTCACTTTTATCCTATTAAAAACATTATATCCAAGAACATTAAATAGACTATCCTAAAACTGAATAAAATATTAACTATAATGTCAATTGTCAAAATGGCGTCGAAAAAGCAGCGCCTTTTTGACCATTTATTATTTGATTTCATGATGAAGAGCTATCGTATCACAGAGGCATTTATACAAATAAGGCTGTAGTTTTTGAGCTATAAGAAAGTGAACACCTTCACCGGATGACCATATTACCTTCACCTGCCATCTCACCACAGTGATTGTGAAATTGTAAATGAGGAGGTTATTTGACAAAAATTTTTGTTCTCCAAGTGCAATTTTTAGATAAGCGGTGCATACAATACTGAAATATTAATGCTCAGTACTGTATTGAAAGAATAATACTTCTAAGTGTTTTGTGTTTAGTGTAGAGCAATTTGAATTCAAAGTTCTAATATATTGTTTTGTAGAAAAAGGGTGACGAACGAGCTCACAGTCTACCTAATGGTAAGTGAATGCTGTGACACATAGACATCTACGGATACACCTATCCGCGATTAAGAATCAAAATGCAGATCCGTTGCCACTCATGAGGACTAAAATAATATGTCTCGTTTCCAGTAAAAAGATCTCCGGTTCTTTACACTCATTATATTAACCACAACAGCATTAAGTTTCTATTTAATTCTAATAATCAATGAGGGCTTGGTTTACCCCTGCCGAGCCGACCCATTCATGCTACAACCGTAATATAGCTGCAGCGTGGATCTACCACGTAAAAATACTCGTTGCAAACGCACGTTTGGTTTCTTTATCTGGATATATTTTTTTCTCTTTTTTTTTGTTTTGAAAAGGTGTAGTGATTTAATTTCGTCATCATGTATTAAATATCACTGCCCTTCACAAATTAGCTGCTGAACATAGGTCTTCCCTAAGGAATGCAACAAAACACTGTCTTAAGGCACCTTCGTTTATCGACTTCGTGTGTGCAGTACCAGATCATTACTTTATCTAGGAAGGCCTGCTTTAAACATTTTTTACCGGTACTTTTGTACCGGTACTCGAGAATGTTTCTTCCCCATCGGTTATCAGTTATTTGAGCTGTGTTACCAGTACATTATCATTTAGCTCCCTAATGCACTTGTCTTTAAGTCATTGATAGTTCATCTCATCCTTGATCAAATCAGTGGCAGGAGTAATAGAATAAATAGTACGGTGGTGACGCAAAAAAACAACGTTATATGGAAGGTAGTTGAAGCTATTAAACCAACTGGAGAGGCCGTGCGCGTTAGTTCCTAAGCATAAAGCCTGTAACTTTCAGAGGGAGGCAAGGAAAACACACTACTGTATACTTCACTACAAATGCAAAATTAATCGCGTTACAATACACGCACGCTAAGGCATTTGTGTTTGTGTTCATTGCATTTACGCGTACCATCAAATTGTATACGTGTCGATACACTGGTGTTTATTTATTTATTTATTTATTTATTTAAATAGATACACCATCGACAATATCAGTAAACATTGTTACAATCAAAAATACTACATTTTTAGATAAAGGATATGTCTTTACAGGTGTATACATCAATGTAAGGAAAAAAAAACCTAAACAACATATAAACTCTAAATCAAAAAGAAATTAAACTAATCAATCGAAGAAAAAGCACCACATCCAGTAATAATTACAATAAATAATAATTTTGAGTCATTATTCTGGCAAGGCAGGTAACAATAAGTCTTTACATTTTCTTTTGAATTCACGTTCGGGTTCGCTAAAGATGTCGATGTCATGATTGTTTAAGCTGTTGTAAGTTCGCATACATCTGCTTAACGGAGAAAACTTGCCTAAATTGGTTCTACTGATGGGAATATTGAACAAATTAGTAATTGGGTGTCTAGGAATATGATAAGGGATTTTAAAGCACACTTGCTGCAGTAAACTTGGCGAAATTAACTTACCGTGTAGAAGTTTATGTAGCGTCATTAAGTCTAAAAGTTTTCGTCGGTCAGCCAGTGAACTCATTCCAAGATAAGAAAGTCTAGAGTTATAATCTTTATAGTATGGACAGTTTTGAACTTTATATGCAATGAATCGAGTGAAGTTTTGTTGAATACGCTCGATTCTGTGAATGTGAATTTTATAAGAAGGATTCCATATCACCGAGGCATATTCTAAACTGCTACGAATCAATGCATTATAGATAGTTATCAGAGTCTGAGCATTTTTGAAATCCTTACATGTACGTTTGACAAAACCTAACATTTTCCATGAGCGCGTTACCACATTATCTATATGTTCTATAAAGCTAAGTTTGTTATCAAGAATGACCCCAAGATCACGGGTGGATGAAGATTCACCCAGTACCTCTTTATTAATGAAGTAACAAGACTCAACAGTAGATTTATTCTTTGTGAATTTAATGTAGGTACACTTACGAGGATTAAGTTTCATTTTATTACTTTTGCACCATTCATGGATAGCATCAAGGTCATTTTGTAAAGATAGAACATCATCCTGGTTTTTAATAGCTTTGAATAATTTTAAATCGGCGGCGAAAATGGAACAGTGGCTGAACTTAATGTTATGTGTTATATCATTAATAAACGCCAAAAAAAGAATAGGACCAATATGTGAACCTTGTGGTACGCCTGATAGAGCCACATAATCATTAGACTTATATCCATGCAATACGACACTTTGTTATCTATTTTTGAGATAAGAACTTAGCCAACAAAGTAAATTCCCATGCAAGCCGTACGAATTTAATTTAGATATAAGTAAATGATGGTCCACGACATCACATGCACTAGAAAAATCCGTGTATATGGAATCCACCTGCATTTGACCATCCATTGCACTTGCAACTTTCATGACGTAATCCATCAAATTGCTAACAGTAGATTTATCTTTGGAAAACCCGTGTTGTGTCTCTACGATAATATTTTTTAGATGATTTGTTAAACTTGGATAAACTAAGCGTTCAAATATCTTTGGAAATAAGCTTATAATTGAAACCGGTCTATAATTTTTAACATTATTTTTATCTCCTTTCTTGTAAATAGGTATAACATTGGAACGTTTTCAGTCAGTTGGAAAGGACCTGGTTAATAACGATTTACTAAAAATTTGTTTTAGAGGAAGAGTTAGATATTTTGATGTCATTTTTATAAACAGAGGAGGAATGCCGTCAGGACCCGCTCCTTTGTAGATATCTAGCGACTTCAGTATACTCAGGATTTTACGTTCTGTTATTTCTATATCATGCAAAGAACTTTGTGGATACACATCGAACAATACAGGAGCTGCAGTGCAATTGGGTTGGGTGAACACAGATGAAAAATGTTGAGCAAAAAGATTACATATCCCCTCACCACTGTTAGCCGAGAGATTGTCTAGGTACATTTCTTCTGGAAAACCATAATCGCAGGATTTCCGATGACGGACGAACGACCAAAACTTTTTAGGATTAGACTGAATGGATTTTTCGGTTTCCCGTATATAATCTAAATAATTCTTAGAGGCCAACGACTTAACTCGGTAATTTAAGAGCTTGAGTTCTAATGTCTCTTGGATTTTTGTAAATTTTGTGCCTTAATCGGATCTTTTCTTTTTCTTTTATTAGTTTAATTAAGTTCGGCGTAAACCAAATAGGAAACTTTAAATTACGCGGCTTCGCTTTTGGTACAGTTTCATCAATAATGGAATAAAGTATTTTGTAAAACCTAGACACCATGACATCGACCTCCTGACAATTACTAAATTCAAAACCCCAATCAACTTTACTTAACCTAGAATTTACTTTGGTATAATCAGCCTTTTTAAAATTGTGAGTAGCAAAAGATTTATTATTCAACAAATGCGGTACTGACATATTTACATTTATCTCTAAAGCAGGATGATGACAATCAGTTTTAGTCGCGACCCCTGCCAGCCCTTTTCAGGGCTGCAATTCTACACAGCTGCGCACCCATGCGAACGAGGGTTAGGGCGTCCCCCCAAGGCGACGCACACCAGCTCGTCCCCGTTGGTGTGGAATGCAGCGCGCAAAGCGGCGATGGGGACCGCCACCCGTCACGCACAGCCCGACACGGCGGAAGGTGGAGGACAGAGTGCAGAGTTGGCACGTGGAATGTTAGAGGAGGCATGAGAGATAAGACGAATGAGTTGATCGAAATAATGAAAGAAAGAGAATTAGATGTCGTGTGTATGTCGGAGACCAAACGGAAAGGCAGTGGTATTGAAGAGCTCCCTGGCGGGACGTTAGCTATATGGTCCGGAGTCCCGGAAAGCGAGAACGCCTGCCAAGGAGTGGGAGTGCTGTTGTCGTCCCGGTTGGTCGATCTTATGACTGAATACAAGGTTGTGAACTCAAGACTTCTCTGGGTTCGCTTCAAAATGGGACTGACGAAGTTATTCCTTTTGGCTGTTTATGCGCCGGTAGCTTCGTCGTCTAGGGCTGAGCTGGAGGAGTTTTGGGAGAATGTAAGAGAAGTTCTAGATTTGGTTAAGGGAAACGAAAGAACTGTTGTATGTGGTGATTTGAATGGATGGGTAGGCATCGCTCGACCAGGATACGAGTCGGTGCTTGGAAAGTTTGGAGATAAAAGGGTTAATGATGCTGGCAAGTTTATACTGGCTGTATGCAAGGAAAAGGGTCTTCTTGTGACAAACACTATGTTTAATCACAGGAGGATCCATATGTACACTAGAGAAAGAAAGAATGAGAGAAGTATGATTGATTTGTTCCTGGTGGATGACCGACTGCGAAAACAGGTGATGGATACACGAGTGTTCAGGGGTGCTGACCTGGGAACGGATCATTATCTAGTAATTACTAGATTTAGGGGTTTGTTCGCGGGTTGGCGCCACCGGACGGCAGTAACAGAACCACAGTCGGTCTGTCGCATCCGAAGCTGGAAGCTTCAGGAAGCGGATACTAGGGACAAATATCACACGAGGGTAGCCGAAAAGCTTGACACCATCGATGGCAGGAAAGAATGTGTGGAGAGAATATGGCAGAACCTTAGGGATGGAATGGTAAGTGCAGCGGAAGAAGTATGTGGTACGACAAAAAGAGGTAGTAGTATAAGAAGAGATGAATGGTGGAATGACGAAGTGAAAGAAGCTGTAAAAAAGAAGAAAAAAGCATGGTTAGACTACTTAGCCTCTAGTAACGATGAGCATATGAGAGAGAAGATGAAAGAAAGATATAAGCTGCAGAAAGTTCATGCGAAAACATTGATTGAGGAAGTACGTGAAAGGTGTAGAATAGAAGCGGACGAGAGGTTGTCGCACAACTTTAGGGAAAACTCCAAACTCTTCTGGAAAGAGGTTGGAAGGTCCCGGAGTGGTGCAACAGCTTTAAGAATGAACAAAGTGCTTTCGAGAACCAATGACGTCCTCTCAGAAAAATCGGACGTCATGCAGCGATGGAGTGAATTTTATAGAGAATTGTATGCGTGTCATGATCTTAGTGAAGGATCCGGGGGTGACGCCGTGACTGGCACGCCAGACACGGACCTCGATGACACTGAGGTCATCAGCATGAAAGAGATTGAACGTGCGATTCGAAGTTTGAAATGTGGTAAGGCTGCGGGACTAGACAGAGTTACTGCTGAAATGGTCAAGTACGGTGGGCCTCGCGTCTGGGACAGCTTTCATCTGCTGTGCAATTTGTGCTGGCGGACGGGAGATGTCCCGGATGAATGGCGATCCGCGGTCATTGTGCCTTTATATAAAGGTAAAGGTTCACATTTTGACTGCGGGAGCTATCGGGCGATCAGCTTGACCAGTTTAGCAAGTAAAGTTTATTCGAAGGTTTTGACACGCAGGATGCAAGAGAAATCGGAAAGATTCTTATGGGAGGCACAATGCGGATTTAGACCTGGAAGAGGATGCACGGATCAAATGTTTTCTCTCCGCATGATCACGGAGAAGCTTCTGAGTGTTAACCAGAGGATTTTCTGTGCTTTTGTGGATCTGGAGAAAGCATTTGATAAGGTTATAAGGAAGAAAATGTGGGAACTGTTGCCGGGATATGGTGTGGATGGTCGATTGTTAAGGGCTGTGCAGTCACTCTACTATGACTGTAAAGCCTGTGTGCGGGTAGGGCATGACCTGTCACCCATGTTTAGCGTCCAAGCGGGCGTAAAACAGGGTTGTGTCATGTCTTCCTGGCTGTTCATACTGTATCTCGACAGCTGTTTACAGAAGCTGAAAGATAGCTGTTTGGGTGTGAAATTGGGTGACATAAAAGTTAATTGTCTGCTGTATGCTGATGATGCAGTGCTTATTGCACCATCAGAAGCAGAACTGCAGGCATTAGTCACGTGTATGAAAGAGGAATGTGAAATTAAAGGTCTCCGTTTGAATGCTAATAAAACTAAGGTTCTGGTATTTGAAAAGGACGAAGAGAGAACGAAATGTGAAATATGGGTAAATCAGGAATGTCTAGAACAGGTAAATGAAATTGTATACTTGGGGAGTGCTTTCAGCCGGGATGGAAGATGTGATTTAGATGTGGATAGGCGTGTCGCTGCCGGAAACAAAGTCAATGGTGCCCTGAATGCATTAATAAAAAGGCAAGGCGTGGTGAAGAGTGCACGCCTTGCAATACATAAGGCAGTGTTGGTACCGACTTTGTTATATGGCAGCGAAACCTGGGTATGCCAGAAGAAGCATAAAAGCAAGTTGAATGCAGTGGAGATGCGATCTCTTCGTAAAATGTGTGGCGTTACCATAGCCGACCGAAAGCGAAACGAAGAGATTCGCAATATGGCAGGATTGAAAGATGACCTTATCACAAAAATTGATAGGGGCGTACTCCAATGGTTTGGACACGTTGAACGAATGAGTGAAGACCGAATGGTGAAGAAAATATATAGAGCGAAAGTAAATATTAAAAGGTGTCGAGGTAGACCGAGACTAACTTTCGAAGACCATGTGAGCAAATTGCTCGAAGAGGGGAGGGTCAAGAGTACTCGGATACCTAGACGTGCATGTATGAAGAAGTTAATGAACCTGAAAGAAGCGAAAGAGGTATGTAAGGATCGTGACACTTGGCGATCTGTTCTCTCTGGCTACCCCGTTAGGGATTGTGCGTGACGATAAGTAAGTAAGTAAGTAAGTAAGTTTTACTTATTGGACATGGACATTCAGCAACATATATATTCTTAAGATTACTTAAAACAAGGTCAAGGGTTCTGTTATTAGCGTTTTTCACAGCATTAAATTGTGATAAATTATTTAAAGACAAGAAGTCAATAAACTGAAATCCTAAATTACAGCAATAATTGTTAGGAGTCAATTTGTTTACGGATTTGGTAACATCGGTAATCCAATCTATAAAACTCAAATTAAAATCACCAAATATTATTGTGTCGTTACTACATGATTGCATTACAATATTGCAGTTGTCAAGAAATCCATCTAATAAACTATTAGTTACTGGAGGGGGCAAGTATACTACACAAAACAAGCAGTCCACGAATTTACCATGAATATTCACTCTCACCGAAACCCACAAGTCTTCATAACAGCTCTCAAAGTGGTTAACTCTTTTAGAGTACAGTTTCTTCGATACTGCTACCAGGACACCTCCGCCTCGCTTGCCAGCGAGGTGGGTAGAATTACAATCACGTCTGTAAACATTGAAGTTTGCGCCGAACAGTTCCCCGTCCGATACTGTGTCGTCAAGCCATGTTTTTGTTCCCACTATTATATCATAATGGGTAACCAGTGAAGATAGTTTAATGTTGTCCGTCTTAGTTTTCAGACCTCCGAAATTTTGATAATATATATTGAATTTTATTTTGACAGTTACGGTCTTAGTAATATGGCGTATCAAATTATGTAATTACAAGTTTTTCAAAGAGTCGTGGCATTTAATTTGTTTTGCAGGGGTATGATGTTATAAATATGTGTGGATCCGTAATGGTCGTATTTTTGTGCGAAAAGAAGTCGCACAAAAATACGACCATTACGGATCCACACATATTTATTACCCTTTTCACGTGCAATGTTTCTGGTGCTAGCATGTAGTTTTTTGTTCTGAGGGGATAAATGTTCAGAAACATATACGGGTGATTTATTCCCACCATATCCCAAATGAGAATAATTAAGTTTATCCGTCGTGTTTTTCTTATTAAAACTGGAAACCGCAGCCAATATTGCGTCACGTTTTATTGTTGATTGCAATTTAATTATGATGGAACGGGGACGATCATTGTTATCATTCATTTTCCTTACTCTAGTGCCCGATAGTACTTCAGAGTCCATAAAAGGGACGGAAATAGTAGAGCAAAGTTGTTTCGCTAAGGACAGCAAATTTTCGGACTTATTTTCCGGAACGCCGTTGATCTCAATGTTCGTTTCCCGAGAGTGCTGTTCCATTAGGTTAAGTCTATCTGAGATATCTAATACGTGACTGGATAGCGTTAAATTCTCTTTAGTAACCACGCTAAGTCGATCCTGTAAATTTTTTATGTCAGAATTCATCCGGTCATATTGAGAGCTAAGAAATTCCACACTTTTGCCGATTTCTCGTAAGGTAGCCAATTCGCTTTTAATTTCATCGAACTCCTTAGAAAAATACATCTTGACGGCTGATTCAACAGCCTCCGTCACAGACTGCTGTATTTCTCGACGTATAATATTGACTAAAACCTTATCGTCCATGATAGAAGAAGAACCAGGGGAGTGAGTGAGTTAAATTACATTCTTCAGAGTCTTCGGTTATCTGATCAGATGCAGATGAAAGCGAATCCATACGACAGCCTTGTACAGGGGCATTGCATAAGCAGCAAGACAAAAATTCGCGGTTTGTGATTTTTTTCGAACAGCCCGCACAGTATTTCGCTTTTGGAGGCATTTTATTTAAACTGTATGCAAGACAAGCCAAGCAAAAGTCACCCAAAAGCAGAGAAAATAAGCTCCAGTATGCAATATTATTTTGTTGCAAGCCGTTAGTCAATCCCGCTCACAGGCCGCATCTAAGGTAGGATGTTGTGACAAAAAGGTCGTTAGCGCCGTGCAATTAGCGTCGCTTACGCGTTTTTGTCAACACCTTGAACGTAATTTAAATTTGAATGATCGTTTATGAACTGAACTGTTATTGTTAGAATTTGAAGTAATTTCCACTAATTATATCGACAGGTACACTATACACAGCCCCAAATAAACACTTAACTTCAATGCTATGAAGTTATTGGCACTTTTAATGTATTTAAACTAAGAATTTGAATATTTTTTTCGAGAACACAAGCGTTGCGATGTTGTTCATTTGACGTCACGGACCGTTACGTGTTGCTGTTTACATGCGTAAGCAATGTAGGGCGAGGACATTTTATCGATAAATAAATTATCTTAGTAGTTAGAAAGACGAAACCAAATGATTGATTTGCGAAACGTCAATATAATACGTCGCTTCTTGAATTTATTTTTAACATCTTTCATAAATCTTTCGCCTGAAGGCTTTTCAAGCTGCATTAACTTAGGTCATGTAACTTTAAAGCACTCTATTTATTTTTATATATTTATTTACACCTTATTTCAACACTCCATCAACTAGGGGCTACTAAGGGCAGAATTAATGCCCTATGGCATTTTCTAAATAGTTCTATGTAGTTTAATTTTTTAATATAGTTTTGGGGGTTTGAATTAGGATAAAAAGATTGGCGAGACATCAATATTTAATTAAGAATAAAGTGGTTATCTCAATCACACACTTTAATATATAAAGACTTAAAAAGACCTCATTTGAATAATTAAGTTGTACTCTAAAAATAATATTTTAAGTGTAAGAGTAAGAGCTACGCTGCAGCTACATTGTGACTGTATCACGAATGGGTCGACTTGCTTGGATAAGGATCACGCTCTAACAATATACCAGAGACGAATAACATCTTAATGCTGCTGTGTTTTGTATGGTGTGCTGGTGTTCCGGTCCCCTAAGATCGGAAACCCCTTTTAACTGAAAAAGACTCATTCCATCTTAGTCCACAAGGGTGACGACTAATCTGAATTTTGTCTCTTCATCGAGGATCGATGTAGTTCTAATTGGGCCACATCATTCACTTACTATCAGTTGGACTGTGTGCTTGCTTATCATATACATTATAAAAAAAGTTGTGATGATTTCAACTTATTCCATAACAATATAAGAGTAGAGCTCGTCAATTAACTCGGATAATATAAAATTATCATCACTCATCACTACAGCCCTTCACAAGTCCACTGCTGAACATAGGCCTCCCCGAAGTAATGCCACAAAGTACGGTTCTGAGCCACCTGCATCCATCGACTTCCTGCATATCTTACCAGGTCGTCTCTCCATCTAGTGGGGGGTCGCCCTACAATACGCCTACCGGTACGAAGCTGCCACTCGAGTACCTTTCTTCCCCATCGGTTATCGGTTCTCCGATCTCTATGGCCGGCCCATTGCCACTTCAGCTTACTAATCCGTTGGGCTATGTCGGTCACTCTGGTTTTACTGCGGATGACCTCATTTCTGAGTCTATCACGCAGAGAAACTCCGAGCATAGCCCTCTCCATAGCTCGCTGAGCGACCTTGAGCGTCCTCATACGGCCAGCAGTGAAGGACCACGTCTCAGATCCGTAAGTCATCACTGGCAACATGCACTGATTGTACAATCTAGTTTTTAGAGATTGAGGTATTGTACTATTCGGTCTTCTGTGAAATCTGCCGCAGGGTATGTATGTGGTCTATGGTACTTAAGCCTTTTCGGAAACTGGCTTGTTCGGGAGGCTGGAAGTCATCGAGTCTGCGTGCCAGACGATTCGTAATGACTCTCGAAAACAGCACGTAGACGCGGCTCAGAAGGGAAATCGGTCTGTAGTTCTTCAAGAGAGCGTTGTCGCCTTTCTTAAAGAACAAGACCACCGCACTTCTGCTCCACACTTACGGAGTAGTGCCACCATGGAGGACGGAATTGAAGAGCTTCTGAGGGACTTCAAGTACTGGTGTTCCACCCGCTTTCAGAAGCTCCGCTGTAATTCCATCTTCGCCTGGGGCCCTGCCGTTAGAGCCATTCTAATCTCCCTCAGACTGACGTTCGGGATATCATCGGAATAGTGTCTGGTAAGACTTGCTCTTGGATCGTTACTCACACTTGTGTGTGGCTCCAACGATGATGTGTACAGCTGCCCATAGAACCTCTCAATCTCACTCAAAATCTCAGGTGTCCCGAAAAACGAAGTTGCCACACTCAGTCTTCAGCTTTGACAGTTGGCTCTTTCTGGCGGACAGATCTCTGGCAAAGACTTTGGAGCCCTGGTTCCGCTCGATCGCTTCTTCAATACGAGCAGTATTAAAGTTGCGTAAGTCTCGCCGCATGCATTTGGAGATCTGTCTGTTCAGTTGCCTGTAGGCTGTCAAATCTGTCGACGATTGCAGCCTCATCTCCCGTCTAACAGCCATGAGATTAAGAGTGTGATCGGAGAGCTTTTGTGTTCTTCTGCGGCCGGTCTTGCAGAACTTAGCTCCCACTGCATGGACAGTTTCCACGAGCTTGTCATTTATATCGTTCACTGCATTGCAATCTTCTAGGCACTGAAAGTGGTTACGTTACTCGAGCTGAAAGGTTTCGGGATTCTGGATTAGAGCACGAGGGGGACGGAGCGTTGACTTCATTAGACGAGACCTTTCCAACTTAACGTTTAGGTTCAGTGTGCCTCTAACCATTCGGTGATCGCTGCCTGCGCTGCGCTGCTGCTGTTTTCACCCTTGCCATCACTGAGACATCACTGAACAGTTGGCGTCTGGTCGTCGTAATGAAGTCAATCTCATTTTTTGTCGAACCATCGGGGCTCGACCAGGTCCACTTCCTGTGTAGCTGCTTCTGGAAGAAAAAATTCATCATAAAGAGTCCCTCTTTCTTCATAAAGTCAGCCAGCTGCTGGCCCCTACGGTTCCGTTGCCCTACTCCAAATTTCCCTAACTTCAGCTCACCGCCTTCTCTTGTGCCTAGTTTTGCGTTGAAGTCTCCCATCAACACCGTGTAGTGGGTTTTGGAGGAATGCATGGCTCTAGAAATATCCTCATACATTTCCTCCACCTCCTCATCGGGATGTGCCGAGGTTGGTGCTTAGACCTGTATGACCTTCAGCGAATACCGTTTGGTGATTCTGAGTGTCAGGTACGCGACCCTCGTCGTCACATTCCCAATCTATACAACGTCGTTGACGAGAGACTTATGGGCGATAAATCTGACACCTCCTTGGGATAGATAGTCGCCCTCCCGGTGATAGAACAAGTTGCCGGACTCGAGGATTACCGTGGCCTCCACCTATCTTCGGACCTCAGATAATCCAATAATATGCCAGCGCAACTTGTCTACCTCTTCTTCCAGCTCCATGATCTTCTCGTCAGTCTTCATTGTGCGTGCGTTAAATGTTGCCAGGTCGAGTCGTCGTAGGTGGCAACCGAACCTTCACTGGAGATTCTTAGAACCCTCTGCCTCGCCGTTTCCATGGTTGCCACCGTAGCCAGGAATAGCGGGGCCACCGGGGACTGGGGGCCGTCTATTTGTGTAATTGTTCATGGGGGGTATATTGCCATAGTTGCCACGCTTGGCGAGCGGGTTGGCAACCGCATTTTTTTTTGTCGTACAGTTGCTGTTATCAGGAAGATGCTGCTGCCCAGCTCCTGCCTGTTTCCCTCTGTCGCCTTTTACGACACCCACGGGAAGATATCGGCTAGTGGATATTCTTAACCGCCACTACACGGAAACGAATATAATATATTCTATACTATATATATATATATATATATATATATATATATATATATATATATATATATATATATATATATATATATATATATTGGTAACGCCAGTTAACAATCTACTTTATCAACATGACTAGTGCATATTTTTTGTTTCCTTCCTTCCTTCCCTTTCCTACCGCACGCGCTGCCGCCGAGGTGAAAAAGAGGATCTCGGCGCGCGTTATTATACTAAGTGATATTACGCCATCCGCAGCGCACGGCCACCCGTCGCGTCTTATGTACATTAACCGCAAACCGCGCAGGACGAACATTGAGTTCTCCTGTTTATGTTTAATATTCACCGCATCAGACATTGTGTCTTTGTAACTCATAAAAGTGTGAGACGCCCCCGTAAGGGCAAAGGTGGAGAGTGTGGGACTTCACGAGACTGTTCCGAGAGTGCGTGTGCGCCGAACCACGTGGCGAGCTCGCTGCATAGCAGACACTCCAGGAGGAAGGCGTGGCAGCCCTCATCAGGTCAGTGCGTGCTATCCCACCTATTTATTTTCCCCTTTGCCGTATGCACCAAAATTACAGTCCACTAAATCTTTATCGAAGATACCTTAAGTTACTGGCGTCTCCATTTTTAATGGTCACTTCTCGCTGGATTGACCTTGACTTTCCACCCTTATTAGATCGTTATCGTAATAAGCGTTTATATAATTAATTATTTATATTTTAATCCGACTTCGGATTAACCCCGCCCTTATTAGAACACTAGAATAGGTCCTAATAGGTGACATTCATAGTAATTTTAAAACTATATTCATAGAATGAATAAGCATATAATTATCTATATAAATTATTTGTTGTATGTTCACATCACGTCATCAACTTTTAACTACATCTATAGATTATACTGTTAAATTACATTTATTATTTGCACATATATTTAAGCATTATATTCGTTATAAATAACTTCATAATTATTATAAAAGTTAACAATTAAAGTTCATCGTTAACGAAACTAATATTTAATAATTCAACCGCGTAGCGAGGTCGCTTACAGACTACCCGCTTATAATTATATTATTTTACGCCGCGTAACTTAAGTTGTAATGCCGCCTAAAAAACAAATAGCATCGAATAATAGCGATTCCTCGGATAATGAGGGCACACCTGATGCTGAGTTGGTTTTATTGTTAGCTAAACGAGATGCTTTATTTGAAATAGTGCAAAAAATATATGATATGTCCTCGGACATCTACACGAACACTTCCACGATGGAGCGTTTTCTTGATGGAAGTTCTAATATTAATGCTTTACGTATTGAGTTTAAACAGGTCTTAGATAATTATAATTCACATTTATTAAAAATAAACCCTATTGCTAAACCTGATTATAACAGCCTCATTGCGTTTGAGTCTCTTTGCGGTAGAATAAATAGGCTTTATTTACAATATTCGCAATCTAATTCACAAAGTACTAGTACACCATCTAAAGCCAGATTCACACTTCCGCCTATCGAACTTATGCCATTTTCGGGTGACATTCGCTCATGGCCTTTATTTTATGCTAGCTTTAAATCAACCGTCCATGACAACACATCGCTTACCGACGCTGAAAAGTTATACTATTTGCTAGGTAAACTAACGGGCAAAGCCCTATCTGTATGCTCAGGTATAACTCCTTGCGCTGAAAATTATAAAATTTTATTGCAAGCACTCGTTGACAAATATGAAGACCGGCGTATGCTAGCATCTACATATATTAATCAGATGTTCGAATTTAAGCCATTGCAATCGGCCACCGCAAATAATTTTGATTTATTTACTGATAACTTTATAAGTGCAGTGCGCGCTTTACAAAACTTAAAGTTAGATAATCTCGCGGACTTAATTGTTCTTCATATCGCGCTTAAGAAGCTGGACCCGGATACCATTCGCTCTTTCGAATATAGTCATAACTCGATGGTACCTACCTTTGATGATTTAGTAAATTTTATTAAGACCCGCTCCAAAGTTTTGCAACGCACCGATTCTAGTACAAATTCTAATAGCGCACCAAACAATCGACGAGGTAACGGTAATAATCGTCGCTGTAATAATACTTCGTCGCCGAAGTATCAGGTGTACGTAAGCACGACGACTAGTTGCTCAAAGTGTCTGTGCGATAATATTGTGCATCAACACCTATTTAAGTGTGCAGACTTTAATAAAATGACGCCGCAGGAACGATTTAAATGCGTAAAGGGTAACAATGCATGTGTGAATTGTCTCAGTTTAAGTCATCGAGTGTCTAGTTGCTCTTCAAATTATAATTGTCGAGTTTGTAAATTTAAACATCACACATTGTTGCACTTCCACCGCAGAAGCGGTAATGCTTCCCCTGCGCTGGCGCGTTCTCCACCGCTTCAGCCAGTTACACTGAAGTCTACAACCCCCGCGCCCGCACACTCGCCACCCCTCACCGCAGGTGCGCGTTCAGACGTCGCGCTGTGTACTTCGTTCAAGAATGTTTCTCAACGTTCACCGCCTCCCGCGCGCGCAAGTCGTTCGCAGAGAACTGTTTTATTATCAACCGCTCAAGTATTTGCTTACGATGCTAAGGGAGAGAAACAAATTATTCGTATATTATTAGACTCCGCGGCTCAAAGCCATTTTATGACTAAAGAGTGCTGTCATCGTTTAGGCGTTCAACAACACGATACCGAATGTACTGTAGTAAAGGGATTCGGTGGAGTTGAAAAAATTGTAAAATCGAAATCGATTGATATTAAAATTTTCTCACGATTCGACTCGAATATTAACTTCAATATTTCAACGCTAGTTGTTGATCAAATCACCGACCTTTTACCCACCGCTGTGGTAGACACATCTGTCTTATCACACTTCCATGGCATAAGACTCGCTGATGAATGTTATAGCATGCCTAATAAAATTGATGTTTTGATAGGCGCATCCCTTTTCCCGCACTTACTATGTCCAGACGTAATTTATTCGTCTAACGACTTGTCCGGGCCCTCGGCTTTGAATACGGTATTTGGTTACGTTATTATGGGCTCAGTGCCGACACTTCAGGTAAATCATTCTTTAACGTGCTGCTCAGTTCTAGAGTCTCCTATCGTTGACAAATTAGTGCAACGATTTTGGGAGCTTGAACAGCCACCCTCCGCACCACCCATTCAGTGTCCTTCAGACATTGAATGTGAAGAGTTTTATAAATCTACGACATCCCGCGATCCTTTTACTGGTAGATATATTGTTGGCCTGCCATTTAAAGATGACGCTTACTCTCTCGGAGATTCTTATGAAACCTCTCGACGACGATTCATGTGCTTGGAGAGGAAACTTCAAGCCTCGCCTACATTAAGGTTAGCATATGATGACGTCATAAAGGAATACTTAGCTAAAAATTATATATCCCCCGCACCGCCGTATGGCTCTCATGAACCCGCTCCAATATATGTCATACCGCATCATGGAGTCTTACGCGAAGATAAGAAGTCAACGCGTCTGCGCATCGTCCTGGACGCTAGCAGTAAGACTAGCACTGGGCGATCATTAAATGATATTCTGCATTCAGGACCAAATTTGCAAGGTGACTTGTTTAATATAATTTTAACTTTCCGCTTACATCCAATCGCTATGACAGCCGACTGTCGCCAACAATTTATGCAAATAGTTGTTCGCGATTCTGATCGTCGTTACCAATGCTTCCTATACCGCTTCCGTCCACAAGACCCACTTGTGTTATACCACTTCAATCGCGTGTGCTTCGGTTTAACTTCGAGTCCATACCATGCATTGCGCACGGTAAGACAGCTCATTGATGACGACGGCGCAAAGTATCCGCTTGCGAGTCGTATCGCATTTACTTCGCTATATATGGACGACATCGCGTTCTCTATGCCCAGTGAATCCGAGGCCAGTGAGACCTCTCGGCAGCTGATAGACTTATTCAAGGGTGCCCAATGGGACCTGATAAAATGGCATAGCAACCGTCGATCTGTTTTAGATGACCTCCCTACTTCCCATAAAATTACAGGAGAAGTAGAGTTCGATAAATCAATGCCACATAAAATACTAGGCTTGCATTGGTCTACCGATAGTGACGCCTTTTATTTTAAGATATCTGTTCCCGCTGATGTGACGTGCACTAAGCGCGCCATCTTATCTACTGTCGCTCGCCTGTGGGACATAATGGGTTTCGTTGCTCCCACAGTCGCGTACGCCAAATTGTTAATAAACCTTTTGCAACTTAATTTAGATTGGGACGACATACCACCACCGCCAATTATTAAGATGTGGAGGCAATTCTGTGCTGAATTACCAGCTCTTAATGATTTACGTATCCCGCGACATGTTGGTGTATCCAAAAACTGTACTGCGTCACTCCTGGGGTTTTCCGACGCCAGCGAGCACGCATACGGTGCCGTAGTCTACATACATGTAAAGAGCGTCAATGGTAACTCCGTCCAGTTGATTTGTGCAAAGACTAAAGTCGCACCGACGAAACCACTATCTATTGCACGCCTTGAGTTTTGTGGAGCGGTTTTACTCTCAAAATTGCTTCGCAGAGTACTCGACAATTATTCTCTTGACCTTGCAATATCAGTCTATGCCTTTGTAGATTCAAAAGTAGCTCTGTACTGGATAAAGAGTTCGCCACACAAGTGGCAGACCTTTGTTGCAAACCGCGTTGTTCAGATTACTGACAATATTCGCGCTGATAACTTTTATCATGTCGCAGGTACTGAGAATCCCGCTGACATACTTTCACGTGGCGTTACGCCAAATAAATTAGTTTCAAACCCCCTGTGGCTCCATGGGCCTCAGTGGACTTCGTTAGATCCATCTCAATGGCCTCTTCGTACTTTAGACAATGAGGTTATTGCAAATATGCCTGAGAAGAAGATTTTGTCGCACACTGTGTGCACATCCGTCTGTAATTCTGCGATTTATGAGCTCGCATTCCGCATCTCTTCTTGGAGTAAACTTCTACGTATAATTGCGTACGTGTGTAAGTTTGCTAAATTATTGCCCCGCCGCAGCACTACTGTAGTGACTGCTGATGATCTCAGTTTCTCTGAGGTTATAATCCTCCGCGCCCTGCAAAAACAGCATTTTGCAGTGGAATATTTAAATATTGAAGGTAACAAACCTTGCTCGCCCGCTTTCAATCGTTTAAGGCCTTTTATTGAGAATGGTTTAATCTGCATTGGTGGTCGTTTTTCGAACTCCGCATTAGATTACACGCAAAAACATCCAATTATACTCCCGCGCAGTGATCATGTAGTGAACATGATCATTGACTATTATCATATTAAAAATTTACACGCTGGGCCTGAATTGTTATTGTCATTGCTCCGTCAAAAATTTTGGATACTTTCCGCCCGCCGCACTGTGAGAAGCAGAGTCTACAAATGTAATATATGTTTCCGGCTTAGACCCCGTCCAACTTACCCTTTGATGGCTGATCTTCCCCATAGTCGTGTAAGACAAGCTATTAAGGCATTTACACACACGGGCTGCGATTATGCCGGTCCTATCGCATACACTCCTGTACGTCGTCGTGGTGTACGCAGCGAGAAGGCGTACTTATGTGTTTTCACATGCCTCACGACTCGAGCTGTACATATAGAAATCGCTACAGATCTTAGTAGTTCTAGTTTCCTCGCTGCGCTTAAACGTTTCCTCTCTAGACGAGGGCCGATTCAGTTTTTATATTCGGATAATGGAACGAATTTTAAAGGTGCCGCTTCGTATCTTCGCGATCTCTATAAATTTCTAAACGTTGAATACCGCCCAAAGCTTGAGCAAGAGTGTGCTGAGAATCGTATAACATGGAAGTTCATCTGTCCCAACTCTCCTCATTTTGGAGGCGCCTGGGAGAGTATGATCAAAGTCGTAAAAACGCATCTGTTCCGAGTTATCGGACATCAGTTACTTTCATACGAAGAGCTTAATACTGTTCTTGCGCAAATTGAGTGCTTGCTAAACTCGCGGCCCTATACAGTATTAAGTTCTGATCCTGCAGAGCCTTCAGCTCTTACTCCGAGTCATTTTTTGAATACCGCACCTTTGTTGTCATTACCCGCACCCAAAGTCAAATCTGACTCTACCAGTCTGTTACACAGGCATTCTTTACTGGATAAATTAGTTCAGTCGTTTTGGGACCGGTGGAGGACGGAATACCTTCACGGATTACAAGTTCGTCAGAAGTGGAACACCCCGTCTACGGCTATCGTACCAGGCATGGTTGTAATTGTGATAAATGATAATGAACCGCCCCTTGCTTGGCCATTAGCGATTGTCGAGTCTGTTCATCCTTCGAAGGATGGCGTAGTTCGAGTAGTGACCGTGAGAACTACTAAGGGAACATATCTCCGTCCTGTTGCTCGTATTTGCCCTCTCCCAAGACAATAAATCACGATTATTTTGATTATAATTATTTATCTAAATTAGGAATTAAGTTTATATTTATATATATTAAAAAAGTATTAAACCGCATTATTATATTTATGTATACATTTTCTCGCTTACCAAGTAAGGTTAGTAGATGAGACATGCGCATTGAGCGTATCCTCTCACTTTATATACCGCTTATTTATTTGTTTTCCTTTTACTTTTTATATTACGGTTGTCTTTTAAAGGTGACCCTTTAAGGGCGGGAGGAAATGGTAACGCCAGTTAACAATCTACTTTATCAACATTACATTACATATCGCATTGAGTTCGTCCTAAGTTATATCTACTTTATCAACATGACTAGTGCATATTTTTTGTTTCCTTCCTTCCTTCCCTTTCCTACCGCACGCGCTGCCGCCGAGGTGAAAAAGAGGATCTCGGCGCGCGTCATTATACTAGGTGATATTACGCCATCCGCAGCGCACGGCCACCCGTCGCGTCTTATGTACATTAACCGCAAACCGCGCAGGACGAACATTGAGTTCTCCTGTTTATGTTTAATATTCACCGCATCAGACATTGTGTCTTTGTAACTCATAAAAGTGTGAGACGCCCCCGTAAGGGCAAAGGTGGAGAGTGTGGGACTTCACGAGACTGTTCCGAGAGTGCGTGTGCGCCGAACCACGTGGCGAGCTCGCTGCATAGCAGACACTCCAGGAGGAAGGCGCGGCAGCCCTCATCAGGTCAGTGCGTGCTATCCCACCTATTTATTTTCCTCTTTGCCGTATGCACCAAAATTACAGTCCACTAAATCTTTATCGAAGATACCTTAAGTTACTGGCGTCTCCATATGTATGTATATATATATATATATATATATATATATATATATATATATATATATATATATATATATATATATATATATATATATATATATATATATATATATATATATATATATATACGGATTAAGGTTTCTCGTACGTAAACTAGCATTAGTAATAATTATAAGACATGTAATCTGATAACTTAGAGGTGAAAATGAATATCTCTTTTTAGTTTTCCGACACCAACTCGACAGTAAGCATCCTGAATTTTATCCCGGAAACTGAGGACCATGAGAAAAATCTTATTTGTCGGGCAGAGAATCCACGCTTGTCCAATGCCGTCATCGAAGACTTTTGGATGCTCAATGTACACTGTAAGTTACTATTCTGATTTTATTTGATTTGTTGAATTGTAGTCCTTTCAATACCCTTTTATTAAAGGTAATTAATAGAATCTGGCGTTACTTTACGGAAACCCATTTTTTTTTTTCAAAAATTACTATGTTGTTACCATTACTAATATTTCCTTTAACCACTCCTAGTAAGCTTCAATGCTTGTATTAGGAGTATTACACGATAATAGTCAAATGGCAGATTCGAACCCACGACGACCTTTTTTAGTTACTATCGGTTTGAAGTGAATCACTTGTCACTTAGGGATATTTTTTTTCCGCATTCCTACTCCAGGAGCTCTATGATCAATGTATCATTACAATTTTCATCATTGCAAGCCGTTTTTGCGAAACGTTTTTAATAACATCTCGTTCAATGACCTTAATAGTGTCCTCAAACTGAGACATCTTAAAGCTACAATCGACGTCCTTGTATTATTATTATTTTTGCCATAACGAATTGTGCGACAAGGTAAATGTAACTTACACAGTAAAGTGAATGGGCGGATCCCACTCTGAATTTCTTTGCAGGATAAACTTTATAATGTGTATTGGCAGCTTCGTACCGCCAAAAGAAGTGTAAGGTGGTCCGTCAGTAAAAGGGTGACGACTTGGAAGAGATACAGGAAGTCGATGGATACTGGTGGCTCTATATCGTGTTATGTGCAATTCCTTGGGAAAATCCTAAATTAATCAATGAACTTGTGATAGGTTGTTATAATGATGGTAATTATTGTACTGATAATAATACCATGCTACCATCGATAGATGCTCTGTGATTTTCCTAACCATAGTTATCTCTTACGGAACCCATGAAATTAAACAGAGTGGTGGATACAATGCCATTACAATTATAATACAAATTATAATCATTAATTCATTTGTAAATCTACACCCTGTTTTAAAATATGTTAAGAGTTTGTGATTCTGTTAAGTGCCTCCTGAAATGCAGAACATTTGTCAAAGTTTAGGAGCAGGCAATCAAGGGAACCATTTCTAGCGTACTTAATGATAATTTTGAGCTTCAGGTGTAATCGGACTCACATTAATTAATGAAAAGACGACGTGCCGTGACCTGACGGCATGACGTGACGTGACGTGCCGACGAACGTGACGACGTTATGACACGATTGGGTCGACTCGAACGGCAAAGGACCACGCTGATAAAGGATAAATAAGAAAAGATAATTTTAATTTCTTATTCATTATTCATTTTATTCATTCTTATTCATCTTTAAGCGTAACTCTCTTGTTACTCGTTTGTAATGACTTCGAGCATATCACAGATTTCAATGGTATAATTGGTATTACTTTGATTTAACATCTTAACATGTTCACTAGGAAGATATAAACATTCTTTGTATCTACAGACTTATAAAGCTGTCAGATTTGCTTATGTTAGTGAAAGTTAATTTAATATTCTATCTGAAGTTAATAGTAATAAAGAGTTTTATTTATATAATTTGAAGTATAAGTAAAGTTAGTATACGTAAACATTTTAGCGCAAAGTTAATTAGATTGAAAATAAATTATTTTGAAATGTTTACTTTATAAACATGGCTAATGGGAGTAAATATATTGTCAATCATAACACGAATATTTGCATACGGTGAGAATTTCACTCACTGCTTCCAGTTTTGCAGCAGCGTTATTGCTATAAACACTTACGTCTATCACCCAGAGGGGTAGGCAGAGACTACAGACTTCCATTTGTTAATATCCTAACACACCTTCCTCACTTCCTTTTCATCCATGTACCTATGTTTACATGTTGTCAATTAATGGTTCTCTTAATTTGGCCTATCTTCATTATATTGCCAATTTCGTCGATGCAACATACATTTGCTTTTACACTCTTTCCTTGTTTGATTCGTTCTATATGACCAAAACATTTGTTTGTGTCGTCTAAGTTGATAATGTAATAAGATTAAAAATATCATCAATGTCTAGAAAGAAATCCACAAAATTTGGTATTTCAAATTTAACGCATAATTTATTTTATCGGGATATCCAAATTGCACGTGATAATAATTAGTTCTGAACGAAATCGTTTGAAGGCTCCAACGGAAATTTTCTGATCTTTATTGTTCCCCGAGGGCTCGTTTTTTAACCGCGGTTCAAAGATTTCATCAATGCAGAATGGTACAAATGAATGTGAAAAGAATTCTGCTCCTTTTAATTACGAATATTTTGTTTGTATTTAACATGAGAGAGAAAAAGTATTTTTTCAAGTTGCATTAAATTTATTACGTTTATAATATTGACATTTAATATATCAATAACGCGAAAATTGGTTTAAAAGTTTTGTAAAACAATAGTCTTAAGTATTAGCATAACGTTTAACCATAGATAAATTATACATTAAATTGGCGATGGTGTGATTAGCTTGAGACTAAAATCCGAAAACATCGGTGTACGTGAAATGTGCAAGCGTGGTAGACAGATAGTTCTGCACCATGCACTCTCTGCCTCAATTTAAATTATCGATACCTATATTGCAGTATTTGCTTTTTTTATTTGTTGCGATGATTTAAGTGAATACGGCGAAGCAAAAAAGATATGTATGTATTTGTGTTTATCTGTTCCCTTGGATCTTCTAAACTGCTAATCGTATTTTGACAAATTTGATATCAATAGAAGTGCTGTGCCTTTCCGTGGGTTTTAGCTTGCATGAAGTTACATTAAAACTACTAACGTACTTTTTGCGTACATATACTAATAATTCCCTATGAGATATTCGCTTTGCCATGGGAGTGCGTTTAAGTTTAAGTTTATGTTGCCGCCTTGTGAGTCTAGAGTCTGGTTCCTTCAAATTCATCATCCATTTCAAAGGTTTGTGATCCGTAAAAATACAAAATTTTTGACCAAAGACGTAAGGCCTGAAATATTTTATAGCCAACACTATGGCAAGAAGCTCTTTTTCTATTGTATTGTAATTGACTTCACTACAGTTTAGGGTCCTAAATGCATAGCAGATTAGTTTTTCTGAATCTATTGGCCCTTGTGATAGTATGGCTCTAAGGACTACGTAAGAGGCATCCGTTGTGAAATTAAATTCCTTTATTAAATGAAATGTGGGAATTGTAGTATAGGGTTTTTATTTAGTAGAATTTTGCATTTCTGGAAGCAACTAACGTACTCTTTATCCAGGTGGACCTCCTTCCCAAATCGGAATTATAATCGAATTATATCGCAAGTAGAAATCCTGGGTCGTTCGTTCGGTGTTGCAGTTGTTCATGGGCGGCGGTAATCACTTACCATCAAGTGAGCCGTATGCTCGTTTGCCCCCTCTCCTAAAATTAAAAAAAAAATTCTAAATAAGCGTAATTATCGGTCACGGTAGTAATACACTCGTGTATTATGCAATTACATACCATTTTTTCCCTAACGTACACATCCTTGGTGAGTATGTTGGTAGGAATCCGAATGACTATTGAAGTACCAGCTGGATATATATCATCGTATAAATTTATGTTACACGACTTATACATTCTAATCAAACTGGAGGCAGCGCGATTAACTGATTGTTTACTCTTATAAGTCGATGCAAGCTTTCCAATAACCCAGTAAATCTAACCTAATTGGCCCGTCTAAGTATTCGTGGAAATGATATACAAAAAAAAAACTATGTAATCGGAATCGTTGAACTCTGAAAAACAAGACGATTTAATAGAATAATCGTTGCTACTAGTTGCTCTTGCGGTCATAATATATCAGATAATTGGTTTTCATTGGCTATATCATAATAATATGTTAATTAATAAGTAGAATGTTAAGCGGAATAGTCACTACTATAATTGTAATTTGAGTCTAGGTCAGTATAATAACAATCGTAAGCCTTACAATCGGTGTTATTACCTGCACATTCATTAACATTCATTTAGCGAGTTTTAAAGTAGTTACTAGGCGGTGGATTTCCATGTATAAAACGAGTCATGACCCGTAACCATTCGAGTATGTAGCATAATTTTTTGCGTAAATCTTTGAATTCCGTTCACAGCCTGAGGCTGATTTTGAGGCGTATAATTCCGTGTGGGTAAACTAAAGATGTTGTTACTGTGCGGGTAATAGTTAAGTGTAGGTACACTGAACATTCTTTGAGTATTTGTTGGGCTATACTATTGATTTCGAAAACTTCCATTAAATCTAAAATGTTACGATGCAGTTTCTGCTAAATCTCGTACAACGGCTTGCATCTAAATTAATAGTACACGCGGTGGTACCTGTTATTTTATATTAGGTATCCCATTCAATAAACATATATTCGTATGCTGCGTCTTGCTAAGATAACGCGCGGCTAACTGATCACATATCTTGATAAATCTAATTAGTATGTTAGGATTGCCATCAAACTCTGGGATAACCCGTATGGCTTTAAATACCCTATCATGGTCCTGGGCCATATGAGAACTAAGTGATTGATCAGAAAAAATTTTCCTGTTGATATCTACTATCTGTCGGCGAGCCTGTCGCATTTCAAGTTCCCGATCTCTAGAAATCTCAGGGTAGTAAATCTAGAAAAAACATTAACCTAACCCTAATTAATTACTTAACCTATCACTTTAATTATTAAAGGACTCTGGAATTGTATAATAGCATTATTGAAATTAAATGAAGGGAATAGTGGAATACAGGAAGCAACACATGATCTAACGTATCTTCCACGAGGAGTGCTCTGAGGAATTAGAAGGATCAGTTCCAGCCGCCAAACTTCACGAACGCGCATCGCGTTAAAATTTACGATACCATCCTCACCATCTGGATCTGCTTGGCGGTCCATCACTGTTCGTTTTAATAGGAATTTTCCTCCTCGTACAACTTATCTGTGGAATTGTTTTCCACCGGTGATTTTTCCGGACCGATACGACTTAGGAACCTTCAAGAAAATAGTCCATTTGCATTTTGATTTTAAAAGGCCAGCAACACACCTGCAAATCCCCTGCTATTGCGGTTGTTCTTGGCGGCAGTAGTCACATACTATCGGGTGAGCCACAAGCTCGTTTGCCCCCTCTTCTATTAAAAAAACTAACTATTTTAGTGCACTTACAAGAACTCCATACCAGTACTCCGCCCCTGGTCGAATAGTTGGGACCCCACTCTGTTTCTGCCAGTTACGTTTGTGGCAGTTTAGGAAATATTGATATAAAAGGCGACGGCGACTTTTTTCTATATTAATTTTATTTTCTAACTTATAAGATAACCTAACTACTGTGACAATGTACGTTTACGGAAATAATTAATCTTAACATTTAAACCTTGGCTTTTATACTATATCGAGTAAATTGAGTCACGTTTAAAGACGTGATGTTATTTTCTTAGCAGGCGGTGCTATATGGTAAGTATTTTCGTGATGGTACATGGGTTTGGTGGCATGCAAAGTCTGTAGACATATGTAACTAGGTCGGTAGGCATACGTAACTAGCTCAAACCCAAATCAGGTAAATTGACTCTATGCTTAACAGTTTTTACACCCGAACAAGTAATACTATAAAGTTAATATCGCGTTACGTAGTTTGCCAATTGTTTGCTACATTCAAACAGAGAATTTGTTTACTATTGTAAATTTTGCTGCACCCAATTTTGGGTCATTAAAATAATTTAAATGCCATTTTACGGTAAATAATACTCAATTGCCTGTTTATAAATACACGTCGAAGCCTAAGCACACTAGCGCCGTATTCGGCAGCCATTGATAACTTTCGTTTGTTTACTTTAGTTTGTATGCAGTGATAGTTTTGTTCGGAAATCCAATTCGTTCGAAAATTGGAAACGTCAAGTAGTTAGCTTGGGTGAGGTTGCTTCAGAGTGGGCGCACTGGTTCGATAAATGGCGTTTAAATCAATAGTCGTTGGCAACTCGAGTCAAGTGACAGTTTGGTCAACAGAATGAAATTTACGATATCCAGTCGGCGGCCAAGACGAACCGCCACTTTTTGTCACGCCACCGTACCGTTTAGTAGTGTAGCCAGCCCCTTAACGAACTTGCTGCGTTTTCGAAAGTAATCGATCGACATATTTGTAATTCTTTATCGTTTTGCTAATTTTGGGATTGGGACATTAAATTATGGGTGTGAATAACCCAAAGACTGTTTTTATTTCGGTAATCTGCCATAGACCCTTTTTACTGGAATGGAGGCATTCCATCTTAGTCCTCAGGAGTGACAACGCATTTGCATTTTGATTCTTAATTGAGGATAAATGTGGATGTCTATGGACCACAGCATCCACTTACCATCAGGTGGACTGTGTGCTCGTTTGTCACCTAATTATATAAAAAATATCCTTATTTCTACGTCCAGCATGCAATGGCATTTAAATGATATCGAAAAAACAATAGAAATTAAACAAACTTTAATAACGAAAATGCAAGAGGAGAACCCTTTAATACATGTTTAATGAGTGTGTTTTTTTAATAACTCCGCAATTTCCAGATGTGCCTATTGTGATGTTAAAGATGGGGTCGACCCTGAATCCTAATGTTATTAAGGAGGGCGAGGATGTTTATTTTGAATGCAACATTAAAGCAAATCCTAAGGTGACGCGTCTCACATGGTACAAAGGGGTAATTTCATTAAAAAAATTGTATATTTTAAGTGTTAAGTAACATTAAAAATATCTAATGTCTTAGTCAATTCAGATATATCTACTAGTGTTAGATGTTATGTTACAGCCTATGAAAAGTTCATTGCTGAGCATAGGCTTTCGTAGGTAGCCTTACACCAACTATGGCAAATACGTGGAATGTTTGCTATAATTTCTATTCTTGCTATTCTTGCCAGAAGGGGTTGTAACCCCAGTTTCTTTTATTTTTAGTTTGCATTTGTATATGTAATTTTTTAAACACGGGTTATGAAAAAATAAAAAGTTATTGATTTTTTAAACAATGTGGGTGTCAAACGAGCACACAGCCCATCTGGTGGTAAGTGGATGTTGCTGCCTATAGATATTTACATCTATCTTCGATGACGAATCAAAATTCAGATACGTTGTCACCCTCGAGAACTAAACCGGAATGCCTCGTATCCAGCAAAAACGGGCTTCGGTTTCCTACTACACTCACTAAACGAAACAGAGCAGCATCAGTAACTACCGAGTTTTAATTTTTTTTACGTATCTGATTTTGTAAGGTAAAATGCTTATAACAAATTATAAATGACTTTATTTATATATATATATATATATATATACCGTATTACCGTAAATGTGGCACAATCTATCAAAAACACAAGAGAGGCTCTTGCATACCCTTGCACTTTTTGAATTCGATAATCACTAGAGTTTGAAAAAGGATAAGTTTATTTTTAAATACAATATTCATTACAGACGAAAGAAATACAACAAGTTGCGAGTTCAGGTGTTATCATTAGTGACCAAACTTTGATTCTTCAGGGAGTAAATCGTTCATCTTCGGGTGATTACAGTTGCCTTGCATACAACAGCGAAGGCAGTGCTACCAGTAACTCGGTTACGCTCCAAGTAAGATGTGAGTAATTATTATAGGCGTATAATTAAATAGCCTACATTAATATCACTCACAAGCATGTTACTTTATTACTAAAGTCTTTCTCTTAAGTGCGCGCTATAATTTCACAATATGCGAACACCTTAGCAACTCATGGACGTGCCGGTTTTGTTCCTGAATGGAAGAAACGCCTCTACACATTCTTATTGACTGTGGATCCTTAATGCGCAAACGTAACAGTCATCTGGAAAACTTTGCACTTCGCCCAGAAGAAATAAGGTTAGCAGTGAACTATATCCATAACAGTGATCACAATAAATATTTTAGGTCCCAGTGGTACTGTTCTTTCTAGGGCTACATATGTAACTGTTCAAACAAAAAAAATAGTGTTACTCTTTTGTTAGATGTTCGTATGCAAATTAAGGTGTTTTAACATATAAAGTTTTTAGGTACTAACTGTTTTAACCAGTTAATCATTGTTAAAATTTAAGATGCTCCAGTATGCAAACAATCTAATGAAGGAGACGTGTATGGTGCTCTCAAACACGAAACAATCGAGCTGCCTTGTAGAGTAGACTCAAGTCCGACTCCTACAGCCTTCAGTTGGATTTTGAGTAACTCTGCAGGCCAGTCCGAGCTCCAACCCAGGTGCTTTTTTCTTTAGTTAATATCTTTTCGAATCCGCTATTCGACTACTGTCATGACTCATAGAACAAGCATTTAAATTGACTTGGTATTGCAACGTGAATATTCGTAACGTTAATAGAATTTGTTTTCTTTTGTTAGTAGCATTCTGTTCAACCGAATACAAAAAAGGGAGGAGGTTGTCAAATCAATTGTGTTTTTTATGTGTGTTACCTCAGAACTTTTTTCTAGGTGAGCTGATTTTGATGATTATTTTTTACTAGAAAACTGGACCTTCTCATACAGTCTATTATAAATTTTATCAAGATTTCATCAGTATCTTTTGAGTTGTTCTTAATAATACGTTTTTAATTGATTTGAAATATATCGATGATGTTCTCGTTTCATTTATATTTAAGTTGGTTGTTTTTAATTTCACTACTTGTTTAACAAGCTTTTATTCGCTTCGCGTGTATCTATGTAACCGAATATTTTAATGTAATTTTCACCAACTTGTTGATAGCCGATTGACTCGAAAATTAGCACACGTATCAAAAACAGATAACAGTACAATATTTCAGTAACTTTATTATAGTATTCTGATTAAGATCACCAGAATGAAATAAAATAATTGTCAGCTCATAGATCATGATCAATGCTAATTTTTTAACGTTTTTTAATCTGTTATATTATTTATAAAAATATAGGTGCTCCTAGATATTAAATTAATTATATATTATTATTTATATTCGTTTCATTGAAATGGATTTATTGTAATTTAATAATTTAATTTTGTTGGCAATAAAATCAGTAATATTAAAAATGAATCAACATTTATAGGTAAATTCACCAAGAATTTAAATTTTTGGGATTATGCACATAAAAACCTGTTTTATATATTATAGCAACTAGCAATTTTCTGTACCAGTAACATTGCAACGATTAACGGCAGTAACCGAGTGTAAATCTGTACTTTAATGCTCTCAAGAGTACTATTAAGTTCATGCATTTTTCCTATAAACATAAATAAGAGCACTTAAGCCAACATTTTAAAAAAAATACTTAAAGCCTGGAAGCTGAGCGCTCTTTGTTATAGTTCAAAGATGGTGGCACAAGTTTTAAATGCTTGTATCGTTTGGCAGATCGTGACCAATGTGAAGACTAAAATAATGTTAAGTTAATTCCTGCTATTAAGTTTATTGATGTAAAAAATATCATTACAACCTATTAAAAGTCTCCAACTGAATATAAGCCTCCCCCATAGTTTGCCTCATAAGACTTATCGTCGTTGCTACGGTTGGCACCCGCAGTTTTTTTCATTTGATTTTAGGAAGACGCTGCTGTTAATCTTCTTATTTGTTTCACTCTGTCGCTACTTGACACCTTCGGGGCGATATGGGGTAGTGGATATTCTTACATCACTTTTACACAGTAACTATTCTCATTGATTTTACTACCGTACCGATTGTCAGTGATTGATTTGAAAACTTATAGAATAACTCCCATAACTCTTCATAGCTCGCTGAGCGATTTTGAGCTTCCTCATTCAGCTAGCAGTGTGAAACCATGTCTCAAATCCATTTGCCATCAATGTCAACACGCACTGTTTTTAGACTCTTATTTTTCATACATTAAAAAAGGGTGTCCACCACCAATGTGGTAGAGGCATGCTGCAGTTATATTAGTAGTATGATTGAAGCATAAATGCGTCGGCTCGACGGGGAAATGACCATACTCTCACAGAATACCAGCGTAAAATAGTAGCTTAATGCTGCTGTGTTTCGTATGGTGAGTGTGGAGAACCAGAGACCCTTTTTACTGTAAACGAGGTATTCCATCTTAGTCTTAAAGGGTGACAACGCATCTGAATTTTGATTCGTAATCGACGATATATGTAGATGTCTATAGGCCACAGCAACCACTTACCATTAGGTGGACTGTATGCTAGTCTGTCACCCCATTCTATAAAAAAAAAACGATTGCTATTACAACTTTTGGTAAGTGAAATGTAGGGTAGCCGCTCACCAGATGTAGTGACGACCTCCTAAGATATGCAGGAAAGTTATGGATTCAATTGGCTCATGACTGGGCTTTGTTGCAGTTCTTGAGGTAGACCTATGTTCTACAGTGGACTTGTGAAGGACTATAACGATGATAATAATTTTTGATTACTTTGTGTGTTATTCATATTAGAAGACTTCTTCTACAACACCGACATTGTCCTTTGTATTCATTGGCCGCCTCTAAGGGGAATTACATTCTTAAACGTTTTGAGCATAAAATAAGAGGAATGCCCTTCACATGAAAATAGTTTTGAAGGTGGACATCGAAATTAGATCAAAAAATGAAATTATTAACAGATTGTTTCATATTGTAGATGTCATATCTGACTCGTAAACGCATATGGGGCGATATAAAAATACTTCCCTATATCATCCCGTAGATGCAAGAGGCGATAGAGGAAATCAAACCAGCATAGCAAATGGGCAGCAGCGTTTATAACAATTAGATAATTAAAAAAAAAAACTGCGGTAGTCTATCCACTTGGCAAGCGTGGCAACTATCGCAAATATCTTCTCATTGAGCAATATGGCAATTCAGTTGCCGCCACCACTAGGCTATCATAAAATAGCAAAATTTCTTTTTAACGTTATTTTTGTTATTTTTAGCTTGTTCACTTATTATAATTACTCATCATCTTTACGTTACACTCCAAAATCAAACATGGACTACGGTACAATATCCTGCTATGCTATGAACGCAGCTGGAAGACAAGAAGTTCCTTGTATTTTTAAAATTGTTATTGCAGGTAATCTTACACAAATTGATATTATTGACTTTCCTAACAATCAAATAGAGAATATTATATTGTTTTATACGGGCAAGTTAGTTTAGTCAATGTTTGAAAATGTTTGCAATATTTTGGAAATCGTAGTTTGAGGAAATTTATACGGGTGGTATAAATTTCCTCAAACCACGATTTCCAATAATATTACCGTTGCAACCGTCAAATTCTAGAGCGTTAAAGAATATTTTAAAACTCAGTTTAAAATTCTCTATGTTTCTTTTGTTTTTCTTTTTGTTCATATACAAACTATTTTCAGCTACGTATATCATGTTTCTTCCTCCCTTTGAAGCGTAATTTATAATTTATTTTATATTTCATGCATGTAAATTTTCTAGATTTTCGATCATAAATTAAGAAATGTGTAAGGCTCTTTAGTCTCTCAACAGTCCCGGCCAAAATGCCCGCTTTGGCGCATCTGTCCAACCCTGATGCAAATTTTGTTTTAAACGTTTAATTTAGATCGGCCGTCACCTCTTCAGAATTGTTCAATCGTCAATCAAAGCTCCAATAGCCTTGCAGTTGAATGCTATGAAGGTTTCGATGGAGGATTGCCACAAACTTTTTACATGGAAGTTTTAGAGTTGCCTTCATTAGTGGTGAGTAATTTAAATCGGCCTTTATGTTTAGATGTAAAAAATATAACTTTTTTATAAATTTAACAGTCACGTATAATCGCTATAATTCCTATTAACGGTGTTGTTTATTTTGTTTCGACCCACTTTTTCGTTAGAAGACAACTTTGTTTAATTTTTGATCTTTGCCAGTTACTCGGGGTCGGCTTTGTGTCGTTAGACGCCATATTTTCTATCCGTAATTGGATCTGTCGCTCCACTCTTCGTATCCTCTATATTTTATCTCACGCAATCCATTTATTTCACTAAGTTGCTCAGAATTTTTAATTTGCTTGGACGTAGTGTACCATATTTTTGTAAGTATTTTTGACGTCGCGAAGTTAAAAGTTTAACAGTATTTAAGTATTATCTGACATGTTTTGCTCCTAATATCAAAGATTTTGATATATTTAAGTAAAGCTGTTGCGTTACTTTTAAGAAATAAATTTCGCTTTGAGCTATTTCTGGATATTACGGAAATTACTAAAAACGGTCGCTGTATTATGTTTTTCATGGAAACTTAGTAAAATGTTTCACTATATTTTTGTTATATAATATAATTATAAATAGCTTTCTTTAAAATAAAGTTAATAATGATGATCATAACAGAAGCCAATCGTAATGTAATTCAAGTCAAATTTTAAGTTAGCCTTTGTTTTCATAGTCAAAGGGAAAAGTGTACCACACTTTACATTTATAAATATTTATTTATATAATTTATGTAAATATTTTACCATATTATATACATATTAATTGCTTAAAAACTTTAAACTTTACAATAGTGAGTGTTTTTGAAAATAATAAAACAGGTTTACTTTGCAAGAATGCAGAGAAGGCTCATTGTAAGTAATAATAAATGGTGAAGAAAAATTTATTCAAAGAAATCAGACATTCTATCCGTTCTATATTTTAAATTCCAAGTGCGTGGTAATTAGATTTTTCAACCGCTCAATTAAGTTAGCCTACAAATAAATTATAACCTAACTGAACATAAAAGTGAAACAATCGGACTATTTTATTCATAAAACTGTAATTTTTAATTCGTTTATGGTAATAGTATTTATAATTACCATTTAATTATATTTTAAGGATTATTCTTAAAATAGTATTAAATTTGATCATTATAGTAACTTCTGACTTAATTTATGCAGGTCCGCGCCAATGTATCTTCCAACTACACGTCTAGTTTTGAAGTGCTTGGGATCGATAGCAGAGTCAGCTATGTCTTGAATCTGTATGCCGGTAACGCAAAAGGGCGAAGCGAAGTGGTCAAGCTGTATACAATTGCATTAAGACCGCCTGATAAATATACTGGTATTGTGGTATTTTATATTACGGTAATATTCTCAATTATATTTACATATTTCAAAACATGGTAAAGCAATGCTGCAACAATATTATGGTTGCAGCACGAATTGGTCGGTTCGACCGGAGAATGACCACGCTCACACTGAATACCAGCGTAAAATAATGGCTTAATGCAGGCTGTGTTTCACATGGCAAGTGGAGAGACACGGATACCCTTTTACTAGAAACGAAGCATTCTATCTATTTTTATTCTTAATCGAGGATAGATGTAGATGTCTATAGGCCTCAGCATCCACTCACCATTGGGTGATCAACTGTGTGCTTGTTTGTCACCCTTACTCTATAAAAATCTAAATTAACGGACTTTACAGTTACTAATTCATTTATGGGGTGTACGCTTGTAAAGTCCCAAAAATATACTTTTTTTTCACTAAGTCCAAATTTAATTTTACTGTTGAGAAAGTTACTGTGTAAAAATAAAATATTCGCTAGGTACCCCACATCCAGCAGGTGTTGTAAATGGCAACAGAGGGTCTTTAACACGAGATGGGCAGCAGCATTGGCATCAGTTGCAATACCAAGCGTGGTGTCTATTTATGTCGCCGAGGGCTATGTTTAGCAGTAGACTTTGATAAACTGAAATTATTGTATAAAAGTGAAAATGTTCTCTATAAAAAGATAGTCATGCAATAAAACTCAATTTTCGTACGTGATAGATCCACGCTGTCGGCCGGAAAGGCAACGCCTTCACAGAACACCAACGTAAAATATCAGTGTTATGCTAATGCGCTTTATACAGCAGCGCTTTTAAATATAACACTGATATTTCAAGATGCTAGTTAAGCAAAGCTACAATTCAAGTTTAATGATATACATTTATTGTCACATTCAAATATATAAGTCCTGAAATCGCAAAGAGTTTTCTGTAGTTTGTATTTGGTCGCTTTTTTAAATAAAATTAAAGAGCAAAATTAACTTACAGTGTACTTGATGGTAAGTGGCTACTGTAGCCCATAAAAAAGGCTTCTTGTTAATATTCAGTAATAGTTGTGAGTAATCAAATACTAGCACAAAATAATATTAATTCTATTTTAGTTTTCATGATGTATAAAAAATACGATAGCTAATATTAGTTGTTTTAATATAGTCGCTAAATATCGGTTAAGAAGTCTTATTTATAATATAATATTAGTAAAAACAACTAAATTTCTTTTAACCTAAGGTACAAGCAGCACTGTCTCCATATCACCGATGTTACTCGCACTACTCACAACAGCAGGCTTCTTGTGCGCGGCCGTTTGCGGAGTCATCGCCGCGTTGTACAAACGCCACGTTGCGAGGCATCACAAGCATCCACCCTCAAAGTTAGTAACAATGTTATATTCTTTTTTCAGATGGCTCGGTGACATAGTGGATTATTGCAGCTCTAAGTTCGAATGCAGCACGAAACATGTAATTGTATGGCCTACAAATAATTGTTCCGGGTATTCCACCGTTCTTGTAAAATTCGTGTAAACTGAACGATACAGAAGATATTCAAAATTTAAATAGAATGTTATATATTTCTGTATTTTTCACTTTCTTAATCGTATTGTATCTCTATATCGCTCCGTGAGAGTCGTGAGAGGCGACAGAGGGAAACTGAAACAGCAGACGGGCAGCAGCATCTTCCTGATAATAACTCAACCCGCAGGCTAAGTGTGACAGTTATGGGAAAATCTCCTCTGTGAAGCACATGATGAAAGAGGCCTTTGTTCAGAAGTGGATTTGTATTAGCTGAGGTGATGCGTAACGTTTGAAGGAACCTAAAAAACAAAAAGTCACTTTTTGAAACTTGAAAATGTTTAATAAAAACTTATGATACTATGTATTATTTATTACTAATTATGTATTAAAAATTAAAACTTGTTGTTACTTTGCAATGAGTTTTACATTATTCTTATACACAGCAAATCGAAAACCTGTTAATTTGTAGGTTAACGCTGTCAACGAGTTATAACTGCCGTGGGATATACGTAGAAATACATAGAATATGCAAAAGCAATCAGATTCTTTAACTAGCGATTTATGTTTTGACACAATATAGGTTCCAACTATGATTAAAACCCAGGACCGGGCACTCCAACAGCTAGGCCATGTTGTCGATCAGACAAAGCTTTTTGAAATTATAACCTTTGACTAACTAAAATTTTAAATATTTAATTGATTACTATCGAGTTATTACGTTAGTTTTAAAATCGAAGGAACGGATCTAAGAAAAAAAATCTTTTCGGCTTTATAGCTAAATAAAAAACACAACATAGTCAACACATGTGTTTCATTTTCTTTTCAATTCTTTATTTTATAAAAAAGAAACGACAAACGAACTTAAGGTTCGTTTGTCGTTTTACAGTTCTAAAAAGTCCTGTACACAGCGGCATGTGAATACGCTTTAACCTAACTTTACTTTTAAACCAAATAGAGCTATACCAAAATCCATATTTATTTTAACAGCAATGCGTTGTATTCAGAAGATAGCTTAGACTCCTTTCCAAGAAGAGATAAAGATGATGTTACGTACTCAGCCTCGCCCAAAGTTGATTACAGCAGTCAATACGAGCTCAAAGAGGAGAATGGTGACTTTGAAGAGACTGATCCGGATATTATTCCATTTCATTACGGTGAGTACTTCGTAAAGAAAAAGAAAATAACAACGTTTTGAATTGAGTAATAAGAATTGATATTGATTTTTTTAATTAAATATATATGTGCTAATTTAATATTTTATAAAATTTAGAATGTTCACCAACACGCAGCGTGGCAGAGATTTGCTTGCCCTAAAACCATCTCAGAAATGAGAGCAGGCCTGTACTTATCAGTAAGACGTGTATAGGCAGTAAATTAAACTTATTTATTATATTAAAATTTAAAAAAAATTTATAAAGGGTTAACATAATTATTTCTTATATTTATGCGTACACTACACATTTAAATAAAATTAGTCCATACTGCGTAGATCGGAACAAAAATTAATATTTTTAATCCGAAGGTAACCGTAGTTAACTATGACATTAGGATGTAAAACACTTCAGTCCCCCACAGATTATAAATTTGTATTGCAATCCCTTCCGTGACCACGGCTGCTGTAAAGTTCTCATAACGTCGGGAATATAAAATTTATATACGTAATAAAATCCGTAAAAACGACTTCTATGTAATAAATTAACTATCGTGTTATGGAAAAATGGAAACTATCCAATATCACCCTCTAGTTATCGTACGAGGCGACGGATGGAAATTAAAACAGATGAATAGCAATATCTACTCGTACATAATAATAAAGACAAATAATTAAAAAAACTGTTGTTGTTATCACGCCTGCCAAACATGGCAACTAAGGAAATAAGGGGGATATTTGCCTTTTGATACAATCTATAGAGTCTCTAGAGGGAATCTGTAGCGATGAAGATGAAGATATTAAATTAAATAAATAAAACACTAAAACTTTTAAGGGATGTAAGCACCAAAATTTATCAGAACTCCGATGAAAATCAGCGCTACTGCAGTACCTGCGGTAGCATATGCTGAGACTGAATCTTTTTTGGCATCACATCACTCATTCTTGCTGAGATTTATTTTTATTTATGTCTTCCTTCTTGTACCTTGTATGTTTTTTGTTGTCATAACTTCAAAATGTATATTTTTTGACTGTATTGATGCTAATAAAACATATCTCTACGTATTTTTTTTATAGAAGAGGGGCAAACGAGCATTTGGCTCACCTAATGGTAAGTGACTACCACCGCCCATGAACAACCGCAACACCAAGGGAATTGCGGATGCGTTGCCGGCCTTTTAGAAAGGAGAAAGCTTTTTTCTTGAAGGTCCCTAAGTCGTATCGGTCCGGAAAAGTCGCCGGTGGTAAACAATTCCACAGAAAAGTTGTACGAGGATGAAAACTCCTAGTAAAACGTACAGTAGTGGACCACCAAGCATTCATATGGTGATGATTGTATCGGGAATTTTGACGCGATGTGCGTTTATGAAATTTGGCGGCTGGAACTAATCTGAACAATTCGTCAGAACACTCTCCATGGTAGATACGACAGAAAATGCAAAGGAATGCAACTTTGCAACATGCATGTCTATGTCAAAATCAAGATAATAATTCTAACTACGCCCGCAAGTTGTTTTTATAATAAAATTTAAAATCTAGTGTGTAAGTCACTTATTGCGTAATTATTTTGAAGACCTTTCGATAACGTCTTTAGTACTTTTTAGACTTAACATATATTTATGTTACTTGTTGTCTTTATTTTTGTTTTTAGATAAAAAACCAATGGATGAATATATTAAGTCGTCATTAGAAGAAAGTGATCCGACGCGGATATACAACGAGCAATCGTTATCTTGCACTGTGAGTATGAGATCTCATACAAACAATTAAATTATTGCAGCCCAGCGCAGGTTTACCGACCATTTTATTTTTATTACGATAAAGCCACACCGCAGATAAGTAAATTAAATTGAGATTTCTTTTTTTTTTCAAAAGACTATTTTTTCATCCTTTCGAAATGATATTCCTGTGTCCTGAGATGAAATGGCGAAAGAAACTCTGTAGGTATGTTTCTTTTTTTAAAGCTATTAACACAATAGCATAGCTCATAGTAATACAATAATACAGATCGTAAAACATCGGGCCATCGGTAACTGAAGCATGTTCTATATAATGCACTCAAAAGGGATCTTAAAAGTTTGGAACTCATCAGTGCATAGCTAATCCAAAAGGACGAACCCTCACTTTTGAAGTTATTTAGCAATGAGTTAAGGCGTATAGAGCCACGGGTTTGAATCCAGTACGAAATAAGTATTTGTATGGCATGCAAGTAATTGTTCCAGGTCTGGATGATTGACCTATTGCAATTTATTTATGTAAACTGCCTCGACGATACAGGATAAAATTCTAGTGGTGGTAACGTATTGTCTTGTCTTGTCCAAGTGTAGCATTTCCAAGTACAGAAAAGAAAAAGAAGGAGATACTTTCATACGATACAAACACTGTAGCGAATTAATAAAATCAAAATACAAAATATTCTTTTACCAGCAATTAAAATAAAATAATTAATTATATTTTGGTGTTTTTCATATGCGCAAAAACGTCTCACGCATCTCTGTCACAAATTGAAGTTGGACGACAGTTGGGATGTTGATTTTTAGTTGTAACTTCTTTTTTTCCCACACGTACGTTTTCTTCCACAAACTCCACTGCTGCTGTTAAGCACAGCAAACAAACTAGTTATAATAGTTTAATTTTACTACGCGGATCTTAGCTACTTATTATTATATTATTTTGTACATCTTTAATAATATAGTGCATTTTCGCAAAGTAACGCCTGATTCTGTTGAATATTTATGTTTTGTGATGAAGTCACAATGAGGCAACACCACATTACGGAAATGCCTACGCAAAGCTAGGGCGAGTTGCAAGTGTTAAACGAACAGATCTACATCCAATAAAAATTATGAAATGACAAATAAAAAAATCCCAAGAAGCAAAGCCACGACTTTTTCTAGTCCGTGACTACGAATATACTAAGTGTTGTAATTACATAATATACTTGTAATATTCATTACGTCCGATGTTATATTTTCAGCGGTGTAATTGTGATAGAATGTAATGATTATGGTTGTGATGACGACTACATCTGATGATAAACACAGCAACTGTTAAGCGCAGCAGGTGAATTGACGGTCACTGTACCAGACGTCTCACAGCTTGCACGCTGCTGCCCATCAACATTCCGTTCATTTTACTTCTGGCCTAAAATGATAAATCACCGCTGGAAGCGACCCACGAGAAGAAATGAAGTGACGGACTCACTTAATCCACCACTCGGTAGTGATGAACATAGATCTCAATTGTTTTTTGATTCACAGAATGCAGGCCTTGTTAATCGTGGGGTGATCGCTCGGAGCGTTGATATTGCAGCTGCTCGCCTACGCCCCGAAATCGTCACCTCGTCGCGAAGAGTAAAAGAGAGCTGCATATAAATGAAGTTTTATATTGTTCGTCGTGACTATGTTACTGTAAAAAATGTTGAGATTAGCTTAACCAAAGTAAGAATAAAATTAAATAAGACTGAGCGTAGATTTGTTTGAAAACTATGCCGACCCTTTAGGACCGTATGACTGGATTTTTGAATTAACTAAAATCAACAGCTTCGGTTTTGAGTAACTTACCGTAAGGAATATGTTTTTTATTTGACTATGTCCATTTCCCAAATCTTTTAAAACATCGTTGTTGTGAAGTAACATCTTTTAGAATTAAATCTTCAGTTATATTTTTCCATTTTGAAAATATATTCTAAATATTGTAAAATTTATTCAAATCTCTCGAGAGCTTTTACTCTCTACTTGATATAATATTATAGTAACACCCAATAGCTGTTAATTATGCGGTTACTATCACAATAAATTCATATTAAGTGACTGTGTATAAATTCGGGAGAAAATAAGAGGTTTACTAACTTCGTAAGTAACGTAAACCTAAATCGACGTTCATAATGGCATAAATAAACCTACATATTACGCAGTCCTTTCATTTCTAAGAGGGTTATAGCACAGAAAAAAACTTTCCCAAGCCGTCTTTCTTTACCGCCAAGCATGTCAACACTTAAAATTTTAATTACGAGTTGGTAGCCCGATATTGAGCTCCGTTAGAATAGTATGCAATTTAAAATCAAGCGGTTATCCTATGAGTGACTAAAGGTAATAAAATAAGCCTTAACCGAATAAAATATTCGAATTCGAAATTCGAACACAAAAATACGGATCCGAAAAACAACGCAAAATAGCTGTTATGTTGCTTTTGCGTTGAATAACATTGTGTTTTCTTTTAGGCGACGTAAATGTAATTTTTAGTCCGTCCATTAACATACAGAATTTGTGTAACGAAAAACGTTTAAAACATCATCATCATTGTCATCATAACCTTTCAAAAGTCCACTGCTGAACCTAGGTCTTCCCCATATATTTGTATTTATTGAATATATATTTTAAGGATATTTGCCATATTTTCCACGCTTGCTTGGTAGACGTTTGGTTGGTTTATTATTTTGAGATCTTATCACGATGATGATGTTGGTCATCTCCTGGATATTTTCCATCTGTTGCCTCATACGACTCTTATGCGACGGGACAGGATAATTTCTATAATACCTTTATTTTTTATATTCACACCATTGATTCAAAAAAGTATTAAAACATTTAAGGACGTTACAATATCAAAATGAGTAGATACATTAAATAATCTTACAACAACTGTTGAATTAGTGAGCACAGATTTATAATAAATAGCAATTATTTTTATTTTAAATATTTGCCAAGGTGAGAAATAGTGTTTATAGTAGTGGTAGTCCTTGGTGGGAAATCAATAATTGTGCACCATTTGTAAATAGTCAAATTTATTCCTACAAGAATCCATAATTTACTGGGTGACGGCTTGTTACTGCTTCTCGAATGTCGGTAGAGTTGCTTTTTAGGGTCGGTTAAGTTGCCTTGGATTGACGTTAGGCTATCCAATATAGTGTTTCCGTGATTAATACTTGAAACAATATATAAGAGCATATTAAAGTAACAGACACATTATTTTATTTTATTACGCCGATCATTGTTTTAACATCTTTCAAAAATAATGGGGCTTGATTATTATAGCCCCTGTACTCCTGCAGAAACTAAGAAAAAGTGGTTTCAGCCTTCTCACGTCTCAGAACTACAATAAAATGTCATCAGCCTCTAATAATCTCCTCGTCTAGTTAGGAGATTATTTAAAAACGTTGCAAATATTTTGTACGAGTATAGAAACGGCAACGATGTTAAATTTCTATTTCGTTAACAATAAATTACTTTATTAATTGTACAGTTAGAACTATGCTTAGAACTGCAATAAGATTTTTAAGTAAAAATAGAACTAGTTTTAACTAAAAAGTTAAAAAAAATGTATTTAAAAGCAACCATTTTGCAAATTTTAAAATGAAATTGTTTGTATTATATAATAAGAAATATATGAGGTTCTTATGACTCCTATATTGGACTTTTGGAATAGTATTACAAAAAAAGTACAGAAAATGCCAATAATTAAGAGAGCAAATAATTATGTTTGTTCGTAGTAGAGCTATGATGCAGCATGCTGGTTGTAGCTCGACTGGGTCAGCTTGACCGGGTAAAAACAAGCCCTAACAGGTAGAAGCTTAATACTGCTGTTTCATATGTTGGGTTAGGAGAACAGGAGACCTTTTGTACTGGATAAGAGGCATTTGACTTAAGCCCTCAAGAGTGACAACGCATTTGCTTTTTGAATATTATACGAAGGCAGATGTCTGTTTGTCACAGTGTCCGCTTAACATCTGTGTTACTCGTTTGTCATCCTTATTCTAATAATAAAACCCATTTATTTATCAAATTGTTGCTCTTTAAGTCTGTTCAAATGGCAGTTAAAATTGTAAAAAGAATCAACTTTCAACCTTGTTTAAGATATAATGTTATCAATATAACAAGACGTTGTTTGGATTATCGCTACTGAAAGTTTAGAGTAAGTGGAACGATGATTGTAAATGTTTTTGAATCATTAAAAAATGAATTATTTTTGTTTCATTATTCGAATAATATAAACATTGTTTGCATAGACCGAGTAGCGGCGGTGTGAGTATACCCACTACTCCATGTCGTCCCATGGGTGTCGTAGGAGGCGAAAGAGGAAAACAAACTAGGAGACGGGCAGGGGGGGTCCTTCTAATGACATCTAAAAATAATCATCTGCGGTTGCCTCCTGACAAGTGTGCCGACTATGGTGTTCTATAAATATCCCGCCTATGAGCCAATATATGGGACCATGTCTTCAGCAGTTGACTTTGAATAGGCTATTAAGGTATCCATTACCCCATTTAGCCCATGAGTATCGTCCGAAGTAATTTTGGGGTTACCAAAAATCTTATGGCTTCGTGGTAGTCTTACCATGTTGTCAACGCCAAATTTAACGGCGACGGGAAGTAACAAAGATGTTAAACGATGATGTAAGGATGTATTGAATTTTTTATTTCCCACGAGCTCTAGTTGTTGTGCAAGCAAACAAAATAAATTTTATCTATTTTTACGAATACAAAAATAACATGTGTCATATATAAAAATACTATTTAGTAAATACATAATATAAGATAAAAAATAATAATACGTGAGAGTCGTAAGTGGCGACAAACGGTACTTGAAAAAATTAAAAAAACTGCAGTTGCCAACCCGCTTGCCTTGTGTGGCAACTATGGCAAATACCCCCCTTATGAGGCACTCTTTATAGGCTATAAAAAGTGCACTGCTCAACGTGTACAGCTCCAACAGATTGCCAAAATGACGATAAAGTGATGACAAGACGAGAACATTGAATACCAAACGAATCATTGGTGACCGTTCAACACAGAGAAGGATGATATACAACGCATCCGCCGTCAGCATTGGGATTGGGTTTCAGCTATCGACAGTAGCCAACGCCTAACGCCTTCTTTTATTTTATGTATCATTTTTATATATAGTTCTGTGTAAGAAAATTATACAAGATTTTTTAAACTTTTGGATTTCATTACGAGTATCACAAGGACGACAGTATTATTGTTTCCTCAAATTAGAAACTTCCCTAATTCTGATAATAATTAAGAAAGTTTCTAATTTAATGTACAAAATTAAAAAAGTGAAATAACATTCTATATATGTCGTGGAATTTTCTCATTACATTTAGAGGCAGGTTTTTTTATAGGATAGGGTGACAAACGAGCACATAGTCTGGTAGTAAGTGGTTGCTGTGGCCCATAGACATCGATGACGAATCAAAATGCAGATGCATTGTCACCCGTGAGGACTAAGATGGAATATCTCTTTTTCAGTAAAATGGGTATCCTAATGTTTAAATAGTAATGTTTTACTTCACTGTCGAACACGTAGTAAATGGGCACAAAAAATTACAATTACCAAATTCCAGCGGGTTTCAAACCCTGTGTTGCTCGTATACATTAAAATTTACGACAAGCGCTTAGCCTATGAGCTAGCACGGCTCAAAATACGCTAAAAATAAATTTGTTTTAGTTTACTTCTCGTACAACGCATACTTTAAACTTTGGTTAAATTGCCACTGCGGCAAGAACTAAATAAGTTCCTATATACTATACATGACAAAGAAAGTGTTTTATGTCTTTATATTACCTGATGACTTTCAAATCATAAATCATAAATGGGCTAATGAGAGGAGTATTCAAAAATTGAGTATAATATTTTTAAAAGGAAATATTGTCGTTAGTTAACCATTTAGTATTTCTTAGTATTTTCACAATTTCTATGGTAAATTAAAAACTCTTTTTCCTCATTTAAAATTCATAATTTTTTTGAAACACAGCGCATGTAACGCTTGAACTTCGATATCTACTGTATCAAGGAGTTTTTCATACATAAATTATACCTTTACAAACATCCCAGAATATTTACTCGAATATCAAACTTGCAGTCCGCTGGACCTCTGTCAAGCTATTAGTTGCGCTACTGAGCCATTAAACACAAATATAGAATTATGTTGTTGATGTTAGCTACTAAAACCGATTTCCTGAAAAATTAAGATGCGATATTAACACAATGTCAGAATTGCATATGTACGAGTACAATACATTTTACGCCATCTTTTGTTTCTTCCAATTAAACATACCTTAGTAAAATATATTTACATTGACTACTATCGATGTTTTTCAATAGATGGCTCTGATAACTAGTTTATATCTTTAGCCACTGCAGCCTAGAGAATTTTTTACCTAATTATCAAACATGGATATTTTCTAAGGACCAAGATGGGTTGCCTCCTACGAGCACTTAACCCTAGTTGCCTCGCATTAAGGTTCGTCTATACATGCGTTAATGGCAGAAAAGTGTCAACGCTGAATACAGCGTGGACACTTTTTGTTTAGCTCTTATACTAAAATAATGGTATTGGGGTCAAACGATTTTGAACTTCGTTGGCATTGACAATAATATATAAAAAAAAAACTGAAACGGGACAGGCGAGTACATATTATGGCCTTTATGTTGTACGACGAAATTGTGACGAAATGACCCTTCTCGTCGTGCTATATTCAATATATCATAACTATGCTTAAATGTTATATGATAATTATTGTTTTGATTTTTTTGTATATTTTATACTTTATTAAAAACCTTAATAAGAAAATATTATAAAAGGATGTAATGCCTATATATATGATAAGTGCTATTTATTTAAACTACGAGTATTAAGGTTATGTAAAATTCTATACTGAGTTATATGCAATTTCTGTCGATTATAAAATAATAATAAACATTATTATATAAATATTAAATATATTAAATATTAGAAAATGCTCGTTTATAAATATAATATTTCATTCGTTAGGGATGATACATGAACTCTTTTTAAATTGTTTTTATTATCTTCGCGTGTATTTATGTATGTAACAATTTAATGTAACTTTCGCTAACATTTAGACGACCGAATAACTTGAAAATGTGCGCTCATATCAAGGACCGACGACAATACAATAATTTAACAACTTTATCATAGTATCCTGATCAATATTAAGGATATAGTTTGTTGAGTGTTTCTTTACCTTTTTTGGACTATAATTTTTACGTGGTGGAACTGCAGTTATATTCGTAGTATAGTTGTAGCACGAATGGGTCGGCTCGACCAGAGAAGGACCACGCCCTCACAGAATATCAAACAGCTAAATAATGTTATGACGGGACAATATGGAGTAGTGGATACTCTTACACCGCCACTAAACGAACAGTGAATAAGCTTTTGTTAAGTCAGCGCGATTTACCATCTGTTGCTACATCACTACTTACCATCATGGGATAGTAGAGAGAATGGGATAGTAATCTACTACTAGCTTAAAATATAAAAAATAATTAAAACGTTTTTAGAACGATTACAGAATCTGTCCAACTGCAAAAATGTGTAAAAGAGAGTAACGTTATAATATAACCGAAACTCTTAGCCACTGCATTAAAACACGTAAAAGCTCACATAGTCTTTCTTTTCTAATTTTAAGTGGACCTAACGCGCGTAGTAGAATTAAAAATAAAAAAACAACTTAAAATACTAAAAACAACATAGTTATCGAATACAGTACAGGTGAAATGTGGTAAGGCCACTTGGTAGAGCCTCGCTGTTAATCAGGTGAACTGTGTATTCGTTGGTCAACCTTACAATTTATTAAATAAATTAAAAAATGTAGTTAATTGCCGTGGTAAAGAATAATTAGCCCATATACCGTGCAGACTGAAGAGTTTGATGATTTTCTCATTAATCCCATCATCATATTATATGATGGTAAAGAATTATTGGTTACCGGTTCTTCGAGCTATATGGCCAGCCCATTGCCACTTCAGCTTACTAATCTGTTGGGCTATGTCGGTCACTCTAATTTTACTGTGGATATCCTCATTTCCGAGTCTATCACGCAGAGAAATTCCGAGCATAGCCCTCTCCATAGCTCGCTGAGCGACCTCATACGGCCAGCAGTGAAGGACCATGTCTCAGATCCGTAAGTCATCACTGGCAACACGCACTGGTTGTACAATCCAGTTTTCAGAGTTTGAGGTATATCTAACGAGAAGATGTGTCGTAATTTCCCGAACGCTGCCCAGTCTAGTCGAATAAGTCGAATGACCTCTCGGTCGAAGTTGGATAACCGATGGGGAAGAAAGGTTCTCGAGTGGCAGCCTCGTACCGGTAGGCGTAGCGTAGGGTGACCCCCTACTAGATGGAGTAACGACCTGATAAGATATGCAGGAAGTCGATGGATGCAGGTGGCTCAGGACCGTGCTTTATGGCATTACTTGTGGGAGGCCTATGTTTAGTGGTGGACTTATGAAGGGCTGTAATGATGATGATGCTGAAAGAATTATTGAACATTTTCATGGTCCTTACGTGATGAGCCCATGCTGCAGCTATACGTAGCTACAGCATGTGTAAGTCGGCTACTGGGGCAGGGCCATGTTCTTGTAGAATACCTGTGTGAACCAGCAACATAATGTTGTTGTTTATCGTATGTTGTGTAGAGAACCAGGGATCCCTTTAACTGGTAAGGATAATCTTATTTATTATGGGTGACAACGCTTAAGCACTTTGTTCTTTATAGAGGATAGATGAAGATATCGCAGCCTCAGGTCGAATGTGTGCCTGTTTGTCAAACTTGTTCTATTTGAAAAAATCCGAAGAATTAAGGACCTCCGGGTTTTTGAAGTCGGTTAAAAATGGGGAATCTCCTTCAAGATTAAGGAAGTTTTTGCTTACTTTGAATTCAGCGATTAGAGAGCGTTAAACTAAATTAAATTAAACTCAAAATTTTAAGTTTCTGATTGCGCTCATGTTGACTGTCATTTATTTAAAAGGGTGTCGACACGGAGCAAAGTTAAAAGCTTCCATAGCATTAACACTCACATTTTGACACTTAATTGCTCAGTCAGAAGCTATTTCCCGTTTGAAATGAAATCGCTGTAAGTTTGTGGGGTTCGTTTTCAATTACTTTCCTCGCTGCTTGGGTTTGAAAATAAAAAATCGAAAGTGAATAGGTTCGTTCTATTTAAAATTACGTACAGGTGTAACAGAATTATTTATGCTATTTGTAACTAGTGGTGCCATAATTAGCACACTTGGTACGAAGGTCAACAACCGTGGTTTTATATTGGTATAAAAAACCACCGTTGCTAATCCGCGCATGCTGTTACCAGAAAGATGATGCTGCTCATCTCATGGCTTGTTTCCCACTGTTGTCTGTTACGACATCCACTGGGCGAGACAGATACTGGGTGGTAGATATTCTTAACACCACCACTACACGGTACGGAAAAAAGGTTCTTGATTACCCTCGTAATGGTAAGCGAAGTGGCAGCGCCACTAGGTGGATTGACGACGTGGTAAGAAGGTGCAGGAAGTCTACGGGTGCAGGCTCAGTATCGTGCTTTGTGCCATTCGTTGGGGGAGATATTTGTTAAGCACTGGACTCGAAGTAGTACCGGCTGTAACAATAAGTAAACTTATTACACTAATTTCAGACTGTGAGGAATACCATCTTAGTTCTTAGAGGTAACAACGCTCCTGCAATTTTATTTGTTTAAAGTTGGTAGCAAGTGTCCTTGGGATGCAGTTGCCACTTACCGTCTGGTGAACGGGAAATCTATAAAAATGGAGTGTTATAAGAAATTTTTTTGCATTTCACAAATTCAATACACGGTTAAAAAAACGCTGCAGCTTTATTATAGTTTTAGCACGAATAGGTTGGATACACCGGGGAACCACCACCCGCAGAATACCAACGTAAAATAGCAGTTTAATTTTACTGTGTTTCGTATGGTGAGTGTGAAGAACGGAGATCCTTTTAACTTATGTTGTAAGTGGTCAGAAGTGACAACGCATCTAGATAAATGTAGATGTTATGGGCTACAGCATTCACTTACCATTAAGACTGTGTTCTCGTTTGCCATTCTTAAATTAAAAAAAAATATGACACACCTGTAGTTACCTTTATTTCTTTATTTTTTTTACTTTTAAAAAGTTACCCCACACTAGCCTTTTCCCTTGTATCTCGGAAGCAGTTTACGTACATAAATTACACAAAGACAAACATTCAGACACGATACAGTAATTTGAATATCATTCATAACTTGTTATGTGCGATATTAAACCCGCGGCCTTCAGCGGTGCAACTCACTGCTAACCCAAAGTGCCAGAGAGCCGCTATAGTCATAATCACTAGTTTTGTGCTATGTCGTGGCTAAACTGTTACAACAGAAAATATTAATATCAGGCGGTAGATTTTTACTGATCTATAGAGAAGAAGAAGAAAGCTCAATAACCTGATAATGATAATTTTCGTTTTTATAAGACAATTTAACGGAGATTTTTGCTATCATTAAAGCGGCTTATCATAACGTGAGTTGAGTGAAGAAATCTACAGGACACGAGAAAAACACTTTTTCTACGAACGTTTAGTCATCTCAACAGAGTAAAAATGACTCTCAGACGTGTTCTAACGGCACGATCCAGAGTTAATGACGCTGTCCGGAGTTGGCAGAGGTGGCTTATTATATTGGTATTGCCAATCCTGCTCTGGAATCCAGTGACACTGGACACTACTACAGCATCAATGTAAATTCGGATATAAATAGTATTATAATTAACGATTTATCGAAGAAGGCTCAGCCCTTTTTAAGTAATGAACGCATAGACGGACACGCAAACAAAGAGACAATAGTTTTAACGATTACTTTTGCATATGTAACATCGAATAAACGTCTCGCCAGTATATTTTCTTTATAAAATTAAAATGAAAGCAATATAGGTTCGATCCCGGCCGACAAAAATGAAAATGTTAATTGCAAATTCAAGTGCGGATTTTACAGACCAGTGTTAGGACGTAAATATAAGCTGCAAACTGCATACGGGAAATAGTTACAATACCAGAGTGTAGCACAAGCACAAGTGCACTCTCCATTCCGTTACTTTCATAGTCCGATGGTAAAACAAACCAACATTATTGACGAGATCAAGCACAGATGACACAGGGACAGGGGTAAAACTTTCGACTCCAGGATGCTACTGAGAATTTCTTGATAAAAAACGTAGTAACTAATACAGACCCGACCCAGAATTCATACTCGGAACCACATAATTGTACACTTTATTGTAAAATATTAATAAATAGCACGCTAGCGAGACTTTAATTCCTGGGGTCAAAATAACTATGGCCTGGAGGCAATTTACGAAGGAGGTCTACTTTTAGCAGTGGACTTTTGATAAGTTGTACACGAATGAAATAACGATTGAATGAACTTTTACAGATCTTATTTAATGTCAAACTAAATTTTGATTACGAAGCGACCCGAAGCATTGATGTGTTATATTTCAATAGGTCAATTTATATTTTGTTGAGAGGTCCAATAATTTTTTCTATTTTTGTCATTCCCAACCTTATTTTTAAGCAGGTCATCAAAGTCTACTGGCAAATTTAAAACCTCCCTCTTGTTTTAAAGTTGACAAACAAGTAGTTTAATGAACTAAACGTATACGGTCACCAAAAGTGCATTTACTAAGCCAATAACTATATAACCCCGAATTTCAAAACGGCTCTATAGTCATCATCATCATTATGCTCCCGATGTATACCACATCGAGGCCTCCCCCAAGGTATGCCACAAAGGTACGAGGCTGCCAATCAAGAACTTTTTTCCCCATCGGTTGTCGATTCTTCGAGATATATGGCCTGCCTATTTCCACTTAGCTTACAAATCCGTTGGGCTATGTCGATGACTCTGGTTCTACTGTGGATATTCTCATTTCTAAGTTTATCCCGCACAGACACCTCGAGCATAGCCCTCTCCATAGCCCGCTGAGCAACCTTGAGCTACTCATACGGCTAGCGGTGAAGGACCACGTCTCAGATCCGTAAGTCATCACTGGCAACACGCACAGGTTGTACAATTTAGTTTTCAGAGTTTGAGGTATACCTGACGAGAAGATGTGTCGTAATTTCCCGAACGCTGCCCAGCCTAGTTGAATCCGTCGAATGACCTCTCGGTCGAAGTTGGATAACCGATGGGGAAGAAAGGTTCTCGAGTGGCAGCCTCGTACCGGTAGGCGTAGTGTGGGGCGACCCCCCACTAGATGGAGTAACGACCTGGTAAGACATGCAGGAAGTTGATGGATGCAGGTGGCTCAGGACCGTGCTTTGTGACATTACTTGGGGGAGGCCTATGTTCAGCAGTGGCCTTGTGAAGGGCTGTAATGATGATGATGATTAAAGAATTATTGAACATTTTCATGGTCCTTACGTGATGAACCCACGCTGCAGCTAAACGTAGCTACAGCATGTGTAGATTGGCTCAACTAGGGTAGGTCCAGGTACTTGCAGAATACCAGCAACATAATGTTGTTGTTTATCGTATGGTGAGTAGAGAACCAGGGATGGTTGACAATCGAAGCGGTTGGTAGATTGGTAGAGAACCGAAGGCTGCCCAGCCGAGTTGCATCCGTCGATTGACCTCTCGGTCGAAGTTGGACTTACCTAGTCGGACTATTAGTCCCAGGTAAACGTACTCGTAAACAACTTCGAGCATAGTGCTCCCAAAAACTACCGGCATAGGTGTGACATGGACATTAAACATGATCTTTGTTTTGTCCATGTTCATCTTGAGACCTATGCGTTGGGAGACACCATTGAGGTCATTGAGCATAGTGCTTAGGTCCTCCAGCGATTCTGCCATAAGGACTATATCGTTGGCAAATCGAAGGTAAGTGATGTTATTGCCATTGATGTTAATACCGTATCATTTCCAGTCCAGGAGCTAAAAACGTCTTCCAATGCAGCGGTGAATAGTTTCTGGGATGTAACGTCACTCTGTCATACACCTCTCTGCAGCTGGATAGGTTTCGAACTCTGGTTCTGTACTCGGATTGCCATCGTACCCCTACTGTATAAACACTTCAGCACTTTGATATACTTGACATCCAAATTTCGACGGAATCAAAGGCTTTCTCATATCCACATACGTCAAAGGGGCAGATTATACCGTGTAGTGTTGGTCTGGAATATCCACTTCCCCATATCTTCCCGTGGGTGTCGTAGAAGGCGACAAAGGGAAACAGGCAGGAGCTGGGCAGCAGTATCTTCCTGATAACAGCAACTGTACAACAAAAAAACAGCGGTTGCCGACCCGCTCGCTAAGCGTGGCAACTATGACAATATACCCCCCATGAAGACACTGAAAACGGTTTTGTAATTGCTGACAGTTTTTGGGATCCTGGATTAGCACACGAGGGGGGCGGAGTGTTGACTTCATTAGACGAGACCTCTCCAACTTAAAGTTTAGGTTTAGAGTGCGTCTAACCATTCGGTGATCGCTGCCAGTTTTGACACCACCTATCAGTTTGCATCTGGTCGTTTCAACTAAGTCAATCTCATTTTTTTTCCAACCGTCGGGGTTTGACCAGGTCCACTTCCTATGGGGTCTCTTCTGAAAGAAAAACTTCGTCATAAAGAGTTCTTTTTTTTCGATAAAGTCGGATAGCTGCTGACCCTTGGGTTCCGTTTTCCTATTCCAAATTTCCCTAACTTCAGCTTGCCGCTTTGTCTTGTGCCAAGTTTTGCGTTGAAGTCTCCCATCAACACTGTATAGTGGGTTTTGGGGGAATGTATGGCTCTATAGATCTAGTATTTTCTCGTCAGTCCTGAAGGTGCGTGCGTTATATGTTGCTAAGTCGAGTCTTCGTAGGTTGCAACCAAACCTCCACCAGGGATTCTTAGCATCCCCTGCCCCGCCGTTACCGTGGTTGCCACCGTAACCAGAAATGGCATGGCCGCCGGGGACTGAGCGCCGCTTGTTTGTGTCGTCGCTTATCATCATCAACATGAGCTTGCCATAATTGCCACGCTTGGCTAGCACGTCGGCAACCGCAGTTTTTTTGTAGTTGCAGCAGGAATATGCTGCTGCCCATCGCCTGCTTGCCTTTCTCTGTCGTCTCTTACGACACCCACGGGAAGATATAGGGTAGTGGATATTCTCAATTTCTACTAAACGGCAACTTCTCTCTTTAGTATACTCCCTAAAATGAAATATGCTAAAGGTATAATGTTAACAAGAGTTGAAATTATAAGGCACTTGTTTAAAGCGTTCCCTCAATGTAATTGCAGGCGAATGAAGAGCGATGAAAACAAAGGTGTACCATTAAACTCTCATTTATAAAATTCAAAAATAGCCTTAATGGTTTTCAGTAATAGCAGTGTGGATAAGATTTTTTTAGGTTGCAACTTTTATATTTTTGCTCGTTGCACGCCCTCGTTGGTTAGGTGATCGAAAGTGCAACTGTAGATTATGTGGTGCTCGGTTACGAACGCAACCCGGACTAACCTGGACTCCAGAAGTTGGCAATGATCTCCGTGCGTCGGAAGGCAGGCGTAAAATCATTGGTCCTCTACCTGTTATCTACGGTCGTGTCGGATGGCCACATTGAACTTTGAAAAATACTTATGCTTGTGCACATACTCTTTGTAATTGAGCTACATAGAGCAAGCAAACGAAAAATATCCTTCTGCGTGAGCAGCCGTGTTTAATTATGACAATAGTCAAACATGTCCGAGCGTGCATGGCGTATTATTGTTAACTTATAGATATCTCAGCAAAATATTAACTTGCTGCACTAATCTCAGTGGAACGCAGAGCCAGGAGGGTTATCTATGACAAAAAGCTGGTGGAAACTAAGCTTCAGAGCTTAGTGTACCGCTACCAAGTTACACGTTTGTCGGTCTTCTACAGATTGTAGTTCAGAGAATATGCCTCTGAGCTTCATAAGCTCGTACCTTCATGTTTACACTCTTATTGGAATACCAGACGTACTGCAAGTTACCATCTACACTTGGTTGACATTTTGAATATTTGCACTATGCGCTTTAAGTCATCTTTTATTTTGCACACACCCAAGGAGTGGAATGCCCTACCAGCGTCTGATTTTCCATATGCGTACCACCTGAAACTCTTCAAGGTTAACAGGGTTTTTCTGGACAAACCCGCTTCATTGTAGACCTCATCTTAGCCCTCGGGCCAGATAGAGGTCAAGAGTGATCCCATAAAAAACTTTTAATTAATTGTCTTATCCATACAATTCTCAATTTCAATTTTTCCAGTAGAGCAATCAAGAGTTAATTTTCAGTTGGCTGTCACCTGAGGGCGCCATCTCGACGTTATTGAAGCGGCGAAGGGTTCTGCGGCTTCGTAACGACTCATTTCCTCGACGAAAAAAGCCATTTTATATGGAAATTTGTTTCGATCAAATGGCTACCATCTAGAATGAAGAAAGTTTTTCGTAATTAGGCACGTAAATTCCTACAAAGTTTAGATCTTTGAAAGTTTATATATGCAAGTTTCCTGCGATGTTTTTCTTTACCACCGATAACGTGGTAAATTGAAACTTCAAATTGCAGTTAACATATGAATGGATTCCGCGCGGATCTGAGTTGCTTACATACGTAACTATGAAATTTACGTTTGAATCGATTTGATGACTACTCTAAGTTAAAATAAAAGTAAACCCGTGTTTAAGATTTGCTTTCTTTGATATTTGTAGTACTTTTTCACAAGAACCTGTTCATTTACTCATGTGAGCTATGCAACCGGTTAAGTCTGAAAATATGAAAACTATCTTAATATGTGAAAAACTGCTTTATAAATCTCATTAAAAGTAAAAAAGGCTGCATCAACAGTATCGCGAACTATTCCACCTATTATGGATAAAAATCTCATATTGAATTTAATTTTCAATTACTTATGTCGGACTTGATACAAAAAGAAATTGGTGAAATATTGCTATACCGATAGACACACAATATATTTAACTAAAGACCTTCTCTCTACATCAAAGTTTTGAGTACAAAGTTTTATTTATTAATTTGGAAAAATTGACAATTATGATAAAACGTGCAGACAGTCGCCACAGGTCTATACCGTTCTGACAATTTTTGATACTGCAAAAATAAGTCCTTAATGGAACTGTGTTTAATTTGACCTGTTATGTACTTATTATTTGTTTATTTACCAGTAAGTAGGTGGTGCTATTATTATATTAAAACTATGACAACCATAACTTTACCCTCTTGTACTTAGACTCAATAATTTGAGGTGCGACCGAAGTGACTCGATCGCACAACAAAGACGCTAACATTTATATAATACATACATTAGGTATAAAATGATCTAGAATCTAATAAAAATTCTACTTTCATCAAATATACGCAAGCAGCGCCGCTGGCGGTGTGTAATGAAATTATTTTACGATTTAACAATAGCATCTAGAAATAGCCATGTCGTGTTAAATATTTAATATCGCCAAACAATCTTTATTCATTGATTTAGTCAAGCTAAATCATGATATAGTCAACAAACACTTTAATTTTATGCCATTTTACTTACAATAATCGATTTATTTACGACATTACAAATTCTTAGATATGACCAATACATAAATAAAACTTTTTTATTTAAACTCTAAGAATAATAAGAGATTTGTTCATACTAATTGCAATTTGTATTAGTTTATTTACAAAAAAGAAAACTAATATACGTGGTAGAGCCATGCTGCAGTTATATTAGTAGTATAGTTGTAGCACCAATGGGTCGGCTCGACCAGGGAAGGACCATGCTCTCACAGAATACAGAATACCAGCGTTAAATAATAGCTTAATGCTGCTGTGTTTCGTAAGGTGAGTGTAAAGAACCGGAGACCCTTTTTACCGGAAACGAGGCATTCCATCTGAGTAATCACTGGTGACAACGCATCTGCATTTTGATTTGAAATCGAGGATAGATGTAGATATCTATGGGCTACAGCAACCACTTACCATCAGGTGGACTGTGTGCTCGTTTGTCATCCAATCCTATAATAAATGATACCTACTAAAACTTTTTATAGATTAGAAATTAAACTTAAAAATTTGACAGCCAACATTTTGTAAGGACACTAATATCATATTTTATATCCAGTCTATGCAACAAAACTTCAAACCCGGTTATGTTCCGATTTATGCTTCTAATGTTTTATGAAAGTAAGATTAGCTTGTTTTCAGGACGAGGGAAGAAGTGTTTACAGTCATCAGTATTACATGTTTTTGCGTCTGACACGGAAAAGTTGTCTAGTTAATTGAGTAATTGATTCGTCATAATAGTGGCTGAAATAACAATACAAAAAATGTACATTAGAATTCTCAAATCAATGATGAATTAAATAATTTTATAATGGCAAATGAGGTAAAATGTCACTACTTTTTGTAATTGAAGTTAGATGGCACTGTTTTGAAAAAGCGAATGGAACAATAATATCGTAGATTGTCTGCGTAGTTCAATTTATTACACAACGTTAAAAACTAATTTCGTGCTTTATTTATAAATATATTATTTATTTTTATAAAAGACATCAATCGTATAAAATAGAAGTTAACATCTAAAGGTAGGAAAATATTTAACCCCCATTTTTGAAGTTCCGTAGTCAGATAAAAAGTAAGTAAAGCCTATAAGTAGTTCCGGGTCCCCGAATACCTATACAAAAAATTACATGGAAATCTGTTCAGTAGTTTTTGCGTAAATCTAAAATACACAGACAGATAGACAGAAATTCTAAAAACCACTAATTTGGTTTCAGTGCCCTTTATTTAGTCCCCTGGACTTGTTTTTTCCAGAAAATGTTAGAATTACAGACACGACCTTTCTACAGATTTATTATATGTATAGTAGAGTTGGGCCGATTAGTAATTTGGCCGATTAGCCCATTAGCCGATTAATCGGTCCAGAAATGGCTGATTAATCGGCCGATTAATCGTCACAGCTGATCCCCGATGGCGTTAGGGAACTGTCGGTCTCTTGGAAATATCTGTTACGACTCTGCATTACGATAAGAAAAAGTTAAAAAAGTAGAATGAATAGTAAATAATAAGTTTTTTTTTAAATTTAAATAATAATAATAATAACAATAAATCATTTATTTCGGACAACTTGTACATCCATATTGTGTTGGTAAAAATGGCTTACAAAATATGTTAGTATTTTATTAATTGGGATTGAAAATTATAGGAACTCATTAAAATAATAATAATAAATTAATTATCTACAGTTATATTTGTGATCGTCACTTTTTGCACAAAGCATTTCCAAATTGGAGAAGTAAATCGGTTTGCTAATGTCTTCAGGATGCTATTGGAACTGTTCCTCACTCTGCTAATCAGGGAGCTCGTTTTTTTACGAATGATGGCATCGAAGCCATCAGTTTGGTATTCCGCAAACATTTCTGATGCACTGCAAAACTGCGGCAGGCCCAACATCATCCTGAAGACATTGTTATACTGGATTCGAAGAGTGTCTAGCGATTTCTTGGTATGCTTGACCCACAGATTTCCCGTGTACATGCTTTGGCAGTATGCCTTAAATAGCGTCACTTTAACCTCTTCTGTACAGCGAGAAAATCTGCGAGTCAACATGTTACATCTAACCGCCAGAGCCCTTCGCTCTCTTTCAATATCATCATCGTCTTTGAGGCTGCTAGTAATGACATGCCCCAGATATTTAAACTCAGACACACGTTTGATGTTCACGCCATTAAGGGTAATATTTGTTGTATTATTGGGACATTTACCAGCAGCCTCAAAGATCATGTATTCCGTCTTTTTTACATTATATGTAAGCCCGTGCCTAGCAGCATACGTCTCACAGACATTCAGCATCTCCCTCAGACCACCGACCGTGGGGCTAAGCAGCACCATATCGTCTGCGTAGCTTATGCTGTTTATACTGACGCCATCAATCCGACACCCAACACGCATGCTACTCAGCCTCACGATGAGATCGTTTAGATATACGTTGAAGAGCCCAGGAGACGTCAATCCCCCTTGTCTCACCCCGCACTCCAACACATACGATTCCGAAAGAGAGTCTGCCCATCTTACAAAGTTGGTCTGATTGGCATACCAATACTTTAATATATTTAGAACTCCAACCGGTACACCCCTATCACCAAGCTTCCTCCAAAGCAAGTCGTACGACACAAGGTCAAAAGCCTTAGAGAGGTCCAGGAAACAGGCATATACCGGGGTTCCGCGATCGGTGTAATAACGGACGGTATGCTTGACACTTACGATGGCACTTTCCGTGGATAGTCCGGATCGAAACCCGAACTGGGCGTCATGGATATTTAAATAACTTTGCAAGCAAGAGTCGAGCAGACCGTCCAGTACCTTAGCAATGGTTGTTGCTAGTGAGATGGGGCGGTAGTTCCCCATGTCCGAGACATCTCCTGTCCTGTTCTTCACAATTGGCACCACTACGGTTTTCATTAGGTCATGTGGCAAGTGTGAATGACTTATGCATAGTGTAAAAAACATAGACAGTACCCTCGGCAAGTGAACCCCCGCATACCTCAGGTGTTCAACACTAAGTCCATCGTGCCCTGGAGGTAAATAAATAGCTACTTCAGATTTTTTTTATCAAAGTTCTGAAGACTGATTTTTCAATAAAAGTTATGTATGAACCTACTTCTTTTATTATTTATTCGATTTACCTACATATAAATTTGACGTGATTTTACGCATGGGAGAGAAACTATTCTTTTCCTAAATTTAAAGTTTTACTCATATCAATTTTAAACTGCCAGCTCATGAGGTACCTTGAGGATCACTAGCTGATTAGTGACGGCCGATACGGTTTCCGCCGTGGTCGATCGGCTGGTGATCTTTTGGTCTACCTAACTCACAGATGGGCGAAGGCAGTAGAGTCCAAGAGAAGGCCAAATTGGCCTCTAAAAGGCTTGGCGTATTCAGCAGAGCGGAACAGTATTTTATGCTGGCACACCACTTGCAACTTTACGAGGCACAGGTTCGGCCATACATGGAATACTGTTCCCATCTCTGGGTTGGAGCTCCCCAGTGCTAGCTCTTTATATTTGACCGCATCCAGCTCAAAGCAGCTCGAATCATCGACGACCGAGTGCTTTCCAATCGGCTCGATGCACTGGTGCTGCGAAGAGATGTTACATCTGTTTACGTATTTTATCGCATTTATCATGGGGAGTGCTCTGAGGAATAGTTCTGATTAATCCCAGCCGCCAAATTTCGAGAACGCACTACGCGACAAACGTCCCGATATCATCCACACCACCTCGACGCTTGGCAGTCCACCACTGTATGTTTCAAAAGGAGTTTTCTTCCGCGTACAACCTCTCTGTGGAATAGTTTACTACCGGCGATTTTTTTTGGACCGATGTGACCTGGGGACCTTCAAAAAAATAGATTACTCCTTTCTAAAGGGCCGGACACGCACTTGCAATTCCCCTGGTGTTGCGGTTGATCATGGGCGGCGGTAGTCACTTAACATCAGGTGAGCCGCATGCTCGTTTGTCCCCTCTTCTATATAAAAAAATATCAATGTAGCCGCACTTACCACACAGAAAATTACGAAAAACCTTTGCTGAAATTAATAAAATAAAATTAGCGGCGATTTATCGGCTAAAACCGCCGACTAATCGTTGACTACAAATAGGCCGATTAATCAGCCGATTAGTCGGCGGGTAATCGGCCCAACTCTAATGTATAGATTAGCTTTTGCTCGTTACTTTGTCCGTGTAGTATTCGCAAATAAAACTTTTGTTGCTACCCGACATTTAATAACATTATTTCGAGAAGATAAAGATAAAGATAAAGATACATTTATTGCATAACTGTGTACAATATGATCTTAGTACAAAAACATATAGTTTTAGGCTCAACAGTTTACACATTTCGGATATGCAACAATTAAAAAAACAAATTTTAAATTTACTACTTATTAACATTAATTTTATTAAAAATCTCATTGAGATTGTAAAAACATTTTCAATTAACAATTTCTTTAATTTTGTTTAAAACATATTTCCATTTAATTGTTTAATAACTTATGGTAACTGTTTGTAACGAATAGCAGTAATATAGGTACTTTTATAGTAAATCATATTTTTAATAATAGGTAGGCTTATGTCATAATTACGGTGATTGCGAATGTTTTTCTTTGAATCAGATTTCAAATTAAAATATTGCATATTGTTTTTAACAAATAGACATAAATCTAGGATAAAGATTCCAGTCAGTGTTAGGAAACCCTTTGTTTTGAAAACATTTCTCTTAATGATTCGGTACTATGCATGTTATATATTGTTCTAAGACATTTTTTCTGGAGAACAAATGTGGATTGTATATCTGAAGAGTTTCCCCAGTATATGATACCGTAAGTTAGAAGTGGATAAACGCTTCCAAAATAGGCATTTCTAGTAACACTTATATTTGTAGTCTCTGCCAGGATGGACAATGCGTAGTATGCACTGGATATCTTTTTGTTTATTTTTGCAATATGTGCCTTCCAAATTAGATGTTGATCTATTTCGACTCCTAGAAAATTTATGTTCATTACTTCTTCGACCGCTATATCGTTCACGGTAATATTTAATTTGGCAGGTACACTTTTGTAATTTCTAAATTGTACGAGTTTGGTTTTTGACAGGTTTACTTTTAAGTTTATTGACTGCAGCCAATCAGTAACTGTTTTAATGTTTTGTTTATTTCATTTTCATAATCAGAATCATTTAAATCATCACTAGAAATAAGTACAGTTGCATCATCGGCATACATTACGCATAGGTGTGTAATTATGTTTGGGAGATCATAAATATATAATAAAAATAAAGGGGGCCCCAATATGCTGCCTTGGGGTACACCCAGTATTACATTTTCAAATTCAGATTTAACTACCTCAACCATTTTTGTAGATTCATTATATATCTCGACAACAGTTGCTTGCGTTCTATTATTAAATAATTTTCTATTAATTTAAGTGATAGTCATCTTATTCCAATGCCTTCTAATTTATTTAACAAAGTATCCTATTTTACATAGCCAAACGCTTTTGACATACTGATAAAAAGAGCAGAACATTGTTTTTTGTCATTGATTTTATGCCAAATGCTATTAAATAGTTTATATATTGCCATAAATGTGGTTTTATTCTTTTGAAATCCGTATTGGTTTTTATTTAGAATATTATTAATATCCAAAAACTTTGTGATTTTGATATATATTACTTTTTCAAATATTTTCGAAAAACTTGGTAACAGTGCAATTGGTCTATAGTTATTTATGTCGTGCCGTGATCTTTTTTATATAATGCCTTTATGAGAGCTTTTTTCAAAGTATTTGGAAATTCTCCTGTTTCCAACATTATGTTTATGATATGTACAAGCGGGTCAGCAATAAAGGATCCTTTCTTTGATTACTCTAATGGGTGTATTATCATATCTGTAGCTGGGTTTGTTTTTTGTTTTTTAATATTTTAACTATGTGTATTATTTCACACTTATCTACTGGATAAAGGAACATACTTTTCAAGTTAGAACTGTGTTGTGGCTTATGATTATTTGATTTTAATGTGCTACAGTTTTGGTTAATATAGTGATGGTCGAAATTACTTGCTAGTTCTGTAGGTGACTTTATAACATTGTCGTTTTGCACTATGTAGTCTATTGTAGGCTGAATTACATTTGTGATTTGGGTTTGCCGTTTAATTAATGTCCATGTAGCCTTAGTTTTGTTTGTACTATATGAGATATTTTTAGCATTAGAAATTCTTTTGGACCCTTTTATTACACGCTTTAGGATTTTGCAGCAGCGAACGTATTTAATTTTTAATTCCTGCGAGCCCCTATATTTTGTTTGAAGGTACATTTTACGTTCACTCTTACTTGAGACTTTGATATCTTTGGTTTTCCAGGATGTATCTTTTTTATACCATATTTTAACTTTTTCATTTGGAATACAAAGATCAAATACAAGTTTAAATAAATGAATAAATTCTTCATAAGCTCTGTTTACATCATTTTAGTGATAAACGTCCTCAAATTTTATTTGAGAGAAGTATTTCAAAAATATTTCAATGTAATAATATATGTTACGTTTCATTTTGTACCAGTGTTTTTTTCTAAAACTTACACTGCAAGGTATCATTATAAATTGGCCTGTATGGTCTGATATACCCAAATCCCATATTTCAGGTTTGTATTTACAAATATGCGTGATGATGTTATCAATGCAGGTTCCAGAATGTGATTTTAATCAAGTTGTCTTATTTAAGGTTAGGTGCAAATTATATTTTTAAAGTGTTTTTAAATAGCTCACTTTTGCTGGAACAGATTAGTGTATCTATATTAAAGTCACCCAAAATAAATATTTGTTTATTCATGGATCTTAATCTGATAGTAAATTTAAATAATAATATCTCAAGTTTTTCAATAAACAGATAAATATTACTATTAGGCGTTCTGGAAACATAATATCTACCGATTTCTTTCTGGAATTATTATACCACAGCACTCAAAGTGATTTTTAAGAGCTAGTTCAGAGATCCAGTCAATTTTTTTGTAGTTAATTGAGTTTTTAACATAAATACATACACCACCTCGAGATTTATTTTTTTATTGAGAAATAAGTTGCTATTCTATAGTTTGATAACTGTAGTATATCTGCATTTTTATCTCGAAAGAACGTTTCACTTAGACAAAGAACGTCAATGTTTCTTGAATCTACTAACAATTCTAAATCACAAATTTTTGATCTTATGCCTTGTATATTATTGTGTAGTATCGTAAAGTTGTCAGTCTCGAAATAAATGATTTTCCATTTGAGTTTCAACTGATAATAAATTAGGTTGAAGTAACAGAATTGTCTGCATGGAAGTTGAGTTTTGTTTTTCTTAATATTTTGCCTATTAGACTCGATGTACTATTTATAATTATAAGAATAATTTAAATGCAATATTTCCTTTAGAACTAATCTATATAGTATCACAAATAATGAAGTATATGGGACTTTATAATCTATATATATATATATATATATATATATATATATATATATATATATATATATATATATATATATATATATATATATGTAATGAAATGAATGATATTTCATTAATTTGAATTTGCTGCGCTTCGCGTATCTATGTTGTCTGTGGAAGATGGTAGAGGGCGCATCGAAGTGATGTGTAAACTATGATTCAATGGCGGATGACGTTTAGATTATTTTGTGCATTTTATTGTTATAAAAACTTGTAGAGAGATAAACCGAAGGATACGATTGAGGAAGCAATATTAGTAAACTTTAAAGTCGTTTCTTTGTATTTTCAGGTGAGATAGAAGTGTAATTGTCATAACTTGATAATTGTTGTAATATTGGAAAGACGTGTTAAATAAAACAAAACCTTGTATTTTCAGAGAAACAATTTGTGGTTTATTTTGAAGATCCTCAATAATATACCTTATAAAACGACATTTTTGTTAACTAAGAGAAGATGGACCGGCTGCAATTCGAGTTTACGATGATAGCCTCAAATGATGGCAAATCTAATGTACTAGCCATAACCTCAATATCTACAGAAGAAGGAAAATGTTATGTTTTACCCGAGGAGCTGAAGCCGGTGAGTCATCATACATATATTGTTAAAATGAACACTTTCACAAAAGTAAAAAATAGCATAAAGAAAAGACACCAAAGTAGAAAAGTATGGATAAAATTGGAGGAAAATCTAAAGAAGACATATGTAGATGAGGAAGGTAATATGCAATTTTTAGATCAATATTTAGAAGAAATGAGCACAAAACAAACAAGAGACAAAGATGACAGTTTGCAACATATCTTGGAATAATTAATAGAAACTACAACTAAGAAAGAAAGTCAACATAACTTAAAACATATTTCAGAAAAATTTATTATTGAAAAATTCACAAGCAAGAATCCTAATGCGATGCAATGGATAGAGATTTTTGAAAAAGAGTGTGCGCGCTTCAATATAACAAAAGATGAAACAAAAATTGATATATTGAGGTTATTTTTAGATAAACCTTGTTTGGATTGGTATAGCTCGATGATCATAAAACTAACAGTAAATTCTGAATGGAGTGAATGGAAAGACAAATTTTTAGAAACTTTTAAAAACCGAGGATGGGACATAGTCACATATGCTCTCGCATTTAGGTATAAAGAAGGACTGTTAATTGATTATGCCATAAAAAAAGAATGGCTTATATTAAATATAAACAAATCTATAGATTCCAAAACAATGATAGATCTTATTGCAACTGGTTTACCTGGATTTATCTTAAATAAGTTAAACAGGGACGAACTCAACAACACTACTGATTTGTACAACGAGATAAGAAAATATGAAGGTATGGTGTACAAGAAAAACTCAACTAACATAAAGAGTGGTATATTTTATAATAAAAATAAAACTAATGAGAAGAAGCCATGTAAGACTTGTGAATCTTTGGACAAAGGAATTAGATATCATCCGGAGGAGTCATGTTGGTTCAAGAAAAATAAAAATGAACCTGAAAAGGTTCTTAAAACTAAAAATGTAAATAATAACTCCATCATTGAAGTAGACATAAATGCTTGTAAAAAAAACTAGTAAGTACACCATTAATCAAAATCAAGCTATTATTAGAAAATAAACTAGAAGTGAGCGGCATTTATGATTCAGGCTCACAGATCTCTTTAATAAATTCAAGATTGATAAAAGTAAAAGAAAAAAAAAGATGATGTGAATATAGCATACATGAAAACGGTTAATGGTGTGAAGAAGATGGATGGCTTGATAACAATAAAAATAAAAATATTTGATTTGGAAGAAGAGGTGGATGTAGTAGAAAATGAAGATTTTGAAGATTTCATAATCGGATTGGATATGATAAAGAAATTCAGATTAACCCAAAATGAGAACTTGCAGATAGAACAAAAGAAAATAACAAAGAAAATAGACAGAATGTCTAAAGATAACAGAAATGAAGATAAGAATATAGAAACATATACAGTAAATTTCAATGAACACATAGAAACAAAGGAATTTATAAGTATGACAGATCATTTAGATAATAAAAAGAAAATTGAGATAGAGAAAATTATAAAGGAATATACAACAATTTTTGCTAAGGACAAGTATGATATAGGATCAGTTAGAGATTATGAAGCTCACATAGATTTAATAGTAAATAAATATTGTAGTAAAAGACCATACAGATGTACAATAGAAGATAAATTAGAAATTGAAGAGCAAATATCCATGTTACTAAAGAATAATTTAATAGAAGAATCTTACAGTCCTTTCGCTGCTCCAATGACATTGGCTTTTAAAAAAGGTGAAAATAGAAAATCCCGTTTATGTGTAGATTTCAGAGAATTGAACAAAATTGTTGTACCACAAGCTCAACCTTTTCCTTTGATAGATGATCTAATTATTAAAACAAGAAATTGCAAGTATTTTACTACACTGGATATAAACTCAGCATTTTGGGCAATACCTTTACGGATGGAAGACAGAAGTAAAACAGGATTTGTCACACAAGATGGCCACTTCCAGTGGACCTGCCTCCCTTATGGCTTGAAAACATCACCAGCAATTTTCCAGAGAATTTTAAGCAATATTTTAAGAAAACACAATCTCACAGGATACTCTGTAAACTATATTGACGATATTTTGATATACTCGTCTACCTTTGAAGAACATATAAAGCACATAAGAAATGTATTAGAGGCAATAATTAAAGAAGGCTTTAGATTGAAGTTTAAGAAGTGTACCTTTGCTTCAGACTCGGTAAAATACCTCGGCCATATAATTCAGAACAACTCAGTAAGACCATTAAAAGATAATTTGATTTCAATAAAGAATTTTCCAACTCCTAAGACGCAAAAAAACATCAGACAATTTTTGGGAAAAATAAACTTCTACCATGAATACATACCAAGAAGTGCAATTATCCTAGATCCATTACATAATTTATTAAGAAAAAACGAGAAGTTTGTATGGTCAGAGAAGTGTGAAGAATCATTTAATCAGATAAAAAGATATTTATGTTCTCAACCGGTCTTGGAAATATTCGACAAAGACTTACCAATCAAAATCTTTACCGATGCATCTTTGGAGGGCATTGGAGCAATATTAAAACAGACACAACTAGATGGTAAAGACAAACCGGTGGCATATTTCTCAAAAAAACTGAACGAACATCAAAAACGGAAAAAGGCTATATATTTAGAATGTCTTGCTATGAAAGAAGCCGTTAAATATTGGCAGCACTGGCTCATTGGAAAACAATTCACTATTTACTCAGACCACAAACCTCTAGAGAACATGAACATTAAATGCAGGACAGATGAAGAATTGGGTGATCTAACATATTACCTATCTCAGTATGACTTTACAGTAAAATATATACCTGGTAAAGAAAATGTAGAAGCAGACTGTTTGAGCCGAAATCCGGTATTAGAATCAGAAGATAACAGTGAGGAACTATTGAGAATAGTTAATTTAATACAAATAAAAGATATAGTTGAAGACCAAGAGAAAAATGAAACAATAAAAGAAAAGAAACAAAATTTAATACACAAAAATAAAATCTATTATAAAAAAATAAAGAAACAGGAAAAGATTATCCTCTCAGAAGAATTTAGTAAAAAATTTATAAAAAAGTGCATGAAAATTTATGCCATATTGGGATCAGACAATTGCAGAAGAAAATAAGTCCTATATATACAGCTATAAACCTAACAAAAAATATTATAAATATTTGTAAAACATGTGAAATATGCATAAAAAATAAATCAAGATGTCAAAAAAAAATTGGATTAATGTCACAACTGGGACCAGCTACAAAACCATTTGAGATAATGTCAATGGATACTATTGGTGGCTTTGGAGGATCTAGGTCTACAAAGAAATACCTACATCTTTTAGTAGACCACTACACAAGATATGCATTTATTGCGACTTCAAAAACTCAGAATGCAAGTGACTTTATAAATCTAACAAAGAAAGTACTAGAGACAGATGAGATTGGAATTATCCTGACAGATCAATATCCGAGCATCAATTCAAGAGAATTTAAGCAATATTTGCAGGAGAATAATATTAAACTAATTTTTACAGCTGTGAATACACCATTCTCGAACGGCTTGAATGAAAGATTAAATCAAACAATAGTAAATAAAATAAGGTGTAAAATGAATGAGAAAAATAATAAGAGAACATGGACAACACTAGCAAGAGAATGTATACAGAAATATAATGAAACAGAACACTCCGTTACAGGTTTTGCACCAAAATATTTACTGGATGGTACAAATGTCAGTATTCTACCAAATGAATTTAAAACAATAGAAAAGGAAGACAAGTGGATGGCTGATAGAAGATTGGCATTAGAGAATACAATAAAATCCCATGAGTACAACAAGAAAATATTTGATAGAAATAGAAAAATGCAAGAGTTTAATGTAGGAGACAGTGTATATTTAGAAAATGGAAATAGACTGAATAGAAAGAAATTAGACGAGTTAAAAATAGGTCCTTTCAAGATAATAGAGAAAATATCGAATTCGATTTATAGGCTTGATACAGGCAACAGAAAAGCAGAATCAACATTATTTCACATAACAAAATTACAACCTGTCGTAACAGAAGAAGATGAAGGAGAAGAAAACGAATATGAAGATAACTTATAGGTACATTGTATAGATATATTGCTTAGAATTTTCGCTCTTAGGGGGGGAGATGTAATGAAATGAATGATATTTCATTAATTTGAATTTGCTGCGCTTCGCGTATCTATGTTGTCTGTGGAAGATGGTAGAGGGCGCATCGAAGTGATGTGTAAACTATGATTCAATGGCGGATGACGTTTAGATTATTTTGTGCATTTTATTGTTATAAAAACTTGTAGAGAGATAAACCGAAGGATACGATTGAGGAAGCAATATTAGTAAACTTTAAAGTCGTTTCTTTGTATTTTCAGGTGAGATAGAAGTGTAATTGTCATAACTTGATAATTGTTGTAATATTGGAAAGACGTGTTAAATAAAACAAAACTTTGTATTTTCAGAGAAACAATTTGTGGTTTATTTTGAAGATCCTCAATAATATACCTTATATATATATATATATATATATATATATATATATATATATATATATATATATATATATATATATATATATATATATATATATATATATATATATATACTGTAACTAGGGTTGATTGTAAACTTAATGGATCCTTATCATAATTACTGCACACAATTACAACATAATCGAATTTATTATAGTCTTTACATAGTTCAAGAGATGATTCAAGTAGTTTGTCAGTCGCTGCACAAGGTTTACTTAAAGTTGTCACGGTGAAGTTGATTCCCATTACATTTTGTAGCATATTTCTTATACGTGTATGTCCGTCCAAAAATATTAGAACTCTATTCCTGTAACATATTGTTTTACTAAAGATTGGGTTTACTGTTGACGGGGCTGATGTTGACTGTGACTCTGTCAGGGGTTGATTATTTGCTTCACATTCATCATTGTTCTCTCGCTGAGGCATTTCTTATGCAGAAGAATTACATGTCCTCTCCTTATGTTGAGTGTTTCTAATCGGATTCTCAGTAGTGTTCTCAAGGTTGATATTCTTATAACATATTGTTTTATTAAAAATTGGGTTTACTGTTAAGGGGACTGGCATTGACTGTGACTCTGCCAGTGGTTGATTATTATTTGCTTCACATTCATCATTTTTCTCATGCTGAGGCGTATCAAATGTAGGAGAATTGCATGTCCTATCCTTATGTTCAGTGTTCGTAATCGGAGTCTCAGTAGCATTCTCAAGGTTGATATCCAATTCGCTATAACTCTCATTTAAATTTAAGGTAATTTTTATAGAGTCACACTTTGACTTCATAGATTTGTAGCGTTTTTTTTGAGGATATATTACTGTTATTAATACTGCAACAATCCGAACACAGTAATTTAAGTCTTTCAATTTTAGTTGTTTGAGAAGTAGTTATTTGTTGAAGAGTGTGGTTTTCCAAGTTCAAGTTGTCAACTTCATCCTGGGTTATTTGTAAATCCATTGTTAGTTGCATTATTTCACTTTTCAACACTTCTACAATAACTTCGATAAATCTGGTAAGCTTTGTGCGCTGTCTGAGAGATAAATGCTTGAAAAGGTGTTTAAGGAATTACTCTCATAGCTGCTATGACTGCTTTCACCTTTTGGCTATTTGCGTCTTTCCGTGATGCTTCTGTCACCGGAATCCATTATTTACATCAACGAAATAAAGTGTTTTTAAAGATATTGTAAGATAGTTGATCTATCACGCACTCTACTGAACTTGAGTTTATACGTATGTATGCTATGTTACTGCTAGTTTTCGTTTTTATTTGTGTGCTCTTTAACTGTTAGAATTTCGCTAGGATTATTACAAAATTATTTTTACTTTACTAATTATTAAATTTTCTTTTGTTATGACAAAGAGTCGAGGGTTCTTCTTGGCAAATTCGTTATTTATAATATTAATGTTTAAAGCAAGGGAAATTTTTATCTTCAATCTATTGTTTAAAATTTTTTAAAGACTCACAAAAAGATCCTTCAATTAACGAGATACGAACTCTCGTGCGGTACAGGGGCTCCTGGGCTTATGCCGCCACGCGACGGTGACTATTACTCAATTAGTTGAAATTGTCGAGCACTTGCCGCTTATTGTTATTGAAAACGCACCAAGATCGTTATTATGATTCATGCTGCAAAAATTTATTGCACTGTTGACACTATTATTTTGTGTGTATTGTAATGTTTTTTTATTTTTATTTTTTTTTCACTGTATATGGTCACTTTCCACTTTTTCCCTGTTATTACTTTTTTATTTAGTTCTTATTAATATCACTAAAACTTATAGGCGTATAAAAAGATTTTTTTAAATTATTATTTTTATGTGTAAATTTATCACAATTACGTAGATAGCATTGACGTTAACAAGCTCACGGACGACTCGAGACTTCAAAGAAGTTTCTGACTAATATTTATTTGTCATAGAGTTCAAATTACTATATTATGACACCAATAACAAATCTTTACATAAGTATCTAAAGTGGGTCGCTTATATAACACTAACATAACAACGTCGCGCTTTAACTTTAGATGAGTTAAGTAACGAAACGCCGAAAACGGTGCTTTTATAATATTTCTCTCTATCTCATTGACGGTTCGACAAAAAATGAGATTGACTTCATTATGACGACCAGACGCCAACTGTTCAGTGATGTCTCAGTGATCGCAAGGGTGAAAACTGGCAGCGATCACCGAATGGTTAGAGGCACACTGAACCTAAACGTTAAGTTGGAGAGGTCTCGTCTAATGAAGTCAACGCTCCGTCCCCCTCGTGCTCTAATCCAGAATCCCGAAACCTTTCAGCTCGAGTTACGTAACCGCTTCCAGTGCCTAGAAGATTGCAATGCAGTGGACGATATGAACGACAAGCTCGTGGAAACTGTCCATGCGGTCGGAGCTAAGTTCTGCAAGACCCGCCGCAGAAGAACACAAAAACTCTCCGATCACACTCTTAATCTCATGGCTGTTAGACGGGAGATGAGGCTGCAATCGTCAACAGATTTGACAGCATACAGGCAACTGAACAGACAGATCTCCAAATGCATGCGGCGAGACTTACGCAACTTTAATACTTCTCGTATTAAAGAAGCGATCGAGCGGAACCAGGGCTCCAAAGTCTTTGCCAGAGATCTGTCTGCCAGAAAGAGCCAACTGTCAAAGCTGAAGACTGAGTGTGGCAACATCGTTTCCGGGACACCTGAGATTTTGAGTGAGATTGAGAGGTTCTATGGGCAGCTGTACACATCATCGTTGGAGCCACACGCAAGTGTGAGTAACGATCCAAGAGCAAGTCTTATGCGACACTATTCCGATGATATCCCGGACGTCAGTCTAAGCGAGATTAGAATGGCTCTCCAGCACCTTAAAAACGGCAGGGCCCCAGGCGAGGATGGAATTACAGCGGAGCTTCTGAAAGCGGGTGGAACACCGGTACTTGTAGTCCTTCAGAAGCTCTTCAATTCCGTCCTCCATGGTGGCACTACTCCAGAGGCGTGGAGCAGAAGTGCGGTGGTCTTGTTCTTTAAGAAAGGCGACAACGCTCTCTTAAAGAACTACAGACCGATTTCCCTTCTGAGCCGCGTCTACGTGCTGTTTTCGAGAGTCATTACGAATCGTCTCGCACGCAGACTTGACGACTTCCAGCCTCCCGAACAAGCCGGTTTCCGAAAAGGCTTCAGTACCATAGACCACATACATACCCTGCGGCAGATTGTACAGAAGACTGAAGAGTACAATCTGCCACTTTGCCTGGCGTATGTGGACTATGAGAAAGCCTTTGATTCCGTCGAAATTTGGGCGGTGCTACAGTCCCTTCAGCGGTGCCAAGTTGACTGTCGGTATATCGAAGTGCTGAAGTGTTTGTACAGTAGGGCTACGATGGCTATCCGAGTACAGAACCAGAGCTCGAAACCTATCCAACTGCAGAGAGGTGTAAGACAGGGTGACGTTATATCCCCGAAACTCTTCACCGCTGCATTGGAAGACGTTTTCAAGCTACTGGACTGGAAAGGATACGGTATTGACATCAATGGCGAGTACATCACTCACCTTCGATTTGCCGACGATATAGTCCTTATGGCAGAATCGCTGGAGGACTTAAGCACTATGCTCAATGACCTCAATAGTGCCTCCCAACGGATAGGTCTTAAGATGAACATGGACAAAACAAAGATCATGTTCAATGTCCATGTCACACCTATGCCGGTAGTTGTTGGGAGCACTATGCTCGAAGTTGTTGACGAGTACGTTTACCTGGGACAAATAGTCCGACTAGGTAAGTCCAACTTCGACCGAGAGGTCAATCGACGGATTCAACTCGGCTGGGCAGCGTTCGGGAAATTACGACATATCTTTTCGTCAGGTATACCTCAATCTCTAAAAACTAGATTGTACAACCAGTGCGTGTTGCCAGTGATGACTTATGGATCTGAGACGTGGTCCTTCACTGCTGGCCGTATGAGGACGCTTAAGGTCGCTCAGCGAGCTATGGAGAGGACTATGCTCGGAGTTTCTCTGCGTGATAGACTCAGAAATGAGGATATCCGCAGTAAAACCAGAGTGACCGACATAGCCCAACGGATTAGTAAGCTGAAGTGGCAATGGGCCGGCCATATAGCTCGAAGAACCGATAACCGATGGGGAAGAAAGGTTCTCGAGTGGCAGCCTCGTACCGGTAGGCGTAGTGTAGGGCGACCCCCCACTAGATGGAGTGACGACCTGGTAAGACATGCAGGAAGTCGATGGATGCAGGTGGCTCAGGACCGTGCTTTGTGGCATTACTTGGGGGAGGCCTATGTTCAGCAGTGGACTTGTGAAAGGCTGTAATGATGATGATGATGATGATCTCATTGAAAATTATCTCCATAGTTTGTGCCAAATTTTGTGGTATCAGGAAATTAGACGTTGATAATTTCAAGTAGTTGAGAAACTAGAATGTCTAGGCAGTACTGTCGTCACTGGTCTTTACATCTGTCGATGAGTAAATCATTGACAAGTCAAATATTTATTTAAGTTTTTTTTATTCTTGGCATCTATTATTGTTACGGCATTGCCCTTTCTTATAATCAATATTCAGGATTCTATTTATATACTTATAGCTGATATTATTATTAATTAAATATCGGAATTAATAATAATATCAGCTATAAGGAATATAGGAATTAAATATAGGGCAATAAGTTTGTTTTCTACTGCTGCTATCTCTAGTTCTAGTCTCTAATTGGTTATAGTCAATATTTTCCGATCAATAGCAGTTGCACTTGAACTAGAGTAGTGACGCCTCTAAATTCGTTCATTTAATCCGTCGGTGTACCACTCTTAATAATGGTCGCCTGCGAGCCTAGCGACAACACCACTATTCCGATCCTGCAGGTTGCGGCTTAACGCCTGTACCCTGTACTCGACGCTGGTATGTGCACTTATTACCAAGCTATCAACTTGCATTGTAGTAAGAGAGTGCCGCAGCCGCTACTCTTACTGATGTTGCACGTTAGCGTTTTTTTGGCTTGCGAGAATTGGTGACGATTTTTTTATTTGGCTATGCATAGCATTTCATATGTACTAAAACGAATCTTAACAGAAAACAAAAGACTTCTTGATTATAGATATCCGACATAAGGCGAATCCTTATTCAACGGGAAAGCCTCAAGTCTAGCAATAAACACATGTAATTTTATTATTAGTACATGTATTGTTTTATAGGAGAGTGGACAAACGAGCATATGGGTCACCTGATGGTAAGTGATTGCCATGAACAAGTGCAACACCAGGGGAATCGCAGGTGCGTTGCTGATTTTTGCCTTTTAAGAAGAAGTAGGCTCTTGTCTTAAAGGTCCCTAAGTCGTATCAGTCCGGAAAAACTTTGATGTTAGTCTATTTCACAAGGAAGTTGTGCGAGGAAAAAACTTCTTTTAAATTGCACAGTGGTAGACCTCCAGTCATCCAGACGGTACGTCTGCAAGTAGACAATAATAGTGCGATATGTTTCGTAAAACTGAAGTTATAAACGAACTTACACTTAACCAAATAGTAAGTGGCCACTGAAGTCTAAAGACACTAGTAGAAAATTCCAAACAAATTCAGCATTTCGTTTGTGTTTCTAATGTACTTACTTTTACTCTCAATAACCTCCAGACAGAAAAACAGCATTGAAATTTGGAGTGAAAATAGGTGTAAGATGGTAACTACCCCGCTATGTTATAGTTGTGTCAGAAATGGGTCGGTCCGATCGTGGAAAGATCACGCTCTCACAGAATACCAACGTAAATAAGCAGTTTAATGTTTCTGCGTTTCGTCTGGTGAGTGAAGAACCGGAGACTATTAACGTAAAATGTAAACAAGATATCGCCCTCGGTATAACTTACGTAAGCGTTACATGACCTTTAAATCTTTTGAATTATTCAATACAAAGATAATAAGAAATATAATTTCATTTATCCCAAAAATTATTCTCAGTATATAACAGTTAATAATATATACAGATAATTAAATATAGTTAATGTAGGTAACGGTTTATAGACTACTAATTAGACTAGTAATCCATAGGAAATTACTTTTAAAGGCCCTATACACAGTTAGTTCTGAGGAAATAATATAAGAAGTGCCCAGATGAGGTTGGATGAAATGTTAATAAAGCCAAATGAGATGGGAATGTATTATATAATTAACGCAAAATTGTAACATAGTATACGCGAAAATAACAAACGTTTATGTTATTGTTAAAACAAAGCGTAGCAAAATATAGTATCGCGTAACGTAATTCACGGCATATATTAAATCATGAGACAAGACAAAATTCACGTGAAACATAAACTCCCATAAAAAATTTACAGAAAAATTATATAAAAAGAAGTAAAATGTTACTAACAAACTTACGCAGTAACTTATAATGTGGACACAACTTATATATACAGGTAATACCCTACAATCCTTCAGCCGAGATACTTAAATTTTCTATTACTATACAAAATAATAATATAAAAACAAAATTTAGGTAAGGATAATCCTATTCATTAGGGCGTGACAACTAATATGCGTTATGATTCTCAAGCGAGGTTAAAGGTAGATGTCTATGAGCCACATTATCCACTTACTATCAGGTGTACTGTGTGGTCGTTTGTCACCCTTATTGCTATACAAAATAATAATATAAAAACAAAATTTAGGTAAGGATTATCCTATTCATTAGGGCGTGGCAACTAATATGCGTTATGATTCTCAAGCGAGGTTAAAGGTAGATGTCTATGAGCCACATTATCCACTTACTATCAGGTGTACTGTGTGGTCGTTTGTCACCCTTATTGCTATACAAAATAATAATATAAAAACAAAATTTAGGTAAGGATAATCCTATTCATTAGGGCGTGACAATTAATATGCGTTATGATTCTCAAGCGAGGTTAAAGGTAGATGTCTATGAGCCACATTATCCACTTACTATCAGGTGTACTGTGTGGTCGTTTGTCACCCTTATTGCTATACAAAATAATAATATAAAAACAAAATTTAGGTAAGGATAATCCTATTCATTAGGGCGTGACAACTAATATGCGTTATGATTCTCAAGCGAGGTTAAAGGTAGATGTCTATGAGCCACATTATCCACTTACTATCAGGTGTACTGTGTGGTCGTTTGTCACCCTTATTGCTATACAAAATAATAATATAAAAACAAAATTTAGGTAAGGATAATCCTATTCATTAGGGCGTGACAACTAATATGCGTTATGATTCTCAAGCGAGGTTAAAGGTAGATGTCTATGAGCCACATTATCCACTTACTATCAGGTGTACTGTGTGGTCGTTTGTCACCCTTATTCTATATAAAGCGTGTTTTATAACCGATTAAATAAAATCCACGTGATTTAACGAACTAGTTGTACGAGACCCAATCGTTAAATCATTGGATCGCAAATTATAAAGCACAACTAGAGTGCAATGAGGGGTGAAAATCGACTATTATCCGCTTTCAACGAACGTCGTAAAGAAATTTGCCATAAAATATTAACGATAGAGCAAAAATTGGATGAAATACTCGTATATTGTAGAGCATAATATTATAAATGATGATAATATTTACCCACGCAAATTATCGAAATATTTTAGAAGAAGTTATAATATTAAATTATTATATTAAACGGTGTAAAACTATCCACTATCCCATATTATTCCGTGAGTTAAAAGTCAAGTCAATCGACAGTAGCTTAATGGCAGGGCGCGGACCGCGAACTCAAAAACGTCGTGGGTTCACAAGCACTTTACACAAGCAATTTAAGCTTACCACGAGTGGTTAAGGGGAATATTAGTAATATTTATGGTATTGTTAATATTCTTACAAAAAGTTAAAGCAAGACTTAAAAGGCAACAGATAATTAACGGAAAGATAGTTAAGAGTGATACAAATCAGAATATGGGCAACAGCGACATATGACTATTGGTTATTAACCACTTATAATATAGAATTGCCCAAGATATGCGTGGCAACTATTGAAAATGCCCCCCTATAAGACAATCAGTTAAGGAGAGCTCTGTTCATCAGTGAACATTAATAGACTGTAAATGTAACGACATAATATTAAAGCACATTTTCTCACTCCCTCGTATTTGTGACCGAATATCAGCTTGAAATAGTAGCTAAACATTGCTGTGTTTCGTATGGTGAGTGCAGACAACCGGAGACTACCGGACTCAATGAAACGCCCAGAGTTGAGGTTCGGAGAAAATTCAACCCAAGGATACATTCCGGAAAGTGGGAGCCAGCGTGAGCGGCCTTCCTTTAGCGGTGAAAAGACACGCTTGTGTTTTGTAGGTGTTGAATCTCACGAGAACGGCATCGCCCCATTCGGAGACTGTCTGTAGTGTGAGATTCACACGCTCAATTATAGCCTCTCTTTCGGACTGGATTTAATCCCTTTTTTGTTGGTATCTCTCCACAACTGTGATATCGTCTACATACCTATAAATATCGGACATAAGCAAATCGTTAATAAGCAGCAGGAAGAGAGTTGCGGAGAGAACACACCTCTGAGGAACACCGGCGTCATTCGCCACAGTATCGGAAGAGTAGCTATCGACGACGACCGGGAGAGACCGTTCACTCAAGAAATCCTTTATCCATTCAATCAGACCACAGGATAAGCCGTAAGCAGCAAGCTTACCCAAAAGGCTAGCGTGCCAAACTCTATCAAAGGCCTTCGAGACATAAAGGGAAACAGCAAGTGCTTCCCCACTGTTTTCGAGTGCCTCGCCCCATACGTGTGTGGCATACGAGAAGGTCCCGAGCTGAGCGATTTCAGCGAAACCCGTATTACCGGTCACTAAGGAAGTCATTTTGTTCTAGGTAAGCTATTAGCCAGGAGTTTAATGTACGCTCCATAATCTTGAATAGTATGGAGGTAATTGAAATTGGTGGATAGTTGACAGGGTCGGCACGGCTACCTTTTTTAGGCACAGGCTGCAGATTGGCCAGCTTCCAAGATTTGGGCACTATTCCAGTCCTGAATAAGAGGCGGAACAAGCGCGTCAACACAGGAGACAACTAGAGGGCACAGACCTTTAGAACTATAGCCGGTATACCATCAGGTCCACTAGCTTTGTTCACGTCTAGAATTTTTGCATTTGCATTTTGATTCTTAATTGAAGATAAATGTGGATGTCTATGGGCGACAGCATCCATTTACCATCAGGTGGACTGTATGCTCGTTTGTCGCTCAATGCTATATAAAATCATCATTACTAGTTCCATTACCATGATTGTCATTAAAGCTACCATAGCACGCTGAATATCAAACAAATAGTAAATATCAGAAAAATATCAATATTTATGTTAACCAGTTTTGTTCCAACAACAAAATTGTGTAAAGTACTTTACCCATTACACCCCATGGAATATAAAATACAAATTGATCACGGGGATGTATGAGAAGGAAATTTATATCATCATGATATATGCATGAAAAATTTATTTCTATTGGCGAGATGGAAATTTCTATCATTACGAGCACGAAGGTAAATTATTCAACAAATGTATTCATACTCATTTAGGTACGGCATGGTGAATTTGCTTGTCGTTTTTTCTAATAATTGGGCAAATTTGTTTTGTATACATAAAATACAATTTGCACAATGCTCTCCGATTCTATTTGAAAGTGATCACTTACTTTGTTTTTATGTAAGTTTGGATGATAATTGAGGACTTTCATACGTCTAACCTTGATTAAGAAACCAAATTTAGATCCCTTGTTCCTCCTAAAGTATAGTTAATATGCTTCGTTACCAGCTTAACGAGTATACAGTTTTTTTATCACTTTACTTACAATTTACTTTACCGTGTGAACGTCCGTATAGTGACGGTGTCAGCTAATCTACCAGCCCATTATCGTCCAGTGGGTGCCGTTATAGATGACATTGAGGAGAAATGAAAGAGAGGATGGCAACAGCATAATTCTGATTACCACTTTAAGATAATTAAAAGAAACTACAGTTACAAACATCTCCTCTATGTGAAAATCAACGGGACTATGTTCAGCTGTAGATTTTGATTTCACCCCCGTGTCTTCGAAAGTAATTAAAGCCCAATTAATTCTGCATCTGATTCTTTTCCGGTCGTGTCATATTAACGTCCCATCGGACTATGAGGGTGAGGATATAAGGATAACTTTGCTTGTGAATACATTCGAGCACTATAATCCTGTCCTACGCAGATGACAAGTCTTCGTCGAGACCGGCAGCTTTGTACTAAATATAATACATACATAAACACTCACGCCTGTCACCCTGAGGGGTAGGCAGAGACTATACAGACTTCCATTTGGCACGATCCTGACACACCGCTCTCGCCTCCTTCACATCCATACACCTACGCATACATGCTCGTCGGTTAAGGGTACTATTATTATTTATATATTATATTTAGTACTCCAAATTAGGAGTACTAAATATAATATATAAATAATAAATAGTAAATTATGAGTGTAGTAGTACAAGGTAATATTTATCTTTTAAAATGAACTTCCCATATCCGTATATATTATCGTGTAAGGCAATTTGCCTTCTTCGTGCATTAATATATACACAAGCGTTAAACTAAAGCAGATACTAAAGTAAATTTCCCTGGAGTAATCCTACGACCATGTTTAAAACGGCTCAATCTCTCGGCAGCTTTAAGTCGTGCTCACATTAAGTTTTGGTGACTAAAAATTATAATATATTATTAGATATTGAGCCAGACGGGCGAAACTCTTCGGAGTAAATGTTGTCGAAGATACTTCGCGAGTCACTCACGTCCTACACCAATAGGTTCCGGAGGGTACTTCACAGCCGTCTTTGTGGGTGAGCTATTGTGGACTGAGGTTTAAATCATATACGATGCAATGCATACAAATAGCAAGGTAGTGGCCAGCGGTTCGACTGATTGATTAGTCGCGAAATTTTATAACTGTTGTTTATTGACTACGGTTTTTTTATAGAAGAGGGGGCAAACGAGCATGCGGCTCACCTGATGTTAAGTGACTACCGCCGCCCATGATCAACCGCAACACCAGGAGAACTGCGGGTGCGTTGCCGGCCCTTTAGAAAGGAGTAAGATCTTTTCTTGAAGGTCCCCAGGTCGTATCGGTCCGGAAAAATCGCCGGTGGTAAACTATTCCACAGAGAAGTTGTACGTGGAAGAAAACTCCTTGTGAAACGTACAGTGGTGGACCGCCAAGCATCCAGATGGTGTGGATGGTATCGAGACGTTTTCCGTGTAGTACGTTGACGAAATTTGGCGGCTGGGATTAATCCGAACAATTCCTCAGAGCACTCCCCGTGATAGATGCGATAAAATACGCAAAGAGATGCAACGTCTCTTCGCAGCGCCAGTGAATCGAGCCGATCGGAAAGCACTCAATCGTCGACGATTCGAGCCGCTCTGCGCTGGATGCGGTCAAGTGGAAGGAGCTGGTACTGGGGAGCCCCAGCCCAGAGATGGGAACAGTATTCCATGTGCGGCCGAACCTGCGCCTTGTAAAGTTGCAGGCGGTGTGCCGGCATGAAATACTGTCCCGCTCTGCTGAGCACGCCAAGCTTTTTAGAGGCCAATTTGGCCTTCCCTTCCAAGTGACCACGAAACTGCAGGTCACTCGATATGTCGACGCCGAGGATTCCGATACTGGCTGAGGCAACAAGGGTAGTGCCTTGAAACTGAGGGGATACGACAAAGGGGTTCTTTTTAGCGGTTAACGCGCAAACTTGTGTCTTCTGGGGGTTAAACTGGACTAGATTTAGCCTCTCAACTGCGGATGTCCAAGACTTGGACACGAAAATATCTCCGTTGACTGCGGGCGTCCAAGTGTTAGACATTTTTTACCCGCTCTTTTAATGAAGAAACAAAGCATTATGCGCTATTTCTAACTCATTCTACCATATGTCAATATGTACAGGATAAAAAAGGCTAGCATAAAAACCCCACAGCTTATACACTTTAGTAGTATATTTTATTTAAATCTTTCTTAAATATCGTCCGTTCCTTGAGTCAGCCATTAGTGTGATTGACGCGCGCTAACAACGAAGTTGTTTGTAATTATTTTGTATTAATTTATGTTTATTGGAGCCTTTTAAAGAAATAAGTACCTATTATGTCCATCCATCTATTTAGTTTTTATTGTTGCCTAGCTATAATTTGTTCAGCTAATTATTTCAAATTATCATCGTTGAAATTGTTAAGTTAGTTAAGTTACACAGCCTATTTCCGTCCCACTGCTGGGCCTTCCCTCACTTCTGAAAGGGTTTTACAGCAAAAAGTATCCACCGCGCTGCCCATATGCGTGTTGGCGAACTGCACATGCCTTGGAAATATTTTTTTTTATTTCTCAGACAGTCAGACTTCCTCATGATGTTTTTCTTCACCGCCGAGCAAAGGTAAATCAGCACTTAAAATTGCAATTAATAATTTCATTGCTGCCGGCGGGGATCGAACCCGGTGTGCTAGCGTACTAAGAAATTTAACGCAAGAGCTAACAATCTGAGCTACCAGGGCTCTTTCATCGTCGAAATGAATACTTAATTTAGTTAAGTTACAGCTTTTTATGCCCCACAGCTGGGCAAAGGCAAAGAAGTTTCCGTCACGCTGCTCCAATGCGTGTTGGCGAACTTCACATGTCTTCGAAATATTTTTTTTCTTATTTCACAGACGTGCAGGTTTCCTCACAATGTCTTTCTTCACCGCCGAGCACGTGGTAGATCAGCACTTAAAATTGCTATTAACAATTTCATTATTGCTAGCGGGGATCGAACCCGGCTTGCTAGCGTACTGTGAAATTTGCAGCGAGAGGTAACCATCTGAGCTAACACGGCTCTTCTGAGCCACCACGGCTCTCATCGTTGAAATTAATACACCTCTTTATTTTGTATGTTTTTTTTTCTATAGGATAGGGTGACGAACGAGCACGCAGTCCACCTGTGGTGGTTGCTGCGGCCCATAGACATCTACATCAATCCTCGATTACAAATCAAAATGCAAAAATGCGTGTCACCCGTGAGGACTAAGATGGAACGCCTCGTTTCTAGCAAAAAGGCTCTCCGGTTCTCTACACTCACCATACGAAACACAGAAGCATTAAGCTATTATTTCACGCTGGTATTCTGTGAGAGCGTGGTCCTTCCCCGGTCGAGCCGGCCTATTCGTGCTACAACTATACTACTAATATAACTGCAGCATGGCTCTACCACGTATAAAAAATGTTTTAATGAACTAGTACATGATGCGTAAAAAGTGCAGAATGGAACTTTAATTGTGGCATATTTTTGTATAATGCATAAGAAGTGGGTTCTTTAAAAATATACATAAATAATATTTTTTTTATTTCAGAAAGAGATATATTTATTTTAAATCTTATTATTTCGTAGCTATTATTTGTGTTAAAGGAAATATGTTACCTTTTGGAGAAATAATGTTATTGGTTATTGGAAATGTAACATAACCGCTGCGCACCTCTCGGCGCTTCTGTCACTCGACACATATTATGGTGCATTGGGTATTGTTTACAAAAAACGTTATCTAAAACTCTACATCAGCGAGAGTGACTCTTGAGTGGTTTTATGGTTTTTAAAGGAATGAATGAATCTTTATTTCTGTACAAGTGCTGTTAAAGTTTGTTTGCTCAAATAAAGTAATTATTCAATAAATATGGCACTAACGACTAAAATTTTGATATCGGCATTAAGAGTACTTATGAAATACTTTATCGGATTTCTAAAACTTAGCAAGACCTATTGAAAGATGACTGAAACATGTAAAGAAAAAGAGAGATTCAAGACTGAATCATTGTAATGAAATAAAAAAAAACTATTTTTATTGACTAAAGTATTACGCCGCATTATGCGGCATCTGGTCCGAACCACATGCTACATCGGTGTAAATTGATTGTGGGTTCTTGTAAGCTTATTATTAATGCGTTTTACGATAAAAAATTGTATTTAGCCTATGATTTTGCACATAAAATATTGTAAACAATAGACGTAAGATTAAAATAAAATAAAATTGAACTATGTATTAAAAAACTTTGTGTCATTGAGAAATATGATAGTTTTGACTTTATTCAATATTTAGTTATACTAACTACTTTAACATACATATAATCACGCCTCTTTCCCGTAGGGGTAGGCAGAGACCACTTCTTTCCACTTGCTACGATCCTTACATACTTGTTTCGCTTCGTCCACTTTCATTATTCCCTTCATACATGCTCTACGGTTTAGGGTACTCTTAACCTGGCCTTTTTTCAAGACGTCCCTAATTTGGTCTAGAAAAGTCCGCCTAGGTCTACCCCTTCCAGCACTTCCATTCACACTCGCCTTATACACTTTTTTCGTCAATCGTTCTTCATTCATTCTCTCGATGTGGCTAAACCATCTCAGCATACCTTTCTCAATTTTTGTCACTACATCTTCTTTCAAGCCACAACGTTTCCTTATCTCACAATTTCTTACCCTGTCACTCAGTTTAACTCCTATCATACTTCTTAATGCTCTCATCTCAACTGCATTTATTCTACTTTCATGTTTCTTCTGCCATACCCAACTTTCACTTCCGTACATGAGTGTCGGAACCAACACCCCCTCATGCACAGCCAAACGAGCCTTGTTAGACACCTTCCGACTGTTCATAAAGGAGTGCAAAGCTCCATTCACCATGTTTCCTGCATTCACTCTTCTTTCGATATCACTCTCACACTTTCCATCTCTTGTAAACTTTGACCCCAGATACACAAACTCTTTCACCTGTTCAATTTGTTCATCTTCAATCACGATATTGCAGTCTGTCACTGCCTCATCTTTTTCAAACACCATCACTTTTGTTTTCCTTACATTCATCTTCATTCCCTTTCTAACAAATGCTCCACTCATAGCAGTTACCATCTCCTGCAACTCCTCGGCCGAAGACGCAAGTAATACTTGGTCATCAGCATAGAGAAGACATTTGACGAGTAACTCATTCATTCTCAACCCACTTTCATTCACTTTTAAATCTGTCAAACAATTGTCCATGAACAGATTAAACAGCCACGGTGACGCTACACACCCCTGTCTAACACCTTTTTCGATATTAAACCATTCAGTGTATGCCCCGTTTATCCTTACACAAGCACTAGAATCTCTATAAAGAGATTGCAATGCTCGTATGAGGACACTGCTCACACCGTACACGGACAGTGCTGACCACAATTCATTCCTCGCCACTCTATCATAGGCCTTTTCTAGATCTACGAAGGCGCAGTAGACTTTCTTGTTTTTAGCCAAACACTTTTCGGCTATGCACCGCAAAGAAAAGACCTGATCCGTACATCCCATTCCCTTTCTAAATCCCGTTTGTACATCCCATATTTTCTCGTCTGTTTCATTCACAACCCTTTCAATCAACACTTTCGCATACAATTTACCGACGACGCTAAGAAGGCTTATACCACGGTAATTTATGCAGTCCTGCCGTGACCCTTTTCCCTTATACAATGGCACGATTACGGCTTTGCACCAGTCTCCCGGCACTTGCCCAGCAAAATTGACTCAGCAAAAAATCATAGTATATTTAGTAAAATTGCAGTTAATTACTAGAATATACTGATTTCGCCTACGAGTCATAGGTAATGGACCCATAAGATCTAAGGATATAGTTTGAAAAGGTCTGGAGCAAAGTTTGGGTTTACCCATAAGACCATAGGGAGAATGATTAGGGTGTTTGTAGGTTAAGCAGGTTTCACAAGACGAGATTAATTTGGCAATGTCCTTAAACATACCAGGCCAATAGTATTTTAAAGATATTTTCTTGAATGTCTTGAAGATACCAAGATGGAGTTCTGAAGGGGAACCATGGTTAACTTCAATAAGTGTATGCCTATCTCGAGGTAGTGGAACTTCTTTCCAAATAAAGTCATCGTTTAGACGATCGGGAGAATGGATGCAGCGGTAAAGTTTGTTATCCCTGATAGTGTAGTTGGGATATGCGTCTGGGTTGTTGGAGCATCCGAGAAAAATCTTGTTGTAGTGCTCAAGTTCACGATCAGGTGGTTCTTCAATCGTAATAGGATGTACGCCTTGAGATGAAATTTCTCGTGTATCAGGACGTTCTTGATTCTTATGTCTTGATAATAAATCTGGAACAACGTTATCCTTTCCTTTTTTATGTTTCAGGACAAAGTTAAAGCATGATAAGCGTAAAGTCCAGCGAGCAAGTCTTCCTGAAGGATTCGATAAGTTCTGAAACCATTTAAGTGCAGCATGGTCAGTATATATTGTAAATTCTTTACCATTGTCTAGATAACATCGCCAATGTTCTAACGCAGTTATTACAGCCAATGTTTCTCTTTCAGTAGTTGAGTAATTCTGTTGATTTTTGTTTAGTGCTTTACTCATGTAAGCAATCACGACTTCTTTGTCATCTTGATGTTGAGAAAGCATTGCTCCTATGCCATAATTTGATGCATCACAATGTACAGAGAAGGGTAGCTCGAAGTTAGGGCAAGCAAGAACAGGAGCAGTTACCAAAGCTTCTTTAAGTTTCTGGAAAGCAGCTGCAGCTTGTGAATTCCATAAAAATTTAGGAGCGTTCTTCCCGGAACAGGTTAGTTGGTTGAGTGGAGAGGCAATGGTGCTAAAGTTTGGAATGAATCTTCTGAACCAGCTGCAGGTGCCTATGAATCTACGTACTTCTTTTCTGCAAGTAGGTACAGGATATTCTAAAATAGCTTTTATTTTATCTGGATCAGCACGTAGACCATACTCGTCCACTAGAAAACCAAGGTATTTCAGTTCTTTCTTGAAGAATTGACTCTTCTCAAAGTTAATAGTCAGATTAGCATATGAAAGTTTTTCATGAACTTTCATGAGAAGCGATATGTGTTCATCAAAAGTCTCGCTAATAATAACGATGTCATCCAGATAGCAAAATACCTTGTTCTCAAATTCAGGAGTAAAAAGCATATCCATTAATCTTTGTAGAGTTGCAGGTGAGTTAGAGAGACCAAAAGGCATTACCTTGAATCTAAACATACCTCTTCCAGGTACATAAAATGCAGTTTTATCTTTATCAGCAGGATTCAAGGGAATCTCCCAAAATGCTTTCGCAATGTCGATGCTTGATAAGTATTTGGCATTCTTCAGGTTGTCCAAAATTTCGCTTATTAATGGCAGACTATAAGCATCACGACGTGTAACTGAGTTAAGCTTCCTGCTGTCTACGCAGAAACGCCATTCACCATTCTTCTTCGGAGTGATGAGAACTGGAGATAACCAAGGACTTTCGCATTGTTCAATGACGTTCCATCCCAGCATCTTATCAACTTCATTAATTAACGCCTTTTGTTTTTCAGGAGACAGTCTGTAACATCTTTGTTTGATTGGAAGAGAATCACCAGTATCAATCTTGTGGGTGATTAAGTGTGTGCTCCCCAGGATACCTTTTTCTTCAAAAGAAATTGTCTTGAAGCGTTGGATGATGTCGTTAGCGATGTCCTTTTGGTTAGGAGTTAAATGCTCATAAGGTAAAACTTTAATATCTTTAGTTTCGATAGCAGAGCATTTAGATTCTGTAAAGTTAAGAGAAGATAAAACACTAGGTAACAGATTAAATTTTCTCCAAAAGTCAATACCTAGTATTAGCGAAGGAAATATTTCCGGAAAAACATAAGCTTTAATCAAATGGGTTTGATTATTGAAATGAACAGGTAAGTCAAAATAACCCAAGGAATTAACTTTTTGATTATTAGCAGTAGAGACAGTAATAAGATCTGACTTGAAAAGTTTACAGCCCAGTTTAAGAATTTTCAAATGAGAATTATTACCCAGAATAGTTACTGAGCTGCCAGAATCTAGTAAACCAGATAAAGTTAAGTCATAAATTTTGACATTAACGAATGGACGATTAAGATCTTGTTCTTTGGAGTAGAGTGTAGAAGAGATTTTGTAACAAGAAAAGAAGTTTTGAATTGTTTTAATCCAACTAGCCCAATCGTCATTATCAAAGTTTAAGTTACTTTTCAAGTCAGCAGTTAGTTTTTTGAACTAGTATGTGGTTTGGGAGAACAAGTAGGGCAATCTGCAGTTTTAAAACCTTTAAGACCACATTTGAAACAAATCACGAATCGTGGTTGAGTACAAGTGTTCAAAGTATGACCTTGTTTACGACAGCGAACACAAAAAGAGCTTTCTTGAGGAGCTTTAGTTTGAGAGAGACTATTAACTTGTCTAGAAGGGTATTTGTAGGATGAAGTGAATTTATTCATAAAGGGAGGAGAAGGTTGTGAGTTATTAGAATTTGAAGAGCCAACTGAACTTGAAGTGGAATGCTTGTAGTTGAATTCAGAAATAAGAGGACTTTGTTGTACATTTGGTTCTTTAAATTGTTTGTCTCTGTCAAGGAACTTTTCATAGTTTTGGCAAGTAGCCAGAAGAGAGTCGATAGAGTCAATGTCTTTTAGAGCTACGAAGACTGAATAACATGGGCGAATATTCCTCAAAATAATCTCCAATTGTTCTGTTTCAGAGAGTTTCTTCGAAAGACGAGAGAACATTCCAGACATGATGGAAATATAGATGACGATAGGTTCATCACGGCCTTGAGTTCGGTTCCTAATCGCTTCTAGAAGTTTATAATCATAATCAAAACCACCAAAGTCTTTGATTAATAAAGAGGAAAGTTCGTTCCAAGTTAAGTTTGGATTCTGATTATATTTAAATCTGAACCAATGAAGAGCATTGTCGGTGAAAATTTCAAACGCTTGAGAAATCAACAAGTCTTTGGGTAAGCCACGAGCTAAGCAGTATTCTTCAAGTTTTTGAAGAAAGGATCTTGGACAGCTTTTACCATTGAAGGTGTGTCTTTTCAGATCTTTGAAGACGTTAGTTGGAGAAAAAGATTGAGGTAGTGGTGAAGGATACGGGGTATGGATCTTAACAGATGTTTGAGAAACCAGAGGAGGTTCCATGACAGTCGGGTCTACAGGAGGGTCAAGTGATGGAGAGTCATTTTCAGTTGGAGGTGGAGTCAAGGATTCGAATTGTTTAGTAATAGCGTCAAATTTCATCTTCAAAGTATCGAAAATAGTTTTAAAGTCTGGATATAAGTCAGTATCTATTCGCTCCAATCTGTAAAAAACATGATTAATAAAAGTTTCTATTAATCGTAAGTATTTGGTTTCACCTTGTAAAAATTTTTCAATTTTACAGTCCAGGTAAGTCAAAGTAGAACCAATTTGAGACAAGTCATCCTCGATCGGAATTGGAGAAGTCAGAATATCTTCAGGGTGAGAATTCTCAACTAAACGCAAAACCTGTTTTTTTAGAAGCAAAACAGTATTAGCTGGTTCCTCACATCTAATCTTCACTTCGTATTCGAGTTCGGCCTTGTTAAGGAATTCGTACTTAATAACCCGTTTCATTGTTATAATTAAGTGTTAAGTTTAAGAAATAAAAATTTAATAAAAAATTGTACCTCTAGAATAAAAATATTAAAGTGATGAATGTAAGTGAAGTGTTATATGTAGGTCTAAATATAATCCAGATAAGTTGAAAAACTAGATGAAGTTTTGTTTTAGAATTTGGAAGATATGATAAGGATGAGTAAATAAAGAGTTAAGAACGAAAGAGAAAGCAATTCAATCAAAAGGAAATGGATAAGGCGTAGCTAAGGTGAAGAAAAGAAGAACTTTTACGTCGGGCGCCAAATGTCGTGAAGCGACAATAAAAAAACTAAGAACCTAACTTAACTAGAACGAAAACAACCAAAATAAAATAAATTATTTAAAAATTTGAAGTTTTACAGTATCTTTTATAAAAAAAAAAGGTATGAAGGTGATGATGGGTTGTAATGAAGATGGTGATTTACAATATTATTAAAAAAAAAAAAGAAAAAATAACAAAAGATACTGCAACGAAGTATGCACAGGCTATGCCTATGATAGGTGCACAGCTCCTGCTCTAGGAACACGTAGAATCTGGAGAAAACACACGCAGCGTCTAGAGAAGGTACACGCAGCGCTTGGAGTAGACCCACACAGCGTCTTGAGCCGGTACGCAGCGTCGGGAGTAGGTCCACGAAACGTCTGGAGTAGGCACGCAGCGTTTAAAGTAGGTACACGCGGCGCTTGGAGTAGGCAAACACAACTTCCGGAGTAGACCCACACAGCGTCCGGAATAAACACGCAGCGTCTGAAGTAGGTCCACGCAACGTCAGGAGAAGGCACGCAGCGTTTGAAGTAAGTAAACACAGCGCACTAGTAGGCGGAGGCGTAGGCGTGGCTAGGCGACGACTTAAGGAGCGGGCAGAGGCTTGCAGGATTCCGAGGCAGTGCAGAAAATTTTTGCTGAGTCAAAAATTTTCCGGGGTCGGGGGGAAAATGTAGTGTTATGCTTATACATACTTACATATCATTTTACACTATTTTAAATTCTGTTTTTGATGTTCTGCATTCGCCTCAAAACTTGATATTTTGCATCACCTTTATTTCCATAGGATCCTGTAATATTTTTAATTCATAAGAACACAATAACAAATCATTTTCACTTCGTATTTTTCATGCTATCAGCACTTTTTAAATCGGTGTCAATGGAGTCTACCTTTTTCGGTCTTTTATTTAGTTCTCCGTAACTCTGCAATTTCGGGTTTCGTGCGCGCTGTTGCGCTACTTTTTTTTCCTATATAAATAATATCTCATTTTTCACTTAAATCTTGCCGTTTCTGTATTACGAGCCTAAAACCAAAATTTGACATGTTTTGATATCGTTGTTTATCAGGTTGTCATGGCAATTTTTATTCAATTATCGTTACCGGCCTGATGTTTTTACTTCAAAATACTCCTTTCTTCTTGGCCATTTACAAGAATTTGCTTTTAATTTAAATAATTTCAAATTTAATGAGAATAATATTACGTTCTTATGTGAGATCCGTCAAAAAGCAAAAATAAGCCGAATTCAATCGGCGAATGGGGAGTCTGACTTGAGCTTTGATACTTGAAGCATCTCCTAAAGGCCTTTTCTGCACTGCCTCGGAATCCTGCAAGCCTCTGCCCGCTCCTTAAGTCGTCGCCTAGCCACGCCTACGCCTCCGCCTACTAGTGCGCTGTGTTTACTTACTTCAAACGCTGCGTGCCTTCTCCTGACGTTGCGTGGACCTACTTCAGACGCTGCGTGTTTATTCCGGACGCTGTGTGGGTCTACTCCGGAAGTTGTGTTTGCCTACTCCAAGCGCCGCGTGTACCTACTTTAAACGCTGCGTGCCTACTCCAGACGTTTCGTGGACCTACTCCCGACGCTGCGTACCGGCTCAAGACGCTGTGTGGGTCTACTCCAAGCGCTGCGTGTACCTTCTCTAGACGCTGCGTGTGTTTTCTCCAGATTCTACGTGTTCCTAGAGCAGGAGCTGTGCACCTATCATAGGCATAGCCTGTGCATACTTCGTTGCAGTATCTTTTGTTATTTTTTTTTTTTTTTTTTTAATAATATTGTAAATCACCATCTTCATTACAACCCATCATCACCTTCATACCTTTTTTTTTTATAAAAGATACTGTAAAACTTCAAATTTTTAAATAATTTATTTTATTTTGGTTGTTTTCGTTCTAGTTAAGTTAGGTTCTTAGTTTTTTTATTGTCGCTTCACGATTACGGCTTTGCACCAGTCTCCCGGCACTTGCCCATTTCGCCAGCACAGATTGAAAAGGCGGTACAGCTGACTAGCCACCAGGCCCTGTCCAGCCCTCAGCATCTCGACGGTAATCCTGTCATACCCTGCAGCCTTACCTAATCTCATACTTTTCAACGCTTTCACTATTTCATCCATGCTTATCTCATTTTCATCAACATTTATATTCGTTTCCGTGGAAGGTGGCAGATGCTGTACCTGCACTTCCTCTCTTTCAAACAAACTTTCAAAATACTCTTTCCATCTCTTTAACACACATTCTTCTCCTTTTATAATGCTCCCATCTTGACTCCTGATTGTACTCAGCTCCGAGGTAGAAGTTTTTCCTCTGACTGTTTTGATAGTTTTCCAGAAAAACTTAATGTTTGACTGGAAATCTTCAGTGAGCCTCCTATCGAAATCATCTTTTCGTTCTTCTTTCTTTCTAGACACAGTTTCTTTCGCTGCTGTTTTCAATCTTTTATACTTCGTTCTTGCTTCCTTTATCTCGTCATCCGTTGCCTTTTGAACTTTTTGGTTAGCTTTTGTTGCTAACCAATCCAACCACGCTTTCTTCTTTTCTTGCACAACCCTTTGTACATCTTTATCCATCCACACGTTATCATTCTTTCTCCCTTTCCTTCTTTTAGCTACCCCGCATACCTCAATCGCAACATTTACAACCCCTTTCTTAAATATCTCCCACAAATCTTCAATCATTCCTGTCTCTTCTATCCCTTTAAAACTTTCTTTCAGTTTCTCTACATACTCGTCTTTCTTTTCTTTTTCTTGTAGATTTTCCACTTTTACTCTGTCCAAAACACTCGTGGGCTCGGCCCCTCGGTGTCGCCACCGTTTAAAGAGGCCACGCATTCGGGCTATGACCAGGAAGTGGTCTGTGTCGAGGCCTACACCGCGGTATGCCCGAGTGTCTAGCACTTTCTTCTTCAGTCTTTCATCCACAATTACAAAATCAATCATACTTCTAGACTCACCCTCATCTCTTGTATACAAATGGATCTTTTTGTGGTCAAACATTGTGTTGGCCACGCCCAGATTCCATTCCAAGCATACTTCAAGCAGGCTTCTCCCATTGTCATTCACTCTCTCGTCCCCAAACATACCCAGAACTCCTTCATACCCATCACGCTTTACTCCAACCCATCCATTAAAGTCCCCTAACATCACGATCCGTTCATTTTCTCCGCATTTATTCAAGACCTCTCTCATGCTATCCCAAAACTACTTTAAACTTTATTAAATATATGAACTCGTTTATAGGAAATTTCATAGAGAATTCAGAAATGTATACATATTATAGTATTCGATATACCAAAATCAAAATATTTGCGTTTAAACGGATTGGGCCCAATCAGCCGTCCATTTTATTAAACAGCTCCGCAGTCAACGGAGTATTACGGCTAGAGTCTCCGCAGCTAAAAGGTTAGTCGTCCCTAATCCGAGACTCTGTTCAGCAATGACTCGACTTCAGACACAAGTTTGTCCCGGCACTCGGAGACGTTTTCCCGAGAAATATTGGCTCGGCCTGTGTAAAGAGCATCACCAGTGCTGTCATCTGCATAGCAATGACTGTTACGGGTATGAAACATATCATTGATATGCAGAAGAAACAGCGTTGGCGATAGCACGCAGCCCTGTGGAACACCAGCATTAATAGGCTTGCAATCGGAGCTTGCACCGTCTACAACGACCTTGATGCTCCGATCTGCAAGAAAGCTGGTGATCCAATCGCACACCTTCTCGGGAAGCCCATAAGAAGGGAGTTTCGAAAGAAACGCTTTGTGCCAAACCCGATCGAAGGCCTTCGCAATGTCCAAACTAACGGCCAATGCCTCCCTCTTGAACTCTACTGCCTCCGCCCATCTGTGAGTGAGGTAGACCAGAAGATCACCAGCTGACCGACCACGGCGAAAACCGTATTGGCGGTCACTAATCAGCTGGTGATCCTCAAGGTACCTCATGAGCTGGCAGCTAACAATAGACTCCATTGTTTTGGAGAAAAAGAAGGTGATGGCGGTAGGCCGGTAGTTGGACGGGTCTGAGCGGTCGCCTTTTTTAAGGATCGGGTGGACGAAAACCGTCTTCCATGATTTCGGGACTACGCTTAGGGAGTATTAGTACCGGAAAAGACGCGTTAAAACCGGTGCCAACTCTGAAGCACACGTCCTCAGCACAATTGGGGGGATTCCGTCAGGCCCACTCGACTTGTGGATGTCCAGGGAGAGGAGTGCGTTGCGAACCGAGCGCTGTGTGAACTGCACTTCCGGCATGGAGCACTCACACCGCGGGATGGTCGGCGGCGTACTCCCCCCGTCATCGAGAGTCGAGTTAGACGCAAAGAAAGAGCCTAGAAGATCAGCTTTCTCCTTTGCACTATGGGCCAGTGAGTCGTCTTCCCTGTGCAGAGATGGAAAAGATGGCTGACAGAAATTCCCCTAGACAGCCTTGGCGAGAGACCAGAATGCACGGGTTCCAGAAGGAAGGTGAACTAGTTTCTCGCCAATTCTGCCTATGTGCTCTGACTTTGCCTTGACAATGACTCTTTTGAAGGACCTAGAGGCGGAATTATACTTCTTTTTTAGAGCGCTGGTGTTTACATCCCGGGACGCTGATGCATCAACCCGGGCTTGGTAGCACTCCTGCTTATAGCGTGATGCTATTTTACAGGAGCGACCAAACCAAGGCTGAGATTTGCCTCCAATGGGCACCACAGAGGAAGGAATAAAAAGTTCCATACCCTGAAGTACCACATCAGTAACAGAATCCGCAACATCGTTGGGATCATCCGGCGAGAAGCAAACCCGCCCCCAAGGGTAGGATGCAAAGAAAGACCGCATCCCATCCCAATCGGCTGATCTATAGTGGCAAACACGGTGGCAGCCTGCAGAATGCAACCGCGATTTCAGCGTGAGTGGCACAACACTCCGGACCAGACAATGGTCCGAGGAGCCTAAAGGGGCGTCGACGGAAATCTGATATCCGTCCGGGTGAGAGGTCAGCAGAAGGTCCAACAGGGAAGGTGCATGATCCTCCACATCTGGAATCCGCGTAGGCGAAGTAACCAGTTGTGTCGGACCATATGCCAAGGCAAAATCATGAACAGATCTCCCCGCATGATCGGTTAAACGTGAACGAAGCCATTCGGCGTGATGGAACGAACGATGGACGGTTGTTGAACTACGGTTGTTCACTATTGGTTGGTCACTGTATATTTCAAAAGATTTCTTTAAATTGTACTGTAGTATCAAATATCTATTGGTAGTAGCTGGTTTTCTAACACTACTGACTAGCAGCTATTATCAACTAAACTAGCTGATTTTATCACTTGTGTAACTGCGGATATCAGTTACCACTTTCACTATATGTAACTGCAAATATCAGTTACGACCTTTTTCGGCTAGCTAACACTTTTACTATTCGCTATATACTGCTACTAGTCACTTCAGCTTCTACCGGATTCTACTGCTTGTCACTGGTAGTTCTTCACACTACTACACTACTACTGTATCCCGAGCTCCTAAGGTAGACTTTGGCTATACCTTACAGTGAGCGGCTTGCCATTTTCCGTTTTGTCTCTTTATTGCATAAACTTTTCACTATGCAAATGGCATAAATTACAATAATGATTTCTTATATTTACGCGAACACCACGCATTGAAATAATACTAGTTTTTACGGAATTTGTCGCGTATATTTAACTTTTTAAATACCCGACGTTTCGAGAGTTTTACAGCACCCATGGTCACGGGAAGGACTGAGATGTTCAACGTCCAGATGTCATAGTTAACCGCGGTTACTGTAGATTAAAATTTAACTTTTGTTCCGATCTACACAGTATGAACTTATGGTATCGTGAAGTCTCGCAGTTGTATGCTTGGGTTGGGATTTAATTTTATTTATTATAGGATCCCAAACAGATGGTAGCACCTAGCCTTCTCCTCTATTGAAATTAGGATGTTTTTTGATTTCAGTAGCCTCGCGAATCATCCTTGGAAGGAATCGGTGTTCTTTAGCAAGGATTTGTGGTCTCTCAAATCTGATGTAGTGACGGAGGCGATCTTGTACCTGTTAACAGACTGCAGACTTCCCGGAGCGTCGATTCTTCATATCAGCTATATGTTCTTTGACGCGGGTTATAATTGATCTTTTAGTTTGTCCTATGTAGGAGACACCACATTCACAATCAAGCTTGTACACCCCTGCATCTTACTGAGGGACATTACACTTGACTGTGGCCGGCTTCACTCGTTCTCTGTGACATAGGCGCGGGACCCGAATCTTGTCATGCAAAACTTGCTTGACGTGTTGGAGCTCGGCAGCCAGGTGTTTACTGTCACAGATCGCTTGTGCTCTCTGAAACAAAGATTTACCCACGGTAGCTAACTGTGAACGATGGTGGTGAGAATCACCGTTGAAATATCTATCTGTATGGGTCTTTTTTCTAAACACAGTATGGCTCAAGGTGTTATCGGAATCCTGATTCCTGATCCAGTTAGTTAAGTGTGGTGCAGTGGCAGAAGCAAGCACACGAAGTCTGCAGCCACCAACCGACGTGCAACGACCACGAAAGGCAGATATATTCAAGGCAGTCGGCACCAGGGGGTCATGTCATCATAAGATCGCATCAGGACAGCACAGCAAGTGACCTAGTCATTGACCAGTGACGTCACGAATCGAAGATAACAGCAAAGGTGATCAACTGCGAAAATAAAGTGGAATTAATGGTTTGAAGATAAAACAGTGCGTAGAATTTTTTTTATATCAGTGCTACAAGTTGAATACTTATATCTGCATTAAGAAAATATTGACGTAAAGATTTTTTAGAACTTATTTGCATAGGAAAAAAGTAAACTTGTAAAATTTTGCATATTATAATATTAACTTATAATAATTTTGATAAATGCGAACAAACGGGAAACCTATGCCCGATTTGCCTGAATATACTTAGTGTCAATCACTTGTAAACGTTTTTGAAATTTATTTTGGACTTAAAAACAGTAAAAAAAAATTCTTTAGCCTCCATTAGTATATTTTTAAATATATTAATATTTTTAAATAAAATTAGACTCATAAAATTTTACATATTTAAATTTTATTTAGAAAAATAATTTTACTAAAAGTGAACAAACGGGGAACCTACGCCCAAATCGCTCGTACACACGAAGTTTCAAACATATGTAAAATTTTATCTTAGCCTTGAAAAAATTCATTAATTTCGTATTTGTAATCTTTTATTTTGTTTAGCATCAACTAATCTACATAACGGCATCTTTATTTAAAAATCAGCTTGGTTCAAAGGAAGGCTTATCAAAATTTTAAAAAGTCTCCTAAAGACAGATTAGTTAAAGAATTATACTTACAAACTATATAAGGGCTGGTAACGCATCCGCATTTTGATTTTCAATTGAAGATAAATGTAGATGTCTATGGGCCACGGCATCCACTTACCATCAGGTGGATTGTGTACTCGTTTGTCACCCAATTTCTATAAAAAAAGAGAAAATTACTTTTTTATTAATCATCCCCTCTTACAACCACAGCATCAAGGAATGCTGCAGGTGCTGGTATTGTCGGCTGATGCCTGGCCCACCCAAGGTAACACACAAGCATCATAACATGTGCACATCACCCAACTGATCTTCTACCAACTAAACAATTACTGCAATACTTTATTATAGCTTTCCTTCCAGACATATTATTTTAAAGTAATATATAAACATAATAAAGAAAAGTTTCTCGAAATGTGTCTGGATTCGATTTTGCCTCTTAAAAGTGAATTATTTTCACTTCCTCTCAAACGATACTCTGTTACATTAATGTTTTCTCTGCTTATTTCAATTCGATACCCTCCGTTAAACCTGACATGTTCACTATAATAGGACCTTGCTTGTTGAATCTGATAATTATGTTTCTAGGGCAATAATATATCTTCACTATATTCTAGACAGGGGAATATAATATAAGTATTGAAATGAGCTGTAATACTAGTAAAATCAGATATTGGTCTATTCATATTCATAATATTTATAAAATCAGATAAATTATTATTTAATGGAAATCGTTCTCTTATTACATTTATGATTTGTTCAGAATCATTCCTGTTATTTAAATTTTATTTAAAAGGATTGCAGCTATGGAAAACATATGCATCATTTGTGGAACAGCTTTATTAAAAAAATGCCGGAATATTTTAAAGTCTCGTTTTAAGCACCCGTTAACAACTTTCACCATCTATCGGCATATGGTCACACAACAACTCCTGTTAGCTTGCTCAGTGGTGAGCTAATGCTCACCCTCAAGCTGGGATTCTGGCATATGTATTCTGCAGCTGCAAGCCTCTAACAGACTAATTGAATCTCTAAATATTATAGCTGTAGCACGAATGAGTCCTCGACCGGGGAAGGACAACGCTCTCACAGAATACCAGCGTGAAATAGTAACATAATGCTGCTGTGTTTCGTATGGTGAGTGTAGAGAACCTTTTTTACTGGAAATGAGACATTTTGCTGCATATTATGTGATGCAACCCTCTTGAGTCCCAGCCAACAGGGATGACAAACATGGTCTGTTGAAGTTGCCTGAAACAACCATACAGCCTTGCCTTAATATAAATGTTTTGGCTCATTATTAGTAAACCCGAGCAAATATATTTTTTACAAAACAGTATAAAATTGCAGTAATAAATTCACTATAACATTGATACCACGACAAAACAAAAAAGAAGTACAAAAATAAGGTTATTATTACCTGCTGTGAGGGATATTCTATTTTCAAGCTCTACATATATTGTTTGTTGCAACTGAGATGGATTCTGTTGTGTTTGCAATAATACACGTTCGTTAGCGAGACAACAACTGATTTATTTCTTTGCATAACTACCTACGTATAGCCCCGACACAGTGGGAAATTGGAAAAGTGCGCCTCACTGCACGGTTAAGTTCTCGTGGGTCTAAGCACACGCAAATTCCGTTGTCCTTTTTTGCGACTGGAACTAGTGGATGCCACCATTGAGTTGGATAAGAAACTTTTCTTATTATACCTTGGTTTTCCATATTTTTAAGCTCATCATAGTCTGATATATTAATTTCATGAACTCGTTTGACTAACCCTAACTTCTTCTTCTTCTCACACGACTGTCGGCCCAGCACGCTTTGACAATGCAAATCGGCAATCGCAAACTTTAAATTATAACACACATTTAAAAAAAACATTGTAAATAGCAAACGCCTCTTACTGGTATTATATTACCACTATACGATTCTAATTCAATGCAATCATTTTTTATTATATTTGAATCAAAACTTAGTTGCCAAAATCTTTCAAAAGATAAAATATTTATATCCGCCTCCGTGTCCAATTTGAAGTTTTCGATACTCTTCTCAAAAGATAATGTTTCGAACCAGCCACCTTAACAACCATCTTGACCATTTATGGTTGATATAAAAAACGATTCACAATCAATAGAACGCGTAACATCTATATTTTGCTTAATGTCATATACACGGTTTATACCGGCCTTATTAATATTTAAATTCTGCTTACATACCCAAGCGAAGTGACCTTTTTTATCACAAATGAAGTGGCATAAACGGCCGGACATCGAGGCATTGCACAGCGCTCGAGTCCACAGCGCGGGCAGCGCAGCGCGGAACCCCGTGAGGCGCGGCCGGCGCCTGTGCGCTGTGCATCGCATTGTCCCTTTAACTCGGCTACTCTCTTGCGAAATTTCTTCGGCCTGGCGCAACTTCACAGCTTTGTCCAGATCTAGGTCCTCACATCTGAGCAAACTGTCCCGGATTATTGTGCTATTTACACCACACATAATTCGATTCTTTATCAGCTCTTCTTCTAAAGTTGCAAACTTACAATTTTTACTCAATAACCGCAACGACGTAACATACTGCTGTATGTTTTCACCTTTCTCTTTATTGCGAGTAAACAATTTGTATTTAAGCAAAGTTATATTAATTTTAGTTCCAAAATATTCATCAAATTTACTCAATATTATTTGCACATCATCATAATCCTCTGCTTTATTGAACGTAAAAGTTTGATACATGTCGATTCCTTCTAAACCAATTAAATTGAGAAGTAAACTTGCTTTTACAGTCGATGTCTCCGAGTGCACACCCGAAGCTTTCACAAATAATATGAATTGTTGTCTCCACCTCTTCCAAGCATCAGACCTGCTGACGGGTCTGCCTTCTAACTGTAATTCTTTGGGTGGAAGCGCGTGCTCCATTTTTAATTGCAAGACACACGTTGTAAAATTATTTTGCAGTTTACTACTTTTCATAAATATTGTACTATTCCTCGATTTTAAGCGTTTACTATGCTTATGACCCCACTTCTGACACCATGTTGTGTTTGCAATAATACACGTTCGTTAGTAAGACAACAACTGATTTATTTCTTTGCATAACTACCTACGTATACAATAATAAAAATACCTACCAAAAATTCTCTCTTACATTAAGGTCACGTTTACGATTCTTCAGAGAACTTCCACAAAGTATGCAAACATGCTTGTAGCTACGGGAAGATGAGGCACCAAGTTCAAAACCGGAATTGACATGCTGTATTGCCAATTGCTGCCAGGCATCACATACGTAATCTTCTTCAGTGATCTAAAATAAGAATGAGACTTGTATTATGATGTATGATTGATAAGAGTTGTATTATGATTATGTATTATTGTTAGTGTCGCAAGCATAAAATGAGTAAACCAATATTTGTATAGAAAGGCTAATCCCTAAACATAAAGACAGTGTGTAAATGTAAGAATGTCATGTTAATGAAGTGATGGATGTATGCATTTGTTTTTAACTTAAAGTCACGTGTTACGTAACAATCGGTTGTGCAACACGAACCGAAATACGATTAAAGGTAAAAATGATTAAAATAATTCAAAATACCATTGTAAATCAATAAATCAATTTTCATTTTCATTGTTAGCTATTATTAGTTCCAGAAAACTTCCATTATTTTCAAATAAAGAAAGAGATAATACAATGTTAGAGTAGTAAACATGTATATTAAAAGAAAAATAAGGATAGCTATTGCTAGAGTGAGAGGGCGATAGCCTCTTATCATATTTTGTAGATAAAAATTGCTTAAAACTTTGTTTAAAAAATGCGATTAAAGTTTTGTTTCGGTCTTAGTTGTCTATTTGTTTAAGATAAGTGTTAATTATGATAAGACCCGTGTAAATTGAACAATATTTGTTAACGTGAGTTGTAATAAAGGTTAAAATTTAAGATTTTAAATATTACCTGCAGAGCAAATATTATAAGCAGAGCTTCCACTTCACGCCGGTATTATGTGAGGTCGTGGTACCACCCCGGTTTGAGCCGGCCCATACGTGCAACAGCAAAGCTGCCGCGTGGCTCTACCACTGTTAAACGTTACCACTATTACGTTGGTAAGACGACCACTCTGCTCACTCACCGTCTCAGAAATCTACCACCTCCGCTGATCCTCAATGGCCAGAAAATCGCGTATGAGAAGGCCGTGACCTACCTTGGGTGCCGGATTGACAGGACGCTGCGCATGACTGCGCACGTCGAATTCGTCGTCCGTAGAGCCAGATGTGCGCGGGCGATGCTCCGTCCAGTCCTGGCATCCAAGCTGCCAACAAGAACCAAACTGAGATCATACAATATGTATATCCGTACAATCATCACATACGCTGCTCCGGCCTGATACGCGCTTCTGAGCGACCCTCTGAGGCGGCGACTGCAGGCCCAGCAGAACCTGACATTTAGGAAGATCGTTGGAGCAGGTCGCTACATCCGGAAAGACGTCATTGCGGCCGATCTGAAAGTCGAGACCATGACAGAATTTGTGGCCCAGCTGGCGCGCGGCATTTTCGACCACGCCGAACGGGTCACATGAACACCTCAGCGGCTTCGCGACGTTGCAGACACGGCCCCCGGACGGGCGACCTTATGCAAGAGAACTCCTCTCTATATAGATTAGAGAGTCGAGTAACAACCCACAATGCCGCAGATAGGCCAACTTCGACCATATATATCACAACCTCCTTTTTTCGTAGTTAACCGACTACGGAAATAAGTTTCAACCGACTGCGGGCTAATCCGCTAAACACCTACAACGCCTGAAAAGGCTCCCAGGACTGGGCCATAGCTGTGGGCCATGAGGAAGGTCCGGGCAATGGGGGCATACCCCGAGGCCCGAGACCTGCATGGCATATTATGCCTTGTAGATGACACCACAGCTCGCAATTCGTTCGAGATCTCCAATACAGTTAAGTTCGAGAAAATCTCTGGTTCAATATCAAGATTCAAAAAGTTCCCCCGTTATCACATTTCTCAAGAATTTTCAAGAAAATCGCTGTTTCATTCCCAGTGTTGACCCTAAAGTTAGGGAAAGTGAAGGGACTGTATATGTCCACATATTTGATGTCTAGACCGGGACCTAGCGTGGACCCGTAATCTCAGGCATCAACCACCTTTTAAGAAGAGGCGTGTGTTTTTCTGAAGTAGGCGTTATCGAAGAGTGCGTCCACTGCGTTGTCTCGAACCCAACTTAGTGTGACTTACTCGTAGATCGACGAGTAAGGAACTGGAAGACTCGCAGGATTGCTACTGTAACAGCCGGCGTGAGGGATCACAAACCTTCTTATTATGTTAGTGTAATAAAACAAGTAGGTATGTAAATACGTACTATTATTGAAGAATTCCACTTGCAGATTTCAGACATTAACACATGGCAATCGCACGCCTAGTTGTCTTTGTTGTGTAGTTTGCATGATGTGTCACAACTATCTAAGATGTGAAAAAATCAGTCCGTCGAACAATACCGAGGTAAAAACAACGGAAGAAAATGACAATAAAGGCGCGAATCTACGAAAACAGACTAAGCGATGACAAATGACGTTCAGTTGTACATATGTAATTAAACAAAACGATTAGCTTACTATGACCTACATAATTATTTTTATGACAAGAATCCAGTACTATAATAATGTAGACATCAAATCAACTACAATAATAAATTAGTATAGTAGTTGATTTGATGTCTACATTCTAATTAAATCGAACTTAAATTAACAAATATTCATAAAAACGTATAATTATAGTCTTTGAATACCAAGTCCTTTCATACACGAAATGAGTCATCATTAGGTGCGTTCTGAAACTATCATATGAAATAATTTTGAAGTTACAAAAATAGAAATAAATGGATAACGTTTTTTTGTGGCTACTAATAGAGGTATTCTTGTGTCTTTTAAGACCTTAAACAATAAGGATATTTTACATAAATATTTCATATTGGGACGTTGTCATTTCGTTGTCTGGAACGATTTGGCCACCCTCCTTTTATATAAAAAGATTTTTGTAAGAACAAGAAAATTTCAAATGTGTTTCAAATATGTTCAAATTAAAAAAGTGCGTAAGTCTGATAGATTTTAAGTTAAGGTGCATAGTCGTTTTTGTATCCTAACTCCATAATTCTCTCAGAAATGAGAGTATATCTACGACCAACAGTGGAACCTTGTACACTGTTACTGTAAGTGCTGCATTGGAGACCCTATATCTCCGTTTTTACTAGATATAAAAATCTTAAAAGAATTTTTCTTTTCACTAAAAAATACAGATTTTAAATATTAGTGGTTGATAAACACACTTGTGATTAATGTTTACTGTGTCTTACATCATTAGAATAAATCCTCAGCGTTTCTCTCGGAAGGCATGCACTACATTGAAGATTACGGTTCTGTAAAGTGCCTTGCGGAGTTGTATTATGTGTGATATAAATTCACGTGAGCTCGTTCTCTTGGCTTAGTTCCATGAAACCGTTTGAAAGAATTAAACAAGTAAGTGCAGTAGTTTAACGCTAATAGTCTACAAAAATGTTGTCGCTGTTTTAAAAAAAAATCAAGCCTAAATATAAGAAATATGTTTAATGCTTTGACAAGATACAAAAAGTTAACTTAAAACTGTATTTACTCGTATTAGGAAAGTAAGTTGTGTTTTAGCAGTGAAAAGATATAAAAGATTCATTTCGAATATAATTATTTATTTGAGAATACTGTTGTTTCTAAAAGAAATTTTTGACAAAAAGTCCTGATACAAATAATGGTAAAGAAATCTCTTAAAATGACTTTCCAGCAAAAACATTTGCATAAAATATTCATGTTATTTCGTGGTAGAGCTATGCCGCAACTGCATTATCGTTACGACCTGAATGCTCGGTCTGGGTATATATGAATAACTTAATGCTGCTGTGCTGTGTATGGTCAATGTAGAGAACCGGAGAACTTAAACAAAAAAACTGATATAAAGGCGAACTTAATGCCGAAAAGGCATTCTCTGCCAGTAAACCTATGGTAATTTGGTGAGAGCTATGGGTAGAGCCGCAACAGAAAAAAATTACTTATTTACAAACCTTTTAAAAAACGCATGATATAAATATATAATATAAATATGTCACTTTATATATTATATGTGTACACTTATTCACACTAATACATGTATGTACAAATAAATATAAATAAAAACTTGAGATGTGTCAAGGGACACCCGGATGGAACGAAGTTCCTATATATATATATATATATATATATATATATATATATATATATATATATATATATATATATATATATATATATATATATATATATATATATAACTTCATATTTTATTATTTTATTTTATAGACTTCGTAAACGCAACAGCGTATGGGTTATAACACGCACGGCTCGCTAAATACATATGCATTGATATTATAATACTAAAATATAATTTGTTTTTAAATTTATTAAATTTATGACGCGTACACCGGCTAAACACACAATAATGGAGAGATTATAACGCGTATGACTTGGTTAGCACAATAGTAAAGAAAGGTTATAATGCGTACTTGCTAAAAGTACATAAGCATTTATTATTGTCTGTATAAAATCTCTACTTACCTAACTCCATCAGCAATATCAGGAACTTGTGCAGAAACACTGTCAGGATTCATTATTGTTATTATTTATTATGTACAAAAAACCTGTATACACTTAACAAAAATAATCATCGCGACACCACACTGCTAAATTCGAAATAGAAAGATGAAACGAAAATAACTGGCTTGCTTTCTATGAGAGAGAGAGAGACACAGACAGTATATATATATATATATATATATATATATATATATATATATATATATATATATATATATATATATATATATATATATATATAAACATACTATACTAATAAAATGCAAACATTCTAATATAGGGAATTATATCTAATATCGTCTAAATACCAATGCTATTTCAAATGGGGAGACGCTAAATCTTGTCAATACCACCATTTTTCTTGGAATCACACTATGTAGACGCGAAGCTTGTACAGAGCTCCCATATATTATCAAAACTAGCAAGCAGACTTATTTCTACAGCATATGCTGTAAAAAAGATTAGAAATCTTACTAATATTGACACAGCTAGACTGGGTTACTTCAGCTATTTCCATGGCATAACCTATGGTATTTTACAACTACACTGAAATTATAATTGTGTTGCAGAAGAGAGCTATAAGATTCGAATCAATCAATCTATGCCTTAAATCTAAAAATCAGTCAGAGAAAAAGTAGGTAATATGTTAAATTTGGTTTCTCAATACGTTTTTGAAAATGTACATAAAACAATAAAAATAAAAGAAGAAAATTTTACACAAGTTAGTGATTCATTTTGTTAATACTAGGAACAGACACAAGATTTTTTTAAATACCTGCTGGGTTTCTTGCTGGTTCTTCCAGGGCAGAGGTTTTTTCTCTCACCATTGGTTTATAAAAAAATTGATATCCAGTAAGTATTTTATAACTTAAACTGAATAAAAAAGTTTCTGTTTATGTAAACTACATAAACCAACAATATTAAGGTGTAATTTTATATGATGTGTCACAGACTTACGTTTAAAGTTATTTATTGAAAAAGCATTTTTTAAATCTCGTGAATGGTTATACCAAAGTATAATTGATGAAATCGTAAAGGAATCCGAGTAGAATGTACATAGTGAAAGTTTTGTAATCTAACGAAATTAGCCTAAGAATGAAAAACAATCTTTCAGATAAGCTGAACAAGAATTGTGAAGAATACCATGGTTGCATTTTGATTCTTTATCAAGGATTTTGCTGTTGTCTTTTGGAAACAGCATCCACTTACCATTAGATGGACTATGTACTCATTTATCTCCCTTTCGATCCGGTTGTTGTCAGCGTCTGAAGCAAAATCGACCTAGTAGCGATGTGGTTTAGCAATGAGATGCGGCACTTAGGGCTGCGGATTCAAATCCCTCACGGAATGAGTAACTAGTATGGCTTGCGAATAATTGGTCCGGAATTGGAAATTTGTTCTTGTAAAATTTATGTATGTGAACATTTTTTAAAGGGAAAAAGGAAAGACTATATGACAATTACTAATTATTTCGCAAACATTTGTTACAGACATTATATATGTATTTTTATATGTGTGTTTAGTTACCACTTAAAATCAGCTTTGTGGGGTGTGTTGTGTTGAATGATGACCTACTTTGACAAGACTTATGACCTACAAGTACATTTTTATTATAATTTATTTTCTACCGGTAAGTGAAGTGTAGACTCTTCATTACATGAAATTACGAGCTGCTAAGGTACGCAGGAAGTTCAATGCAGGTGTCTCAGGACCGTGCTTTGTGACATAACCTGGGGTGGAAATGTGAAGGGCTGTAGTGATCATAAAATACTATAATACGAAATAAAATAGCTGTCAACCTTATTTTGTGCAAAGACCGGTGTCGCCGGGAGCACACATAAAAGCAATTACGTCGTATTGTCACTACTATAAATCCGATTCGCTGTATTGACAGACTGAGCGAATTTACACATTTTAGACTTTTGATTAATGTTTTTGACACATCAATTTTTCTTTTTTTTTGTTTCTAATATTTACAAAATATAAGTAGTTTTGACTCACTGGTTATACTGTTCTTTCGACACGTAATTATTGCACAATTTTCCATTTTTTAAAGAAATTGCATGCAGCGACGCTTGACACGATTGATTGTGTTGACATTTATAGGTGTGAATTGACATATTAGTGATATGTTAGTGGCTACACGGGCTCCGCCCACTCCCCCTTTCTATATGTACTTTAATATTCTATGATAGTGATGATGGTGATAGTTTATAATACAAATGTATTTTTATGAAAAGGGAAACTAACGACTGAACGACCCACCTTATGTTAAGTGAATATCGTCATTCGTGAATATGTGAAACCCCAGGAGAAATGCAGCTGTGTTGTGTTGTATTCTTCAACGGTTTGTGTCAAAAAGTTTTCGTTATTTCTTTCTTTGTACTTCATATTTCTTTTCTTTAGTTAATACAAGCAATTTGCCGATGCTCTTGAACCATTTGGGATAGTTATTTGTAAGCTCTACTATTAATTGTCTTTAAAGCTACTCCAAAACAACATGAACAAATTTCTGTAACGTGTACAAAAAGAAAAACATGTACATGAAACGCTTATTGAGAATAATGATAAGTATAAAACAAAGGAAATACGTGACATGTGGGATGATGTCTCAGTAGTTCATTCAAGCGGTAGCATAATGATAACGTCCTGCTACAGAGTAATGTAAGTCAGAGAATTTTTGCCGGAACTTGACCACCAGCGGATTGCTGCTTCTGTATTATTTTTTTATTAATAGTTTGAATTTACAAAAGATTAAAAATAAAAGAAAATTATAGCCTAATACGTCCTGCTCCTGAGTACAGGAGCAGGACTATCCTTCGTTTCTGATAATGACGTGAATAAATAAAAAGGTAAACAATGGCTGGTTTTTGGCTGGTATCGCAAACTATCGTAGCATGCGACTCTACCCTTTTTTTTGTATGTGGATACTTTGTAATGTTTCGTTTCTACGTAAATGTATAGAATAGTTGATTTTAATTAACTATAAATTTACTGGGAGCTATAGAAATTTAGTTTTTGATAAATAAAGTGATAACAATGAAACAAGTGCTCCGATGATGGTGTAAAACTCAACATAATGTATCATATTATTAGAACCGAAAACTTTCTGCTCATTTTACATAATCGTTTTCTATGCCTAGAAGACTGTAGTAAATTAGATGATATAAATTTAAAGCTTGTAGAAACTGCCTTAACGACAAGCTTATGAAAAGTTTTGTAAGACCCGTCGCAGAAAAACAAAAAAAATTTTCGAACACACTCTCAATCCATTGGATATTAGAAGGGAAATGAAGTCGCAGTCTTCCGTAGATTTTAAAGGATACAGACAACTGAACAAACGGATCTCCAAATGCATGCAGCAGGACTTGAGAAATTTTAATACAGATCATATTAATGAAACATTTGAGCGAAACCAGCCACACCGCTGCATTGGAAGATGTTTTCCAGGTACTCGATTGGAAAGTAGGCGATATTAACATCAATGGTGAGTACATAACTCACCTTCGTTTTGTCGACGATATACTCATCATGGCAGAAACTCTTGAGGACTTAAGCACTATGCTCAATAACCTCAACAGTGTCTTTCACCGGATAGGTCTTAAGATGAACATGGACAAAACAAACGTCATATGTAACGTCCATATTACACCTATTCCTGTAGTTGATGGGAGCACTAATCTCGAAGCATTTCACGAGTATGTTTACCTGGGACAAATAGTCCAACTAGTTAAGTCGAATTGCAACCGAGAGGTCAATCGACGGATTGAACTCGGCTTGGCAGCGTTCGGTAAATTACGATACTTCCTCTAGTCAGCAATACCTCAAAACATTAAAACAAGGTTTTACAACAAGTGCGTATTGCCAATAATGACCAAATATGAAAATTGATGCGTGGTAGACTTATATACTAGGATATTTGCAGTGGAATCAGAGTTACAGATATAACCCAACAGAAGCTGTAGTGGCTATGGGTTGGCCATATAGCTCGAAGAACCGACATCCGATGGGAAAGAAAGGTTCTTGAATGGCTGCCTCGTATCGGCAGGCGAAGTGTAGGATATCACTCCTCTAGATGGAGTGACGAAATGGTCAGGCATACATAAAGTCGATGGATGCAGGTAGCTCGGGACCGTGTTTTTTTGCATTCCTTGAGGGATGCCTATGTTCATCAGTAGGCCCTGTTGCCGACATATTTTTTTACAAAGTCGATGTAATTAGGAAGTATGTGTATGTTTATATGAATAGGTTAAATAAGTGATATCATAAAATATTATCTCATATTTAGTATAACATATAAGTGATTTGGTCTAGTATTGTAAGATTACATTAAAGCTTAGATTGCTTATATGGGAAGGCCATATAGCTTGAAGGACCAAAAACCGATAGGGAAGAAAGGTTCTCAAGTGGATTTTTACTGGTAGGCGAAGTATAGGGCGTCCCTCTACTAGGTAGAGTGACGACTTGGTAATACATGCAGGAAATCGATGGATGCAGATGGTGCAGGTCCGTGCACTGTGGCATTCTTTGAAGGAGGTCTAGTTGCGGCAGTGGACTTGGGAAGTGCTGTAATCGTGATGATGATGCTAACAATTATGTAAGTTGTTAGCTCAGAACCGTGCTTTGTGCAGAACACAGCCGTGTTTCTATGGGGATTTTCAGTAGTGATCTCGTAATGTGGTAATGAAACATAGTTTCCAGGGCAAATTCATTGCAAAATATTTATGTTAGGTTTTACTGATACTATCCACTACGTAGTACTATGAAGTACTAGTAGTAGTAACTACTTTTCATATCATTCAGTGGGACTAATAAAAGTTGCTTAAGAATACAACCTCGAAAAGTTAAATTCCGAAGACACAGGTCGTAACATTAATAATAAGTACCTGATCCATTGAATTAAATCCAAGAGAATTGAATTTAGTATAGGTTATGTAAAAGAATCCATTACGTTGTCATTATATTGTAGGTGACGCCTATGTGTCATATCAGAAAACTCTTACGGTATTCACTAAATGACAGTTAAACTACCTGGTTTACGCAAGGTAGATAATACCCAGACCGGCGACGACCGACGCGACGCATCAAAGCCGTGTAATGTCTACTACTGCGATTATTAGTGCGTTTCTTTTTTTATATAGAATAAGAATGACTAACGAGCATAAATTCCACCTGATAGTAATTGGATGCTGTGGCTAACAGACACCCACCTCGGTCCTGGATTAAATATAATAATGCAGCTGCGTTTTCTGCGGTTTTACTTCTGACAACTAAGATGAAATGCCTCGTTTTTACCAAAAAGCGTCTCCAGCGATCTACACTCACCACACGAAACGCAGCAACGTTAAGCTGTTATTTTAAGCTGGTCTTCATTCAGAAATACGTAGTGGTAAAAAAATGTACTTTTAATAGTATATTGTAACAGTGACAGCCTAATAAAAGTTCACTACTGAACAAAGGTCATTCCCGTAGATTGTCTTATAGGAGGGAAATTTACCATAGTTGCCACTCTTGGCTAGTAGGTTGACAACTGAAATTTTACATTATAAGTCGTTATTAAGAAGGCGCTGCTGCCCATATCCTGACTTGTAGCCCTCTGTGCCCTTTAACGAGTCTCACTTTAACTCACGGGGTGATATGGGCTAGTGGATAGTATTACACAGTTTAATAATATAATCTATTATTATAACTTTTCATAAAATATTTCGACAAAAAGGCAAGTTGGGTGGGTAAATAATTTATAATATTATGCTCTACAATATACGAGTATTTCATCCAATTTTTTGCTCTATCGTAAATATTTTATGGCAAATTTCTTTACGACGTTCCTTGAAAGCGGATAATAGTCGATTTTCACCCCTCATCACACTCTAATTGTGCTTCATAATATGCGATCCAATGATTTAACGAGTTGGTTTCGTTTTACTAGTCCGTTAAATCACGTGCATTTTATTTATTCGGTTATAAAAAACTCTTTTTATTAAAAAATGGTGACGAACGAGTACACGGTACACGTGATAGTAAGTGGATATTGTGACCCGTAAACATCTACATTTAACTTCGATTAAGAATCATAATACATATTAGTTGTCACCCTATCATGAATAAGATTATTCTTATTAGTTAAAAATATCTCTAATTGTCTGCGATCACTATACGACACACAGCAACATTAGTTTATTTGTTGGTTTTTTTTTATACAAGAGGGGGCAAACGAGCATACGGTTCACCTGATGTTAAGTGACTACCGCCGCCTATGAACAGCCGCAACACCAGAGGAAATGTAGGTGCGTTGCCGGGCCTTTAGAAAGGAGTAAGCTCGTTTCTTGAAAGTACCCAGGTCGTATCGATACGAAAAAATTGCCGGTGGTAAACTATTCCACAGAGAGCTCGTATGTGGAAGAAAATTCCTAGTGAAACGTACAGTGGTGGACCGCCAATTATCCAGATGGTTTGGATGGTATTGGGAGGTTTGCCGCGTAGTGGGCTCATGAAATTTGGCGGCTGGGATTAATCCGACCAATTCCTCAGAGCACTCCCCGTGATAGATGCGATAAAATACGTAAACAGATGCAACATCTCTTCGCAGCGCCAGTGTATCGAGCCGATTGGAAAGCACTCGGTCGTCGATGATTCGAGCTGCTTCGCGCTGGATGCGGTCAAATATAAGGAGCTGGCACTGGGGAGCTCCAACCTAGAGATGGGAACAGTGTTCCATGTGCGGCCAAACCTGCGCCTCGTAAAGTTGCAGGTGGTGTGCCAGCATAAAATACTGTTCCGCTCTGCTGAGTACGCCTAGCTTTTTAGAGGCCAATTTGGCCTTCTCTTCCAAATGACTACGAAACTGCACGTCACACGATATGACGACGCCGAGGATTCCGATATTGGCTGAGGCAAAAAGGGCAGTACCTTGAAACTGAGGAAATACGACAAACGCGTTCTTTTTAGCGGTTAACGCGGAAACTTGTGTCTTCTGGGGGTTAAACTTGACTAGATTTAGTCGCACCCAATCCGAGACTCTGTTCAGCAAAGACTCGACTTCAGAACAAGTTTGTCCTGATACTCGGACACGTTTTCCAGAGAAATATTGGCACGGCCGGGGTAAAGAGCATCAACAGTGCTGTCATCTGCATAGCAATGAATGTTACGGGTTTTCAACATACCATTGATATGCAGAAGAAACAGCGTTGGCGATAGCAGCCTTGTGGAACACCAGCATTATTAGACCTGTAATCGGAGCTCGCACCGTCTACAATGACCATGATTCTCCGATTTGGAAGAAAGCTGGTGATGCATTCGCACAATTTCTCGGGAAGCCCATAGGAAGGGAGCTTCGAAAGAAGCGCTTTGTGCCAAACCCAATCGTAGGCAGTATCGCCGCCCCCATCTATGAGTCAGGTAAATCAGGAGATCACCAGCTGATCGACCACGACATAAACTGTATTGGCGATCACTAATCAGCAGATGATCCTCAAGGTACCTCACGAGGTGGCAGTTTACAATGGACGCCACTGTTTTGGAAAACAAGGAGGTAATGGTGATGGGCTTGTAGTTGGACGGGTCGCAGTAGTCGCTTTTTTTAGAGATCGGGTGGACGAAAGCTGTCTTCCATAATTTTGGAACTATGCCTAGTGAGTAGGAGTACCGAAAAAGACGTGTTAAGACCGGGGCCAACTCTGCAGCACACGTCATCAGCACAACTGGGGGATACCGTAAGGCCCACTTGACTTGTGGATGTCCAGGGAGAGGAGTGCTTTGCGAACCGAGCGCTGTGTGAACCGCACCTCCGGCATGGAGCACTCACACCGTGGGATCGTCGGCAGCGTACTACCCCCGTCATCTAGAGCCGAGTTGGACGCAAAGAAAGAGCCTAGAAGATCGGCTTTCCCCTTTAAGGCATGGGTCAGTGAGTCGTCCTCCCTGTGCAGAGATGGAACAGATGGCTGACAGAAATTCTCTTGAACAGCCTTGACGAGAGACCAAAATGCACGGGTTTCAGAAGAAAGGCGAACTAGTATCTCATCAATTCTGCCTATGTGCTCTGACTTTGCCTTGGCAATGACTCTTTTAAAGGATCTGAAAGCAGAATTATACTTATTTTCTAGAGCGCTGGTGTTTACATCCCAAGACATCAGCCCGGGCTTGGTAGCACTCCTGCTTATAGCATGATACTGTTTTACAGGAGTGATCAAACCTGGATGCTATTCTATGATAGTGTGTCTCTACCTCGGTCAAGCCGACCCATTCGTAATGCAACCGTAATATATCATATTATCTGAGTTATAAATATTATAACTTAGTCAGGATAATGTCTGGACAATTCACACCGTGGTATTTTTTATAAGAGAATGTTACTCCCACACTAAGAATTGCTCACGCGTCGTTTGGACGGTTATTACACACAAATTGCCATAGATAAACATCCATTTAACCGACAGAGACCAACGCATATAGCTCGAAAAACTGACACACGATGGAGAAGAACATTTCTCAAGTAGCAACATCATACCGGTAGTGGGATCGTACGACCCCCTCTAGATGGATTGATGAACATTGCAGAGAGAGAGCGAGAGAGAGAGAGAGAGAGAAAGAGAGAGCAGAAGAGATGCAGAACAGACCGTGATTTGTGGCATTCCTTGGAGGAGGCCGATATATTATATGTATATCGGCCTCCTCCAAGGCCAAGCATTCCAATTACATTTACTAATGACAAAACTAATAACAAGAATTATTTTAAAAGACTAGTTCGAGAATTCTGTCGTAAGAATAATACCACCTGACTATCCGACTATTGTTTTTTTTCTCTTTCACTTTATAAGTAATATTTTGTATAATGTATTTCAATATGTATTGTGTTATTTTATTTTTGTCTCATAATATTTTATTTACTTATAGTTTTGTATAGAAGCACCCGTTTGTATATATCTATTTGTCCTATATCATATATTAAGTAAGTATGTATATTTTGCTAACTATACATCTTTTCTATTCGTTTGCATTTTATTTTGTTTTATATCCTTATTATTTATTTATATAGTGGTTGATTACACCTGCCACAGTTTCTCTAATCATCCAGGGTTGACTGGCAGAGAATGCCATGAGGCATTAATTCCGCCCTTTATATCCCTTAGTATATAGGTGTATAATAAAGATTTAATAAATAAATAAAATATATTCAGCAGTAGACTTGTGATTGGTATTAATAATGACGATGAGAATGATGAAACATCCAAATCCGTAATAATATTATTTGAAGGCTATGCGGAGGAGATCAGTTTCGTGTTTAAATATGCGGCCTGAAGAGCCGCAACCAAATCCCAAGCCATCGTACTCTATGGATGTGATTAAAGACTACTTTCAATAATTTGTGTTTTTGAATGAAGTGAATGGTACAAATAGATTTATTTTTATATTCACAATATAAATAAAAATCGTATAATATTTTACAAATTATATTGTCTGACTAAAATTTTTGTCGCCAAAACTGCTCTCTTTAATATTCTATTATATAATTATATTCGTTGACACGTCCTCTGTGTTTGTATACTATGTAGTCATGAATTGGAGTTTTGGCAGCAACTTGGCCGTAGACGGATTGTCGCTCCTGTTTTGTCACTTTGATTTTGATTCGTAAAAGTGATGTGATTTTGTGAATTAAGTGTCCGCGCGTGTGAACTATTAGAGAAAACGACGAAACAAGTGCTTTGATGTCGATATAAACCTAAAGTTATTTTGATCGCTTAGGCGCCTTATGAACTTGAGTGGCTGTCGTCATTAGCTGTCTGCTAGGTTGAGCTGTCGTCAAAATCTCCCAAGGGCTTCGCAATGTGACGCATCAGCATATTGTGAAGAAAAAGAACATAAAATGAAGATTCCTAAGGAAAGGGTAGGCTCAGAAGGTCTAGACCAGAGCCGTATAGCCAGTTAATAAAAAAAAAGTAATGAATTGACGGATCGAATCACAAGAGTTTTTACCTTCCGGGGAAAAATAATATTTTACTGGTATCCCAAACTATATGAACTCCCACTGGCAACACTATACACCTCATGTCATTGTGAATTTTTCATGTGGAATCAGCGAGTCGACCTTTAAAATTAAAAAGTTTAAAATTGGTTTCTAAGTTAAAGTTCTTAATATTATTACGAGCAACATGTGAAAGCTTACTTGTTTAACACTCATAAACGTTTTGGACGATTGAAATGTATGTAATTTAAATAACTTGTAGGTTAGATTAATTAAAACAAGAAATGTGAAACCTATATTTGAAACAAAACGAGCATCTGTAAGTACATAATTTTTCAATAATCTTAATATGTATATTGCATATATGTATTGAATACGTATATTGCATAAGTATTTTAAAAAAAACCTGTAGGGTAGATCAATAAAATAGCAATATAAAAGCAATGTATGAGACAGAGCAAAAGTCGGTACATTACATATTATCTGTCTTGCGGTTCCACGATAGGGCATACGAGACTTTGAATTCTACTTTATATGAATATTCATACATTTATATTTACTACCAAAATATGTATAACATAACTGCTTACATTGTAATAGAAGTTCAATATAATATCCGTGTATGAGACAGAACGAGAGTCTTTACATCACATATTAGCCTGTATATCACATACACAATTACACAATATGATTTATTAGTGATATGTAATTACAAAGTAGTATCTCATTATACGAGAGTTATTAAAAAAGGCTGGAACATTCATACTACGTAGCAAAGGTGGTGGTGGAAAAATCTGTATATAAATTTGATAGCTTTGAATTGTATTGAAAAATTCATTTCGAATCTGATATTTGGATTTGCAGTTGTTATCGCACCCCTTATGATAAAAACTTGGATACCTTTATTGATAGATTAGAAAAATTGGGCGAATACCTTTTTAATTAAAATGTATTATGAAGAAGAGTGAATTTATGAATATTTTGACCAGTTTCAATAATTGACAACTTATTTCTGGTGCTACTTTTATTTGAAACAATTCGAGCTCGAGAATATTGTTACCAACATACCTAACGAGAAAATAGTAAATTTTAATACAGATCATAATAAATTATCAGATGGACGCGCGGCAAAATTACGCAATATTGTGGTCCACCATATTAAATTTGTTGTTTATGTGAAAAAAAAAGCTTTAAAAAAATAAATCACTATTTTCATCATCATTCATCAATTCAAATCACACAGACAGAATTTGATTAATTGTGATTGTAATTCAGTGGATATAAATACCTTTTTAAGCGGATTTAAACCCTTGTTTGATGAATGTTTTACAATAAAAATTAAATAGTATATACTAAGAAACAGAATAATTTACGATGGATTACCAAAAGTATTAAAATATCAAGCCAAATAAAACGGTTTCTTTGCACAGGAAAACGATGTCATAATGACAAATCCATCGTAAGGTACCATTACAAATATATTAAAATTTATTGGAAAATAATTAGACCAACAAAAAAAATTAATACAGTTCCAAATGAGAGAGCTCTTCCAAAAAATATACAAAAGAATATAGCTGACGTGAAGCACAGACGCTCCGGGAAGTCTGCAGTCTGTGAACATGTTCAAGATCGTCCCCACCATTACATCAGATTTGATAAACCACAAATCCTCGCAAAAGAACACCGATTCCTACCAAGGATGATACGCGAGGCTATTGAAATTAAAAAACATCCTAATTTCAATAGGATGTTTTTTCAATTAACAAAATTAAACCCAAACCCAAGCATACCACTGCAAGACTTCAAGATACTGTAAGTTCGTTTTGCGTAAATCGGACCAAAAATTAATATTCAAAAACTGAAGGTAGCCGGACTAACTATGACATTGGAACGTCAAACATCTCAGTCTCCGCCCGTGACCATGGTTGCTGTAAAGCACCCGAAACGTCGGGAATTAAAAATAAGTAAAATCAGTTAAATAAACGCGATATAATCCGTAAATTTAGTTTTATTCAAGATACAAAACAGTATGAAACTCTAAACGTACATAGGAAACTAACGGAAAACATATAAACCCAACAAATGCTAAAGGTGTCCAAAAATATTGTTCATGAATTAGCTGTAATTGATGATATCTTTGTTCACCAATTTGATTACAGTATCAATAATCTTCCACAAATCGAGTCGTAAATGGCATTACACTAAGACCAACATCTGAAGATGAAATATGAAAAACACAAAAATTGTGACCAAGAAATCTTGCATCTTTGATGATATCCCCGTTACCATAATAAAGGAAAATATAAATTTTCTCGTCAAATCATTGCATTGTTTCTTTAGTAAGTGCGTAGAGAATGGCATTTTCCCAAATTAACTGAAAATTTGAAAAAGTCGTACCTGTCCATAAGAAGGGATCGAAATCGCATGTTTTTTAATTATCTTAAAAAATATGTTATACAAGAGTAATTCAAAAATAATTAAAAGTTCCTGCTGATAAAATATTATTATGTTGACGAGTTTCTACATCTATTGCTAATGTTGTTATTTAATCATCAATGTTTTGAGATTTTGATGACATTTTAATAATAATCGTAATTATTTCGCAAAAATGTTATGAGGTTGACTTGTAATTTTTATTGTAATATTATATACTTGCAAATTTGATTTTAAAGTATTTTAATTGCGTTTTTGCATAAATTATTCAACACAATTTTACAGTTCGCAGTAAATAAAAATAAATGCTGGAAACGAAGTATACGAACTTAGTGCCTAGGGATGAAAATGTATTTGCATTTTGGTTCTTAATCACGGATAGATATAAATGTCCATGGCCCACAGCATCCACTTACCATCAGGTGGATTATGTGCTCGTTGGTCGCACTTATACTATAAAAAATAAAATTACTGTGTTATTATTGTACTAATTTGCCTTTGCATTGTTGTAAGCGAATTTGAAAAGCATTCTTTTGAAGAAAGGATACTAAAAATTAGATGGCTATTGTAAATATAAGATGCTTGTACATAAAGAGCTACTTCAGACTTTTTTAATTATGTATGTATGTTAAATTGTAACCGTTGGGGCAATATAATCTACTTTTTTCTTGCCTCTTCTTCTCATAAAGTCCCCCGCTGTGAGCACTTGTTGAAGCGATGGCTTAACTTTTGACTTTCAAAAATTTGTTGTATTTTTAATAAAATATTCGACTTTGATTTTGACTTTATTTTAAATCTTAGCAAATAACAGATATTTTTAATATTTTTTCTTATGATTACTAATTAAATAAATAAAAACTTGTAACTTTAATTTTGCCAATAAATTCCTAGAAATGAACAGTGGTAATATAGTATTTTAACTATCTCTCATTTTAATTTCATGGTGTGGTCCTCGCAAAACTCTCCATTGTGTTTAAAATTATTATATTTTAACTTGTAAATTTAACATTTTAGTTTGGTGAAAAATGTCACAAAACCCAATTTTTATTTTACTCTTTTATTACTATGTCACAAATGAATCATTGTCATTATCGTAATCATCATCATCACCATTATCACTTCCATCATTATCGTTATCAATAAAGCCGCCACAACATGCTGAATCTCAAGTAAATAGTAAATATCAGAAAAATAGTACTATTTATGTTAACTAGTTTTGTTCCAACAAACAAAATTATGTGAAGCACTTTACCAATTATGCCCCGTGGAATATAAAATACAAATTTATCACGGGGATGTATAAGAAGGATATTTATATCATCATAATATATGCATGAAAATTTTATTTACTAAGGCGAATTTTCTCTTCGTTTCTTCTAATAATTTAGAAGGTGCATTTTGTATACATAAAATACAATTTGGCACAAGGCTCTCTGATTCTATTTGATAGTAAGCACTCACTTTCTATTTATGAAAGTGTGGGTGACGATTGAGGACATTAATACGTATTACCTCAGTAACGAAACAGAATTAATATCCCTTATTTCCCCTCAGGTCTAATTAGTATGTCTGGTTAGCAGCTAAAAGAGTCAACAGTTTGTTTAATTGCTTTACGAAACACATCTGCATTGTGTTGCTTTTACCCTTCTGTATGAACGTACGTGTAGTGACGGCGTCGGTTAATACACCAGCCCATTTTCGTCCAATGCGTGCCGCAAGATGTGACATACATGTTCAGCTGTGAATTTTGATTTCATCCTGTGCCTTGGAATGCATTTAAAGCCTAATCCTGGATCTGATCTCTTTCTGTCGTGGCATATTACCGTCCTATCGGACCATGAATATAAATCTGTCCTGCGCAGATGGCTAATCAACATTGAGACCGGCAGCCGTAATCGAAATCGGTCTGGAGGACATTATTTGATGACTACCACGAACGAATATATAATGCGTAGAGTACAACATAATATTTATATTTTAAAATGAACTTCCAATATCCATGTATACTTTAGAGTTATCGTGTAAGGCAATTTGTCTTCTTCGTGCGTTAAAATATACACAAGCGTTAAACTAACGCTGATACTAAAGTAAATTTCCCTGGAGTATTCCTACGACCATGTTTAAAACGGCTCAATCTCTCGGCAGCTTTAATTCATGTTCACATTGAGTTTGGTTGACTATAAAATATAATACATTATTAGATATAATATATACAATTTTTTAATTATTAGAATTGCCTAGTTTAATGATCAAATCGTGATGCTATATTGTAAATTAGAATATTTTAATTCAAAATTATAAAAATCCAAATTGGAACAACCGGCGCATGTTGTAAATTATGACATAATATGGACCTAAGACGTGGTCTTTCATTACTGGCCGTAAAAGAAAGCTAAAAGTTGCTCAGCAATTTATGCTTGGAGTTTTCTGCGTTATAAGAGATACATGATCCATGGATGCAGGTAGCTCAGAAACCGTGGTTTATTGCTTTTCTTGGGGGAGTTTTAGTTTCAGCAGTAGACTTTTGAAGGGATATAATGATGAAAATTGTTACATACAAACGTATTCCTTAGTTTTCTCTGGTGGTAATGAATGACAAGATGTTTTGTTGTAACCTCCCGATGGCTACCCATTCGAGTCGAATCTGTACATTGTCATCTCGGTCGAAGTCGGACTTACCTAATGGTACAATTTGGCATAGCTAAACATACTCGTTAAAAAATTTGAACATATTGCACTCTACAGATACCTAATTAGGTGTGACAACTTCAAACAAAGGATACTACAGTAGCGTTGTCACCTCTGAGGACTAAGATGGAACGCCCCGCAATCTGCAATTGAACTTACGCTTTATAACTTTCAAACTGTAACACACCAGTTCAAGCTCTGCTGTTTAGCGGTAAATTAGGCAAACATAGGTAGAAGTTAATTAAAAAAAAATGAAAAGTTATTTACATGTAGTTTTTAAGATTTGAGTTTCAAAGGGTGGGTTGCTAAATCAAAAATTATAATGATAGTATTACAACGGTTGCAAAAAGAAAGCGGTTTAAAACCCCATTTCTTAAGTTTGTATAAAGTTCGTTATACACTAAAATACTCTCAAAAATACTTTTTATTTGAGAAAAATCTACTTACTTACTTACTTACTTATCTTCACGCATAATCCCTAACGGGGTAGCCAGAGAGAACAGATCGCCAAGTGCCACGATCCTTACATACCTCTGTCCTTTTTTGAACCTGAAAGAAGCGAAAGAGGTATGAGAAAAATCTATAGAGAAAGTTACAAATAATAATAAAGATAATATCGATTCTGCAATTTAATGTTAATGGCTTTGCACGTATGATTTCTGAATTTTGACAATAGGACTACTTACTAAGTCCAATTTTAAATCCATTTCATCCAGGAACCCACTCAAACATTCACAAAACTATCCTTTTTAATCGGTTCAGCTGCTTAGGAGGAGTTTATTGGCAAACAATAATTAGTATTATTAAAAAAATAAACGACAATCTGTCAAAATAATTTTAATGGAACATTCTTAATTAATTTAGGTTACTGTGATAGCTCAGTGGCTAAGTCTTCGTCGTAAAATATAACGGTATGCGAACCACTTGGTTAGCATCCCCACCAGTGCCAATGAAATTTTTAATTGCAATTTTAATGTTGATTCGGCGGTTGAGGAAAACATCGTGAGGAAACCTGCATGTCTCATTGAATAATATATATATTTCGAAGATACGTAGTAGATTAATACGTTGTAGAGCCAAGCTGTAACTACATTATGGTTGTAGCATGAATGGATCGACTTGACCGGTAAAGGACCAAGCTCTTACAGAATACCAGCGTAAAATAACAGCTTAATGCTGATTTGTTTCATGTGAAGAGAACCGGATACTTTTACAGAAAAGAGGCATCCAATCTTGGTCTCAGTTCTGACATTGCATTCTGCATTTTGATTATTAATCAAGGAGAGATGTAGATGTCTATGGGCCATAGCATTTACTTAATATTAAGAGGTCAGTGGACTCTCTTATCACCCTTATTCTATAAAATAAACCTACGTAATGAGGTGATACAAATTATACGTCTGTTATCAAAACTGACCTATTTTATTATTTTTTATTTCCAAAAATAATACTAGTCAAGGTATTAACATTATTAACATTCCCGTTAACCACAGCAAGTAATTGAAAATGCTTGCATTAAGGTTTGTTTAAGACAACAACATAAAGACTTCCTAGGTCAAAAAGCCGTAGGTTCGACCGTGACTAATTTTCTTACATGGTAGAGCCATGCTGCAGTTATATTAGTAGTATAGTTGTAGCACGAATGGGTCGGCTCGACCGGGGAAGGACCACGCTCTCACAGAATACCAGCGTGAAATAGTAGCTTAATGCTGCTGTATTTCGTATGGTGAGTGTAGAGAACCGGAGACCCTTTTTACTGGAAATGAGGCGTTCCATCTCAGTCCTCACGGGTGACAACGCATCTGCATTTTGATTTGTAATGGAAGATAGATGTAGATGTCTATGGGCCGCAGCAACCCTTACCATCAGGTGGACTGTGTGCTCGTTTGTCAGCCTATTTTATAAAAAAAAAACCTAGCATTTCGCATCCTTACCTATTAGGCTACAATACAATATAGAAAAAAAAAACGATTGTATTTTATTACTCTTAGATCGTATATGAAGTACAGACTGTGATTCAAGCCGGTAAACTATGTTCGCACTCCACAAAAACTAAGTAAATATAATATGTTTCCATATTTTTATTATTATTATTATTATTATTTATTGTTATTATTTATTTACAGTACAGTTTTCTGCTTAAAACCTTCCTTGAAAGCCTTAAAGGATACGTCGTGTATACGTACGTAATATATTCCATGAAATCATAAATTAAAAGAAAATCTATTGAAACTATGGGCCCTGTAGCTAAAAGTTTTTATGAACTTGTAACTCCAAAAGTGGATTGTGTTTAATCTACCTTCAAGCGTAAAGTTGAGCCATACTAAGTGGAATTACGTGATTTTAAACCCCCGTTAACGTTGACTTAGTTGCTAACACTCGAGTGGGAGAAACAAGAAATTTTAAATATTTTAAATGACCTACAAGAATGATTGTATAAAACTATATTATATGACATTTCTGATAAGCAATTGATTTCACGTTGGTCTTGTTGTAAGCGTGACTGCCGAATATGTTATAGTATCGTGTTCGAATTCTTGGTTGATTCAAAATTAATTATTTAAGTTATTCTCAGTAATAGTACGGAATCACATAGTTGGCGGTTTTCACCCCGGTGTCTCGAAATTACGTAAAGCCGTTGACCCTGCACCTTATTACTTTACGTTCGAGTCAGATTGCCGTCCATCGGAAACGTCAGTGAATAGACACAAGTCACTTTTGCTTGCACGTTCAAGTTTGGGACTGGGCGCTATGACCGGAAGTTTTTTCTACTCAGTACACGGCTGCCACTTGAAAACCTTTACTTTGAACTATATGGCCGACATAACCTCTCAACTGCGGATGTCCAAGACTTGGACACTAAAATATCTCCATTGACTACGGGCGTCCAAGTGTTAGACATTTTTTACCCGCTCTTTTAATGAAGAAACAAAGCATTATGCGCTATTTCTAACTCATTCTACCATATGCCAATGTGTACAGGATAAAAAAGGCTAGCATAAAAACCCCACAGCTTATACACTTTAGTAGTATATTTTATTTAAATCATTCTTAAATGTCGTCCGTTCCTTGAGTCAGCCATTAGTGTGATATCGCGCTAACAACGAAGTTGTTTGTAATTATTTTGTATTAATTTATATTTATGGTGTGGTGAATTGTGTTAAAACAATGCCTGGGTAAGTAATCTTCTTATGTATAATCTCATTTTGTGTTTTATCTTATTAAATACGTGCAAAATCGTTTTTAATATGTATGAAGCAAACTGCTATCTTAAAACTAACATGCAGGTTGAGGAAAGTTGGCTTGAAATGTACGTAAAATTTTAGTGTTGACTGTCAGTTTTGTTTTAAAATATGTATAATTGTTCATCGTTCACAGTTTTAGTACATCAAAATGTGGATAAAGTGCAATATTTTCAAAATTTTAATGTATATACGCAATAGGTGCAATAGTGTCCATTTTTGAGACGTCCGTAGAAGTGAATTCTAGTTCTCTGTTTTGCGTATATACTGCGTCAAGTTCGAATTCGATTGAATGGTTAGAATGGTAAAGAATCTAGCACCCTCGAGCAGAGAAATAGAGCTTGGTTGACTCCACGGTTATTCGATGATTTATAAAAAATTGAATGTGGCATTTGAATATGTCATGTATGTTAACACAAGACTTCGGAATTTTTTAAACAATTTATTAAAACAGATAGTTAGATAGTATTTACATAATATGCTTTTTAATATTTTTATTTTAATATTTTTTAATATTTAATATTTGAAATTTTTATTTTTTTAATTTAATATGAACAGGTTGTGGTTTTTAAGGTCACCTCAGACACATATTTCTTATACTGGTTTTTTTAATGTACATTTTATCTGTATGTACTTTGCAAATCGTGTAACGTTGCGTTATGTTTCAACCTAGAGCAAGATTGCTGCTACCTACAGTATTACATTACATACATTCGTTAATGAATTGTACTGTAGATACAGTAAATCCAACAAGTACCAGGAGCCTTTTAAAGAAATAAGTACCTATGTTATATATTTATTCAATTTTATACTTATGTCCTATATTTTGGCTATAATTTGTTCAACTAATTATTTCAGACTATCATCGTCGAAATTGTTAAGTAAGTTAAGTCACACAGGCTATTTCCGTCCCACTGCTGGGCCTTCCCTCACTTCTGAAAGGGTTTTACGGCAAAGAAGTATCCACCGCGCTGCCCATATGCGTTTTGGCGAACTGCACATGCCTTGGAAATATTTTTTTTTATTTCTCGGACAGTCAGACTTCCTCATGATGTTTTTCTTCACCGCCGAGCAAAGGTAAATCAGCACTTAAAATTGCAATTAATAATTTCATTGATGCCGGCGGGCATAGAACCCGGTGTGCTAGCGTACTCTGAAATTTAACGCGAGAGCTAACAATCTGAGCTACCAGGGCTCTCTCATCGTCGAAATGAATACTTAAGTTAGTTAAGTTACAGCCTTTTTACGCACACAGCACACACACACACACACACACACACACACACACACACACACACACACACACACACACACACACACACACACACACACACACACACACACACACACACACACACACACACACACACACACACCTGGGCAAAGGCAAAGAAGTTTCCGTCGCGCTGCCCCAATGCGTGTTGGCGAACTTCACATGTCTTCGAAATATTTATTTTTCTTATTTCACAGACGTGCAGGTTTCCTCACAATGTCTTTCTTCACCGCCGAGCACGTGGTAGATCAGCACTTAAAATTGCAATTAACAATTTCATTATTGCTAGCGGGGATCGAACCCGGCTTGCTAGCGTACTGTGAAATTTACAGCAAGAGCTAACCATCTGAGCTATCACGGCTCTTCTGAGCCACCACGGCTCTCATCGTTGAAATGAATACACCTCTTTATTTTGTATGTTTTTTTCTATAGGATAGGGTGACAAACGAGCTCGCAGTCCACTTGTGGTGGTTGCTGCGGCCCATAGACATCTACATCTATCCTCGATTACAAATCAAAATGCAAAAATGCGTGTCACCCGTGAGGACTAAGATGGAACGCCTCGTTTCCAGCAAAAAGGCTCTCCGCTTCTTTACACTCACCATACGAAACACAGAAGCATTAAGCTATTATTTCACGCTGGTATTCTGTGAGAGCTTGATCCTTCCCCGGTCGAGCCGGCCTATTCGTGCTACAACTATACTACTAATATAACTGCAGCATGGCTCTAACACGTATAAAAAATGTCTTAATGAACTAGTGCATGATGCACAAAAAGTGCAGAATCGAACTTTAATTGTGATATATTTTTGTATAATGCATAAGAAGTGGGTTCTTTAAAAATATACATAAATAATATTTTTTTTATTTCAGAAAGAGATATATTTATTTAAAATTTTATTATTTCGTAGCTATTATTTGTGTTAAAGGAAATATGTTACCTTTTGGAGAAATAATGTTATTGGTTATTGGAAATGTAACATAACCGCTGCGCACCTCGCGGCGCCTCTGTCACTCGACACATATTATGGTGCATTGGGTATTGTTTACAAAAAACGTTATTTATAACTCTACATCAGCGGGAGTGACTCTTGAGTGGTTTTATGGTTTTTAAAGGAATGAATGAAACTTTTTTTCTGTACAAGTGCTGTTAAAGTTTGTTTGCTCAAATAAAGTAATTAATTTTTCGATAAATATGGCACTTACGACTAATATTTTGATATCGGCATTAAGAGTATTTATGAAATACTTTATCGGATTTCTAAAACTTAGCACTACCTGTTGAAAGATGACTGAATCATGTAAAGAAAAAGAGAGATTCAAGACTGAATCATTGTAATGAAATAAAAAAAAAACTATTTTTATTGACTAAAGCATTACGCCGCACTATGCCGCATCTGGTCCGAACTACATGCTACATCGGTGTAAATTGATTGTGGGTTCTTGTAAGCTTATTATTAATGCGTTTTACGATAAAAAATTGTATTGTAGCCTATGATTTTGCACATAAAACATTGTAAACAATAGACGTAAGATTACAATAAAATAAAATTGAACTATTAAAAACTTTGTGTCATTGAGAAATATGATAGTTTTGACTTTATTCAATATTTAGTTGTACTAACTACCTTAAACTTTATTAAATATATGTACTCGTTTATAGGAAATTCCATAGAGAATTCAGAAATGTATACATATTATAGTATTCGATATACCAAAATCAAGATATTTGCGTTTAAACGGATTGGGCCCAATCAGCCGTCCATTTTATTAAACAGCTCCGCAGTCAACGGAGTATTACGGTTAGAGTCTCCGCAGCTGAAAGGTTATTCTTTTTTTAATTTCCTGATCTGTTGCGCTGTCTCAGTTACTCTAATTCTATTGTAGATATACTGAGTGACTTAAAGGTTTCTGTTGAAGCCAGCAGCAAAGGACAATAACTTGTATATAAACCAACGACGCAGTAGTTAGACCTTCAGATCAGTAGGCTAAATGAATTCACACAGTCAACAAGACAGACACTTAGACACGGTAAGGGTGCAATTTGCCAACACTACGTTATTATTTTGGCGTTTATATGTATTCCGTATCATTTTATTATTGGATTCACAATTTTCGACAAGAAAATTTTTAATAATTTCTGTTAATGTTTTTGCTCTCAATGATTACACAAAATACAGTAAATGGCCAAGCTTAGTAAGGAGAATATTTAATATACTTTGACATCAAAGCAAATTAAACTTTCGCTGGAGGCAATAACTAATTTTAAACTTTTGATTAGTGAAGTTTCTTTATTGTACAATATTTTGATGATAAACCTGTATTATCTTCTAGAGCCATCGTAGCTTAGAAGGTTAGCACTCGCTATAAATTTCACAGTAGGCGAGCAAACTGAGTTCGATCCCCGCTGGCACAAATAATTTTGGTAATTGCAATTTTAGGTGCTGATTAATGACGTGCTCGGCGATGATGGAAAACATCGTGAGGAAATCTGCATGTCTGAGAAATTATAAAAAAAAAACAACAAAATATGTGAAGTTTGCCAACACGCATTGAAGCAGCGTGGCGGACTCTCAGGAATGACAGGAGGCCTGTGCCAAGCAATGGGACGTATATAAGCTGTAATTTAAACTAATTTTTTATCTTCATACCATGAACATTTTAATAAAAGTATGAATGATAAATAATCTCATGATCTAAATGTGTGTGAACAAAATAATTACTCTTATGATGGCTTGTATTGATAATAATGAAGAATAAGGTAATCAAGACACCGTTTTACTTAAAAAATTTGTTTCATTCATTGAGTAGTTTACGGACTCCCATTTGGCACGATCCCGACACATCTCTCTCGCTTCCTATTTTTAATAGGTATTTATCCACTAAGACATCACAAAAGCTATCATAGCCCAACTGATTAGTATCCATAGATGATGCTGACGATGATGCACTAATATACTTCTGTAGATATTCTTAAACTAGTTATTTTTCAATTCTTAAGGTTTGTCTTTGAATACCAGGATGAAAATATACAGCAATTTTGATGACGTATCTTCGCTGAGAAACTAATGATACTGACGGATTTGTTAAAGGAGGCTTTCATTATTAACATTCAAATTAAGTTAAATATAAAAGATTGTTACATAATATTAAAAAAATGTTATACTTATAACTTATTATATAATTGAAGAAAGCTGTGAATCTTCCGATTACAAACAAATTAGATCGTATTTCAAACAATTTCGATTGAAATAAATTATTGTTTTGATTCGGTGCTGGCTTTGCTATTGCTTTCCAAATATAGGAATTACAAAAAAATCTATGAAACGAATATTTTTATTTTAAGTTCATATATATAGTAGTGTGATTCTTAAGCACTGAAAAGAATTATAAGTCGAGTGAAAGAAAAAATCTGATGAATAGTGGTAGTTGTTAAGAATAAGTGAAATCTAAGGGAATGATTATTAAAAATAAGTTTTTGAATGACTTAGGGAAAAGGTCTGTTGAAAATCTCAGTTAAAAGTATCTATTTTTTACCGAAACTCAGTGATGTATTAGCAGCTCACACTAATATAAATTTTTGACATGACAAAGAAGACAAGGAGATAATTTGGAAGACAAAGGGATTACAAGTAGTTATCTACATAATAAGCCGAAAAAGTCAATAGCAATGTCGATGTATTATAAAGCTTATCGCGTGTCAATTTTTACCTACAGAAGTAAAAAGTGGCTAGCGCAAAATGCTTAGCCACACTACGTCGTATGATTTGGAAATCCGTACTCTATATGAAATGGTAAATATATATATACACACACACACATAAACAATGACAACTGATAAACATACTTATATATATTCTACTATATATTCATCAAACAAGTTACTACTGTTATTATAATATAATTTCTATTTTATTTTGACTGATTGACTGGCCTGTTGGTCTAGTGGTTAGTGACCCTGACTGCTATGCCGGAGGTCGTGGGTTCGATTCCCACCCAGGACAAATGTTTGTGTGATGAGCACGATCATTTGTTCTGTGTCTGGGTGTAATTTATCTATAATATTTATGTATTTAGAAATATATAAGTATGTTTATCAGTTGTCTAGTACCCATAACACAAGCTCTGCTTAGCTTGGGACTAGATGGCGTTGTGTGTGATAATTGTGGCATATATTATTATTATTATTATATTATTATTTTTAGACTAAAGTTATTTGTTTTCCTGCAAAACTCCTACATCATATTAATTATTCACTTTACGTAAGAACTTCATAGTGTTTCATTCATGAACAACATTCAGTCTAAGGCCAATTTACAGATGTTTGCGACGCAGAATACAATATTTGTTTTTCAGTTTACCTTAAGCAACCTGTTTTTCACTTTTAACTCTCTGCATATACTATTATTATGTGTATTTTATTTTAAGTATTTAATATATTATTTATTTAAATTGATTAGCATTATAAGTTTTACGCCTACAACTATACTACTTATATATTAGAATCTGGATAACAAACGAGCACACAGGTCACCTGATGGTAAGCGCATACTGCGGCTGGAAGACACAAACATTTTTAATCTCTATCAAGTAGTACTTTAACCATAATATAGCTTCAGCTTAGCTCTAACACATCTGAATACGTAATAATAATATGGAATATTTGTTTTTACAAATAAAATACTTTTTCCCTTAAGTGCTTATAGCTTACTAAGTTTTATTACATAATTATTTGATTTAATGTAACAGTATACCACAAGTGTTTTCAATACCTTATATTTATTTACAAAATTTTCTCACAGTCTAATTACAGGCGGAGAGATAAATTTACTCATATTTTTTTAGGTCTGACAAAAATAAATAAAAAACGCATATAAAAGTATGGCATGTGCATTTGCAAACCTTGAAGATTTGTCAAATCTGTTGTTCGTAACTCGATAATAAGTAAAAAATGAAGCGAATAGGGGGATAATTAAATATTTATACAGAACATAAAAATGCTGTAATTTAGTACCAATAATTAACTAAAAATCGTAAAATCTTTTCACAAAAAATAATAAAAAGCTCGCTCTCAAAAACTTGCAGTAAATGGCATTTTAGATTTTGGTCGTCGAATAATTTGGCAAAGTCTATTAAGTTTCCAGTTAATTACGATTATAATCAAAAGAGGATATAATACCAAAATTTTTGAGTTTGAGTTTTGTTATACCTCGAGCAGAAAACTTATCGTTGAATTAAAAATGTTGGGTGTGGTCTGGAAAAAATTTGGGTCCAGAATATTGATGCCAGACTTAAACTTTTTTTTCTACCGACCGATCCCTATCAAACAAAAAAAAAAAATGTCTGAGGTAGTCATAATATTATAACAATAATATGTTTTTCAATATCTTCACCTGAATTTTATAGATTTAACCCGCTAGCTCAGAAAGAACAGCAAACAGTTAAAATAGAATTCAGAATTAAAAAAAATAATTTTTATAAAATAAGAATTGGCAAATTATTAGCAATTAAAGCAGTGTTTCATTAATTTACTCATATCCAAGCATGTAAAGACTTATAGCTCAGAATCACCCCATGGGAGCACTCAACTCTTTTTCTTTGGCTTGATTTGCTTATACAATTATTCTATACGTACAATACATAGCCGTTACAATTCGACCATAACGTAAAACATCTCGGTTATATTCACACATTAGTGTAATGTAGTTAACGTAATTACACGATAACATCAAAATGGATTAAGTATGTATATACATAGTATACACTTGTTGGCGACGCGCCTATAAGAATGTTTCAGTTTATTAAGTCAACCGACGACGAATAACTTTTCAAAGACTTATTGTCCAATAGAAATGTTCTGATAAGAAAATGCTTAGTTAAATCTTAAAGAAATGTCGAATTAATGGTATGAAGGTCTTGGGTTCGACTCCCAGGCCGGACTAGTTTACTGTTTTCTAAGTAATATCTTTCAATAAATTCATATAGGGAATTTTATGTTATAAATTATGTTACCGGATTTGTTCCCCGGTTGAAATCGTCTTTCCAACGATGTAAATTCAAAGGAATATTAAAGTAAAGTTAGAGATCGGATTTGTTCCCCGGTCGAGATGATCACTCTGTGCATAAACAGAATTAACGGAAATTAATTGCATAAGTATTGTCTTGTATAAGTATGATACGTTTTGTACGAAAACAAATGCCTATTTGTTATGATTGATTAATGAGAACATTCACTTGTATTGTTATCTGATAAGAAACATGATAACTGATAAGAATCCTATCAGAGATAGTTTCCTACAGTTTGAAAATTGTGTAGAAGCACTTATTTATCTAATATTGTTAAAATTAAGTGTATTTCAGACTTTCATTTTTTCTGATAGCCGAGAGCCGTGCAAAGTTACACAACCCGATATTACTGATAAGGAAGCGTGTAACGGATCACGCCGCAAAGGGGCGGAGATCGAGCGCAACCAAGGAAATGCACAGAAAACACACGCGAGTGAGGTGTCAGAATTGACCGAAGCGATTGTGAGTGCAATAAAAATAGCTGGTAAAGATAAGTCTTCCCAGCTTCATTTCCTCCAGGAATTACCGGTGTTCGATGGAGACCCGGGTGAATGGATAATTTTCAAAACGGTGTTTGAAGACACGAGAAGCCAATTTTCAGGGGTGCAAAATGTTGCACGCCTTAGGAGGGCATTAAAGGGCACCGCTAAAGAGGCGGTAAAGTCGCTGTTATTTACTTTGTGTGAACCGGAAGAAATAATGAACGCTCTCGAAAGAAGATTCGGTAGGGTTGAGATGCTCATTCTAGCCGAAATCGAGAATGTAAAGCGTATGCCAAGATTGGCAGAAGATTGCCGGAATATAGGATCTTTTGCAAGTCGTATTACGAACGTGGTTGCCACGATACAAGCGTTGAATCAACCACAGTATTTGTACTCACCGGAGTTAGTGAGCCGCATAGTGGAGAAACTCGGAACTATGATTAAATTTAAATGGTTTGAATATCGAGCTCAGTATCCTTTGGAGCCAGAGTTACAGAAGATAACCAAGTTTTTAAATTTATTGAGTGAACAATTTGGAGCGTCCTTAAACAATGAAAATGCGCCTGAAAAAAGGAAGCGTCCTGAATTCAGGAAGCAAACTGTACACACTTCAAAGGAAGGTGTACGCAGCTGTGCCGTGAGCGAGCGCTATATGCGCCGAAGTAATTCGAGCGAGCGTCTAGAACGCCGAAATAGTAAAGGGCACAACCGACAAGTGGTTATGACAACCCAGGATAAGCCTGTAAGTCGGGTAACACATAAGTGTGTTATATGCAACAAGGAGCACTCTATAGTGAGTTGTTACAAGTTTAAGGACATGAATATTCGCGAGAAATGGGAAGCAGTCAAAAAAGCGAAAGTATGTTTCCAATGTTTGTCACCTAACCATAGGAGGTTAGAGTGCAAAGCGAAAAAATGTGGTGTAGAGGGATGTAGAATGTCAAATCATCGAATGCTACACCGATACCCCAATGAAAATACCTCGCCACAAGGGGACGAGGGGGGTAAAGATGCTCAGATCACAACTGTTAGTACAGTGAATGCACTGGCATGTGCATACTTAAAGATTATACCGGTCGAGTTGTATGGACCTAGAGGAAAGGTCAAGACAACAGCTCTTCTGGATGAGGGATCGACCATGACACTCATAGAAGAGTGGATGGCTCAGAAATTAGCGCCTCGCGGACGTAAAGAGGGATTACGTATCGAAGCCGTGGGAGGTAAGCGAATTAACGACGACAGTTCTTATCGCTTAAACGTTAAGATAAAAGGCATTTACACGAGCGACTTGGAAGAGATAAGTGTACAAACAATTAAGTCACTTAACCTTTCTCCTCAGTCGGTAAGCCGAGAATTATTGCAACGGTGTTCTCATTTGACACCGATTAAGGATGAGTTGATGTATGAGAGGTCCAAACCTTCCATATTAATTGGTCAGGACAATTGGCATCTCATAGTTACTCGTGAATTAATTTCAGGAGGTAAGAACCTACCTGTAGCATCGCTCACCAAAATTGGATGGGTTTTACATGGTCACATATCGGGTGGTATTAAACCGATCAAGATCGTTAACCACATTTCCGCCAAGAAGGAGGAAGATATGGATAAATTGATCAAGGATTATTTTAGTTTGGAATCTCTGGGAGTGTCGGCTAGAAAGCCCGCGAACGACCCAGAAGAACGAGCTTTAAGTATTTTGAACAAAACGGTACGTCGTATACCTAATAATAGGTACGAGACTGCTTTGTTATGGCGCACAGACAATGAGTGCATGCCGTCGAATAGAGCGCAGGTTGAAAGTCGCCTGTTGAATATTGAAAAAAAGCTCGACAAAAATAGCGAGTTGAAAAAGGAATATGAGAAGCAAATTGAAAATCTCATCGTTAATGGTTACGCAGAGAAAGCGAACCATATTCCCATTTCCCCACGTACGTGGTACCTTCCTCACTTCGCAGTGACTCACCCACAAAAAAGGAAAATAAGGATAGTTTTCGACGCCGCCGCAAAGACGGGCGGACGTTGTCTCAATGATGCATTGTTAACCGGACCGGACTTATTGAAGTCGTTGTTCGGAGTTCTGCTACGATTCAGAGAAGGAAGCGTGGCAGTAATGGCAGACATTAAAGAAATGTTCCTGCAAGTGAAAATCCGGGATGAAGACAGGGATAGCCTTCGATTTTTATGGCGGCACAATCGTGACGCGCCACCGGAAGAGTATAGAATGACGTCACTCATATTTGGAGCGGCATCATCACCATGCATTGTTATATATGTAAAGAATAGGAATGCGCAGGACAACGCACATATCTATCCAGAAGCAGCTTCCGCTGCGGAAAGCAATTTTTATATGGATGACTATCTACAGGCATTTCCCGACGTGACGACGGCCGAAAGGATAGTAAACGATATGTATGAATTACATAAACATGCTTCTTTCCAACTGAGGGGATGGGCTAGCAACCGACCCGAAGTTTTAAGTAAAATGGAAAATAAATATAAGAGCGACAGTGCTTCGTTGGGAGATAAAGAGCACACAGAGCGCACGTTAGGTTTGATTTGGAATATCAAACGGGATATAATAAGTTTCTCCACAAGTCTTCGTAACACACCGGAAGAGGTGATGGAAGGTTTACGACCGCCTACGAAGAGGGAGATAACTAGCGCTGTGATGTCAGTCTTCGATCCTTTGGGACTCGCATCACCCATAACGATTCAAAGGAAGTCGCTGATCCAGCAAGTATGGAGGACAGGCATCTCTTGGGATGAAGAAGTTCCACACGAATTACACGTGTTATTTTGTAAATGGATATCGGAAGTGAAGAAATTAGGTCATTTAGAAGTACCTAGACCCGTTGCTGAAGGCGTCGGCAAGGGAGAGTTACACACTTTCACGGATGCTAGTGAAAAAGCATACGCTGCCGCGGTGTATTACGTCACCACGGACGAGCTAGGAATAAGGCGGATTACGCTGATCGCCGCAAAGGCAAGAGTAGCGCCATTGAAACCAATTTCGATTCCAAGGCTTGAATTGCAAGCAGCTCTTATGGGCAGCAGATTAGCTGCATCAGTTATTGAAGAGAGCAAGTACGAGATGTCCGAGAGAGTATTTTGGACAGACTCACGTACAGTGTTGGCGTGGATTAAGTCAGATCCTCGCGCTTTTAAACCATTCGTTGCTCATCGATTGGCTGAGATCGAAGATCACAGTAAACCATGTGAATGGCGATGAGTTCCAACGTCACAAAATGTGGCAGATGACGCCACTAGAAATTTTCCTTCCACCTTCGATGTAAGTCATCGCTGGTTTCAAGGACCTGAATTCCTCAGGAAAAGTCCTGATTTATGGCCCAAACAAGTGGACACCATAAAAGGCTTAGAAACAGGTGAAGAAAAATCGCCAAAGGGCGTAAATGCGTTAAGAAAGCAAGAACCGTTAAGTCTACCCGACTACGGACGATTTAGCAGCTTTAAGAAATTCCTTGGGGCAACTACACGCACCTTACAAGCGGTAGAAAAATTCAAGAGTTTAAGAAAGTCGGTTAAAGGACCCGACGACGCAGCCAAAAAGTCGGTTATGTGTTCCAACAAAGTTTTAGCAAAGTCGGTTAAAGGACCCGATGGCGCGTTGGACATAGCGCTCTTGAAAAAAGCGGAATTATTAATTTGGAAGTTCGTTCAAGACGAGTGTTTTTATTCGGAAATAAAATGCTTGAAAGCAGGCAAAAGTGTTGAAAGAAGTTCACGCTTAAGTAAATTATTTATGGAAATAGGAGAAGATAACTTACTCCGTTTAAATGAACGTTTACCTTTCAAGTCTAATTTGACCGAGGAAAGTAGAAAACCTGTCATATTGGACGGTAAACACGAAATCGTTAAAATGATGATTAGAGAAGTTCATCATCATTTTGGACATGCCAATCACCAGACGGTGATGAATGAGGTGAAACAGAAATTTTATGTCTTGAACTTACGTAATGTAGTACGAAGTGTGTCACATCATTGTCAGTGGTGCAGGACATACAGATCAAAACCGCAGAACGTGCCACAAGGAAATATTCCTCTGGAGAGAATAGCTCATCATGAACCACCTTTTACATGCTCAGCTGTGGATTATTTCGGTTCTATGAGTGTGACTATAGGAAGGCGACACGAAAAACGTTGGGGTGTTTTATTCACGTGTCTGACTACCAGAGCAGTACATCTGGAATTAGCAGCCTCGTTGACACCAGCGTCAATGATAATGGCGTTGAGGCGATTTATCGCCAGAAGAGGAAAACCAGCCGTTATATACAGCGATAACGGGACAAATTTCAAAGCTGCGAATAAAGAATTATTGAAAGCATGCGAAGAATGCCATGAGAGCATGAAAAATGAGTCATTTAAGAAATATATTAAATGGAAATTTATACCTCCGGGAACACCGCACATGGGTGGCGCCTGGGAGAGGTTAGTAAGATCGATTAAAATTGCGTTGACCGCTACGCTCAGAGAAAGGAGCCCACGAGAGGAAATTCTACATACGCTACTTTTAGAAGCAGAGCACACAGTAAATTCCAGGCCTCTGGTAACATTCAGTATGGATAGTCCTGAAGAGGGTTTGACACCCAATCATTTTCTTCTGGGACGCTCATGTGGTGATCGACCACCTGGATTATTTCTAGAGCAGCATCTGACGGGTCAACTCAATTGGAAAGCTGCACAGAGGTTAGCCGACCATTTTTGGACAAGGTGGCTGAAGGAATACATGCCTACCTTAATACCGCGAACAGGTAATAACGGAAAGTTCGTGGAACCTAAAGAGGGCGATATTGTTTTGATAATAGATCATTCGTTGCCACGAAATACGTGGCCGAAAGGCAAAATTAGTAGAACGTTACCGGGACCAGACGGTCACACCAGAGTGGTTGACGTCATTACTAGCACAGGTATCTTGAGGAGACCTACATCCAGAATAATAGTCCTGGTACCCACGACGCCTCCCAAATGATGGTGCTAACGCACGGGGGGGAGATTGTTGGCGACGCGCCTATAAGAATGTTTCAGTTTATTAAGTCAACCGACGACGAATAACTTTTCAAAGACTTATTGTCCAATAGAAATGTTCTGATAAGAAAATGCTTAGTTAAATCTTAAAGAAATGTCGAATTAATGGTATGAAGGTCTTGGGTTCGACTCCCAGGCCGGACTAGTTTACTGTTTTCTAAGTAATATCTTTCAATAAATTCATATAGGGAATTTTATGTTATAAATTATGTTACCGGATTTGTTCCCCGGTTGAAATCGTCTTTCCAACGATGTAAATTCAAAGGAATATTAAAGTAAAGTTAGAGATCGGATTTGTTCCCCGGTCGAGATGATCACTCTGTGCATAAACAGAATTAACGGAAATTAATTGCATAAGTATTGTCTTGTATAAGTATGATACGTTTTGTACGAAAACAAATGCCTATTTGTTATGATTGATTAATGAGAACATTCACTTGTATTGTTATCTGATAAGAAACATGATAACTGATAAGAATCCTATCAGAGATAGTTTCCTACAGTTTGAAAATTGTGTACAAGCACTTATTTATCTAATATTGTTAAAATTAAGTGTATTTCAGACTTTCATTTTTTCTGATAGCCGAGAGCCGTGCAAAGTTAGTTGTTCAAATAGTGTGACTTCACGGAAGCACGCTGACCACTCCCTTAGGAGGCCGGATATGTAAAAATTTAAAATGTTTGTAATTTCAGCAATTTATGTAAAAATGACTTGTAAAACATTTCAGGTTGATTGTACGTGCTAAAAATTTTTATGTGAAAATTCCTGTGTATAAGTGAAATAATGATAGTTTTGTATAAGAAATTTAAAAGTGTTTTAAATAGTGAAATAATTAGAGAAAATGTAAATTAAACTATTGTATTAGTTAACATATGTATAAATTCAAGTGGGAAACATTGTTTTAACTTTCTGTGTTAAATATTTAAGAAGTTTGGATTTTGAATTTGTGATTAAAATAGGCATATTTTGTTTTATAAATTAAAGGATTTTTGTGATACGAAAAAATAATGTATATCATGGTGTAGATATTGTTTTGTGCTATCTAAATAGATAACTTGTATTTGTGTATGATTTATGTGAATAAAGAAATTAAGTGCAAAAAAAAAAATTAAAAAAATTAAAAATTACAAATTCATGTTACTAAGTTGCGCAGGCACGCGAATGGCGCGGCTCACTTTCGCGTATAGTTCTGGGGGTAGCTTAGTGAACGGGTTTTATTGCAATTCGTTCGGGAAATTAGTTCGGAAAAATAAGAAAATCCTTCGGGAAAAGTGAAAAACCAGCAGTCAAGAAGAAAAAGTGTAGGGAAGTGATAGGGAAAAGTGATTACTCTCTCACGGAACGGTTTGAAGATAATTGCTGTTTTACTCCCAAGTAATTCATCCCTAAAGTTATACAGTCCACACCGAAAAATTAAGGCGTCGGGACCGGGACGACTTCGGAAGACCCGTAATCCCCGTCTGAACCTACTTGCTGAAAAAGAAAGAGGTTATCGCCCTAGTGTGTTACTCCGTTGCGGAGATCACATACGTTGTTCCCGAAACCAACGTAGGCGTTATAGGAGGCCGGATCGAGAGAAGCCTCGATTCCTCCCTTCTGTTTCTTTATCGAACGTTCCAGCCCGTCTGGTTCGTTTTAAATTGGTCCTTCCGAACCTGTTTCCTTTTCAACACCATACTTATAACGCACAAGTTTAAACCAACAGCGTTACTTGTTCCAATGAGATACACGACAGCCTCTTGGTAACATAATCTTCCTTGCTCGTACTAAAAGGACTTCCACAACAGACAAAATTAACACTCGAAGAATGACTGATTGATATTAACTGATTTCGCCGTATTTTATACTACTTCAATATTACTTGAACACTGCCTCACATCTGGCTACCTATTGCGGAGGGTGGAGTTCTACAAGCAAGTAGATGGTTTGGCGATGGGCTTACCTGTGTCTCCCATAGTCGCCGACATATTCATAGAGGAATTTGAAGAGAAAGCCTTTCTTACTGCTCCTGTATGTCCAAGGTTCTACAAGCGGTACGTAGACGACACTCTCACAATTTTACCATCTGAAAAAGTAACGGCATTTTTAGACCACCTTAACTCCATAAACTCTAAAATACAACTCACAATAAAGTTAGAGGCAAATATTTCTTTAGTCTTCCTAGATGTTTTAGTCATCCGAAATCCCGATAACACTATTGGTCACACTGTGTATAGGAAAAAGACCCATACCAACCGATATCTAAATGGTGAATCTCATCACCATCTTTCACAGTTAGCTACCGTGGGAAATCTTATTTTCAGAGAGCACGAGAGATCTGCGACAGAAAAATTCTGGCCGCCGAGCTTCAGCACGTCAAGCAAGTATTGCAAGACAACAAGCTTCGGATCCCGCGCCTACGTCACAGTGAGCGAGTGAAGCCGGCCACAGTCGAGCGCGCGCCTGCTGTACTACCGTATGTCACAGGAGTCACAGACAAAATTGGCTACTTTTGAAGCGAGCTTCCATTAAAACGTACCAGAAGCCACCGAAGAATATTAGTCAATTTTTACAATCCATCAAATGTGATATTCCTCTACAAGATGCAGGTGTGTACAAGCTAGATTGTAAATGTGGTCTCTCTTACATAGGTCAAACAAAAAGATCTATAAAAACCCGCGTGAAGGAACATATAGCTGACGTGAAGCACAGATGCTCAGGGAAGTCGGCAGTCTGCGAACATGTTCAAGATCGTCCCCACCATTACATTAGATTTGATAAACCACAAATCCTCGCAAAAGAACACCGATTCCTACCAAGGATGACGTGAGGCTATTGAAATTAAAAAAAATATACAAATTGCAATGCATAAGATGGATGGGTGCCACCATCTGTTTGGGATCCCATAATGAAGAAAATTAAACCCAAACCCAAGCACACCACTGTAAGATTTCATAATACATACTATAAGCACGTTTTGCGTAAATCGGACCAAAAATTAATATTCAAAAACTGAAGGTAGCCGGACTAACTATGACATTGGAACGCCAAATATCTCGGTCCCCCGTGACCGTGGGTGCTGTGAAACACCCGAAATGTTGGGATAATAAAAGTAAGTTAAAGTAGTAATTAAACGCGATAAAATCCGTAAATAATAGTTTTATTCAACACCTGAGATCCATTTTTTGTAGTATACGGTTGACAAACGAGAACTTTATGTTCTTTGATAAAATACAAATAAAAATATATCTTTTATATGTTATTCTTTTTCTTGATATATTTTTAATGTTTCAAAAGTAGACTTTGGAATTTTCAAACATTTAAAAATACATAACTAAGAAAATATTAACATTATCGTAAAAAGTCATAAAACCGTTTTTATTCGTATTTGATTATAGAATACAAAAACATATCCACTGTATTTTATTCTTATTCTTTATGTATTTCTATGGGTGAAAAGCATGCGTATTTGGGAATTTGAAACATTTAAAATTCATAAATAATTCAAAAATAAATATCGCAATAAGTCATAGGAACTTTTATATTTGTATTTAATAAAGAAATAAAAAATTATCTCGTTTGAAAATTACAATTCCATACAATTCCCAAAAAATATATCGGTGTAAACATCATGGCACCGAGTTGCCCCATGGGATAATGCATTTTTGCATGCGCCGATTTCTCCTGAACTAAATGTGGTTGTAGCACTAAAAATATTAGAAGTCTTACCAATGTTGAAATAGATGGACTGGTTTACTTGAGCTATTTTCATAGCATAATTTTGTATGGTATTTTCATATAGGCACATAAGACGGATACTGAAATTATATTTGTTTCTCAGAAGAGTGCCATAAGAGCAATCTATGATTTAAAAACTAAAGATTCGCTCAGGCACAAAAATAAAACTAGGTTTACAAAACTGATATTCATTCTGTAAATACGAGTACTAAGAACAAGCATCAATTAGCCATACCACTTACTCGACTCCACTGAGTCAATAATTTATTTTTGGGACGGGCAGGCTTTTAAATCACAATCCCAGAAAATATACAAAATTTGACCTGATCAAAGTTCAAAAACTTTATGAGACTAAATTTGTATAAAAAGGATTATTATAATGTTAAGGAATTTATGGATGCCCCTGGAAACGAGTTGATCGCTACCAAGCTAATTCTTACTTCTTTGTGTTGATGAATTGTGTAAAAACACGATTATAAGCTGTTATTTTTAAATAAAGTCCCGCTGGGTTTCTCGCTGGTTCTTCTCAGAACAGAAGGTTTTTCCAAACCAGTGATAATTAAACGAAAGAATGACAATGAAAAAGTGTTTATTTTTAATATAAATTGAATAAAAAAGTTTGTTTCAATGTGTGGGCTCAACCGTGGAAGGACGACGCTTTCACAGAATGCCAGCGCAAAATGTTTCATATGGTGAGTCTATTTGAAGACATTTTTATTGGAAGCTAGGCATTCCATCTCAGTTTTATAAATTACCGCATTTAAGTACCAATATATTCCATATTTTGATAAGAAATTAGTTGAGATTAGATTTGTAAAAATAAATACTCAACACATTAAACTAAGCCCAGTTCTAATATCAGAATATGTAACGTACAGCGGCGTGGAATTAAAATACTACACAATTCGCAGTATCCTGTTAGTCAGTTTTACTAGCAATATCACTGTCATTTGTCTCGGACCTGCACTTTGCGGCAAAATTTCATTTTACACCCGCCGCCAAAGCGCGCGTTCTATGTCATGAGCATAAAGATGCAATTCGCAATTCTGGATTGAATAGAACTTTTGTGAATACCTAACTCCCATAACGAAACATTCGTTTTGTAATTTTTTTTGCATTCATAATTGCGTTACAACCGAAAAACCTGACATCATTTTTTTAAGTTTGCGTGAATTAAGGGACTTGAAATGTAATTTAAAAATTCAATATTATTGACGCTTTGCTATTCACAATAACTATTTA